>CM023449.1:171755021-172495021 GCA_013339765.2 Haemaphysalis longicornis | reverse complement strand
AATTCCACTTTACTCTTTGCGCGCATGAAAAAGCTCACAATGGATACCCTTACAACATGGGCATCACCATGACGTAATCTCCTCCGGGTCCAAAACTTCCGATGTGAAGGCTCCCGTGAAGTCACCAGCGCGTTCTGTTCTCACGCGCTGCGGCGCCGTGTATAAGACGTCACGGTTTTGGGACTAACGTCACGCTTCCCTGGCGCGTGGAGCCACCGCCGGTCGGTGTGCGAGCGCGTCCAGATCGGCAGTGGTTGGACAAGAGGTTACGTCACGAGCGCCGTCCTGTCATGGCGGCCACCTCGGTGTTCATTTTGCTGAAACCAAAACTGACACGTGTAAACCAGGCTGTAAATAATTATTTACGCTGCGGTCGGCCATCTATCGTACCATTCTATCAAGAGAACGTGTTGCTGGGTTTATTAGTTGAGGTCTACAAACATACTGAGCTACGCAAATACACAAAACACAAGAAAGAGGACGCAGACAGGCGCTACACTTCGAACAATTTATTAGCAATGACCGCAACGTACATTTATACACACATCCCGACGTGCGCAATAGAGGTGCCCACAGCGTCAGCGCAAGAATGTATCTATAAACCGCCCCTCAGCGTTGAACAATACCACCGACATGTGACTAACACAGTCACTTCTTGTCAATCTGATATGATGCGCCTCGAGCAATTCTCTGGCTTTCTGATATCCGCTTTTCCTCAGTATCTTTTTCTCGGACAGTCGTGGCTCACACTTTGTGCAGGAATCGCAATGCGCTGTCAAATGCGCGCCATTATTAGACTTTAAATTTTTCGCTTGCTCCCTTAGGCGGTCGTTCAAACGTCTCCCAGATTGGCCGATGTAAGACTTTCCACAGGTGAGGGGGATTTTGTAAACCACCACTACAGCGCAGTCAACGAAAGGCTTCTCATGTCGTTTTTCACAGGCCCTCTTTTTGCTAGTAGCAGCAATTGGAGAGCAACGTTGGCCGAGCTTACTCGGAGCAGAAAAAACGACAGGGACACCATACCTCGTCGCAATCTTTTTTAGGTTGTGCGACACCTTGTGTAGGTACGAAACCACTTCAGGTCGCTTGTCATTTCTTAGCTGCGCATTCGTCCTTGGACTACTATCCTTCACTTTTTGAAGGAGTTTTTCCGCCACCGTATTCACGACCGACAGAGGGAAGCCAGCTGACGAAATTCGCTTCACCTGATGTTCAAAACTCCACTGCATCATATGTGCGCACGATTTCCTCAGTGCAGATTCTAGGCAGAGACTGGCAATGGCCCGCTTAACTAACTTAGCGTGTGCCGAGCCATACGGTTGCAGTTTTTTTGAGACCGAGGTGAAAAGGACCAACACACATGCCCCTGAAACACCTTATTATTCAGGCCCAAGAACTGGATGGCATCATCATGCGGCAACTCATGAGCAAAAACTCAGGCCTTTTCCAAGGAGCTTAAAATCATCTAAAACACATGTCCGTGTCTTCTTTCTTGTGCGTTGTGTATTTGCGCCGCTCAGTATGTTTATACCATTCTATTATTAGTGGGCTGGTAGGCGCACATAGCAGCGATAAGAACCTAACACAACAATTTTGTGTCAGTACTCCTTTAAACCAGAAAACACCCTCAAAACGACCCGTCTCCTGTGATGGCCTGCCAACGACTCGTTTTTATGTTTTTAAATTTAGTATTACTTTTACCCTCCACTTGTATTGACCGGAAGCAGTTTTTTGCTGTTACTGGCAAAATTCTGATATTAATATTTATATCAGTATGTTCTTCTTTAGCTTTGGAGCTGGCGCGTGGAAACAAATATCATACACTAATCACAATAATACACGTAGCAGCAGTACACTGCACTACTTTGAGAGCGTTAGTAGTATCAACCAGGTGTACACAAAAGCCTAAATCACAGGGAAAGGCACTGCTACACTCTGCAATATATTTCGCTCTTTGTCAACTTCGGTTTACAGGGCCTTGTCGTTTGCTGGGTTTGACAGGTTTACAGGTAACTCGAAAAGTGAAATTGATGTGTCCTCACAGTAGGCTTGAAGAAGGCACTAAAGAGAGGATAACTACCCACCGGAATTGACAAAATGCGAACACGAATTTCTTTTCCATTTTAACCTGTGACCTTTCGAGAGCCGATGCCCCGATGCGTCTTATTTGTCCACAATATAGAAGATGGGATGGCTAAATGAGAAAACAAAGTTTATTTGAGTGGAGTTGTGCTCAACGTGTAGAGAAATAAAATAACACCAAGTGAACACAATTCAAACATATTGGCGTCCCTCATCACAGTCGCCACATCGAATGCCGCTGCTTTTACAAGTGTTTGTTCTGAAATCCAGTTGGGTCGTTTGTAAAGTTCCAACTCAAGGTCGGATACGAATAGCAGTAACGCCCGATCATTGATGGACTTGTCTCGCAACATGGGTTACAATAGGAAGCCTGCATGAAGGCTTCGACACAGTGCTAACGGTTTGCGGGATGCCACCAACTAAGGAGACAAAAGTACACCCTCATGTCATTACCCTTTTTCGTATAAATACCAGCGCCTCAAAATTAAGGCGTTGGAATATATCATTCGCCTACAGTAGTAGGGGTTCAGGCGCATCCTGTGGCTGGGGACCTCGTTCCCGTTCATAGAATCGGTACTGCACCGACTCAGACCTTAACCCTGTAAAGCATCACAAGACGTTCTATGAACCAAAGCATTGCCGTAAAAGCCTGTCGCTGAATTCCCATCGGCGTATTCTCACTGTGATAGTGTAATATTCCAGATTCATAACGGGCTCTACGGGGTGACATTATTTTGCTGGCAACTACTCCATATAAGCTGTGGGGCATCTTCGTGATGAAGTTGTGAGACTAAACAAACAGCCGGCAAAAGAGAAGGCAATCAAGGACGACGGCATCGAGAGACTAGGTTATATTTTTAAAACACATTGAGGAGTTGTACAAACCTGGCCGTATCATCTGAAGCTCTAACAACTGGCGCACAATTTCTTTAGACACTAACTCTAAATGTCTGGTTTCACTTTAGTGGAAAGCGTATTATTTAAAATAGCGAGGCTAAATTCTGGCGAAATTGTGCAGAAAAGTCGAGAACTACGTGCAAATGCGCATCAGTTTTAGGCCGCTCGTCCTCATTGTGATTCTTGGCCAGATTTTTCTAGGCAAGCAAAATACACCGAATTTTTCGTTTTTAAATGTTTTGATTTTGTTGCTTTTTGCCAATGATGTACACTTACGCTATCCTAGCAGTCAACTGCGTAAACGCTTACACCTCCGTATTCAAGTGGAGATACAAGGAATATTGCACTGTTAGCCTGTTTTCACGGTTTAACACGAATGTGTTTTATTGCCCGGTCCACCAAGATCTAACTAACGTCATACCCGTTGAAATCGCCAGAAAGACTTAGCCAAATGACATCGCCACAAAGACTTCGATTGACGCTGCGGCGCCGGGATTCGAGCCACGAACTCTTTGCCGCAACGAGAAGTACAAAACGCGCTCCCGACTGCGCTATGAACACACGCGTGAATAGGACGACAAACGCCCTGATAGCCTTCCTTTCAGATGATGCGGCCATCTAGGACAGGTGAAGCAAGTAGTGCATCATGACGCTAATGAGTGCCGACAGTTGGCGCCTGGATGCCAGCGCCTATCCTGTGCACATAGGCGCTTGCGTTGACAAGTGATCACCAAAAACACTTGCGTTGACAAGTGGTCACTAAATTTGAGCATAAACCTTGATTCAGCCATCGTCTTCGTCACCGAAGTAAAGAGATTAGGAACCCTAATGCTGACCACCATTAGGATTTAAACGCTATTAAATGTCTCTAACAAAGTTATGCCAATGTAACGTAAATTTCGCGCATGTTCTAGCACCAACGATAGCAGCGGCGAACACTAACTTCATTCTTGAATAAATACCGTTTGGCAAGATTATTAAATGAAGGAAATGGATAGGCAGGATTTTGATTTGAAGCACAAGGATGGTGTTGGTAGGTTCATTCGCAGTTAGCACATAATTGTAATCTCTTAACAATCGGTGAAATGGGGTCAGCGTATTCTCAATTGCATTTTGGCGTTTAAATTTTCCAAGGCGGATATATCACCCTTATCAGGTAATGGTCACAGTTTAGGACACGCTCAGAAGGAGGCCAGTGACTTGTGGCGAACATAGAGGGCGTGGTGGCCGCGGTAGCGTCAAAATTTCGAAGAGGGAAAGGGAGCGGACAAAGACACTAACCTGGTATAATAATAAAGACCACAGATAGTGTTCTTTACGTTTTCAGTAATTCTCATGTAATCTTAATGCGAAAATGTCTGTCTGTCTGTCTGTCTGTCTGTCTGCCCGTCTGTCTGTCTGTCTGTCTGTCTGTCTGTCTGTCTGTCTGTCTGTCTGTCTGTCTGTCTGTCTGTCTGTCTGTCTGTCTGTCTGTCTGTCTGTCTGTCTGTCTGTCTGTCTGTCTGTCTGTCTGTCTGTCATTTGATTTATCCCACTCCGTGAGCTTTGATAATTTGTCATCACCTTTTCATTTTGATGAATGTTTCTACCCCAATTTTGTCGCCCAACTTGTTCGAAATTCTGCAGAACTGACACAAACCTCTTTCTTTTGATCCATCGAAAGCATTCGCGGCCTCCTTTGTACGTCTGATTGGTAGTCTTCAAATTTGCAGAAGACATCTAACCTTCAGCGGTTAACGCCCTGCAACGGGTTTGATTCTATTTCGTATGAATACATTAAACCCCGAGTAATTATTAACAAATTGCCAACTTAACCATTAAAATCTGGCTTTGATGGGCGTCGCCCTAAATTGTTCAGTAACAAAAATCCTAATGATCATTGCTCAGCCTAAAAGAAAACTTTCCACTTATACTCCCATTGGTGTCACGTATGCAGTTGATTTCCTCTATCATTGTTTTTTATTAGAGCAATTTACAGTTAGCCAATCATCTTCCTACAGCGTGAACGTCCTTGCATCCTGAAACCCAGCTACCAGAACTTGGTGGCGTTCAACAACGCCAAAAATATTGCATCGGCAACCTCTAACAACCTTCAATCAGACCGCGGTCATTTATTTTGAAAGAGATTTGTGGGGGATGCTGAAACTTTAATAATAAGGATGAACACGACGAAAACTAAGGTTAAACATAATCTTGTGTGGTGGGGTGCATAATTTATGTTACGAGAAAAAACAGCAAAACAGGATGTCTCTGGTTGTGTATAGTGCAAAGACGGTGTACTAAAGTCCGAACACAAATTTGGTTGAAAATAACAACGTTTAATATTTATCCCAATCCACGAACTGATAATGTGGCAGCAATTGGGAAAAGGTTGAAGCTAGCACACCCTTGAAGTGCTGCTGGTGGGAAAGCTCTAACATCGACTCCTGTGTAAAAATACAGGAGGCGATGGCTCTAACTACGAAAGTGAAAGGCGCTGGACAACCGCCTCGGTGGCTCAGTCGCTAAGGCGCTGTGCTGCTGAGTAGGGCACAGGTTCGATTCCCGACAGCGGCGGCTTATTTTCTGATGGAGGCGAAAAGCAAACACACCCGTGTGTACGGGATTTCGGCGCACGTCAAAAATCCCGAGGTGGTCAATATTAACCCAGAGGATTCCACTACGGCACGCGTCATTGCCTGCGTTGCGTCAGCGCGTTCAACCCTACAATCGATCATTCCGCAGCGGTGGACGAACGTGGAAAAAAAATAGCAGGGAACATTGTGAAAATAAACTTAACAGATACACGTAAATATACGACTGAACGGCCGTTCGACAAAACACGCTCAACTATGTCGTCGCTAGCAACATAATTAGTGCCGAGACAATTTCACCGGACTCAGAACGTAAGCGTAAGGGCTCTCAGCAAGGGCGTGAACTCAAGGGTGTTTGATTAGGCACAAAGGAAGAAATAAATTATGGCTTCAAATTCACCGAATAATACCTTTTATTGGTTGAACTGGAAGCGATGAACATACAAATTCTTGTAGGAAAGAAATGGTAAAATGTAATGATTCTCGCAAGTACTGGGTCTTAGTTTATAACTTTCGCACAGCAGCGGGCTTTTCGTTGCTTACTACAGTTCTCAAGAGCTATTTAATATCCATAAATATAATATTGTGGAAGGAGTTCGTGAATCAGACGCATCAGGTTCATTCATACGCGTTTCTGCGCTGTAACTTCCTTCTAATCAATAATGTCCCGTCATGGTCACCAAGGTTATCCCTACGCTGTGCACCTATTTTTAAAGGGACTCTGACACACTTTCGATTAACGCTTTTACTCTTTCGTTCCCGTCGAGAAGCACTGTGAAAACTTTAATTATCGCCAGCATGGAGCAGCAGAGCGTGATTTGCTCGTGGCAGCAAATGCGCCTTCCGTTTCTGCTTTGCTTTTGTGTCTTTTTTTTAAAGCAGCTATCGCATGCGTCCAGTCCTGCAACAGACGAAGAGCCAGCCAATAGCGCTAACCCCGCTATAATCAGGTAATTCCAGCGGTCGAGAAACGCCAAAACCTAGAAAGAGAGAAAAATATTCTGAGCAAGTTTCCGTACGCTATCTGGTCGCTGTAATGTAGTGGTTTTTGGCTGCGGTATTTTGCGACCCCCTCATCTAAGTACATGACGTAATGGTTGACTACGCTCTGCAAGCATCAGGTATCTAGATTACTGAAAAAAAGCGTTACAAGGGCCCTTAAAGGGACCCCGGCAAAATTTCCGATTCAACGCTTTTACTCTTTTCGTTACGTATGGAAGCATTGCAAACGTAATAGTTAGCGCCAGCCCTGAGCAGCACTGGGTGATTTACTGGTCGAGGGATACCCGCCTTCCGTTTCTGTTTTGCTTTTGCGGCTTTCCTTTCTAAAGTGGCTATCAAGTGTGATTATTGCTGCAACTGAAACAAAGGAGGTAAATAGCTCCTGCATTGCGGTAACGACGTAATTTGAGCACTTGAAGAAAGCGGGAACCGGGAAAGAAAGAAGCGGTTTTTCAGCAAGTTTCTAAGTTATGCGATGGACATACAGCAATAATTTTGGGATGAGGTACTGTGTGACCCAGTATTCTAAGTACTTGACGCGTTTGTTTACCACGTCGTGCAGCCACTCAGGATTTAGAAAAAAGTTGAGAAAGGAGTTGCAGGGTACCTTTATTGGGAGTTGCTTTACGATATCTACAAATTAACTAAAAGGGAATATTGAAAATCATCAAATGATTTTACCCCTTCTGCGTAAGGTGAACCAAATGCGGTCCACTGTGTAGATATAATTTGCTTTGTCTTTGAATTTTGTCTCCCTGCTTCTCATGGCTGCGAAAAGCATTTCCGGGGTCTCTAAATGCTTACTTCTACCGTTTTCTTGGCATGCCAAAGTCATATAAAAAGCTAATTATGTATTTTTTGACTGATGCTCCGATGTCTTGCAGCATATTCTTCAAAAACGGCAGTTTCTCTGAAGTAAAACTAACAGTACTGAAAATTTCGTTTAAATGTTTCTCTTTTTGTTCCTTCCTGATACAGGTTCCTCAATATCTTGTCAAAGTATGCGGAACAAACACTGTTAATAGTTCTGTCGCAACGGCGACAGAGAGATGAGAAGACACACGTCTGCACGCTACAGCGCCGTGGACCCAAACTGGAGGCCCCGCTTTATTCCACGCTCGTGCCCAGCGCGCACCGCAAGCGCGTGGTCAGCACTCGCCACTCGTGGCTCAGCCCCAGCGTCATCGTTCCTGGAGCGTGCCCGTCTGCGGCAGCAGACGACGCAAGCTGCTGGTGCGCCGCCACATAGCCCCCCCCCCCCTCTTCAGACGAAGTGTCGGCAAAACGGACAGTCTTTGCGCTGGGATGTTCGCGGGTGGGGCTGCGAACGGAGGGAAGAGTGGTGGTGTTCAGGGTGGAGTGGTGGATGGTGGTGTCGAAGGCAGGCGGTTCAGCCTTGGATGAAAGCGGGCTTGAGGCGATCGATGGAAACGACAGTGTCGCGGGCCGTTAACGCGAACTGTAAACGTCTTTTCGCCGCGTGAAATGACGAGATGAGGGCCGGTGTAGGCGGTTGAAGTGGCCGGCGGGCACTGTCGACACGGATGAAAACGTATTGGCTGACAGAAAGACTTGGGTGAATAAAAGTGGGTCTTGTGGAACACGGCCGTGGCGGTTGGGGACGGATATAGCTGAAAAACCGGGGTGAAATCCTTTACGTAGGATGGGCCAGGAGAGAGAGGGTTATCTTGAGGCTGTGGAGGGAACCAGGAAGTCTGCCGGTAATCGCAAAGACGTGCCGTAGACCATTTGGGAGGCGCACAACCAAGATCATCTTTGATTACAGTGCGCAATCCTAGCAGCACAAGAGGAAGGTGAACTGCCCACTGCTCAGGTGATTCGTGAGCCACCAGCGAGGCCTTGAGCTGACGATGAAACCTCTCGACCATGCCGTTGGGCTTGAGGATGATAGGCCGTTTGTTTTAGGGTGAGTAACACCGAGTAGGCATGTCAAGCTGGCGAAAAGAGTGTGGACTCAAATTGGCGGCCCCGGTCTGTGATAACATCTCGACGGCATGCCAAAACGGGCGATCCACGTCGACATAAGCATGGAAGCAACAAACTCAGCCGTAATATCGTCGATTGGAGAAGCCTCCGGCCAGCGGGTAAAACGGTCGATCACTGTCAAGATGTAGCGGCAGCCCTTAGATGGTGGTAGTGGGCCAACAAGGTCCACGTGAATTGTGAGAACCTTGAGTCCGGTAGTGGGAAAGTAGCCAGAGGCGATGCGGTATGCCGAGAGACCTTGCATTGTTGGCAGGCGGGGCAGGAACGGGCCCAGGCGCGTACGTCAGTATTCATGCCCGGCCAGACGTATCTCTCGGCAATCAAACGCCGTGAGGCACGAACTCCAGGATGAGAGAGACGGTGAATAGAGTTGAAGGCAATGCGCCTGAGAGACGCAGGAAGGTACGGCCGTCTGCGGCCTGAGACCGGGTCAATGTCGCAAACGATGCTGATTCCCGAATCAGGGCATAGAATGTCCTCGAGTTGCAGAGAGGAGCTGTTTGAAGAACGTAGAGTTCGGAGCTCCTCGTCATCGCTTTGGGCTTGGGCCAACTCCTGAGAACTGAAACCGGAGCGCTGTATGGCGGAAATACGGCTAAGGGCGTCGGCTGGAATGTTGTTAACTCCCTTGACATGCCGAATGTCCGTCGTAAACTCTGCAAGATAAGCCAAATGTCGCGTCTCTCGGGGAGAATATGTAGTCTTCGATGACTTGAAGGCGTTCGTAAGAGGCTTGTGATCGGTGAAGATCACGAAGCTGCGGCCTTCGAGGAAAAAGCGGAAATGCTTCACAGCGAGGTATGCCGCCAGGAGTTCCCGTCCGAAAGTGCTGTACCGTTGCTCAGTGGGAGAAAGCTTCTTCGAAAAGAAACCGAGCGGGTGCCAGCTGCCGCGGATGTGCTGCTGAAGTACACCTCCAATCGCACAGTGGGAAGCATCTACCATCAGGCTTGTGGGAGCGTTGTGGCGCGGGTGCACGAGGAGGGTAGAAGAGGCCAGGCGCTCCTTGATGGTAGTGAATGCGCGATCAGCGGCTTCAGACCATTCAAGACTGCACTCGGGAGACTTGGAAGTTTGAAGGAAAGTTTCGAGAGGTTGAACAATGGCCGCACATTCCGGGATGAACCGTCGGTAATAATTCACCAGCCCTAGGAAACGGCGCAGTTGGCGCAAGGACTCAGGTCGGGGAAAGTCGATTATGGCCTTCACTTTGTCTGGCAGAGGGCGAATTCCATTGCAGTCAACGAAATGACCGAGAAACTCCAACGACGGCAACCCGAACGCACACTTGTCGCTATTAAGGATGAGGTTATGCTCTGCTAGGCGTTCGAAAACTATCCGCAGATGGTGCAGGTGCTCAGATAGCGATGAACTGGCGACAAGAACGTCATCTATGTAGGCGAAAACAAAATGTAGACCACGGAGGACGACGTCTATGAAGCGCTGAAAAGTCTGAGCTGCGTTGCGTAACCCGAAAGGCATCCGAGTGAATTCGAAGAGGCCAAACTGTGTAATGGTGGAGTTTTCTTGACGTCATCCGGGGCTACGGGGATTTGGTGGTAGGCTTGTTGGAGGTCAAGCTTTGAAAAGATGGTACATGCACTGAGTTCATTGGTGAAGTCGTGTATGTTAGGTAGGGGGTACCTGTCGGGTACAGTGGCCACGTTCAAGGAGCGGTAATCACCACAGGATCGCCAGTCTCGTGATTTCTTCGGGACCATGTGTAACGACGAGGACCAGTTGCTCGATGACGGGCGAGCAATGCCGATTTCAACCATGTGGTGAAATTCCTGTTCCGCGATTTTATGTTTCTCTGGAGCCAGTCGACGCGCCACGGCGTGCGTAGGTGGACCGGTGGTGATGATCTGATGAACGACGTCATGCTTCACTGGCTTTGTCCAGTCTGGAGGGGCAGTCAGGGAAGGAAACTCGTTCAGCAATTCCCGGTACGGAGAAGGTAGGTCGCAAAGAAGCGTAAATGCGAACGGATGGACTGGAGACGATTTGCCGATGACAGAAAGGCCGATTGTGGCGTCCAGGATTCTTTTTCGGGCCATGTCAACCAGGAGGCCGAAGTGCGAAAGGAAATCGGCTCCTAGAATGGCGTGACTCACGTTGGCCACGAGGAAAATCCAGCGGAACGCACGGCGTAGGCCGATGTTTACCATCAGGGATTTTTTTCGGTACACGGGAATGCTGGACTTGTTAATAGCTTGGAGATGGCACAGTGGTGCTTGAGTGCGGTCACAGGAATTAGCGGGGAACACACTCACTTCAGCACCAGTGTCAACTAGGAAACGTTGACCACTGGTTGCATCTGTGATGTAGAAGAGGCGACTGTCGCTGGCTTGGGAATCGGCCGCCGGCGCTAACGATCCCTCGTCCCGTTTCCCGGCCAGCCGCAAGGACGGGTGCAACGTTGCGCCGCTGCACCGAAGCGGCGATGGTACCAGCACAATGAATCAGGGTGTTGAGGTGGCTGGCGCGTTGTGCCTTCCTGGCGAAACACTTGCGGAGACGGGGTACAGCGAGAACGGCAAAACCGCGAGCTCTAGGGTTGCGAGCGGCGGTGAGCTGTAACCAGCCGAGGTGACAAGCTCCTCCAAGTTTTGCATGCGCTCTCGGAGAGCGGCGAGGGTCGTCGGATAGCGTGAGGGCAAAGGAGTAGCAGGCGCCGCCACGGTGGTATGGTCGGAAGATTGAGCGGATGCCACCGTGGACAAAGGCGGATGCAACGTGGCGACTTCCATTATCTTGTCAGCATGCGCGGCCAACGCGGATAAGGGAAGGTCAGAAGCAGTCGCGAGGATCATCTGCACAGAAGAGGGGAGCCGTCGCAGGAAAAGTTCCTTCAACAAACGGGAGTCCGTGGCAGAATGTGCGTCGCCGAGCAGGGTTTGCAGTTCGTGAAGGAGCTGCGAAGGTCGACGGTCACCCAACTCCTCTGCAGAAAGCAGCCCCTGGAAACGCTGCCGTTCCGAAGGGCTCGTCCGGCTCAAGATGGCAGCCTTCAACGTGTCGTAAGGGTTCGTGGTAGGCGGGATGGCAAGGATGTCACGAACCACAACCGCGATCTCAATAGGCAGTGACTGTTGTAGATGGTTGAAGCGGGTCTCTTGCGACGTGATATGACTCACTCGAGAGCTTGCCTCGGCCTGAAGGAACCACACGTCGGGGTGCTTAGCGCTGAAGGGGGGCAAACGGCAAGCGACGGCGGAGATGCCAGGTGAAGAGGCAGCGGAGGACACAGAAGGACCACTGGCGTCGCGGGGAGGGTCCATTCTGAGTACGTGGCGCTCCGCTGCAACGTCCGGGTCACGAATGTCGCGACCGGCGACAGAGAGATGAGAAGACACACGTCTGCACTCTACAGCGCCGTGGACCCAACTGGAGGCCCCGCTTTATTCCACGCTCGTGCCCAGCGCGGCACCGCAACGCGCGTGCTCAGCACTCGCCGTCGTGGCTCAGCCCCAGCGTCCATCGTTCCTGGAGCGGTGCCCGTTTGCGGCAGCAGACGACGCAAGCTGCTGGGGCGCCGCCACAGTTCTTATCGTGAAACGTATATCTCCTTCGCCGCGAAGTATCGCTGAAAGGGAAATCCTACTAACATGATGCACGAGGAACCCACAGTTTTCGAGCGGAAACCGTATATTCATCAGAGCGACTGAACTGTCAGGGTGGGCGGAAGCCACTACGATAGAATATCCCGCTTTTCCTCTCGAATATGCACTTTTCTTCTTTTCTTCATTCTACCGTCGCGCTTTTCTTTTTGTTACGTGCCCATCCCCACACAGTCAATACAAGGCTACACGGTGCCGTAGCAGCAAACGTGCGCATCGGCCTCCGCACATTTTTTTTATTATCTTGGTTCGCGAAACAAACGGGCTCAAAGTGAGTTGAAACGATTTAGTGTACAGAATATAGAAAGGTGAATCTCCAGTCACTCGCTCCCAAGAAGGGCTGCAGCGTCAAGGAGCTGATGTTTTCCCCTCGTTTCTTAAATTTTGGCGCCAAGCACAACGTTATATGACGTTTGGACGCAAATAGACCAGGGTATAGTGCACAGTGCCTTTTTTTAAGATGTTTCTTTTGTTTCTTCACCTGCACATCGCTAAAAGTAAAAAATGAATGTAGTATAGCTAATCACGACCAAATGCCTTTAGTCTACTAGTTTATAGTGGCTAACCAACGAGGTTTTAAAGGTAGGATGCAGTTGGGGAGTCGGGTTTTTAGTCATATGGGACTGTGGAAGTGTAAATAGCGCTGAATTATCATAGAACTCTAGATATTGTAAATCAGGCGTTATGGTCATGGAATGACTCATAAAACGGCCGAAAGCTACCAGTCAAAATGGCCCACCGGTCAAAGATTATTCAACTGCTTGAGAAAAAAGTTCGTAGTGCCACCAAACATTTCACAAAACTTCTTATACCTGAATTAAAAAACCGAGTTGTACATAACATTCACTAAAGTTGGGTCAAGGAGCCGAATTCAGTTTTGGGTTACCTCCACACAAGCGGAGATACACGAATCTATATGTACCATGTGGGCAACAATATTTCCTTGTAACCATGCTACAAATGTATGTTTAAACATGTAATGAGGCCTAGATTAGTAATAAAATTCGGGTAATTACGGAAGTTCTGATAAGTGGAATAGCAAATAAGGCATCGGTAAGTATGGTTGATTGGGGGGCGAACGTGAGTTTCCGTTTCAGTTGATTGTTTACAACCAATTACACAACGTGTCGAAAACCATATAGAGAAATGAGTCCAAAAATGTAGCACTGTGATGGCACCGCTTGTAAAGAAGAAGAAATATTGTCAGTAGTAGCTAACGTTAACCATGGGTTATTGAATAAATGCAATGAAGTTATACAAAATAGTAACACAAAAAGAACAGTCAGCGAATCATTCGGTACAATAGTTAGCTCTAAAGCAGCGAGGTTTAGACACCTGAAACATTCAAATCACATTAAAACGGCAGAACACAGCGAAGAAGGTTTGAAAACATTTTGATACAGAGCATAATACATACACTGGTTTTAATGATTATCTAGAATCTAAGACATAAAAATGTAAAAAGAGGAAGCTAAATGGCATGTGACTGTTCCAAGATGCATGACCGCAGTAGTGTTGTGAAACGTAAAATTGATGGCGCGGAATGATAGCGAATAGAGTAAAATTGAAAAGAAACTTTCGGAAATAACACACTCACAATTTCGCAATGAACATATCATGAAACGTGCATATGCCTTTGTATTCCTGAAGATTTAAACGAACTGAATTCAGAGGACTCTAAATTATGAGTGATCTTTACAAAGGAAGCATGAATTAGCCTGGTACTTTTATTAGCATTGTTATCTTTTTGCTTGCTCTTGGTTGAAGCTTTTATTGGCTCGCTTCTAGCCGAAGAAATGTTACATTGCACGTTTAGAGACAATCGTGGAACTTTTGGTTCCAATGAATAGGAAAGTTTGGTAATTGCCACATAAAGGAATACCTTAAACTTTGTAACCTCGAGCAAGACGCAGGCAAACTAGGGTTAGGTGCCGCCATTTTCAATTACAGTTTATAACCGAGCGTCTTTTGTGAGAAACGACGCGGCCGCGTTTCGATATTTATTAGGCTTTCATGCAGAAAACACTGAGGCGGAATCATAATTTTCGGTTGGGAGGCCCTAAAGTAGCGTTTAGGCCTTTATTTCCAGGTTGCCAAGTGCGTTTGCTATACAGGTTTTACAATATACAAAGCAATAAATTGTTCTTGCGTTTATTGCTCATCTGTAACAACAGCTCCCGACAGTGGAGTGGAAGAAACACCCCAAGTTCTGACCAGGAAGTCAATTAGTTGGAAATGCAGCTGAGGATAAAACAACTCATTTCGACACAACCGAATTCCGTAGTCATTGTACGCCTCCAAGAATTCATTTGAAATTTCCAGCCAGGCACAATTTTTCCCCAAATTATATATCACTAAGATGAGAAAATCCAGCATACTCCACTGGTTCCACAGCCAGATTAGGAAACAAACTTGTGGCCGCGATAATAATACAGAGACTTCCGAACCAAAAGCTGAAATAATTTCAAATGATATCTGAACTAAAACATTGGCAGCATGTTTCTGTAAATATTATATATCCTTCCGAAAATTTCATGTCCTTTTCCTCTCTTTCCAGTATGCGTGCTACACGAAAATAACTTCGTAGCTGTGTTTAGAGTTTTCAATTCCTTTAAAACAGTTACAAAGAGAAGTGACAGGGCTTGTGGAACCGGTTTCCTTGTGTTAGCTGCCACGCACATCTGCCCTACTTCCTAGTTTGTTTTGAACACACGTCGGGGTATTACGGGTAAATGGAGAAGTTAAAGTTTCCTTGACTGCCCGGTAAAGCCGTTTATTAACGAAGCAGGCCTGCCGTCGCTGTGTAAACACAAAGTAATATCCGGTATGAAAGCCAGTTTGAACCAAGCTTGCTTTCATGCGCTATAAACACAAAACGATTCGCAATGATTTCGATACAAATCGCAAAAAGGTTGCAACGAGAAACTGAAGGTGTATACCATAGGTAGTGTGTTTAGGACAGTTGGTGATACAAAGTGAACGTTGACTGAACAGAAAGGGCAGGGACCAGCAGTTTAGGAAAAAGATTACATTGCGAACTTCCAACTAACAGTATTGACAATGATCTGTCACTTACGTACGACCGCTTGCTTGGCTGACGATCAGCAGTAACTAAACCCGCACACTCCGAGTAACAGAGCTACATACAATATTTTTATCTCAATTTGTTCAGTTCGCCAGTTCAATCGTTCGATACCAGGCAGAGGCGGCCGCTTTTCTCAAGGAGGCGAAAACTGAAAATTCCGGTGAGAACGAGATTTCAGCGCACGGTAAAGATTCTCAGGTGGTCAAAATTAATCCAGAGCCCTCCACTACGTCACGCCTCATCGCCTGTGTTGTGTCAGAGCGTTAAACTCTACAATCAATCAATCAATCAATCAATCAATCAATCAATCAATCAATCAATCAATCAATCAATCAATCAATCAATCAATCAATCAATCAATCAATCAATCAATCAATCATCAGTTCAATCGACGCGTGCCATGCTTTTAGTTTGCTATATGGACGAAGCGCATTGCACTGCTACAAAAACTGCGTTTTAAGTGGATGTCTTCGGGACGCGCGATTCCGTTGGATTTAATGTTTAGGGTGTTTCAATATTTGTTTTGCAAGATGCTGTCACTGCGTTCGGATCACATTTTTCTGCCACAACTTTAACAGAGCACACCCAAAGAGCCGGACTCGTAGTTTTGTGTAATGTTAGAAGATTCACGGTTCCGAGTGGCACCTGTTCGCGAAGCCAGAAAAAGTTCATTTTCTCAAGACAACGCTCGAGGAGATGTCAATCTCGGTATTCCGGAATGCTTACGGAAAGCCTGTTCAAAAATTGAGCGCAAAGATGCCGTGAATTAAAGTTGCCGCTGCCAGAACTGTTCACCATTGTCAGGGATGTGGTATTAGGTCTCCGAAGTGAAAAAATGACCGTTCTAACTCACTATTCATGGGAGGTTCTCAGTACTTTGACTCAGTCGAAAACTCAGCAATCATTCACGCATTACGGAATGAGGGGGTAGGTGTGCATTACGTAAGAATATTAAAGGATATTTACAGTTTGTACAAAGCTACCATCATTCTCCATAAGGAGAGCAGTAAAATACCTATAAGGATGGGCGTCAGAAAAGAGGACACAATCCTCCCGATGTTATTCAAAGCATGTTTACAAGAAGTATTCAGAGCATTGGATTGGGAACAGCTGGGAGTAAGGTTTAATGGAAAATAGCTCAGTAACCTGAGATTTGCTGATGACGTTGCCTTGCTAAGTAACTCTGAGAAGAATTGCAAATTATGCTTACCGTACTGGACAAAAAGAGTAGAACCTTGGGCCTGCAAATTATTATGCGGAAAACTAAAGTAATGATCAATAACTTCAGGACAGCTCAGCGGTTTCAGATGGTAATTATATTTTATATAACAATAATAATCATATTGTTATTATTATTACCGTATTATTAATTATTATTATCATATATTAACGAGATACGCTGAAACCGCCGCACTACCAGCCGCTAACGCCCGCGAGGTCGCCTCATTTCTCCTACGCCGGTTCATTCTTCGTCACAGTGCCCCTAGAGAGTTGCTCAGTGACCGAGGCCGTGTGTTTCTATCTGAAGTAATTGAAGCCCTGCTCGCAAAGTGCAACGTTATCCACCGCACCACTACTTCTTACCATCCACAGACCAATGGGCTCACGAAAAGATTTAATCGGACACTGGGCGATATGTTGGCAACTTATGTTTCGGCAGACCACACCGACTGGGACCAAGTTCTTCCGTACGTAACTTATGCGTACAACACCGCCACTCAAGCAACTACGGGGTTTTGGCCTTTCTTTCTCGTCTACGGCCGCGAGCCGTCATGTCCGCTCGACACCATCTTGCCGTACCGACGAGATGCATCTGAATGTACCCCCGTATCACAGGAATCTCGACACGCCGAAGAGTGTCGCCAGCTCGCCCGGGCCCTGACTTCCGAGGAGCAATCTCGCCAGAAGCAGCGTTATGATGATGGAACATCGCCCGCTGAGTTCGCTGCTGGTTCTCTTGTGTGGCTTGGATACCCTCGACTGTTCCTGGTCTTGCTCAGAAGTTGCTGTCCAAATATCATGGTCCTTACCGTGTAATCGAGCGCGCATCCCCAGTGAACTACGTAGTTGAGCCGCTCACGTTGTCTCCGGACCTTCGTTGTCGCGGTCGCGAAACTGTGCACGTTGATCGTCTCAAGGCTTACCACGAAACGATGGTTTTATCTTGCCCTTAGGTCGCCAGGATGGCTTATTATGTCCGCGGGGGGTAATTGTAGTGCAAAAGACTTGCCCACTTAGAGCATGCTATCAGGCACTGCGAAGGATGCACTATGTCCCGTGTGGGTATGCTCTGATACGGTGGCCATGGGCAATAATGGGTACGTAGTGAATGCGGACTGTGAAGACGATGAGGAGGTAACACCGGCCTCGGAGAGAACGCGCCACGATCTCTGATAGCTCGCTGCATCGTGATCATCGCTCCGGCTAGTCTCAGTGCCTACCCGAACACCGTCACCTGGAACGCTATCATTCCCTGCCAATAAACACCTCTTCAATATATATTATATTAATATTGTATAATATTATTATTATTATATTATTATGACGGCCATAGGACCCGGGCCTATGTCCGACAAACTGCCTCTTTAAACCTTTCCAGGGAATTCTTCATGATCGTCACCTGCACGCATCTGAGTTAGAAAATGAACAGGTCACTCATGAATTGGTCCCTTAACGTTTTGTATCAAAATTTCCGTGGTCTAAGGACTAAAGCTAACGAGTTTTTTTGTTATGTATCTTCTTCAATTTTTTCTCTGGTTGTTCTTACGGAGACCTGGCTCTTAACCCAGTATCTCGTCAAAAGATTATTTTCCGCCTTATTACAACGCGTTCCGCAGTGACCGCGCCACATATGGCCTTAAAGGCACGGGAGGGGGAGCTTTGATAGCCGTCAATAGCTCATTCAGATGCGTGAGGCGCGCAGACCTGGAGACAGAGGAGGAGTCTCTCTGGGTTGACTTGTGTTGCATCGGTGGCGAACGCGTCCTGCTTAGTGCATTTTACTTAGCTCCTAACATAGCTCCGGTTCCTTCGCAAACTTTGATTTTTTTCGACTTTTTTCGGTTTTCTTCAATTTTTTTCGACTTTTTTCGACTTTTATTCAATTGTTTTCGACTTCGATTTTTTTCGATTTTCGCCTTTTCAAACTTCTTTTCAAACATCGATAGAAAATGTAATTTCCTCTCATCAAAGACACAGTATTGTGATTCTCGGTAACTTTAACTCACGGGGAATATAATGGGGTGACCTTAGTATTTCTCATTACAATACCTACATTTTTCAAAAGGCCTCAGCCCTACTGGATTTTATTTCATTTTCTGGTCTTGAACAGTGCAACCACGTTGTGAACTCTGCTAGGAGCTTACTTGACCTTTGTTTTTCAAACATCGCAAACTTCAGTGTCAACATAAGCCCTACTGGTTTGGTTACGCCGGACAATTAGCATCCACCCTTATCTATTGGCGGTGAGATCTTTGAGTGGCGCCCCCTGGCTCTGACGTCGGCTTAGGCATTCGCGCCGCTATCGTCTGCTACACTCCGCTTGTGAGGGGCAACAGTGCCTGGGCTAGGAATCGCCCGCTTCGTTGCTGTAGTGCGTTTAAAAAGCGTATTTCTAGGCGACTCCAGTTATTTTGCCAGCTTCTGACGCATCTGAATAATTTGAAGCTGTATCCCCCACAAGTTTGCAACACACGAAGAGATAGGGAACAACTTTCTTCAGAGTATAGGTCAGAAGATAGTGTGTAACTCGTCCTTTCTTGCTTATTCGCGAGGATCAGCGATCAGAGCTTCTCGATAAGTATTCAAAATGCGTAGGCTTCCCTGCAGTATGTTTGAGATGCTCCTATGAAAACTCAACAGTCTAATACTACGTACCAAGCGGCGGCCTTTCTTCTGTTTCTTTCGTTGTTGTCTTGTATCGGATCAATGTTTCTTGCTTTTTTTCTGCCCAACGCATTAATTTTTCTGCGCCGTCACCAACTTCTTATTAGGAGGTTTCGGGATGTTTGGGAGCTTCACAAAGGTCGTGTGGATATTTCCTTCATTTTGTATGGCCTACATTCCCTTCTCCACAAAGTGGCTTTCATTACGGCTGCGTGCAAGAAGGTGCATATCCGCAGCGTGCTTTGTTTACTCACATGCAAATACAAAAGGTTTGTGCTACGCCACCGCGATCGCGCCCTAAACAACGTGGTCCACAGTACTCGAAGGAGACTTTTGTGCTCCGAATTTCTATCGTAATTATATCGTTATCATAACGAACTGACTCTCAACTCGAACAATGATGACATGATTACGGTGTTGAAGGCATGATATACTCGCCTAACTAACGTTATAAATAGTATACCTGCATATATTACAAGACTCGAAACCGAAGAAGAATTCCAAGTAGCTCTTATTGCTTTTCACCCTTCCAGGCGCGCAGAACAAATCCTATTCTAATGGGGATGGTGTTCTATGATTTGAAGAAAATTACCTTTACTCTCTCTTGTCCTGGACTGAGGACCCGGCCCACTAACCAGATCGATTTAATTATTAAACAAAGTTTTCCCCTCCTCCCCTTACTCCTCCTCCTCCTCTTGAGGTGCAGTTTTCCTATAACGCATATCCGAATATCGGGAAGATATGGCTGTGCAAAATGTTCCGAAATATCCCTCCAGGTCTTAACAACATATATGTGTTACTATAAATTTAACGAAGACGTGACTCGTTTTGCTCAATAAACCTCCATACTGGTTAGATGCCTGGTATAGAATCAGCACACTCGTGTATACACACTGGGTTATTTGGAACTCAACCTACAGTTTTAGCAGTCTATAGTGCATGGTCGGGCAAACTTTCATGCCTTGACAACGTAAAGTGATGTGACAAAACGTGTTCGAGCGTTCGGCAAGGTTGCAAAAACTGTTTTACCTTACATATGATTACCGGGAATCGTGATGCCTTCTGCCAAAGCCGACAGCCCTGAAGGCCTAGAATTTATTTTGGTCTTCCATTTTCGCTGTTGTCGAATATTAGCAGCTGACTGTTCCTTTTGTTCGAATGCTTACATGAGAAGCTGACGCCTAGCTCCGACTCTTCGCGCTCCGCACAGGACCGGCTTCGCAAGGAATGGGGTGGCGCCGGCAATGTTTCTCCCGTAGCGGTATCCAAAACTATACTTTAATTGACACCATGAGCTAGTGTATGCGATTTTAAGCCTATTATTATGATAAAAAGTTACCCACACGCCAATTCTGGTGCGGACAAGCATCAAACGTTGACCGAGCGCAAAGAAACAGCAGGGAGAGCGATCCTGATGGAAGCAGACGACAAATGCGAGAATCCCTAAGCTGACGTCACGGAGGCGCGCTCCGCAGCGCCGCTTGTGTTCGCGCTCACCGCCAATAGTACTACCTATTCAAAGTGATGTGCAAAAGGCCAAGCCACGTGTTTCCGAACTCCCCCGCTATACGTTTGCTGCAGGGGAATACATTAGTTTTTACCAGTAATTGTCGAATTTTGATTTGTCGGGACTCCTCGCGTCAAATGACCCATATTTTCAGTCCAGCGAATTAACCAAAGTACTGCAAGAAGGTATGCGCAGATATATACCACTAAAGAAATCCAATCGTCGAAGTATCCTTTCTGGTTCTCGAGTGAACTCCGGTCGGCACTAAAAGGCAAAGAGCGTGCCTACAGGAAAGCTCAAAAGAATGAGGAGACAAATTGGAAGTTAGAGTTCAAAAAATACCGGTCACTTTGTAAAAAACGGTATGATCGTTATCGGGCTGCATACATTACGTCCTTGGAAAGCAATCTTAAAAGGAACCCCAAAGATTTAGTTAAATATGTCCGCACTAGATCACCCCAGCATAACACTGAATGCATTAATCTTCTTAACTCCGATGGAGTAATCATCGATGACGTCCCTGCGACGTTCCGTCAGCTCCCATCTGCAATTGTTGCGGTATGGCACCGAACACGGCATTTGTAGGGGAGGAAAGCGTTATAAAAAGCCTACGGGACGCGAAGCCCTCGCTAGCGTGTGGCCCAGATGGCATTCTCATGGCTCCACTGAAGGCTTTCAGTCCTATCCTTGCTCCAGTGCTTGTATGCGTGCTTAACTGTATTAGTACTGGCACGTTTCCTAACTGCTGGAAAATTGCTAAAGTTGTACATGTAGACAAATCCTGGTCAAAAACCGATGCAAAAAATTATAGAACGATTTCCCTCCTGAGCAGTGCTTCTAAAATTTTTGAATCTATAATTCATTCTCTCAGTACACCTAGAGTAAGATGTGAAATTATTCCAAATCAACATGGTTTTATATGTGGCTGCTCGACCACTACAAACTTAGTTTCTTTTATGGAACATGCGTCAAAAGCAGTGGAAGACCGAGGGCAACTTGATGTGGCATACTGTGACCTTACCACGGCGTTCGATGTGGTTTCCCATTCATTGTTGTGTAAAAAACTTTCCCACCTTAACATTCCTGAACCGTTGCTGGATCTGCTTCGTGACTACCTTACCAGCCGTCACTGCGACGTTCATTGTAAAGGGCAACACTCCGGAACGTACTCAGCTACCAGCGGGGTGCCTCACGGCTCTGTCCTTGGTCCTCTTTTGTTTTCACTGTTTGTCAACGATGTTTCGACAGCAATTCAGTACTCATCGTTCTTGCTATACGCAGACGATATAAAAATATTCAAAGTGATTGGCAACATCTCAGACTGTGCACAACTGCAATGTGATATCGCCGCGTTTTCGGACTGGTGCAACAGAAATAGGTTGATACTCAACAGTACAAAAACCAAAGTGGTGTCGTATACCCGTAAAGCAGATGATATCAATCTCACCTATCGCATAACTGAAGATCTCAATCGGGTATGCCAAATCAGAGACTAGGCAGTTTTGTTTTACTCTAAGCTCACATTTACAGCCCATACTAATGAGATTACCCGTCGTGCTTTGCGAACACTAGGTGCAACATGTCGTGTCTCCAGAGAATTTACCTATCCAGACACATTTATTCAGCTCTATACCTCAATGTGCCGCCCTATATTGGAATACGTATCTGTGGTCTGAAATGCAACGTGCCCGTCCAACGCGGCGGCCATTGAGAGGGTGCAAACTAAATTTCTCTCATTACTAAAGCATAGGTACGCTACTGCGAAGGCTAAAGATGATTCTGGTATCGATGACGCTAGCTTGCTTGTAATAGACTCATTACACAGCCGGAGGGCCAAGGCTGACCTTTTATTCTTGTACAAACTGATCCACAGCCTCATTGGTTGTACAGAGTTGTTGAGGGCCATAAATTTGAGAACCCCGATAGGCAACACCAGGGCACCTAGACAGTTTCATGTTCCCACCCGTGTCAAGAGTCCCTTGGGACGCATTCAGCACCTGTACAATATGCACGCAGAAAGTTTGGACGTATTCCATCGTACCCTTCCAGCTTTTTGTAAGAAACTGCGTAGCTTGACAAACCAGGAGTAGTTTGCTTGCCGTAGTATGTAACGTTCAATCACACACTTTATGCTGCCGGGGTTGGTTAACTATGTATGTATGTAATTGTTTCGATATTCCCTTGTATATCTACGTTTTATGCCTTCATTGTGGGGTGATCTTTAGCTAATATCCTTTTCCGGTTTACATGTTTCAGTGTACAGAGTTTCATTCATGCTTTGTTGTATTACACTTGTAGTCTCCATAGCAGTCAACAGTGTCTTATTGCTATGCAGTGATTGCAATGCCTTGTTTGCATATGTGCTTGGGTCATGTGCGTATGTCGGCGTGTGTGTATCTCAAAGTGTCTTATTCTCGTTCAGACTATACAATGCTATGTTCTATATTTTTCTGAGGTATGTGCTCATTTTTCCGCACCAGCACATCGTTCCTGGACACACTAATAAACAATTAATTTTTTTTGCGATAGAATGCCCGTTGGCATAAAAATAACTTATTTACAAATATACATGGGCTACCGTCTTTCGAAGGAAGTCAAGAAGGGAGCGGTGGTGGGGTCCCCAGAGCCACCGCTGAAGGTCGGGGGGTCTTCCAGGATGGAGGCCGGTGCCTCTCAGGTGTAGCTTTCTGGCTGAGGCTAGTGAAGGACACGCCCATATGAGATGGTCCGCGTCAGCTTGTGCGGCCGGAGCGCATTAATTGGTTTTTCATTCATCATTTTTATTATCCCTGCGATTTGTTGGTCGGATCATTTATGCCTATACTCCTGCCCTTGTTTTTTTTGCTATGGTTCTGTCAAACTTGTTGCTATGTTTGTTGTGTGTGTCGACAAGATGGGACATCGCAAAGGCATCGCTCGTTTTACGGTAATACTTTGTTGCAGTGTACCTTTTCAAACATCAAAACTCTCGTTTTATAAGTACACTCTGTCTCTATTATGTGCACTGTGTATTTTGTTGTATATTTCCTTTTCTCAAGTGCCTTGGAAGTTTCGCTGCCGGAGTGCCATAGCTTTTCTGTCATATTGTCGCGAACCATGCATTGGGTTTGTTTATTTGTGTTTTGCTTTTACCGCCCGGCTGCGCCGGTCTGTGTTATCTCCTTGCCAAGGGAAAGCGCGTGTTCCATTCTTTCTTTCTGTGCCGCATGTGTTATCTGTTCTGATAGGGAGAGCATTCCGATCTAACGTGAACATCCCGGAATAATCTTTTTGCATCTACAATGTTCTCGATGCGAATCGACGCTTCCAGAACGACGCGCGCCGAAAGATAAAAAGCCTGCAGAGCAGACGCCGGGGCATTCGATTCTGCGACGCTCGCTGACGCAAGTCACTTTGTTGACCGCTGCTTCACCGCCTCTGTATTCTTTTGAGTTGTTAGGGGAGCACAAGTTCGCTCCAATAAACTTGTTTCTCCTGCAAGACAACTGCGTCGTCCTAGGCTTCGTGACATCTGGTGGAGGTGCTGGGTACGCACCCTTCATGCCCACTGCAACCTCGGGAAGCCGCCAAGCCAGTCCAACAAGAGCCAGCCTCCGCCTGCAAGATTTACCACACGAGTTCGGTTTGATGCCAGAAGGGCACAAGAGAAGGAACGCTGCAACCAACACCATGGTACAAGAAACAACGTCGCCAATCATGCTGCAGCAGCCCCGGGAACTGCCATCGTTCCGGGGAGCCCCCGCTGAAGATCCAGAGGAATGGTTGGAGAAGCTGGAGCGCGCGCGGATCTTCAACAGGTGGGACGATGAAGAAACCTTCTGGCATGTTTTGTTTTACTTGGAGGATGCAGCCCGAACTTGGTTTGAAAACCACGAGAGCGCCTTGACCGACTGGACACAATTCAAAAGCGAGTTCCTGAAGACCTTCACGACCGTGGTGAGAAAAGAACGAGCTGCGATTTTACTGGAAACTCGAACGCAACACCCGAACGAAGGAGTCGTAATCTTCGTCGAGGAAATGAAGCGACTTTTCCGCCGTGCGGACCCAGGAATGACGGAAGAAAAGAAACTATGGTTTCTGATGCGAGGTGTGAAGCAAGAGCTCTTCGCGTGCCTTGTTCGCAACCCCCCCAAGACCGTGTGCGAATTGGGGTCTGAGGCCGCCGCGATGGAGAAGACGCTCGAAATCCGAAATAGGCAGTACGAACGCCCAATCAATGCGCTGGTTTCGGAGACGCTTGGTGCCAGCGCTATCAACTCCGACTCACTACGCGACCCTATCCGCAAAATAGTGAGGGAGGAGCTGCGGAAACTGCTCCCGACGCCGCCGCAACCACAAGTCGCTTCTCTTACCGACGTCATTAGAGAAAAAGTGCAGCAAGCGCTGAGAACTTCAACGACGCCAGTAGCACCTCGCAAGCCGCAAGCCATGACCTACGCGGCTGCTGTACATCGCCCTCGCCCACCTGCACCCTATCGTCACGAGGCTCCGTACCGTCGTCCCCTCTCGCCGGCCCGACCACCTGCGGCGCAACCCCCTGCCCCAAGGAAGACCGACGTGTGGCGAACGTCCGACAATCGTACGCTGTGCTACCACTGCGGAGAGGCCGACCACGCCTACCGTCGCTGCCCCTACAGGAGGCTCGGTTTGCGAGGGTTCTCCGTCGACGCACCCCGCCCCCGAACTGGCCAGCGCTCATCGGAGATCGAAGAGTACCTGTCCAACACCAGCCGTCGATTAGCCCGTTTCAACCGTTCGCCGTCCCCCTACCGATACCAGTCGCCGAACCACCGTAGCAATGCTGAGTTCTCACGTGGAAGGTCCCCCAGCCCACGCGGCGGAAACTAAAAGCAGCAACTTCTGGAGGTAAAGTTGCACGATCGCGGAAAAATGAAAACCCTCCAACGACGCAACGACTCGCGGAAGACAGTGACTCACAACATGCCCTCATCCCGACGATCCGACCCAGACCTGACGAGACTCCCGTACACGACGACAGCTATACGCCGCGACGCGCACCCGACCGGACCGAGACGTCCGCTGAGAAGACGATGACAACGACGACGCACAGTGCCCGACCGTCAACACGCACAAGCCGAGATGCGACGCCCCGACGCACCCGGAACTCGAGGAAGGCGGCATCCGACGTCAAGGTGTCCATCGACGGCTTTGATGTAGTCACCCTCGTAGACACGGGAGCCGACTACTCCGTGTTGAGCGGACCATTTGCGTCTAAGCTGAAGAAGGTTATGACCAGATGGGACGGTCCGCACATACGCACAGCAGGAGGCCACCTCGTGACGCCAAGTGGAACGTGCACATCGCGCGTCACCATAGGCGGCACGACGTACCCTGCGGTGTTCGTCGTTTTGCCCAACTGCTCCCGCGACATAATTCTCGGAATTGACTTTTTGACGGACAACGGCGCAATAATCGATCTGCAGACGAAGTCGATAACTTTTTCCTCCGACCACTCCATGACGCCGGAATCGAACCCCGAAATCCGTGCAGCTGTAAGGATCGCCGATGATCACGTCACCCTGCCACCCCGCGCAAGCTTGATGATCGCTGTCTACTGTGAAGGTGCTGCTTCCGACGTCGACGCTATCGTCGAGAGTGACCAAAGGTTGCTTCTTGACCGCGGTGTGTCTGTCGCAAGAGGCATTGCGCGGTTTAGGCAGCGCAAATCCCACGTTTAGGTCCCCAATTTCACCGAGGAGTACCAGCATTTAAACAAGGGCGCTGCAATTGCGTTCGTCGAAGAAACGCAACAAGCAAGTGACGTGATAGCAGTCGCCGACTTTGAACGCGCACCCGACGATACCTTCAAGCTTCCGCACCCCTTCGACGTGAATCCGGCGTTACCGCAAGAAGAAAGGAACAAGTTATTGGCTTTGCTGCGTCGCTACAGCGAGTGTTTTTCGTCGAACTCAAAGTTACGTCATACACCTCTGGCGAAGCACCGGATAATAACCGAGGATGGAGCCCGACCTACCCGACAGTCACCGTACCGCGTCTCTTCCCACGAGCGCGAAGCCATCCGGACTCAAGTCGACGACATGCTCAACGACGACATTATACAGCCATCGAAAAGTCCGTGGGCTGCGCCGGTCGTACTCGTGAAGAAAAAAGACGGCACACTTAGGTTCTGCGTTGACTACCGGCGATTGAACAAGATCACCAAAAAGGACGTGTACCCCCTGCCACGAATCGACGACGCCCTCGACCACCTCTGCCATGCGAGGTACTTCTCGTCGATGGACCTGAAGACCGGCTACTGGCAAATTGAAGTGGACGAGAGAGATCGAGAGAAGACTGCATTCATAACCCCGGACGGCCTATACGAGTTCAAGGTAATGCCGTTTGGGCTATGCACGGCACCAGCAACGTTCCAAAGAGTCATGGACACTGTGCTACCTGGCCTGAAGTGGCACACCTGCCTCGTATACCTCGACGACGTTGTGGTTTTCTCCCGGACTTTCGACGAACACCTCGCAAGGTTGCAGTCTGTACTCGAGGCCATCCGTACGTCGGGGTTAACGCTGAAGCATGAAAAGTGCCGCTTTGCATACGAGGAACTGAAGTTTTTGGGCCATGTCGTAAACGCCGCGGGAGTCCTGCCTGACCCGGCGAAAACTTCAGCCATAGCGAACTTCCCAATGCCGAAAGATAAGAAGGGCGTGCGCAGATTTCTTGGACTGTGCGCATACTACAGGCGCTTCGTCACAAACTTCGCACGCATTGCAGAGCCGCTCACGCGCTTGACGAAAGATAGCACCGCTTTCAGCTGGGAAGACGACCAAGAAAAGGCATTCTGCGAGCAGCAAAAACACCTGCAAAGCCCGCCCGTGCTCGCTCATTTTGACGAAAACGCCGAAACGGAAATACACACGGACGCCAGTGATATAGGCTTGGGTGCCGTCCTTGTCCAAAAACAAAGCCGGTGCGAAAACGTAATCGCCTATGCCAGCCGTGGTCTGTCGAAGGAGGAGAAAAACTACTCTGCCTCCGAAAAAGAGTGCCTGGCTATTACATGGGCCATTTCAAAATTTCGCCCATACGTGTATGGCAGACCGTTCAAGGTTGTAACAGACCACCATGCGCTCTGTAGGCTCGCCAATTTGTAGGACCCCTCTGGCCGTCTTGGGCGGTGGAGTTTGCGCCTGCAAGAGGTCGACGTTACAATTGTCTACAAATCCGGCAGGAAACACTCCGACGCCGACTGCCTGTCCCGCGCCCCTGTCGACCCACCACCACAAGACTACGATGAAGACAGTGCGTTCTTCGGGGTTGTTACGAAGAGCGACCTAGCCGCCCAGCAGCGTGCCGACCCCGACTTGCCAGTAATGATCGACTACCTTGAAGGACGAAACGGCGCCTTGCCTAGAGCTTTCAAGCGTAACTTACCAGTATTCAGCCTCAAAAACTCTGTCCTCGTGAAGAAGAATTTCAGCCCCGGAACAAGAACGAATTATTTACTTGTCATCCCCGCAGACCTTCGTGACGAAATTTTGGAAGCGTCCCACGACGACCCGTCTTCCGGACATCTCGGCACAGCTCGCACTATTGCAAAAATTAAGGCGAAGTACTTCTGGCCCCGCCTTACATCCGACGTCACCCACTACGTTCGGAGTTGCCGGGACTGCCAGCGACGGAAAACGCCGCCGACAAGACCCGCCGGACTTCTACAACCGATCACCGTCCCGTCGAGGCCCTTTCAACAGATTGGAATGGACCTTCTAGGCCCGTTCCCGACGTCACGATCGGAGAACAAGTGGATTGCCGTAGCGACAGACTACATGACGCGCTACGCAGAGACCGCCGCTCTTCCGCGGGGGACTGCACAAGAAGTCGCCAAGTTCTCTATAAACCAAGTTGTGCTGCGACATGGAGCCCCTGAAGTCCTAATCACGGACCGCGGAACGGCCTTTACCGCGGAGCTGATGCAAGGAATCTTACGCTACAGCAACACGGATCACCGAAGAACGACGGCGTACCACCCCCAAACGAACGGACTAACACAACGTCTGAACAAGACAATTGCGGATATGCTGTCCATGTACGTCGACGTTGAACATAAGACTTGGGACGAAGTCCTCCCGTATGTCACGTTTGCGTACAATACAGCGACGCAGGAAACTACGCAGATGACACCGTTCGAACTTGTCTACGGAAGACGACCGACTACGATGCTCGACGCCATGCTTCCGCATGTAGAAGACGACGACCTCAACGCCGACGTCCAAGGATACCTTCAACGTGCCGAGGAGGCCCGCCAGCTCGCTCGAGTTCGTATAAGGGACCAGCAGCTGGTGGATGCCAGCCGCTACAAACTCCGACGCCGAGACGCCGAGTACCAACCAGGGGATCGTGTGTGGGTTTGGACTCCCATCCGACGACGCGGACTGAGCGAGAAACTTCTGCGACGGTATTTCGGACCCTACCAGATTCTGCGACATGTTGGCCAACTTACCTACGAAGTGATCCCCGATGGTGACTCCGGCACATCACGACGACGTACGCGGCCCGAAGTCGTCCACGTGGTTCGCTTAAAATCTTCTACGAACGATGACGAACTTTTATTTTCATTTTCTGACTGTCGCTTATGTTAGCATGGGGTCGATGTACTCTTAGAGGGCGGGGGGGGTAATGTCGCGAACCATGCATTGGGTTTGTTTATTTGTGTTTTGCTTTTACCGCCCGGCTGCGCCGGTCTGTGTTATCTCCGTGCCAAGGGAAACGCGTGTTCCATTCTTTCTTTCTGTGCCGCATGTGTTATCTGTTCTGATAGGGAGAGCATTCCGATCTAACGTGAACATCCCGGAATAATCTTCCTGCATCTACAATGTTCTCGATGCGAATCGACGGTTCCAGAACCACGCGCGCCGAAAGATAAAAAGCCTGGAGAGCAGACGCCGGGGCATTCGATTCTGCGACGCTCGCTGACGCAAGTCACTTTGTTGACCGCTGCTTCACCGCCTCTGTATTCTTTTGAGTTGTTAGGGGAGCACAAGTTCGCTCCAATAAACTTGTTTCTCCTGCACGACAACTGCGTCGTCCTTGGCTTCGTGACAATATAGGGGATTTCGAGTGTTGTGCCGTGCTGTCTTACGTTTCATTTAATAATGTGTTCTATATGGTGTGCCAGCCCCAAGACCTTAGGGTTGTTCCTGGGCACCGAAAATAAAGTTGATTGATTGATTGATTGATTTAATATTATCAATGTTATGTGTACTAATGTGGATTCTGATACCTTTTCTCCGATAATTTTCTAATGTTCCGCTTACGCTCTGTTTAGTTTATTGACTTCGTAAGTGTTGTATTCGCACTTTCGTATTACCATATACTCTATTGCCTTGTTTTTTTAGCTTCGCCGGCTTGCCAGGTCTAATCACACAAGCCTATATTGGCTTCGACGGGCCCGCCATTTTACTTTGTAAATAGAAGGACAATAAAGATTATTATTATTATTGTTAATATTATTATATTATTAATATTATTATTAGATTATTATTTCTTGTTCGGAGTTGCTTGCAAATGTAAATCTTAGAGAACAGTCGAAACTTACCCGTAAGTCTCCTACACTTCGTACCCGTAAGACATGCAATAAACACTGCATGTTGCACCGCCTTCAAGAAACATGCAATCTCTACTCCCATAATATTGACCTGTTTCATACACCCCTTCGGTCTTACATGTGCGACCTTCTGACTTCTGTCTCTCCCTTATTTCCTAACAGTTTTAATTCTATCTTCACTGCCCTATTTCCGTTTACGTTGCTCGCCTTTGTTACTGTTCCTACTCATATGTATCTATATCTGCCCGTTGTATTGTAAAATGTTTATGACACTGTGTTTTATCGTTTCGTGATTGTTCAAACTTTAGTGTGCCGAAATCATTGATTTTGTTAAATGACCTATATTCGTCATTCTAGTGTTTTTCTTCGCTTGTATTTTGTTGTTCTACTCACGCGTGGATGCATTTGTGTCGTCGTATGTCTTTTTCTTAAGTGCGCCAGAACAAAGGCTACGGCTGTACCTGGGCACTATATTAAAGAGATTGATTGATTGATGATTGATTATTATTATCATTAATATTATTATGTTTCTGAGTAGGATAATATGTGTGAGAATACTATTTGACGACCTGAGCGGTGTGCCCCCCGAACCTTTAAATCTGCCTGGATAAAAACCACACCTATCGGTACCGGCTCCTACAACGAGATATTTGTTGCTTATTCCGGCTAATATTTTATAAATAATACCGTGAACGGTGTGAAAGAAGTGTTTGCTGTACAGAAAAAAGGTAAAACTGTTTAACGTGAAGGTGGCACCCAAGGAGATGTGCACGAAACCGAAAATAAAAAGCGTCGCAGAATCCCCACTTGAGAGCGACAGAATACTCTTGTATCTGTTCTTTTTACAAAAACCCACAAAGTGACCTAAATCAATCGCGCTAGAATTGCAGAGCAGGGAACCTCACAGAAGTCAATGCCTTGCCTCGTTCAATACTACCGGGAAATACTTCATGGTAAAGATGCTTCCCTATTCAGGACTGCACGTGACGTTGTTGCGTTTTTAAAAGCGATGTCGAGCATTTTTAGATAATTTATATTGCGAGCTTGTTCGCGAATCGCGTTCTGCGTGTGGCTTTAAGCGTTGGCAAATTCGGCGCGGTTAGTTTTCAGAACTTTGCTCGTTCCACTGCGATGGTGTTGCAGCTGAAAGAGTCAACCACCGCATCCAGAATAAAACGTTTTGTTTTATAATTACTTCTCACTGATACGGCATTTGTAAATGATCAGCTATTGCTTGTAGTGTCGCCAGAAACTTTTCCCGATATGTTGTGGTATTTGTCTCAATGTCTGAAAACGAGAGTTGAGCTTCTGAAGTTGTCAAGGAATGGCAGTTGGTAGAGTTTGCACATATACATGGAGACACATCATGTACAACCTGGTGATTGGTGCACGGGCTCAGCAACAAAACCCTGGTAGTGAAGGGAATGAAAAGGTATAATATGCAAGCCTTACTAGCAATAAAATTGTTGTATGCCACACTAGGCATGAACCAGCGTAATGGTTAGCATATGAAGTTTGGGCAGTTGGATATTCGCACGTCTATTGATGGAGTTGTTGAAATGAATGGGGTAATTTTCTGCCAGGTTTTGTGAATTTTTTTTAGCATACACGTGGTAAGCCTCCGGTCATTGGTATTGAGGATCAGGTAATAAAACTTATAATAGAATACCTCAGCGCTGGTAAAAATCGGTTGGAAGTAGGCTGCCACCAGCGAAATCGTTTGTTCATATTTACCTTCACATAAAAGATGCTGCGCGCCTTTCAGTATAGAACTACACGGGCCGAACTCTATATCTAGGGCAGCCATTTTGAGAAGACATGGTAGGGAAGTGCAAATGCGTGTATTTCTCGGATCGGGAGTCACTTAGCCGGGCACGGTGGTATGAAAATCACTCAGCGCGCTTTTATGACTCTGGTCTGGAGTTGGGCCAGTTACCACGCGAAGGTGTTTGTAATATTTGTGGCAATTTTTATTCTTGTCATTCAAAACGAAACAGCTAGTGCAAAAACACAGTTTTTATAATAGAGCAAAATACGCGTGCTGCAACATATTTGCATCGAGCATGTGATCAGGGCTCCTTCAAGTTCTTTGCTTATACTTTGTCTACTGTACCGTGTTCATGTTAAGTCGCTACCAATATTTTGACATCACATTATTGCCGAAGCATTTGCTGTGCTCATAGGGACAACCAAGGAGCTCTAGGAAATTGCGAAACTGGTAATCAGGGTGGAGGAATTCGCCAATTCAAAGAATTAAGTTTATTTCCATGAATATTCACAAAAGGCGCCGTGTGACTTAATTAACCACAATCAAGAGAAGCAAGGCGACTGCGGCAACGTGAGCACCAAGCTAGAATCTGAATTTTGCTTTTCCCTTGCACAAACGGTCGCCCATATCTCACGGCTGGCAAGCATGCACAGAACGGAATTAACGCTCGGGCGGGCCGAGGGTTGTGCACAGGCCTTGTCACCAAAGCGCCCAATAAATTATCCGTGCTCGCGGCACAGCCGTCTTCCGCCGCAATATTGTTGATGACAGAACTGGGGCACAAAAATGAACAAGGGCAGCGGCAATGCACACTATTTGGTGTCATTAGCAGCTTCCGTCCAGTCGAAGAGAGCCAGACGTGAACGCCCAACATGAACACAGGGCGTTCATCTGTGAAAGTGTGTTTTGGTTCTCCTGAACTTCTTTATAAATTCGTTTCCCGTCCTTCGCGCTGCAAACACCAGAAAATAAAAATGTCCGGTATTCGTCAGTTTAATTAGCAGCCGAATAGTGCGAGGCACATGAAAGCAATAATTCAAATGCGGTCCCCCACCGAGTGCACAAAATACAAACTTAACAGAAAACAATGTGTTCTATGCGCAGTCGTGTAAAACATCATTTCAGAATAGTTTTGATTTCGCAAATTCTGTATAGCGTAGACGCGACCGCCTTTATCACCCAAATAGTGTCACCAGTTGACTGTGTGCGCTGTTGCAAATGTTCTAAGGGTATATCTTTGAGTGTTTGTTTCTGTACGCCCTAGCAAAATGATTGCCATAGAAAAATACGGTTCAATTGTAGAAAAGAAGTTGAATACATTTTAATTCTTAATTTGCTTGTAACTGCGTTTATACCCACTAACCAACGTCGCTAGTTCCCTCCCAATAGCATTCATTGAGATATAAAAGGGCAGAAATTCCGAGACTTCTCAATCAACACGTAAGCATTCGTACGCAACGGTACACAGCGTGCGAATAATTTCTCGGTCTTTTTGCGATATTTATACAGGGCACTATGCATAGAGAGAGCAGTGCTGTTACACATGACGATAGTTCATGCCAAGGGTCAAGGAACCGGGCCAACCATCTCGGTCATTGTCATAAAGTAGTTTAGTCACGTAGTATGTAGTTCAAACGCGGCTACGCGATATTTAACATTGCTTATGCCGATCCTAGCGTACAAACTGTGTAAACTCTTCAAGTGCATAAATGTGTACCTTATTTCGTTTCCTTTGTTTTACAGGGGCACCACTTCATGATATCAGTTGAATTAAACGTCACCAACATATGACGTTGTACTTGGGAAGAGTGCTTCTTCAAAAATCCGAATGCCGGAAAGAAAATGCTTGCTGCAGAAACATGTAACTTGGCGAACAAAATCAACACCGGAACAGCTAAACTGGTGTGAATAAATGCCACAGAAGACAAAAAGTATTCCCGTACAGTAACCGCCGAACTGCGCAAGACAGGCGCGAAAAATATTCCGCTAAGAAACGATGACAAACCGCAAATTAGATAAGGCTGCCTTAATTTATGAAGCTCGTTTAGTTTCATTTACGCTCTTTTCCTAGTGCTGTTCACTGTAGATACGTTTCTGCGGGGGAGAGATAGATGACCATAGTAAAAACAACATGTACCAGATTTCTCGTGCATATAAAGAACTTTCGAGTTTATACGACATGAATGGTACTTTGTTATCTAGAAGACAGCTCAGAAGTGCCACACACACCTGTATCTTTTTGGCGCTATCTAGATCACGTGCAAAGTGCTGAAGCACGCTATTAGATTTGCGGTTTCTTCAAAAGAAGCACTAACATTACAACTCACCTAATTTACTTAAAATAAAGTTTTAACTAAAGAGCAGGTGCTGCTGAGCCTACCTGAAAAAGTTCCAGGCGAGCAAAGAAGATAACGATATGAAAAGCGACTCTCTTTTTTTGCGAGCCAGTTAGGCAAAGAGGGCTGAGAAAGTGAGTACAAATGCAAAAAATAATCGGACCTGCAAGACACAATTTTTTAACGTTAGTCCTTTAGGCTCTTCAGTTTTTTGTATTACACAATGGCTCTTCTTTAAACTAGGTGGTTCTTTTTTTGACATCGAAGCCAAATGCAAGGAAGGTTTCTATTACAGAAACACTACAAAATCAATACAAAAATTAATCTTTAGCGCAGTTTTATTATCGGCTATTAGGCACGTCATCCTCCAAGGTAAACCTGCCACGAGTACTACATATCTAAGGCGACGGGCCTTGTCTTGGACGGCCAGCTTTCCCACCTTCCGTGAACAGAATGGACCAGTCATTCTTTTCGTCAAGACTTCCCGCCGTATCTCGCGTGTTTCATGGTTCCAATCACGTTTACTTTCTCCTATTATTTCAGCGTCGCCATCTTAATATACCCTGGGCAAAATAAATACTTGAAAATTGCTCTCTCTTCGTTTAAGAATATATTTTTGCACTAAAGGTCGCACCAAACAAGGTAGTTGGAAGTTCAATGCTTCGTTCGAAGTGGCCCGTATTATCTCGAACTACGACATCTCGCCGTAGTCTTCATGGTTTTCAGCATTGTGTCGTAAAATCACGATGAAGGTCTTTTGTACAAATGTCCAACCAATTCTCACCTGCCAAAAGTGAACATTTCCTTTCAGATTGAGCTCTGAAACGCCTCTTTTTCACGGAGCTCTCCGCAATGTTGTAGCTTTCTTCCCCCGTAGCTACTTTGTTTCAAACATTTTCCCCCTGCGGTGTGTTCTTGAATCCACGTGGCCGTTCTATTTCACATTTGACCCTTGATTTAAGCCCAAACACCTTTCGTCTCATATAAATTCCCATTCTTACTTTTAGCTCTTCTTCTATTATCTGGGACGGATTCATTGTACCGTTTTCGCCTTTTGCTTTTAGTTGTTCGAAGTGCCGGGATAAGGCCCCTGAAGAACCCTGTTTCAGCCTTTCCGTGGACACCAGGAATATAAATTCCTGATATGTGATTTGCAATTGTGGCCCACGTTTATATAACTTCAGGAAACTTACTGAATGTACTCACGACCCTACTCACAATACATATTTACCGTTTTCTTCTTTATGATGAGCGCCGAAAACTTGCGCACGTTGCTTTCCTTTGTCACCATATCCGAGCCCTGAAGTACTTAGGGAGAAGTCTGGTCTCACTAAGCAAATCTTTGAGCAAGTGGGTGAATTATGATTCACTTGTCTCACTGCTTGCGATTCACCCAGACGTCCCATTTCTGCATAGCTGTGTTAGGTTAGTGACTACCCTTACCAAATTGTTTTTGTACGTGGCTCTTTGCGCGTGTTTTATACAAGTACAAAACACATTTACCCCAATTTCATTTCGTTCAAAATATTTTTATTTATTATTCCGCAGCCTACCAAAACTTAATTGCTCAAATAAACCATCATGAGGTTCTGTGCGCATTTGGAGTTTTCAAGTATTTTGATTTGTGCCTTTCCCCGTAAAAAAACACCGGTTAACTCATAAACGTCCCATCGTATTACTATCTTCAGTCACGCACGCCGTAAACTTTGCGCGGAATAGACACCTTTTACCCTAAAACTGTTTGTTTTTATTGTAGATGTCAAGCATTTTGTAGCATTGCTTTGCTTGATGACTTGAATGCGGTTAGAATTTTTGTCCTCAAGCTCATATATATGAGGAATCCTCAGCTCACTTTGCGACCGTTCCTGCGGGCGTTAATATTTTTAGTTAAAGATTGCTAGGTCTTCCCCTACATAGGTTACTCTAGATAAAGATTTATGTGTATTTCTCTGCATGTGTTACTCTGTCACTTGCGGGCACATTTTAAAGCAAATCTTTCCACCTCCACCAGCCAACGGTTCCTTCCAGTCGTTCGGGACAAGAAACTCCCAACGCGGCTAAGCAGGAGGAGGGAGGTTTTCACTCTCGGAACATAGTGTAGATGGCGCGGCGAATGGTTACCTAGCGTTTCCCGCGAGTTTCCCATTGGGGAGAAACGCCGTTACGATTCTTGTTGGCTCCCAGAAGAGCCTCCAATCATGCGCTTCATTAGGTCGTCCCTAAGCATCCTCGACCTGTCTGACACTACAGTAAAAGTTTGTGGCTCTGGGGACACTCTTTTGGAAGGCGAATGCGGTCCCATTGCGTACTCTCACGTTGGTCTCGACGTTCCGCCAGCCGGTGATTGTGGAAGTCATAGGTGTTCGCTTGCGATGAAGTTCTTTTAAGCCGGAGTGTGCGTTCATTCTGGTAACCAATCTGTGGCCACAAACCCTACAGAAAGAATACGAGTACCGGACGTCAGTGTGCTCACGGTTGAGAAAGACGTCGAGGAATCAGCGAAAGCCAATGAGACGTGTATACCATTGAAAATAGGCGTCACCTTGCGGGTATCACGGTGCGTACTTGTGAAACGTTTCTATCAAAAGAACCTCATCAGGCGCGCTTGTAAACGAGTGGCGTTACTCTGGTTCATTAAAAGTAGTGTAGTAATTTTTTTGTGGTCAATTCGAAACTGTTGATCGCTTGTAATACAACACAACTGCGAAATTGAAACTAATATCGGTCACAAAATCGCACCTCCCGCGCCCATGGCTCCCTCGCCATTCTTTTAAATGACGCCTTGCTAACTCCAAATGCGATTTTTACCCACGTGGTGTTACTCAATGGCTTGAGCAATGGAAACGGAAAGAATCACGAGCTATGGAAGGCCACACCTGGAAGTGATTTAGGAAGTGAGATTATTTCGTGCACACACCTATTAAGTTTGCGAAAGGCTAAGGGACAGCGACTTTACTACTTGCACATTCAGAGCACGTATACTGAACTAATTTTCTATCTGTGATAAGGAAAGCGTGATTTGCTGTATATTTCTAGAGGAAGGCGCCATTTAATAATTGTGAATGTCAAAACACAACTTTCAGCCTTTATATCAAAATGCTGTTTCAAGGGTCTCAGCCTCAGCCTCTCAGCCAAGTGACCGTGTGTCTCAGCCAAATGTGGCTCAGCCAAATGACCCTGAAGTTCTGTGACAAACTCTCACAAGAAAATTGGGTCGTCTTTTGTAAGTATGAATTATGCGACGAATTCTCATCTTAAGAGGTTATAAAACGAGTTTCCAAAAGACGGCACCTCACCAGTGTACGCAAACAGACCAACTTTTTCCAGTGTGCTCACATGTAGAATGTATCGGGACAAAGCAATGACTAATTAAAAGTTTCCCTTGACCTGCAATCAGTTCCTGACTACAATTACCGATTTTTGAGGGCCATCCTAGCGCCTGAAGGGCAACGTCTTCACAAGCAAAAATAGTAATTCCAAAGCACGAGACATGATTTCTATTTTCTGTCTGCAGAAACGTTTGATGGATGGGGCTCGATACTCAACGTTGGAAATCGCTTGGCTGGTGTGGGGAAGAGAGGTAGGCTAGTTCCTTTCAGTGGTCTTAAGGCACCTAGTTGCAATCGTTTTTCCTTACTTTGACTGATCCCTGGATCACCGGATACGTAATCAGAAGTAATTTTGTTCTTATACTTCTTCAGCCAGGGGTTGTATTAAACATCATTTTTAGTGGTTCTTGGTATATTCCATACATCATCAACTTTTTCAGGTGGAACGTCGCTTTAGTGGCGGTAACTGCCAAAAACCTGAATACAAGATGGAAAGAAAACTTGGTATGAATTTACATTCTGTCAGGTTTGCCGTTTAGTCCGCGAGGTGTAACACTTTCATAGCATTCTTCGTTGTAGGAGGTGGACCCGTCATCTGACCACGTGATGTTGAAGTTCGATTTCGCTTGTCTAAGGTCGAACATGAGACCCTTTTTTCTTGAAACAAACAAATGCTTGTTTAGGGTCTAGTTGGTATAGTCTTGAATTCGATATTAACGTGCGCTGCATATTTGGAAGAGGGACAGGGACAGTGAAAAAGACAAAATCATACGATAGTGCCCACGCTCGTATGATATTGTCTTTTTTATTTGTCTTTTTCACTGTCCCTGTCCCTCGTCCAAATATGCAGCGCACGTTAATATCGAACACTTTTTCTTTATTTTTTGCATGATCTAAGCTCCTAAACACTCTAGAGTTCTGGTTTGCGAGAATCTAATCTGAGCATCCTTTCATGAGCAGAGCTCGACGTATCTTTGTTTGAGGGTCCCATTATGAGAATGTTAGCTTCCCCTAATTACTCCTGACCACCTGTCGCTCTTTAACGTTCGCCTATAGCTTATTAACCGACAATTTTACCTTTTCGTCCACATTTGAAAAGCGGCCGACTTCAAAACAAAAGGAAGCAGCGATATACATGCACAAAGGCAACACAAGAAGAGACAGTCGAAGGTCACTGTGTGCGACATTCGACTAATAATAATGTGGGCAAGCCAGCCTTCGCGCAACCTGCATTCCGCTTAGTCGGATTTCTGGGACTACACCTGTAGTGATTACACCTTGTACAATTTGTTGTTTTTGTCTCCATATTTGTGGCGTATAAGAGTACGTGGGTTATAAATTTCCGTATTTTCAAATAAATTCTCAGTCGTTATCACCAATACGTATTCTTCTGTGTCGTGGTCTTTCCGCGCTTGTTGGAATAACATAACGAAAAAAACTTGCCATCTTGTTATTGTTCTGCACCATTCTAGTTGGCGCGTTTTATATATTCCGCTTCGGTAACTAGGGAATTCGTTAGCCACAAAAAACAGTGTTGTATTCTGCTGGAGATATTTCATTTTCGCTTCCTTCCCGTTTGCCTGATGAAGTTCTCAGACACACGAGCGCATCCCTTAATGTTGTTGGTCGGGTGGAAACGTACACATCACTGGTCAAGCCTTCGGTATGTGATTTGGGAGCCTCGCTTGAGAATTTGATTGCCGAACTTTTCCAGCTTTTAAAATTTGGCAAAACACGCTATGTAATCTATACACAGGATGGGGTTTGTCAATGACCTCTGACGATATGATAAATTCAAACAAAAATATATTAACCTTAAGTTTATTGCATTGAAAAGTGGAACGCTCTGTAGCCGGAAAAGGCAATGCTTCCTGTACGGCAACTCATGATATTATGGAAGTAGCAAAGGCAGCACCAATTGTATTGATTTCGCTGTACGGAAGACGCCAAACTTATTCATGGGCATAGTACCTTTTGGTTTATTGCCGTGAACTGCTCAGGAACTCGAAATGCTTGTGTGGGGACCGTCCAAGGAGGCCCCAAATACTTTTTCCCCTATTTGTTTCCAACACACACCCGCAAAAGGGCAGGCAGTGTTTAGTTTTAGAAATACCATTGGTCTCCCTTATGTAGTCGCTCCCACATTGCTGCTTTCAGTGCTGCCACAGCTGCCCATTCGCGTACGATTTTGCTAACGCAGGTTGGTAAGTTACTACGCAAAGGACTACGTCCCAAGTCGCAGAAGGCATAAAAATGACTTAAAATTTCGCAGCTTTTATGTCTTCAACTTTATGTGTTCGGATAATTTTGCACGGGACTCAGCGACCGTATACTGTTTATTTAGAAATTATTAGGTACTTCGTGACCACAGCGCTAGAAAAACCCCGCAAATGGCACGTTCGCTACTTATGGAGTGGCTGCATCACTATGCAGCGTCCTAAGTTTTGTGAAGCCAAAAGGTCGTGTTATATAAATGTTCTATTTAACAAGCGATCCAAGGTTGTTCGGGTCATATGTCAGTCTGATAAGGTGCTCCAACAATCACCGTTCGTGCTCTGCCGAAGGAAATTCGATTGTGCCGCAATTGCGAGCGAGCTGTAGCTGCCGCGCCACATTTCCATATTTTCTTTTTTTGCACTGCGGCGGGTATGTATATCCCTCGCCACCGCCCCCTTGAGGGTTATTCAGGTCTGCTGCTTGGCGAGAGGCAACGAGCCCCTCAACGAGCCCCTCATTTCCCATTCTGATTCGCTACATGCATAGCTAGGGTCTCTGTCTTTACAGTCTTGTTGCGATCGGTAGCTTAAGAAGTTTCAACGCTGGGCGACCGTTCCCGACATATCCCGGTCAGGGGGTTTAAAAACAAGCTGCTCTTCTCCCCGAGTAGTCGGAGTGGCGCTCACGACTGCCCCCAAGCACAGAAAATAATTACCTTGAGATATATACACAAGAATGTGAACGGGAGAACAGCCCCGCAGGTAGCGTAGTGGTCATCGCACCATACGCGTATTCGGGAGGTCTTGGGGTTGGAGCCCACCGAGAGGGCATTTTCGCTCTACATTTTTCTTTAAGGAACGTATATCTGTTTCAAGAAGAATAATGTGACCAATCACAATTTCTCCTTTTCTTTCCAATGCTTTCTTGACTGCCAACCCTTATTTCTGTCTTCATTCAAAGAGCCCCTCAAATCTCATGAGCTCTATATATATAAAGATTTTGATGAGATTTTTCAACGGGCCAGAAGTAACGGTCAGGTAAAAGATAAGAACAACTTTGCGGTTAACCTATTTAGTATAAATTAGTCCAACAGTTTCGGAAGTGGAACTTCCTTCCTCAGAGACAATCCCACAATGAACACAGAACCCTTATGCACCCTGCATGCAAGGGAGTCTCTGTTCCTCTCCCTCATCAAGGAGGGGAATACGCCAGAGAAGGTAAAAAATCCGGTAACAACACGGCACTTGCTGAGTGGGAGAGGATAAAAAAAAACAGGAAATGCGTAGGTGTTAGTGAGAAAACGGCACGGGTGGGGGATGGTAGCGGGACCAAAGTTTTCTATCGGCCCGCTGCGGCTGGGATGAAAGAGAACTGACAAACAAAATACAGACAACGCATGAGCACAGATGGGAAGAGCTGGGCGGTTGTGTAGTAACTAAGGACGCGGTCTTGGCCCGGCATTTGTTTCGTGGGTTCACCCAGGACAGACCGTTAAACGGAGAGGCATTGCTTTTACCAAGAAACCGGTGATAAGTCTACTTTGTTTGCCCTTTGAAGGTCCGCGACATGGCGACAGAGAAAGGCACTAGCGACAGCCAGCGGCGAGCCGCACAGCGGTCAGACCGCGACGAAGACAGGGATCAAGTTACACAGGGGCGCGGCGAGTTCGGAGAAGGCGACGAGTGCCCCGTCCGTCCTTGGCCGCAGCGTAGAGTAATGTAAAGGCACACATAGAATAGAACTTAGATTAGAACTTTATTGTTGTTACAGAATGGTACATCACCAGAATATAGTCAATACAGAAAGGGGTCCCAGAGTAATGAACTGTAGTGGGACCCCTGTAGTGGGACATACGAAGCGACAAGCGTGAAGTTCAATGGAGGGCCGACACAGAAAATCACTGGATTACGCCACCGCTATGTCTTAACAGAACACGACAATTTGAAGGAACGGCCAGACTGGCACTGTCGTTCAACGTTACCTCCCTCTCTCTTCTTACTCGTCTTAGTTGTCCCAACGTGGACAGCATTTATCACGCAGCACGTCCAGTGCGGGGCCCAGGCGGCGTTTTTGGGCGACGCTCCCCCTCGGTATGCGCCCGTTGTCTGAGCTAATGGTGGGTGATCCTGAATATTTAAAAAAGAAACTTTTATGCTGGGGAAAGGGGGTGGAACAATGTGCATCCACTTCCTGTTGTCAATCAACATCCGTGGTCCTCCGGAGGCACGAAATGCTGCCAGCGCTCTCGTTGATACCATGAGTCAGCGTTTTCTTTCTGTTCGCACTCCCGTTTAGTGTGGAAACCGGTCTCTAGCAGAGTGACTTTAATTTGGTCGAATGACTGTCCTGGGAAGCTGACATTTCTTGAAATGGGCAAGTTCGGTTGTGTTTTAGCGTGAAAACGGTGATCGTTGAAGCGTTTACGGAAGGCGGTTTCTGTTTGTCCGAGTACTGCATGCCACAGATGTCACAGTGAAGCATGTAGACGACATTATGGTTGTCACAGTTTAGATGCGCATTTATTTTTGAATACGTAATCTGAGGAGCTGGCTTTAGCAGTAGTGGTGGTTGTCATGTGTGAACAGACCTCACAACGTGTTTTCTTGCATGGCTGGCATCCCCGTTGAGTGCCGTCAATGGTAGTCGTCTTGGCTCTGACTAACATATCTTTCAGGTTTATTCCGCGACGATAAAACAAACATCGGGGGGGGGGGGGGGGCTTTGGAAAATTGAAGATAGCCGGCTACTTTGTAGCAGTATACTAAAATGTCTCGAAAGAATGTTATTAAGTTTAGGCAACGCAGATGAGTGGGTGAGGACAAGATTTGTCTGGCTTCCTTCATTCCTAGGATTCCCGCCATGTAGAATTTCCTCGCCATTTAGGTTACGAGCTCTGTTGATGGAGTCATCGACCACTGCTGCTGGGTACTTCTGACGAATGAGGACATTTTTTAGTTGTTGGGAATTGTGGTCAAAGTCGGCGTTGTCAGAGCAAATTCTGCGGTATCTGTGGGCCTGGGAATAGGGAATGCTCATCTTGCAATGCCGTGGATGGTCACTTTCAAAGTGCAGATACTGCTGGCGATGTGTGGGTTTTCTATATAGGGCTGTGATAGTGGTCATGCCCTCTACTTGAATGGTGACGTCGAGAAAGTTTAGCAATGTCCTTGAGATATTATGCGTAAAAGATATAGAAGGGTGGACCGCGTTGAAATCCCAAATTAACTTATGCAAGCTTGCCTCATCGTGCGGCCAGACAAAAAAGCTGTCATCCAGGAATCGCTTGAATATGAGCGGGCGAACGGGTTGAGCTTCCAAGAAGGTTCCCTCGAGTGCCACCATGAACAAGTTCGCGTAATTTGGTGCCATTTTTGTGCCCATAGCTGTGCCGCTAATTTGAAGGTAATGTTTGTTTTCGAATTGGAAATAATTGTAACGAAGCACCAGGTCAAGTAAGATAGTAAGGGCGTGCTTATTAATCTCTAGTGCCATATCAGCCTTTATGACACGCCTCCACGGTATACCTGATGCCATCTGAATGGGGGATATTGGTGTACAGCGATGAGACATCCATTGTAACCAGGAAGCTGCCAGGGGGGATTACCAGTCCAGACATCTCTCTCAAAGAATAGTTTGTGTCCTTGATATAGGCCGGAATTGTGGGAACTGCATTTCTCAAAATAAAATCAAGAAAGCTGGAAATTGTTTCTGTTGGAGTACCATTGGAAGAGACAATAGGGCGGCCCGGATTGCCAGTTTTGTGAATTTTGAGGAGTAGGTAAAAGCGTCCCGGTGCTGATTGTGTGGGCGTCATTGCTTTAAACATGTCCTTACTTATATCGCCATTTTCAAGAAGCCTTGTGAGTTCAAGGGTGATTTTCGATACGAACTGTTGTGTTGGGTCCGCAGTAAGTTCGTGGGTGCTTCAGTTCCCACTGGCAGAAGCATCGAATCAAGCATTGTGGTGACCTCCCGACCATGAACGAGACGAAAAGGAGTGAAGCTGGCTATTTCTTGCGGAGCCGTGTTGTGCGCGAATACAACGTAGGGTAGTACCTCATCCCAGTTCTTGTGGTCATCGTTAACATACCTAGAAATCATATCAGCGATGGTCTTATAGAGCCGCTCGGTGATACCGTTGGTTTGCGGATGGTATGCAGTTTTTCTGCGATAGTCGGTGTACGTACGTTTCATTAGATCTTCAGTAATCGCTGATGTAAATGCAGTTCCTCGGTCGGTAATGACGACTGCTGGGGCACCACGGCGGAGCACGATACTGTGGAGGAAAAATATCGCAATTTCCGCTGATGTTCCTTGTGTTATTGCCTTGGCTTCGCAGTACCGTGTAAGATAGTCGGTAGCGACCACAATCCACTTGTTCCCAGCTGACGACAAAGGAAATGGGCCTAGTCCATCCATGCTGATCTGTTGAAATGACATGTTCGGTGGATCGACAGACAGTAAGAAGCCGGCTGGCCGAGTAGATGGAGATTTCCGGGGCTGGCAATCCTGGCACGTTGTGATGTAGCGTTTGATTGTCGCGGCTAACTTTGGCCAGTTGTACTTGTGGCGGATGCACGCCATTGTGCGAGGAAAGCCTAAGTGTCCCGACGAGGGCTCGTCGTGGCGAGCCTGTAGAACGTCGCAGCGCAGGCATGTCGGTACAACCAGAAGGTATTCGGATCCTGTAGGCTGAAACCTTTCTCCGTCCCGGAGAACTAAAGATGAAAGTGAGCACCTAAAAAGTCGTGGGATAAGCGCTACGTCCCTCGATCTACTCAATGAGTGGCTGGAGCTCCGAGTCGTCTATCTGTTGCTAGGAAAGATCTGTAGCTTTCAAGGCTCCGAGGAACGTATTGTCCTCTTCCGAGTCGCCAGGGTTACGCTCAAGGGGAGCTCGCGACAAGCAGTCGGCGTCGGTGTGCCGCTTCCTGGATTTATACACAATGGTGACATCGAACTGCTAAAGCTTGAGGCTCCACCTCGCAAGGCGTCCTGACGGGTCCTTCAGACTTGCCAGCCAGCACATGCAGTGAGGTTCACTAACAACGCGAAATGGCCAGCCGTACAAGCAGGGTCTGAACTTTGTAATCGCCCATATTACCCCCAAGCACTCCTTTTCTGCCGTCGACTAGTTTCTCTCCGCCCGTGACAGAATGCGACTTGCGTAGGCAATCACTCGCTCTACTCCCTCTTGCCACTGCACTAACACGGCACCGAGACCAATGTTGCTTGCATCTGTGTGCAGCTCAGTCTTGGCGTCTTCGTCAAAATGACCAAGTATTGCGGTCATTTGCAAGTGCCGCTTGAGACCCTCAAAAGCTATGCACTGCTGTTCTCCCCAAACGAAATGTACGTCGTCCGCTGTCAAGCGAGTTAGGGGCTCCGCCGTTTTTGAAACGTCGGCCACAAATCGTCGATAATAAGCACAACGACCCGGAATCGGCGAATGGCACGTGTGTGAGTTGGCGTTGGGAACGAGCTTACCCCAGACGTCTTCTCGGGGTCTGGGCTCACGCCCTCAGAGCTCACCACATGTCCAAGAAACTTAAGTGTTTCGAAGGCGAAGTGGCACTTTCCTGGCTTGAGGGACAGACCGGCTACACGGATCGCATGTAATTCTGCGCGGAGGCGTTCTAGATGTTCATCAAACGTGGCCGAAAAGATGACTACATCATCCAAGCAAACGAGATAAGAGTGCCATTTGAGATCCGAGAGAACGCTGTTCATCATTCGCTGGATTGTGGCAGGTGCAACGAAAAGTCCCAATGGCAGCACTTTAAACTCGAACAGTACAACAGGGGTAATGAAGGCAGTCTTTTCACGGTCTCGTTCATCAACTTCAATCTGCCAGTATCCGGTACGCAGGTCGATGAAAGAAAAATATCTGGCATGGCGGAATCGATCGAGGCAGTCATCGATACGTGGCAAGGGATATATCCTTTCTGGTAATTTTGTTAAGTCTTGGGTAGTCGACGCAGAAGCGGAGGGTACCGTGTATTTTATCAACGAGAACGACAGGTGATGCCCACGGACTTTTAGACGGCTGTATGACGTCATCCCGCAGCATCCCCTTGACTTGGCGTTGAATGGCCTCTCGTTCTTTTCCCAAAACCCTGTATGGTTGTTGCCGAACAGGTCTCTCTCCGTCTCCGGTTATAATGCGATGTTTACCTAGGCAAGTGCCCTTTACCTTTGTCGAGGAAGCAAAGCAGTTACTGAACGAGCTGATGAGAGCCTGGAGTAGGTGCTTTTGCTCTTGGGTTAGACTGGGGCCAATTTCAACAAGAGTGGTAGGCTCAGAAGTCGCTGTGACTGTAGAAATGTTCAGGGCTTCTTGTCGATCTTGAGCCAATGTACTCTGTACGGCAGCTATTTCATCGATGCCCGCTATTTCTGCGAGATAGGCCACAGCTGTGTCCTGGTTAAGATGCTGGGGTGCGGCACTGAAATTCGTTAGGAGAATGTCCGTGCGATAGTTCTGAATTTCAACCACTCCCCAAGCCATGCTGATCTGTCGTTTCAACAGAAGGGGAACGTTAGCTTCGGTTATTTCACATGTAAAGTCACTGTCGCACTTGACGGAAACAAAAACACTTGCTCGGGGGGGGGGGGGGGGGGCAGCGTCACGTGACCATCGCAAATACGTAATGCCATACAACGCGGCTCGGCTTCGGTTTTGACAGCTCGGCTGGTAGAGAACGTCACCAGTAGCTCCCGCTGGTCGATGATGGCCCCATACTCATAAAGTCTAAACCGAGGATGAGTGGCTTTGAACGCTCGCACAGGACAAGGAAGGAGGCCGGGAAATACGCGTCTCGTGTGTTAATTCTGGCCGTGCAAACTCCAAGCGGTGTAAGGAGGTGGCCGCCAGCCGAGCGAATCGCGGGGCCGCTCCATGATGTTACCACCTTTCTTAAACGCGAGCGAGCTGGCTGCTCCTTACAGAAAAGTCCGCTCCGTGTCCACTATAGCCGTCAAAGGGTAGTCGGCGGCCGAAATCGGAATTTCGGCGGATACTACGCCAGCGTTCCCATGGTGCGTGTAAGGTCCACTTATGAGATCAGCGGCCAGGCGCCCGGGCTGCGCGTGAGAACCGGCCACCCTGTCTAGGGGCTCAGCACTGTAGACTACGGTGCAGCTGTCACCGATTCGTCATGGCGCGCACGGCAGACGGATTGCCTCGCCCAACGCATACCACAGGGATAATCCCCCATTGAGAAAGCAGACGGCACCGCCGGATTCCGGGAACCGTCGACGTGACGAGCGGAGGTGGTGGGATTTCCGGCGTCAAAGCGCGCGCCGCGTGAGACACCATTGTTAACGCGCCCCGTCCGGCACAGTCCACCGTCGCCGCCTTTCGCTCTCACCCCGCGGGGTCGCGCGCACCTGCTCTTCTGCGAGCGTGCCGTTGACCCAAAGATGGCGGCGCCTCATTGAATATTGCGTAGCGTGCTGAGTGACAGCTGTCTACGTGAATTTGGGCTCTCCCTCACGCGTGTACGAACGCTACAGGGGCGTTCCCGAGAGAGTGTGATCTCGAGGTGTTATAAGGCCGAACTTGGCCGTTAGAAATAGTTCTCGTCAGATCGCCGAGCTGGGCAGTTCCCGGCGGGACAAGGAGTCTCGACCGTTAAAGCTAGGTTGGAATTTGTGAGCCCCCTAGGCAAGAGGTTAAGGTCGCGTCGGAGGTTTAGGGTACAGCGCCCTACCGGGCAACTACAAGGATTTTGCGGCGAGACAGAGTCTCGGCCTGTCGTTTCTCGAGCGGTTTGTGTACGCTCCGATAATAGGAGAGTTAGACGAAGTTGAGGAGCTCGAGTGATTTGTGCGCACACGGAGCTAGCGAATAGCTGAAGTTTGAAGTTTTTCTTTTCGTTAGTCATGTACCCAGTTTTCCTACTGTAAATAGCTGTATATAAACTCGTCGTTTCACTTATTCGACCCCAACGCCTCGAGTTCATCAATTCGACCACCGTCTTCAAGAACTTTAACACCATCGCCCTGCCAGCCTCCTGCCAAATCAACGTGAGCCCGGGCGATTGGGTTTTTGATCGACACCGCACTTCGGGGAAACGGATCAACTTCAATCTTTAGTGTGCGTTTCTGGGCTAGGCGTCAAGTCGTATGTTCGAGTCACTGCAAAAGCGGGTTCGTGGTCGGGTCGTCGATGTGCTGAGACCGGGGAGTCGGTTTCGCTTCGCGTTGTCGAGCCGATGGAGGATGTTGCGATGTGTGAGCGGCGGCAGCCCTACCCCAGAGGACGCTATCCTCAGTTTCCCAGGCGGGGACTACGGGGCCTTCCACCAGCCTCGGAGGTCGTCGTAGTCGAGATTGGGCGTCGAGGGTAATGAACCGTTGCGGCGAAGCCGATCTGGACTGGCGTTGCTGCTGCGCCAGAGGGAGCAGATGGGAGGCCAGGTATTCCTGAATTTCAGGAAGTCGTTTGCCGTAGCGGGGTCGAGGGGCATCCGGCGAAAACTCTCGCATGCCCATCCTGCGGTAGGGGCAGTAGCGCCGAACGTGGCCTGCTTCCCCGCAATGATAACAGTGGGATCTGTGGTCCGGCGTGCGCCATATCACAGGTTTTCTAGCCGGCTGGTCTGGATCAATCCCCGGAGCGCTGCTGGTGAACCGCTGCTGCCTGGGCGCAGTTGGAGGCTGATAATGTTGAGGCCCATAGAGTGGTCTGCGCAGAGCGTCTGCGTACGCCATGACATGGGGTGTAGGCACGTCGTAAATTTTAGCATAGCTGCTCTGCGGCGGCGGTGTGGGCTGTAATGCCTGCCGTATCTCCTCGCGCACTACGTCGAAAAGGGGGGCCACGCCTGCTTGACGACCAACGAGGTTGGCTTTCTGGGGCTCAAGTTTCTCGCGAACAATGGCTCTTATAAGCTGTAGCAAAGAAACGTCATCCGTGTACCCCGGCGCTAGAGAATGACAGTTGGATGTCTCCGGATGAGATTGACGGCCGTACTGCATCCCACGTTGCTGCAGCGTGCGTTCCATTGCTGCTGCTTCTTTAAGGAAGTCAGCAACGCTACCCGATGGATTCCGAACGAGGCTTGGGAACAGCTGCTCTTTTACTCGTCTCATTAAATGCCGCACCTTTTTCTCCTCGGGCATGTCGGGGTCGGCACATCTAAACAGTCCGCACATGTCTTCTACAAACATAGCCACAGTCTCGCTTGGACCCTGGACACGTGACTGAAGGTCGATCTCAGCCCGCTCCTTTTGTTCGCCGTGGTGGTATGTGGCCAAGAGCTGTCGCCGAAATTCTTGCCAAGTCTCCGTGGTGGGTTCATGGTTTTCGAACCAAGTCTGAGCGGAAATCTCCAGAGAGGAAAAAACCATCCTGAGTTTTCGATGGTTATCCCATTCATAAATGAGGCCACTCGTTCAAAGATCTCAAGCCAATCGTCTACGTCCCGAAAGCTGTCCCCGTGAAATGCTTTCGGGGTGCGAGGCGTATGCAGGACAAGTGGTTGAGCCATTCCTGCCATCTTGCTAGTTTGGCTCGCGGTACAAGTCAGGGCTGACCTCATGGCTGACCTGACAGGTGTGGCGAGACGCCCAAACTCCGGTTCCAAGCCTTGCAGGTGTCGGCTCGCCTTGTAAACTAGTATTGTGTCTACTGCGCTTGGGCTTGAAGTAGCCGGGTCTTCGGCACCGAAGTACATTGGTTGGACACCAGATGGTTGCCAAACAGAAGACTAGTTTTAAGTATAATCAAGCCCCCACAACGTAGCGACCAAACAGGCAAAGCGTCTTCTTCCTCTAGCCAAGTCACTGGCTGCGCCTTGTGGTCATGGCGGTTTCCGAGTAGTGGGCGCATACCATTGCGGGGCTAATTACCGTTCATTGTGTCTGTGGCAATATCAATCACTGACCATATGCGAATGATGTGTTAGGGGCTATCACCGCCGTAGATGTTCGGGCTACAGTACTCCAGCAGGTATGAGTAGTTTCGAATTTGCGTATGCCTACCGCGATCCCTTACACACATTGTTGCAAATACAATTACTTATTGTTCCCAGCTGATACTGGCGCCCAAGCCCATTGTGCGAGCTTGGGCAGCCATAAATATTCCAAGCTCAGGAAAATTCCCACAATATGGTTAAGTTATCAATGACTATGTTGAGTCTGGAGACCCCACATTATGGTTTGGCCAATATCGTTCCAATAAACGCCACCTTCTCTTGGACAACCACCTTTTTCAGAAGAATGTGGCTGGGGACGAGCTCCTAAGAAGGCTAGTGGTAGTTAGACTGTAGAAGCTCGGGTCATTGTGAATATGCAAAAAGAGCTGCCTCTCTTTACTCTCCATCTTTATATAATTGAGCCTGTACCAGCCAAAAATAATTTTACATGCATTGAAAGCAGGTTTACAATGTTTAAACTGTTTTGGTTGCTCTGTGAAGGCAGCAATATTTTGTGATGTTTTAAGGAGCCAAATACTGCCCCCACAGCGATCGAAACAAAATTTCGCCACAGCGAGTATAAAAACGGGGTGTTGGAGCTACGAAAGGCAGTGACCCAAATTAGGATATATATTTCACGTGTTCCTGACGACGACAAGCCCAGGCAAACGACAGCACCTCAGCTTCACCAAACCGACGGAGAGCCACAGATTGGTACAGAAGAGTACATGGCACGGGGGAGGGGATCTTGTCGGAAGCTCTCCCCTCCTCTTACCTGTTGGGCAAATTAGCACCCATCCGCAAGCTTTGTCTTTGATATTGCATGCACTGGTGTACACGTATTACAATGAGACGTATATCTCTCTCTGCAAAGGCGAGGTAGCGCTGAAATGCCTATGCATGATTGCCACACAGGAGCTCCCCTTTCAAAGGTTTTTGCACTTGATCAGCCTAACATCAGTTACCACCATAAGGAGACTGCGTGGCCGCATTGGCAAAGCTAATCCCATTTCAGAGTTCAGACAACTGCACCGAACAGTAGAGCTAATGCTGAAACGCTTTTAGGCAGCGGTGCTTACCCGATTGCTGACGTCGCTGGGACTCCGGTAGGAAAAACTCGTTCAAAAGCTTAATTGTTGAGCAGTTTTGGAATGTATCCCCGCACGCCTCTTTGTCTTTCCCCTAGTTTGACGACCATGATTTGGAAAAGAGCAGTCATGCGACTGGGCACGTTTTTTTTGGATTGCGCCGATGGGCCATGCACAGCAGGAGGCTTTTGTCTGCTCGCAGCTTCTTTACAAACGAAACTTCCCATCAAGAAGTTCCGGGAGTGCATACTTTTAGCTCCAAACATTTTTATGGAGTTCACATTCCCACGAGTGGCACATAAAATGTGGCAAGCAACAGGAAAAAGGCTTGCAGTTAAAACGAGTGTCAGAGAGCTAATAAAAGCCAGCGACAGCCTCCCTAGTGTTGCAGAGCCCTGGATGAAAGATTAACTCGGACTAGGAGAAATTGAGATGTAAACCTTAAAAATGCCTGCAGGCTACCCTTGCCACTAGTTTCCTCAACAGTGTGGTATGTGTGTGATATTGTGCCAAATGACGTATTGCGGTGACGCGTCAGATGAGCGGGCGAGAATGCGCCTTTGCTTGTTTCCTTCTCACTGTTCGTGAGCGCAGATAAATATTGGCGCTGAAACAATTGAAGCCACGCTATCATTACTAAAAATCTCCTTGTTGCTGGTGCAGCTGCTGGCTCTGCTTCGATTATGACAAGGTAACCCTGCGGAAATGTAACTATGTGTTGCCTCTAACCTGAAACAAAGAAAAAGTGTGCTACGGCTGAACGTTAACTGGAAACGTAACGGCAACTGATAACGTGCGAACGAAAAAAACATGATTCTTTGCCGCAACCTTTACTCTTCCTGCAAATAGAACGCACAAGCCCTTTATTTGCTGTTGAAATGAACTGAAGTACCATAAAAAGAGAAACAGTAAAGCACGCAGAAACAGACGTTCGAGACAGAGCAGTCCTTCCTCAAACGCAACAGCGTGAGAGCAAGGAGCTTTGCTTGCTCAGACATTAATAGAAGCGAAGAAAAGAGAACCGAAAGAAACTTTGCTTCGTTCGTGTGTTTACCTCTGTACGGTTATACGTTGATGAACATTTGGGCTTCTCCGGTGCCGGACGAGCATGTAGGTGTGTTGCTTTTAGCTCTTATCGTTACTCAAGTGTACTGGCTTAAGTGTGCGTTGCTTGTGTTTGCGCAATTGTTCCTACCAATGGGTGGGTGCGTTATAGCTGTGTACGTGCGTTGGTTTGTGTGTGTATGGACGTGGTTATTTTGATAGGGGCCTGAACCAACCGGTGTTGTTGACAGTCTGCGCATTTTTGTGTTTGCTTGATAGAGAGAGAGAATCCTGAATTTTAAAGAGAGGTAGGACACATGTTCGTAAGGCTCTGAGTACTGTATGGTCACACAAAAATAATGTTCAATTCGCGTATGCATCTCTGAAAAATTTCAGGTGGATGTGGCCTCAAAATCCGTCCTCCCCGATCACCAAAGAGCCGTGGGAGGAGGCGCCCGGCAGCTCACACCGCGCCGCCCAAGAGGCGGGTAGTTAAACGACCTGCTTCAGTCACCACCAAGCGGTCGCCGGTGGCCACCCGGTCAAAGTAACCCATTTCCCCTAATAAAGTTTCTTCTATCTCCGTTTCAACATAGAAGCTTTGCAGACTAAGCAAAAGTATCGTGTAGCCGGTGACCAGCGTTAACAGAGAATCTGACGCACCGCCATTGCAGTCGCGGCTATGACTAAGATCTTTTGCAACTTCCCAACGTAATTTCATCGAGACAACAAGATTGATAGCGACGCTGTAAATAAAGCCTGTACCAGCCAGATATTGTAGTGGTTTGCTGACCTTTGCAGGATGACGAGCCCTAAGGACAAGTGCATAAAAAACATGGGTTCTTCGGGAACACCAGAAAAACGAAGTATTAGAGTTCGCAACCTGGCATAGTGTCCACCGCAACCTTATAAACATAAGCTCAAAGTAGTAGGAAAGCCATTTTTCAGAATCTCGCGAAGGCTAGTCCATCCACGTGTTGCATGTGCCGTTTTGTGCAGTTATCGCTCCGAGAAGCGGCCATGTAAGGGACTTGTGTAAGGCAACGAAAAAGCTTTTGCAAGGTCACTGGCTTAAAACTGTCTTCTTTAAGGTTAACATGTTCGTTCCGATTTCTACTTGTATTACCGACGTGGTGTTATCGGTTTGAAGAAATGAGAGAGCGTCCCTGGTGCTACTGGCTCGTAACTGTTTGTAAATATTGCATGGCGAAATATTTAAACCACGGAAGCAATAAAAATGTTCAAAGAAACGGTAGTCAAGAATGTTCTCTGTCGCAACACCCTGGCGTATATTAAACGGCCCGGTCCACGTTTCGGTTATACCATGCCCTAATATATTTTTGGATGCCAAACATATCATCTCCGAGCGGCCAACAAACCCATTTCCTCTTACTTCAGCCACTTTCTCCTAATTTCTAGCCTTCGCAGCGCTTTGGTCACGTGACAGGTTAATCTCGGGCGCCGCGTTGTGGAAAGCGGCCACGTCCTGAAAACGTGCTCCAACGTGGCGCCCAGTTTTCCATCGCTGGCCAGAGCGCCACTACTTTGGAAATTTCAAAAAACTGTTTCCTTGGCAAACTGGTACAGGCCGCTCTCGAATTCAGTTACGCTCAGGGGATCCCGGTTTGGCTCGTGGCAACACGTAATAACATGTGGCAGACACAGGCGTTCCACGCGTTCCCATTGTGAAGGTGGTGGTGCGTGTGGCATTCCAAAAATACAGGAGGCGATTGTTGCGCACATACACTTGTGCGTAAGGTGACGTCGCCAAAATACCTAAAATGTGAGGTCGAATTAAGTTTAGCGCTTCAGCTGCGCAAGGTCACTATCCAGCCCTGCCTGAATTGGCGATACGCTCGTAAATCCACCGGAAGACTACTGGATCTGTCAAGAGGTCTTCCGGTGTATTTACAAGCGTATCGCTCCATACGCCTACCGAGCGTCGCGCTCGTTAAAGCGTATCGAGGGTAATTGGTGTCCCGTCCAAAATGTACCTGACTAGTGAGCATATGTCGAAGGGTAATGGTATTTCATGTTGCAATATTGTTTCCACATCAGGGGCTACCATACCCTGGAAGTTATGGATTGCCTGAAGCAAAGATTTTACCGCTGCAAACAGGCTCAAAATAGCACTGAGTAGCCGTTTAGGGCACACTTAGGTTTCCTACATTAAAAGAAGGTTCTATTTGCCTATAACTAATTTATACTACCTGGTTCCTAAATGTTTTGCTTTCGTTAGACGCTATTTGTGTTCATTCAACATTTGACTGTTACATTGTTTTAGAATAGATACTATTCACGGCCGTCATAGCTAGATACCCCATATTTGAATCAGCGGCAGTAACCACTGATTTTTTATTCTGACCGCTAAGGAATGGAACGCCCTGCCAGATACCAGTGTTAGCATTCAGGATGTGGAAATTTTTAAATGCAGAGCATTTCTTTAACTTCCGATGTCACCCGGCGTTGTCGGCGTGCCTCGGCGTCCGCAACAGCCGTTCCAGGTGCGCCCTCTCCCCCACTCCTCCTCTCCCACATCACGCTACCCTCATATCTCTCAAAAACAGGTCCGCACCCCTCCCTCTACACTATATAAAAAATAACACTTACCGGCGCCTGGTTTCAATCCCACGACCCTGCGGGCGGAACGCAAGGTACATGGTGCTCTACCCACTGCGCCACAAAGCCGACACAGAACGGAAGGCTACGAACGCGCCTTATACCCTTGACTCATTCAAACTACGTCAAGAAGCTGCTGATACAACGCATTCAACACCTGTGGGCGGAACGCAAGGTACAGGGTGCTCTTCACACTGCGCCACAAAACCGACACAGAATGAAAGGCTACGAACGCGCCTTATAACCTTGACTCATTCAAACTGCGTCAAGAAGCTGCTGATACAACGCATTCACTACCACCAACTCCCCAAACACTAAACGTTAACGCAATACACCCACCCCCTATGCGACGCATTTACTAGAGTCCCCCTCGTGGCGAGATGGGCCCTTTTTGAAAATCACTGACCATACTGAGCCGTAATAAATTGCCAGGTAACTTTTGAACGTTCTTTATTTTTTTTCTTGTCACTGGCAGTGCTATTTCTTGTTTAATGGTTTCTTATCTTATGTTATCTTCGTCGTACGACGTGTATATTTTCAATTATCTGTACTTGACAATGTTTTGAACTATTGAAATGGTATTTTTTACAACCATAAAATGATTTAATCCACCGTCCTCCAACAACTGCACCTGTCCCCCTCCCCTCTTTTGCTTTTTCCGCTTCACTACATCATACAATTTTTAATGCTTTATTGTGTTGCACATCCAATTTTTCCTTTGCCAAAGTTCTGCATACAACCCTTCAAGTAATGTCCCTTTTCTTAGGACCCTTGAGGAACATAAAATAGTAAATAAATGGGGAACTAATATGGCACGCTGACCACAGAACTCCAAACCTATCTATGATATTAAACTTCACGTATCCGTAACCTGCTACTATATTTTGCAGTTTGATGAGGCTGTCTCCGGCAGTTAGTATAATGCTAAATTGATCTTTTTGCGCGTCCGAGAACATAAAAATATATTCGGTTTGCTACCTTCCTCATTTATAGGCCTAAAATGTACATTTAATGCCGCTTTGGAATGTTGCTAGTGGCTTGGAATGTCACACAAGTAATCTGGGCCTCACGCAGCCTTTTTTATGGGCTTGATACAGGTGGTACGCAAAGTAACATCCACTAGTCACAGCAGTATCCAGTTTTGCTTCTGATGCACCACGCCACCATCCGCTAATCGCATTCTTGTTCAATATTTTCCTTACAAGCCTCCAACTCCAAAGCTGCAGAGAAAGCACCAATAATCCCTCACCCGCCAAGATTTCCCTTTATGCAAAACGGTCCAGATGAAAGGAAAGTTATCTGGCACTTTTATAGATAACTGTTTTCGATTGTGCAACCAATCATAATATTGCCACTTTGTCCTTTGCCCCTTATGCTATATAACTCATGACGTACACAGAATAACCTCAAAATGTAACAAAAAGTGGGACACAAAATTGCATTGTTTGCTGAAATCCCAAACATATATCTTTTATCTTTGATGTCCTTTCACACGTAGACGAGTAGCACTGCTGTACTCTAGAGATGCGTGGTTTATTGATCATTCTAGTGCTCCACAACTAACGTAGGTAACCCGATAGTTTAGCGCAATTACTTTCCTTAGACCTCATCAGTGCGGTGTCAATAAGTAGCCTAACTCCGCCGCCATCGTGCTAAATGAGTCACTCCCATTTAAGCGAAAAGTAGAGCAGGCGAAGAAAATCTAGATGGGCCGACATGCGACTTCTCAGCGTCTCAACCCAACACGGCGACAACGTTTTCATTGCCGCGCAGAATCAAGGTGGCGTTCGGGGCAGCGTTGCCCACAGCCGTTTCAGATAACTGCGTCAGCTGGCAATTTAAGGAAGAATGAATAATTGATTGTAGTGTTCACGCACCGATGCAACGCAGTCGATGAGGCGCGCCGCACTGAGGGTTCCAGATTAATTTTGACCACCTGGGGATCTTTAACATGCACCGAAATGTCGTACACACGGGAATTTTTGCTTGTCGCCTCCACCAGAAAAGAGACCGCCGCGGCCGGGATTAACGAAGAATGGTGGATAGACGTAACTCCACGAAGATGATAAAACGTTTTCAGGTCAAGGAACACCTAGGCGAAAATTCGATTTTCCGCAACTTTACACACACATTCGGCCTATGTGCTCACTACTAGACGACGTTGGGTAAAGCCTGAAAGCGGAAAATGATCGTGCCGCAGACACAGGCTGCGCAACAAGAAAGTAATAATTGCATGACCCGGAATCGTATTTTTTTGTGATGGCTGCTTTAATCCAGCGTCAAAAACCAATCCAACATTGATTTCTAGCCAGAAAAAACGTTTTGCACGGCATTTTAAATTCAGGATGGAATAATTATCCTGGTTCAAGAAAACAGCCCCCTAGGAACGGATGTTTCCGAGAACCTATTAGGGAGCAATTTAATAATGTGCCGGATTTGCATGAGGGCCTTTCTGATATTGCTGTCGTTATAAAGATTCCAGAATGATTGGTCCCGAAGATTACACTCTGCTAAACAGGGCTTTGATGTGAAAAGGAATAACTATGTCGTTTCTGTTCAAGCATTGTCGTCAAGTGCTCGTCCACTGAAAAATACCGGCGGAAGTTAAAAGAAAACCTGCTAGAAGTTCTCCGACTGTTAAAATTAGATGTCCGCCACTCCTTTAATTTACATAGGGGCAGAAAACTGCATGAGAATGTTTCCTAATCTACAGACTACTGACGTTTACAGCTGTATCGTGCGCTATGGACGTAAAAAACGGCGTTTCACGCCGTTCGGTTGGCTGAAACGTGAAATGACGTCATTATTTAAAGGTAATACGACAGTTCCGACAACAGTCTGAACCCGGCCTTATTCCCTAGCTACGCAAGCGATGTAGTTCAGTAAATATCCGAAAACGATTTTCGCAACTTTTGTTCCTGTCATACGTCCTCATTAAATGCGTCTGAAAGCTCCAATATCTCATTATCGACAAAGACGTGAGAAGATGAGAATTTCTTCCGCGTAATAATTAAGGGGTAAAATTTGTCGCAATACTTTCCTGCATTTTCTTTTCACCGTAGTCTTAAACCAGGTTCTGTCGGTCACTGCGGGGTCGATACTGTGGGGCGGGAGGGGGCTGCGAAAGGAAACGTGACATCATGAAGGTAGCAGTAGGCGTTCGGTGCTTCTGAACAGCATTGCAAAAAACCAGTGCATTGATTTCGTGGTTAGCTGAAATATAGAATGAGAAAATGTGAGGTAGAATATCAGCGAAATATTCTACTTGAGGAACGCGAGAAAATCGAATCGACGCTAAAGTTTCGTGCATTAAGTGCCAGAAAAATCGGTGCTGTCAAAAGGGATCTAACAGAATAATTCGTCATTAGGTTCGGGAACGCTGATGATATGTGTCATGTAAACTCCCGAAGCTGAGTAACGTGGAAACACTGCACCGCAGCATTGTAATTACAAAAAGGGCTATGGTTTTCCGGAACCTGTAAATAAGCAACCACACAGGTTTCTAGAGAGAATAAGGTCGCCTTTTCAAATAAGAGTTAAGAATTTTATCAGTAATAAAACAAAAGCTTTTCTTGGAAATTAAAAGAATATATTCTTTAAGTTGAGCCAGTGAGAACCCCAATGCACGTACAAAATGGTAAACTGAAGTGCATGGGTATGTCTTCATCCAAAATTATGAATTTACCGGTACATGCGTACGGTTTAAGCCCTCGGTCACATTCAGTGGCTGTGCGTACGTGTATGCAGGAGAATTAAAAAAAACAATTTCTCCATGAGGGGAGCAATTAAACCCCAACAGTAGAGACCAGTGCGCTATTTGCGGCAGCGTCTACGCCAGAAAGTCACGCTCCAGAGCCGCGGGCAGCCGCTGGTACTATGAACATTCAATACAAAGATTGATTGCGATTGCTACAATTTTCTTGCTACCAGATCAAACATCTCAGTGCAAAACATTCGCCAGAATCAAGCCAATGTCCTTTTGATTTAAAAGGCAGTAATCTAGAGAGGCATTTTATACAATCGCTAAAATAGACACAGAAATTAAGGTCTCTTCCACTCTGTGAAGAAGGTTAACCAGCGAAGGTGTGGTGACAAGCTTCAAGGTGAGGAACAATATGCTTTGGCTGGGGCGCACTCCAAGGAAAACATGAATCAAAACACCCATTTTTGTAATTCGCGATTGAGCATTCTTCATTTTTATTTACCTGAATGACACGTGCACAGGCTAGCGTTTTATCCCAACCGACGAACATGGGGCAGCCTGTTTCTCTCCAGTTGAAGCCTATTCATTGAGAGCAGATGGTACTTTCACAATATTTACAACATTACTGTGAACGAATTATGACAAGTAAATAAAAATTCTCGTAGTAGTACAGCGTTTTTATGGGTTAATTGTCATAAAACTGCTGTCAGGACAGCTTCAAGAAAACAAGAGTTTCAGCCGTTTTCTGTAATCATGCTCCCTCCGTAGGTGGACATGCTTTACGGCGCAAAGCTCAAGTGCTAAAGCCTTCTTTCCCACGCCACGCTTACAAAAATCCCCTCAAAGTTGGTTTTACCACTAAAGAAATTGCTTTGATGGGAAGACACCTTTTCGGTAGAAATATAGCCGCGTTTTGTCAAAAGATGAAGGCCCTCGGGTGTTTCTTGAATATTTTCAGAAGGTTTGGCATGCGCTGAAACTGCGGCGCAGAGTTCTGCGATTCCGGCAATTTGCAGGGGCATTACGCTCGCGTGCGATTCTTCTCCACATCACTCTGTAGCCGGAAAGGATCTGCTGGATCGTACCCATAGACAGCTAGGATAAAAGACAAGAAACGAATATAAAATATCATATTCTGGTAAAGTAAGGTATCCGTTACTTATTTGAAGCACTGTGCTCCAGTACATCGCTTGTCGAATGAGAAATACCACCTCAAAGGGGTGGCATGTAGAGATATAGACAAAAATAGATTTCTTTAGGAGGGGATCACGCAAGGACAACTTAATTTGGACCCCCCTGCCCCCCCCCCCCCCCCCCCCCCCAACTCGGGCCTTGCATGGAACGAGTCCGCGCACGAAACCGTTCGAGGCTTTACCGACCGAGCGGACGGCACGTCCGATGTAGAATTCGTACCCATTGTCAGGCCGGGCAAGGCTACTGTCGTACAGTGACATCAGCGGTCAATATCGTTTAGGCTGGGCCCACTTTGCACCCGCGCACCCATCCCTCAGTAAGCTGCATTCGGTGGTCTGGCAATCCAACAGACCCACTCGTACCCGATTCCCCTAGTGTATAGCTATTGCTACCCACGGCGCTACTCCCCCCAGTGTCATAGATGTCAGGAACGAGCGTGCCTGGCGCACATGTTATGGAAATGTCCGCAGGCGATCACAAATGGCCACACAATCATTACAGTGAGCAGTGGGAGACCGTGCTGCTCAGCTCAAGACCGGAAGATCAACTCTGGGCCCTCCAGCTGGCTGAGGACGCTGCCAGAGCCCAAGAGCTCAGGGCCGACGACCAAGCAACACAGCTGGCAAACTCAGTTTACTCGCTCTCTCTCTCTTTATGAAACTGCTTCGTTACCGGGTGGAATCAAATGTATATTTCTAGTAGGTGGACAGGTATAGTCCTAGAGGGATGATAGTGTCCTCTGGACATTTGATCCCACGGTGGGAAAGGGAATTTTTCCCTTCCGTCTCGTCACCGCAGACATGAGCGTAAATGTACGACGTACTTTCCCTTCTTTTCTTTCGGTGGGACTCCAAAGCTGCTTTTTTTTCTAGTAGTTGGGGTCTTGTGGCATGACCCCAACTACAGGCAAGCACCGTACGCGTCCTGGGGAGGGAGCCATGTCGACCATATTTCAGGTGGCCGTCATAGAAGTAATTTGTACGGCTTGATACAGCTAACATAGATGAAGTCAGTGGGGTGCTGGAGCGAAGGTGGTGAAGTGAAGTGGTGTAGAATTCAAATATTATGTTGTAATTACTGGCCAAACGATGCGATAGTAACCATAACAGCAAAGCAGCTTGTGAGACATCTCAACACAATAACAAGGAAAAGAGACGGGGACTAAACAACCCGCTGAAAATTGGGCTTTGGCCATAGCGGTTCTTCTAGGAGTGTTGTGATGTCAAGACCCTTGCATGAGCAAGGTGGCACCGCGCCACGTGTGCTGGGGATAGTAGTTTACGACCTTAACTGGAAATTGCCACACCGGTGTCAAGTAATGCCGTGCAACGGCAAGAATGGCTGTATAAAATCCACAAAAGGCAGGCACTAGCGCTGTAAAGAATTTGCTCTACAGTAATATTCCTGGCTTAATGAATGGCGAGAAGGTGAATCAAAAACTTGTTTGCAAGCGCTCACTTCACGCGTTTAGTAAAGCCTTCAGTTTCTGGAAAGTTGGCTGTCAGTAGTCGGTGTTCAGTGCATCCGGAGCGAATAAATTGACTTACAAACTAACACAAGTAGTTGCCGTGGTCTGATGTGAGATTCTGAAGCGCGATAATGCAGCTTTGAAGTCCTTCAATAAGTCATGAACCTTTATGGGACAATTGGTAGGGAGGTCACGTGCTTATCCACTTACTAGAGGATATTCACGAAGAAAAGGCATACAAAAGATCGAACCAAACGCGAGAAAACAGAAACCAGAAATGAAGGATCTTCTATGCCTTGTATGGGAATGCTGGGAGCAGGGCAGGAACTTTTTAGGTTGGCGCTTGTGGCGAAAATCAAATTAGCATCTCGCTGATCAGAGAGGCAGAAAAAAAGTAAAGGAAAGGCAGCAATGTTAACCAGGCTACGTCCCAGTATGCTATCCTGCACGGGGGAAAGGGGAACAATGAGGAAAAAGAGGAAAACAGAAAAGAAGGGGAAAGGTACAGACAGCGTGAAGTGGTGTGCCCAGCGGTAGGACACCATAGACAAAAACGTTCAGTGACTTCATAGAGGGTAGTCTTTTGTGCTACAGTCTCTTCTGCAATTTCGCCATTTTTAGAAAACACAGGAGCGCTTCTGTCGCCTCGTCTGTATATAACGAAGAAGGCCAGTGGCCCAAAATGTACTCCTCAGAGAACGGGCGCCGACAGTCTAGGTTCCGTAGAGTTGATGAGAGTTGGCTTCTTTCCGATGAAAAATTTGGACACTCGCATAGGACCTGTCGTAGGGTCTTTGGTGGGTCACAGACTTCGAACGCCTCCCTGGCTGCTATTCCAACCAAAGATGAGTGAGCATTTATGAATGCGACTCCAAGCAAGAGACGAAAAAGACTGCTTGCGTCAAATAGTGGGAGGCCTAATGGAAAGGGACGCTGAAGATGTGGGTCCAGGGCTATATTACGAGCACTCTTGAAGTCATGAGTATTCCATGTGGATAGCGTGGTCTGGGGCAAGTTTGAGGGTAGTCCTAGCTGCATCCGTCCTGGATAACGAAATGGTATGGTCGCCGTATTTCGGAGTGCCAAGCGGGCGGCAGCGTCCGCACTTTCGTTCCCGACAATGCCGCAATGACCGAGAATCCCCAGGAAGGCGCTGCCATGACCTGCTTGGGCGGCATGGTCGTAAAACTGTTTTATCTCGGCCAGCAGACGTACATTATGTCCACAACACAGGGTTGACAGGAGCGATTGAAGATCAGGTTTGGAATTGCAGAAGATCGCCTATCTTCGGCATGAAGTTTGTTAAATGGTGGTGAAGGGTACAACGGATGGCGGGAAATTCTGCAGCCGTGGAAGTGTTAGGATGGGCTATTTTGAATTGCGTGAACAAGGACTTTCGTGGTATAACAACGGCGCCGGGAAAACCAGATGTTGTCACAGACCCATAGGTGTAAATTAGGGTGCGGTATTGTACTTCTCGTGTAAATAAATGACAGTTAGCTGCTGCAGAGTGAGCGTGAAAATTCTTGCTTCTTTGTTAAGCCTGGGATATTAAGGCATGCTCGAGGCTGCATCGTACACCAAAGCGGGAGTGGCGGCCTCATCGCAGGCGTATAGTTGGACGGCCTGCTGTTGATGTGGGAAGCTACAAACTCTCGCGGAAGATGCATGGGGGCGTTTAGATGGCATACTAGCAAAATTATGATCAGAAAGTCTTGTTAAGTGCCTAATGTGCGCCATGAGTGTTGCATTTGTCACGTAAAAAGGGCAAGGTGTAATAACGAGCCATAGTGATGGTTGTAGCTGCTGACGTGCACCGTGGTGGGCAAAGGCAAGTTCGGAGTTCCTGCGCTTGTACGTCTTGCAGTTGCTGAATATTTGTACGGCACGTACTTGAAAGTACACGCAGGCTGTACCGTAGGGAGCCCAAGAATAGGGCGTTGCATAGTTGCAACATTGACTTCAAGGGCTCCCCACGTCTTGCCGTCAATGAATTAGACAATATTGTCATGAAGCCAAGGACGACGCAGTTGTCTTAGAGGAGAAACAAGTTTATTGGAGCGAACGTGTGCTCCCCTAACAACTCAAAAGAATACAGAGGTGGCGAAGCAGCGGTCACCAAAGTGACTTGCGTCGGCGAGCGTCGCAGAATCGAATAGCCCGGCGTCTGCTCTGCAGGCTTTTTATCTTTCGGCCCGCGTGGTTCTCGAACCGTCGATTCACCTCGAGAACATTGTAGATCCAAGAAGATTATTCCGGGCTGTTCACGTTAGATCGGAGTGCTCTCCCTATCAGAACAGATAACACATGCGGCACAGAAAGAAAGAATGGAACACGCGCTTCCTTTGGCACAGAGATAACACAGACCGGCGCAGCCGGGCGGTAAAAGTAAAACACAAATAAACAACCCAATGCATGGTTCGCTGCATTACTCCCCCCCCCCTCTAAGAGTGCATCGACCCGATGCTAACATAAGCGACAGGTCGAAAATAAAAGTAAAAGTTCGTCATCGTCCATAGAAAGGTTTTAAGCGAACCACGTGGACGACTTCGGGCCGCGTACGTCGTCGTGGTGTGCCAGAGTCACCATCGGGGATCACTTCGTAGGTAAGTTGGCCAACACGTCGTAGAATCTTGTAGGGTCCGAAATACCGTCGCAGACGTTTCTGACTCAGTCCGCGTCATTGGATGGGAGTCCAGACCCACACACGATCCCCAGGATGGTACTCGGCGTCTGGGCGACGGAGATTGTAGCGTCCGGCGTCCTCCAGCTGCTGGTCCGTTATACGAACTAGAGCGAGCTGACGGGCCTCCTCCGCCCGTTGAAGATATCCTTGGACGTCGGCGTTGAGGTCGTCGTCTTCTACGTGCGGTAGCATGGCGTCAAGCATCGTAGTCGGCCGTCTTCCGTAGACAAGCTCGAACGGTGTCATCTGCGTAGTTTCTTGGGTCGCTGTGTTGTACGCAAACGTGACATACGGGAGGACTTCGTCCCAAGTCTTATGTTCAACGTCGACGTACATAGACAGCATATCCGCGATCGTCTTGTTCAGACGTTCCGTAAGTCCGTTCATTTGGGGGTGCTACGCCATCGTTCTTCTGTGATCCGTGTTGCTGTAGCGTAATATTCGTTGCTAAAGCTCCGCAGTGAAGGCCGTTCCGCGGTCCGTGATTAGGAATTCAGGGACTCCATTTCGCAGCACAACTTGTTTAATAAAGAACTTGGCGACTTCTTGTGCAGTACCCCTCGGAAGAGCGGCGGTCTCTGCGCAGCGCGTCTTGTAGTCTGTGGCTACGACAATCCACTTGTTCTCGGATCGTGACGTAGGGAACGGCCCGAGAAGGTCCATTCCAATCAGTTGGAAGGGCCTCGATGGGACGGCGATCGGCTGCAGAAGTCCGGCGGGTCTTGTCGGTGGCGTTTTTCGTCGCTGACAGTCACGGCAGCTCCGGACGTAGTGGGTGACGTCTGATGTAAGGCGGGGCCAGTAGTACTTCGCCTTAATTTTTCCAATTGTGCGGGCTGTTCCGAGATGTCCGGAAGACGGGTGGTCGTGGCACGCTTCCAAAATTTCGTCACGAAGGTGTGCGGGGATGACAAGAAGGTAATTCGTTCTCGTTCCGGGGCTGAAATTCTTCTTAACGAGAACGGAGTTTCTCAGGCTGAACGCTGGTAAGCTGCGTTTGAAGGTGCTAGGTACGGCGACATTGCATCCCTCGAGGTAGTCGATTATGACGCGTAAGTCGGGGTCGGCACGCTGCTGGGCGGCTAGGTCGCTCTCCGTCCCGATTCCGAAGAACGCGCTGTCTTCATCAGAGTCTTGTGGTGGTGGGTCGACGGGGGCGCGGGACAGGCAGTCGGCGTCGGCGTGTTTCCTGCCGGATTTATCGACGACTGTAACGTCGAACTCCTGCAGACGCAAGCTCCACCGCCCAAGACGGCCAGAGGGGTTCTTTAAATTGGCGAGCCAACACAACGCGTGGTTGTCTGTCACAACCTTGTATGGTCTTCCATACACGTATGAGCGAAATTTTGAAATCGCCCATATAATTGCCAGGCACTCTTTCTCAGAGGCAGAATAGTTTTTCTCCTCCTTCGACAGGCCACGGCTGGCATAGGCGATTACCTTTTCGCACCCGCTTTGTTTTTGGACGAGGACGTCCCCCAAGCCTATATCACTGGCGTCCGTTGCAATATGGGCCACTGGAGGCAGTATGTTGTTTAAACAATGAACATAGGCTTCCAAGAGAGGTTTCTGTCGACAACCACGCGGACTAACGTGCGATATTTTACATTAGAGGCCCTTTCGCCACCAAGTGCCAAAGGGTATGCATACATAGGCTGCTGTGAGACCGCAAGCACTGCGTATTTTGTGGAATACGCTTCCAACCCTTGCCTATGCATATAGATGTTGGTCAAGTGTGCAGCCTTTTGCAGGCGCGTGCTCACCTCAGTCGAGTCACTCCATCCGCCCAGATGAAAATGTCATCCGCGTAATTCAACAAATAAACCGTTCTTAGGAGGGAGTTTACCAGGCTGATGAGTATAAGGTTGAACAACGTGGGGCTCAAGGCGAGTCCCTGGTGGACACCGTGTTGGGTAAAGTGTACTGACGTTGGGACCTCTTGAGTCATTGCATACAATGACCTCCCAGGAAGGGTACACCGCACCCACTGGTAGACACGGCCGGTGAGACCAACTGCCTACAGTGCTTTAAGAATGGCATCATGCTCCACATTTTTACAGCTTCCTTTCACATCCACAAACAGTGCAGCGCATATCCACTTGATGCATCTATGCTGCTGCACAAAGGTTACCAGTTCGATAACGCAATTTATAGAATAACATCCACGATGGAAACCAGTCATGACTTCAGAGTAGAATTTGTAGTGCTCCATGAACCAATCCAGGCGTCAAGATAACTCGTTCCTTAAGCTTCCGAACGCAACTGGCAAGTGCTATCAGTCACTATGCAACCGGGTCCAGCAGAGATTTTACAGGTTTCAGGAGCAGAACAAGGTAGCTAGACATCCGTTTTTCAGGGACAATGCCATCACATCAATGTTCGTTGAAATATTTTAAAAGGGCGTGCCAAGGTGGCAGAGAGAAGCATAGGGTACTCCATCTGGCCCAGGCGATGGCAATAGGGTACAGAGAGCCAATGCCGCCTCGAGCTCTCCTATCAAGAACAGGACGTCCATCCGCAAATCCAGCGAAGCAGAAATGTCAGTGACAATTCATGAACCACCAGGGCATGTTCCACTGGCGATCCGAATGCAGAAGTCCTCCGCTACTTCGAGCTCTCCCCGTTTCCGGTGAAGAGCCAGAGGTTTGATCGGTGAGCGCTGTTGCAAGGTCATTAGCCGTCGCACAGTTCTCCATATTCCAGACGAAGACTTGCGAGGGTGTAGTGACTCACAAAAGCACTCCAACATTGTGCTTGCAATTGGATAATGTGGTGTTGGATCTTCTTCTGCGTCCTATTCTCTCCTCTTAAATCTTGTATAGACCTTGTGCGCCTGCATCTTCGTTCGGTGCACCAAAGGACAGCTCTAAGGCGTTCCAGCTCTATGTGAAACTGTTGAATTTTAGGAGACAGGCGGACGGAGCGTTTGCAAGCAACTAGCGTGCTTCCAATGGCAGACTCCAGGTCCTCAGACTGGTGACCCCAACGAAAGTTTTTCATCTTGAATTGAAATTGTGAATAAGTTGGTAGTGCACTTTGTAGTTTATGAATCTTTAAATAGTTCGAAATACGATCGCTTCCATGAGTTTCTACGTCTGGAAGCCATTGTGTACGGCCGGATAAGCATCGCGACACAAACATTAGGATGAAGGAATTGCCGTAGTTAGTGCCACGTCAAAAAGTAGGACTTCCATCGTTTAGTAGGCAGAGGCCATGGTCTGAGGCAAAGGACATAAGACTCCGGCCTTTGCTGTTAATGCCTGAGCTGCCCCAAAGGAAGCGGTGGGCATTAGGATCGCCCGTACTGACCCATGGACCATTCGTTGTGCTTTAGTATGCCTCCAGGCTCTTGCGATCAAAGCGAGATGTCGGGTGTATGTACGCACCCAGAAGTGTGAAGGTGAGCTTGCGTTTCCTGATGGTCAGGTAGAAGTACTCGTTACACCTGCGAGATTGCACAGGATGGTTCACGTATGAGCTCACGTCTGATGAAAACCGCAACTTTGCTGCGCTTCGCGTAGGTGGCTGAGTGAAAACGTTCATAGCTAGATGGCCTAATAGGTTTTTACAGTTTCGGCTCACAGATGACGAACATGATGATCGACTTCGTGAACACAAATTGCCGGAGATCAGCAATGCGTGACAGCAGGCCTTTGGCACTCCACTGAAAAATGGAAGAGTCCCTGACCTCTGCACTCAATGAAGGGTGCACGTTGGCCTTAAAACTTGTCACCCGATGCTTGGGAGTACTGGCTCCAGGGCCTCCAGTACTTGTAGTGCACTCAACGCAGATCGAGTGCTTGTGTTAGTGAGTAACGTGTTGATGGAATTCATGAGGAACCTGCAGACCAATATGAATTTCAGATCTGGGCCTGCTGACATGGCGGAAATCGCGTGAGTGCCTTGTGCCTTGGCGTTGAGCCTCCGTCAGAGGTACAATAGGTGGCAGTGGGGGCCACGTGTCCACCGACGAGGATTGTAACTCTTTCCGATGCTGCTCGGCGACTCCTGGTGGGGCGGGGTGGCGGGGCTTGCCGAAGGTGCCGCCGGGGTATCTGCGGTGGGATAAGTATATGTTGCAATGGTGGAGGATCCGCTTGCGTAGAGGCGTTGGTTGGGAACGGTCAAGCTTCTTTGAAAACCTCTGGCGTCGAGGTCGGTTGCGCAGCCGCTATCGTACCGTCGCAGCAGCCTCCTTGTGCGTTGAGTGCTCGCATCCGTTTGTAATATGGGCGATGAGTCAGTAGTGTCCGCAACCTCTGCTGGGGTCTCGGGCCACTAAGTTTCGTCGTGCGGAAGCTTCTTTTTTTGGCGCCAACACCGCCACTCGTGCTTCATATACATCTCGTCGGTACGGCCGTGGACCGAACCGTGTTTACAGGGCTGTCGCCGCTGTGATAAACCACAATGATTTTCGCCACCTCGCGGCATCCACAAACATTCACCGGGCCCCTCGTGAGGGTGCCCGGCCCGTAACCGCAGCGCGCGCCACAAACCGGTGGGCAGTTCCCCAAGCTGGCCGTGCCGAACGCCTCGCCATTGGACCCGTGAACTAAGAATAGACAGTGACCCAATCTGTCCGGTCTCTTTTGAAACGCGCTGCTTCCCGCGCATCAGAGACTTTTTCACTGCGTCGCCTTGCGAACAGTTTGCCAGGCTTTTCGCCGTCGGGCGGGGAACCCGTGTCCATCGGTTTCAAGACAGCGACCTCCCTCTTCATACGTGGGGCATCAGAAGCTCCCTCACAGTTGACGCACTTAAGGGTACCTTCAGTGCAGTCACTAGCCTTGTGCTGCTCGGCACGTTTATGACATACAGTAGCTCTCCCGCAGGCAGTAGTGACATGGCTAATCTTCATGCACTTGTGGCACTGGAGGGGTTTTCGCCCATAGAGTCAGACAGACTGGCGGACATGACCAAGGGCACGAAGGCTGTCGCCGTTGAAAACTATATTCAGGCACCTGGACGTACCCATGCGGCTGACTTGTCTGATGACAATAACTTCATGTGCCGGTTTGACTAGTATTGGCAGGTCCTTCTCTGGGAAAGACGCATCGACATCATAAATGACGCCTACCATTGTGTCTCCATACGAAGTCTCATGATCTCGCACTTTTATGCCTTGCAGTGAAGTAATCTTCCGCAAAGCCTCCAGCGCACTCCGATGCTCCACGTCGATAACCAAGACATTTCGTCGCAAATTATTCCTGACCTCCTTGACTCATCCAGGTACAGTGGGCTCGACGAAATAGGAGACTGCTTGCTTGTTGTGCATCCTCACGTTGTCTGTCTTGGCCCCTGGCACGAACACTATCGAGTGCACAGGGTGGCTAGGCGCGCGCTTTACTGTCGAGGTGCTAGATTGCGAAGATGCTCTGAGGGGCCTTCGTTTCGCCTCTTTTTCCAAGGTACACTTGAAAGCCATCGTATGAATCATCGTCACTCGGCGCTGAGTACGGCTAGGTGTCCTCGCTGTCCGTGTCAGTTGAGAGGCTGGCGCACTTTCTGAAGGCGCCGCCCGTAGGTGGATCGACGTCGCACGGCTCCCCCAGAGGATCCAGGTCCCTCACAGCTCAGAAAAAGCAGCGTACCGCGGGGTAAAAGTGAAAAAGACCACAAATACCCGCAGACGAAAGACGCAGCGTCCCAGGGAACGTAAGCGGTAGTGGTTGCAAGATACGGCAAGCTGTGCAGACTACTATAGGTAAAGGGCAATTTATATGCATCGCAGCAAGAAGTTTATACGGAAGAAAACGTCCTACTGGAGCACCAACCGTGCATGAAGGTGAGGGTTATCTGTTTCAAAAGTCACGCCGTGAAACATGAAACACAGCGACGTATCACGGCGCTCTGGGTTTTACGTTGATTAGGTGCGACACAGCGAGCACGTTCTGTTTAAGACGCGGACAGTGAAAAATTGAATTAGAGCCGTGCTTGTCTTTCACACTGTCCGCCCTTTCGCGGTGTTTTCCTGTCGTTTCAGTTTGAACCAATGAACACACCATTGTACATTAGTAGGATTGAGGTTAGTGTCATCGCTCGAACAGTATGAAGGACTGCTGACATAACCATGAAAACGGTCTGCATCACTCTGCAGGGGTAAAAAAAGTTATGAGTGAGAACGGTAAAAAGAACTCTCGTATAAGCAGTGCCCTGCAGCGAAGTCAATCCACGGGGTTATTCAACGCCGAAAGCCGCTAAAAAGCCGGGTGGTCAGTACGAAGGTTGAAGACACGGTCATATAGGTACTAGAAGACTTGGTCTGACACATACGGTAAGTACTTCTGTCCGAATAGTACAATTTTTCTAGTCTATCTAGGTAAGGAGGTGATTTTCGGAAAGAGTAACTGCCATGTGGCCGCAGTATTGTTCACAAAAACCGCACCTATACCATGGTCAGTCGCGTCAGTGCAAAGTACCGTTGTCCGGTCGCGTGGAAATGCGCCAAACCGGGCCGTACGTCTGAGGAGTGTTCCCCATTGAAAATTAAATGCATGAATCAGGGCAACAAAAAAAATTAGCGCCGCTCTTGCTCAAGATGCACGAATATATGCCCCACGTCGCATGAAACTGTATGGAGCGAAGGAAATAGCACAAAACTACTGAAGTGAGCATTACCTTCCGTCAGCTTTTGCACAAAATTTTTGTACGGCGCACGTCTTGCCAGGCTAAGTTAGCACACCACCACATTTGACGCTGGATCGTTATTCAGAGGTGACGGCAAGGAATCCGGTCGAAATTAAGCTGTACCAAACTGAACTGCTCGAAATAGTGGATCAAACGTGGCAAACCAAGCGATGTCGTCATGGATAAATAGAACACAGACGGGCAACTTGAAACCTTGCCAGAAGCAATCAAATTATTTTTAAAGGATGCATGCGTATTGAAGAGATTTATAGTTTCAGTCCCAATGAAAAGGACCTGGAGGGGTTACAAAAGATGGTCTTCGACCAGTATGTGCACCAACACAAATCTATCAGTACGGCAAGCGACGGTTGGTAGAGAAAACATTACAGGAAGATGTAACTGCGGTCCGTTTGGAACGCGTAAGCATATGGCTCCCTCCGCTGTTCAGCAGCTTTTCCAATTTGTGCCTCTCGAACACATTCGATATTTTTTAGGCGTGTACATTAGATGCAGCGTTAGCTGGAACGTCGACCCTACGAACGCCATGTAACGCCTCTTCTCCGCGGGTGAAGCGCGGCGGAAGAACCTTCTAAAGCAAGAAGCAAGAAAGAAGTCTACCGATGAGCAAAATCCGAAAAGAGCAACAAAGGGCGCGCTTCTCTGGCGCCATTTCCTCTGAACTCTCGAATGCAGCAATCTCCGCGCACTCTGATGAAGCTGAGCCGCGGCTCTGTTAAATGAGGGACACGCACTTTAAGATCAGAAGTCCCATCTATTGCTCATAAAACTTTATCTGTCACAGTGGATGAAATTTATCGCTTCTTCGATGAGAGCAACTGGATAAGCGTCTTTCTTTGTGGTGTTATTGAATGCGCAGTAATCCCCGCGATACAGCTCGGCGCCATCCGTGTTTCGTTATAAGCTATAACTTTCATACCGGCTATTTATATTTAAGATATATTGCTTTCCCGAACCCTTAAAGAAGAGGGGGCCATTCACTCGATTGAGAGGTCAAATAGGAAAATTCGAAGGCAAAGATTGGACTCGGGCAGCACAGGATTGAACTGTGTGGAGGTTACTAGGACAGGCCTTCGCCCTGCTGTGGACCTAATTGGGCTGTTGATAATGATGGTAAAGAAAAATCAGCACTTGGAGGCAGGCAAAGACCACCTGTAAAAATAAGTTACGTTGCCAGAGGGATAAAAAGTGCGATGATAATTATCGCTCTCAGCAGCCCATTCAACTAAAAAATTGACCACATTTTTCCGCTGGGGGGAACCATGGGGTGATGCGACGCATCTGGGCGGTGCTTGTTACGGTTGCGCCGACCATCGCGGTAGCAGACCTGTTAGTCTCCATTCAAATCATCGGTGGTCACCGGATGTCATCGGAGCGGCGGCGGTGGAGCGACTGAGCGGAGTGGCGCAGTTATCGCGTTTATATGTACCGTGCGTTAACGGTGAGGGGAATGAGAGAGAGTAGTGCATGCGCATGTGTTAACCGAGCGCTAACGCGCGCTGATGCGCAGCTGGCATGGCGAGGGGAGCGAGCGCTAACGCAAGATGGCGCTCCGGTAAGAGCGGCGTTACCGCGCAGCTGGCGTGGCGAGGAGAATGGGGGAGAGGCGTGCGGACTAAGGATGGATGGAGGGACAAGGCGAGTCAAAGAGATGTGGCACATCTAAAATTCAATACATAACTTTTTGTTGGCTATAGTAAGTGGCTATACCTGTATAGAAAACTTAGAGGCATAATGCAATGTCGTTGCTGCTGTATTGCGAAGTGCTTTTAGATTGGTTTTGTTGTTTTGTGGTATTGAGTTCTTGCAAATTTAGTAAACAATGTCCCCTGACAGCGACTCTTGAAAGGATAACCGGGAACTGCGTGTGGAGATGCAGGAAATGAAGGATAGCATGGCATTTATCAATCAGTATTGTGAGAAGTTCAAAAGTTAGCTGGAACGTGTGCTCAAGAAAAACAAGGAACTCCAAAAGAAAAATGACCGTCTTCAAAAGCAGCTCTTGTAAAATGAAACACGCACTAAGGAACTTGAAAGCAGGCTGACACAGTTCGAACAGTACTCTCGCAGGTACAACATGGAAATTAAAGGCGCGGTGAAGACTTAACATGAAAATGCTGCGGCACTGATGGAAAAGTTCGGTGAAGTGCTGGAGGAACCCATTCCGGCTTCTGAGATTGAAGTATGCTACCGTGTTCCAACACGGAATGAAGGGCAGAGCAACACTGGTGCAGTTTAGGAGTCAGCAAAAGCGGGACCTAGTTCTCGAGAAAGCGCGAAAGAAGCGCATCACGAACCATTCTCTGGGTACTTTTGAACCCGGCGACAACGCTCCTGTGTTCGTGAATGAGCATCTGTGTCAGACCCTGAAACGATTACTGGCCTCCACTATCGCACAGAAGCGCCAATTTTCTTGGCGTTTCGTGTGGACGCGCAATGGTCGTATTCTTGCATGAAAAACCGACGGCAGTCCTACCTTCATGTCTCTTCTGAAAACGACCTTCTCAAAATGACCTAAGTGCGTATATTATACAGTTCATAAGGCGCTTGATGATGCTCGATACACGCATGTTGTACCAGCAACGAAGATAGACACCAGTATTTCTTCAGCTGAATCGTGTACTCTCGATTTAACCACCTCGAAAATTTTGTTTCTGTTGCCAACAATCTACAACGAATTATATCGCACATTTATGTCCTTGAAAAACAGTAAAGCCACCGATACTGACAACATTCAAATTAGAACAGTTAAATACGTCGTAGACTACATTTGCCCATGCCTTGTGCACATTTTCAATCTCTGTTTAGAGTCTGGTGGTTTTCCTTCAAAAATAAAACAAGCAAAAGTTTCAGCAATATACAAGGCAGAAGATAAAAATGTCCCCTCCCTCAACCCCCCATCGACTCCCAAGAATAATTCGCCCGCGTCTGGAATCATTCTTTTCTAAACACAAAATATTTTCATCCCGCCAACATTGCTTTCGCAAGGTATGCTCTACGGAATCCGCGGTGCTTACGGAAAGGAAATCATTTTAAATAATATAGAATCGGATAAGCCAACCTTGGGTGTTTTCGTTAATTATAGCAAACCTTTCGATTCTATTAGTCATAAAACACTTCTTGAGAAATTAAATCGCTATGGCGTGCGTGGTGTGCCATACCTTTTGCTGGAGTCTTACATTACTGGTCGCCTACAATGTGTTGTCATGAATGGCTATCCCTCTTCTTTTCAAAATATACAGTGTGGAGTTCCACAGGGTAGCGTACTAGGCCCCTTTTTATTTGATGTGTACGTTAAAGACATCGCATGTATTGATGAAAATACTCAATTGGTCTTGTACGCCGATGATACCAGTCTGTTTATTACTAGTGATAAATTATGAACCTTTCCACGCGCGCAAATTCTGTTCTGTCCAAATTGCTTTACTGGTGTAACCAAAATAGTTTGAAACTAAACGTTAAGAATTCAACGATTATATTATTCGCACCAAAGAACAAACGTATACCAATTAATAATGAATTATACCTGGGTTCATCCCGCATCGACATTGTAAAAGAGCACAAAATCTTGGGAGAGGTATTCTCGCAGCGCATGACAGGGAAGTCGCACATTGAATTGTTGGCCAAAAAGTTATCCTCTCCTGTGGGTGCACTATATCGTTGTCGTGACACTTTCCCAATGAGTGTGAAACTCCTCATTTATAACGCCCATTTTAGATATCCCTCGAATTATTGCACTTTCGTATGAGGCACGACAATTAAAAAGAACTTTATTGCACTCCTCGTTGAAAAAAAAGCCATACGATGCATCAGAGGCCTTCCATATCTTAATCCAACCTAAGAGTTGCTTCAGCATCACAACATAATCAACATTCAGAATCTTTAGAAGTACCGTCTCTAGTATCGTCTTTACTTTTAGAGCAATGCCCACAATAATTTTTAGTGGAAATTTCTGGTCTATCATTACGAACCGAAACAGGTAGAACTTGTCAACAAGAAAAATATATTATTCCTCGGCGTCATACTGACTACTTTTTACAATCGCTTAGTGATAACTTACCTGTATTGCTTAACCGATTACGTCCTCATATTGCTGAATGTGCCCGTATCAGTCGCAAAGAATTGCATTCTATAATTTCACCGACAAATTACAGTGATGTTCGTATCAATGTTTTTAATGGTCTTCTTTAGGGATGGCATATTGTGTGGTATGTGTTTGATGCCTTGTAAAGTTGGATTTACGCGTCATTGATTAGTAATGGTGACATATTTTTCAGTCTATTTAAACATTGCTTCTGTATAATGTTTTTGTTTTCAACAAACTAAGCTGTGCAACGTATTTTTTATGACCAAAGTGGTCGCAGCTGCACCGGGGCTCTGGCCCCGTCAAGCTGTCCCTACAGCTTCTTGCCAGAGTGACCATAAACGTTGTCAAGGTTGTACCAATGTTGAAATAAACTTTGATTTGATTTGATTTGATTCGTATTTCTACACAGTATCACTTGGAAGACTTCTTCTAGCATGCGTGTGCTTCGAGATATCGCACTCCAAATTTTTATTCGCGATGTGTTGCAAGTTCGGGAAGTTGGAAATGCATCTTGAATGGACCTAGCCTGCATGTTCCCTTTCATCTTAATAAAAGTCAGTTGTTGGACCAGCGCCTACCCTGTGTGCTCTTCTTTGCGTCCCGAGTTGCCTGCGCTGGTTCCATCCAAGAAGTTATAAATTCAGTTCGCATGATTGCGCATGCAAGGGAGCTAGGATTGGCGCAAAGCTCATTCGTGGTATGACGCCGCTCTTCTAGGCGGGCGTTTAGTCAAGCAATGTAGGGGAGCCGTCGGCAACGATGATAACTGTCCCCCTTCTCCTCTCGGTTGGCGAAATCAAGATATGACAGCGCAACAGCCGCAACAGCCAGGTCACACCAGGTAGCAGCTTTGTGCCTATCGTAACTGTCTTGCATGCGTGATCATGAGAACGACAATTAAAATTAAGAGTCGGACGTCTCGGATCACAGAGACGCTGGAATAATTCTTCCAACTGATACTGTGTAGAAACACAAATGCCACTAACTTTTCAATACAAACATACCCGCTTTCTGTAGTCACCTTCGAGGGGCTGCTGACAGCGATTTTTAACCACTCACCTTGTGTGCCCCTGGCCTCATAACGTATTTGCACAGGTGACCTTCGAATGCCTCCCAGTGCCTAATTTAAAGAAAACCGTAAAGCTTAATTTTCAACACCCGGTATATGGCAATATTTCAATAATAACAAATATATATCGCATCGTCTAAAACACTTCCAACAATGTGTCAAGCGTATTCCTGACCTTCATAATTAGGCGTGTTGTTGCGTTTCGCTTGTGAGCCCAGTTAGAGACGTCTGCTCGAAAAGCTGGTGTTTCCCGTTATGATGCTGTGAGTTAGAGTCAATATGTTGTTTGACCGCCGCCCAGTTTGTGCTGAAGAAGCTTCGGTAGGCCTTTATCGTCCATGCACTGGCCGCGAGGTTTCTGTTTTACCTCAGGTGGCACAACAAGACTGGGGCTTGTGCATCATAGGGGCATTCACTTGTACAGTCAGTATCTTTTCCCGTTCTTTGGACCCGGGAATGTTCTGGGCACCGAAGCTCATGACCTAAAGAACTAATTGTAGATGCGTGAGCCCCTGAGCGGCCACAACCAGCAGTACGCGACGCCTACGGCCGCAAACGCCATATTTCGCATGGAAGTTACGGCTAAACCTTCCCACGAGCGACAAAATTAGATAACGAACTGCGATGCATGCGTGCAAAGCTCATCAATCTTCTAGACCAGAAGCGAGATGCTAGTTAAACGGCAAGAAGGACCTCTTGCGCCGCATTTAAAGAGCCGGTCAATCATGTCTTTGCAATTTCAGGATGCGCTGCCCATGTTCTTCTGTGGCGGATGCCACATTTTGGAGGTCAACAAGGTGCAAAACTTTTGAATAGCATAAACATGAACACTAACACGTCTATGAACACTGGGGCTTCAAAGCTCCCAAATTATCTTCTGACGCTCTTTTAATGTTTGTGCAGCGTTGCGTCATATATCCTGTCAGAAACGAGAGTTGCTTTTGTCGTTGCAGCTTTGTAGGTAACAGCGTTCAGATGCAATTTAATGCGCGGATGCGGCTCTTCGGCCACGGGGCAAGAATATACAGAAAATACGGCCCATTGCCGCGGGAGCGCGTGAGACACCAGAGAATAGAGAGTTTTAGTATATCGTACAGAGGACGACGTAAAGAAACGCGTACGTTAATACTGCACGTCACTGCCCTTCCCATGCAGAGTACGTTACGTTATTTGTGCGCTTACCGTACCTATAGGATGCGCACGCTCTTTCTGCAAAATAGCAAGCCTACGTCGAGGCGATTGCTGGTCCCTGTGTTGACAACATGGCGGCTGGTAGAGCGGACCACCTCAATGCTTTCGTACCTCTGAGAGCAGTAATTCGCATCTTACAGAACAATAATTTTACTCCCGTCTTCTTACATAGGTGCCGTGCTTTGCCATATAGCCTCGCGGTGAGCATCGCTGACGTCACATCGCTGAATGCCCGAACAAAGATACGGAAGGCTGGCATCCGACGCTATGTCTGCGCTCTTGACGTGTTCGCTTCATGGTGGAAGGCGACGGTGCTACTCCTGGGACCTCCGAATTAGTTATCATTTGCGGAGACTCAACCCAGCCTGCAGTTAAAAAGCTTGTCGGCATGCGTCTGAGTGAACTGACCTGCTGTTCGACCCAGCAAATCGTGTGAAGCTACTACGATATTTACGACAAGCTGGAGGGAAAAGATCGATTTTGATTATTGTACTTCACCCTCGCAGTGGAAGCAGTTACATCGTCACGTCGCGTTTGTTCGAATCATAATTCTCGGGGTTTTAGAGTCGAGTAAATGGATCCGGGAAACCCAGTTTGGTTCTGCGCGTTGTGCGCGATCGCCAAAACAAAAAAATTATTGCCCTTGAAATCCGTGAAAAAGAATGACCTGCGAAGCTGAAGGCACTAAACGAAATGCACCAAACAAAACAGGTTTGTAAATTGCAATCGAGCAATTATCACTTAGCTGAATAAAACACTGAAGGACTAGAGATTTCTTCTAGCGGACAAACATAAAGCGGTCTTTTTGCCTCCTGCGTCGTAATAATCCTACTGTCTGTAGGAATGCTACTGCACCGACTGAGGACACCGGAAAATTCGCATTTGGGCGGTGGACGTAAACGTTTAAACCTTCCGCAAGCACAACGGTCGTGCCATCAGTGAAGGCATAAAACCTATACCTGCGCGTGCGCGTATCCCCTTTCTTCTACTCCCAAGTCGTGCCTGATAAACCGGCAAACAAATATGTGCGCGTGCTTAGAAGTGAAAGGCACCACCAGAATTGTCGCTCTAAAAGCCCTTCAAGCTGTCGTTGCTGTTCATCCGCAAAATATTCTCAGCTAGTCGACGAGCTGGAAACTGCGCTGCGGCAGTGGCTTTCTGTTGTTTTCGCGCTTCTGTTCCGGCAGATGCCCCTATCTCCGCTCTTATTCCTCTGAGCGAAAGACACTCGTCTGTCCATAAGGAGTTACAACTAGAAGGACGCGAGCTTCATTCTGAGAGACAAACGAGCGGCTGTTCGTTTCCTTCCCGCGTCGTAGGCATCATACTTTTACGACCCTTACCAACCCAAACGCAGTTGAGGACACCTCTCTGGTTGCTTCTAGAAGCGAAATGTCCACGTTGAAATTCCCGCCAGCATAAGGCGCATATCATCGGTAGCGGCATGAAGACTAGCTGTGCATGCACGTCCCCTGCTTCCACCCCCAACAAGTGCACGCGTAAGCCGGAAACCGGTGATGGACGCGTGTGTAGGCGGGAAATACGCTGGCGAACATGTCGCGCGGAGAGCCTTTCACGCAGAAAAAGATTATGGGCTTCCGTCGGCGTTCCAAGCGGGCAAGTTGCTCTAGTGAGGACTGATAAAACGGTGTCGGCGGTGGCCAGGAGGAGTGCCATAGCCGCGCCTAGTAAATCGGCTTCACCGGAACGAAAATTGGGGGTGGGAGGGGGGGGTAGACATATTCGGTTGTGCCGTAAATGTAACCTCCGAGCTTCAATGCTTCCGCTATAAGTGTGCTTGTGTAGGATAGTATTTCAATGACGCTTTGCACAGTTTGCATTCAATATTAATAGGACGGCGTTTCGTTCCGCTAGTTGGGCAATCGTTCAAAATTACCGGTGCTCGCTCGGCCGAATATCTATCGCTTCGCATTTGGTTCAACAGATGGTGTCGTAAGCGTTAGCGTGCCGCGAATCAAAACGGACGAAAGGCTGTACTTAAACACACCACCCGGTGCCTACGTAACGTGCAACAAGAATTTGACATTTAGTACACGTAAATGCAGAGAGCAACTCTAATGCCCCAACGAAATTTGATATGAATCTTCGTTGCTGCGACAGCGATGGAAAGGGTAGCGGGATCTGATGGACGAAATCACAGCGGCCGCAAACCATTTCAGGTGCTGTGGAGCGGAATGCAGCTCGTGTTTCTCTCTCCACGGCTCCGGCTATCAGGGCGCCGTTTTGGAGAGCTACTGACATCTGTCGAACGCCTGGTGATGTTGATAGTTCGGCAAAATCTCATGCACAGCGGCGCTTTGTGCTATAGGCCTTAGCTAAAAACGTTGGAGCCGTGGACGAGCATCGGCGAATTCATGCTTACTTCACCGACGACGTCTTCTTGGCTACTATTCACGCAATGCTGATCTGTGTAATTTTGTTCCCGAGCGGTGGGTATTTGATGTCTTCTGATGGTTTGCTTCAAAAAAAAAAATTGTTTTGTACACTTGAGTTAAAAGTTTCGCGTTTTATTCTAAACACTTAGGATTTGGCAAGCCTTATTTGGTTCAGGTCGGACGAGACGCATGTGATGGACACCAAGAATTACACCCGGTTGGTTTGTGCGGAGTGGTGGGATTCGAACGCCTAGCACTCGGAACTAAGTATCTTATAACGAATGCGATATGGCCATTTTTGACACAGAACAGGGAACCATGCCCCAGAACAAATCAGTCTTCCAGTAGTGTAGGTTTCTCGTTCTATATTTTGAGCAAAAACATTAGCCCTCTATTTTTTAAGAATGTGCGTCGCTGAGTAACCAAGATAGCGTGCTTATAAAAAAGGGTGCGTGCGTGGCCAGGAAGACCAGGAACGGGCTCGCCAAGTAAAGGAAACAGCAGTACGGAAAGAGCTTTGTGAAGACGGCTCCAGGAAAGGACGGTAGAGTGCAGCGCCAGAGGAAATGGGCCGCTGCGACGCGCTGCGTACGAGGCCACTGGAAAGGTGAAGACTGCGACAGAGGGAAGACTAGGCTCTTGGTGGTGGAAATAAATCGGAACAATCTACAAAGGGTGCTCTCAAGTCGCACGGTCTAGTGGTAATGGGCGTGCAACAGAACTTTCTGCAGCATATCAACAGAATGCCGAATTAGGCTTTCGCTTTCATATTCAAGAAAAAGTCTAAGCATCAAATGTGTACTTGTGCATACCCGAAAACCGTAAAATGTACAGATTACCGTTACCGAAAGGTTACCGTAAAACCGACAAAAAAATCCTACAGAGTCAAACCTTTCTATGCTCCTTATGTGTGCCACTTCTGCGCTGCCCAAAATAGAAGTAATTGGGTTCTCTGCCTTTTTTGTGCCCCCAGGCGCCTCATTCCTTCTTTTCGCTGTTCAGGCTCTTAGAACCCAAGCTTTGATTACTGCTGGCGAAAAGAACCAATATTTCCCTTCTGCTACAGTAATCAAAAACTACCGATGTGGATGTAGTTCTTGAAATTTCAACAAGCAATGTTTCCACCGAGTAGTTCATATACAAAACAGCTTCCGTCTAGTGGCTGTGTTATTCAAAGTAAGTGGTACTAGTGGGCCTCCAACCTCCCTCTTGAAACTGAACTTTGTTCCTCCTATTGTCTTTTGGCATTCCCGGGGGGTGGATTCGGGGCTCCTAGATCTTCACCTGTAAGCAATTACCAGCCGAAAATAACAACATTGCAAAATGGAAGACAGAGATAATATAACAGTTTTGAACAAATAAACCACTTCACATCCAAACGACAGCAGCGGGACACCACGAATTCGGCTGGGAGGAAATAGCTTCGCTGCGTTTTATACGTTCCGCCTTATCTTTGTTAATATTTGCAAACACGAGAAGTTTTTCACACAAGGTTTACTTCGTTGTGCAGAACTTTTCAAAGCTATCAACCAAGCAGTTAAATATGTATACATTTCCTACAGTATTAAGAAAAGTTCTCAAAACTCGTGCTGTGTGCATAACTAACCTAGTGCGTCCTGGATTTTTTGAGACGATGGAACATATTGTAACAGCGAACCTGTTGTTACTGGCCGCAATTACCGCGTTGCAAAAAACTCCCCGAGCACGTACCCACTCAGGAAGAGTGGCCAAGATTGGCCAAAATGAAAAACTCCCGCGTTCGGCGTAATCGGGGCAACATTTTCTCGGAACGAGAAAGACACGTCATGCGTACGCCACTCATTCCTTTGTACTCTGGTCGTCGTGCACATGCGGTCGGCACCCTACAAGAGCCCTCGCACGCGGCAGCATTTAGAGGACACCCTGCATGGGAGAGGGGACCGCGGCCTGTGCCGTCTCTAGAAGCCATTGCGAATAATGGGAGACATGGCTACGAGTGCCCCACACGTTCCCGAGACTACTCGCAGACCCCGCCAACCGGCGCCACCAGTGGACAATGAAGCGCTGGAGGAAGTCTATGATGCTGAGGATAACGTTGCATCCACCACCCGCCGCAAAGAAGACGACGACCTCATTGATGCGTATGACGACTTTTACTGTAACCACAACTATGCAAATAAACAATGATACTAAAATTTAACTGTGTCTGGCAGTGCTCGAATACAACTGCATTGCCATTGGTCATGCGCGGTATTTCAAGCATCTCTGAATTATTTTTCGATGAACATTTTTGGGAGAATAGCGCACAAAACCAACACTATGTAACTGAAAAGCCAGCACATCTGCACGATCCACGATACCAACTTTTCTTTCACCTGTTAACTAGCTTGTGATACTTTCTTAGATCGCACAATTTTCTGGCATACTCTACCGCGTTTCTTGTGCCTGTGGCGAAAAAGGTTGTAGAAACTCTGGGGAAAGGAAAGGATGTTTCAAAAATAAGAACTAGGACGGCCGAACCGCTATTTTGCATACGTTCACGCCGTTCCACATAAAATAAAGAATTGATATCATTTAGCTTTGGTTAACCCTGGTTGATAGCAAAAGCTTCACTGCCCCGGCCAGGCCCATTGTTGAGGTGTGGTCGAGGTGACATTTCTCAATAATTAAAGACATGTTTGAAATGAATTCACTGCGTACTCATTATCTCTTTTCCCTTCACGGTGGTTTTTAAGCTTCGCTGCTTAACGAGTGACCGCAGATGGATGTTCGGGTTCCTTCATTGCACGCGGCTGTGCGCTACACGTACGTGGCCTCCTTCCCTTCCTTTGTGGCGCAGGCATATTGCTGCGGCGGCGGACTCCTCGCCATCCCCCGCCAGTTAGCGACAGAGGATCCGCGCACGTCTCCGTTCTTTCCTTGCCTATCTCTCGCCAGAAGGGTTGAAAGCTGGGCTGGTTGGAAAGAACTATTCTTGGATGAAACCATCGCGAACTTAAACAAATAAAAAGGAAGCGGAAGACAGGTTGTATCATAGTGCGTCTGAGAGAGCATAAATTGTCATTAACGCCCTCTTCCCCCCTTAATTTTGGATTGATGCATTTTGTACCCCTAGTACAAGTATTTAATCGGTTGGTTTTTCTACGTTCTGGAACCATTGAATATTTAGAGAAAAAAAAACGTTGAAAAAGATTTGCAGGGTTGTTTTTGCATTTCTCATCTCTGTCTAATGCTAATATCTAAATTTTGTATCCCACGCGCCCTTTTACAACTAACGTTGACGCTACTTTTGGTTTGTGGTTATACACCATACGACACCGGAAACGTCTTCACGGCTGCCTCCTGTACCGAATCCACTCCGTTTAACATGGTAACGCTTCCTCGTTCATGCAACGTAACCCTCAAACAGCATAACTGCCTATCTTCAACATGGCAACAACGCCCTAATCTTAGACAGCAAACACACGAATTCAAATTTTAAATTCAAATTTGTTCAGATAAGTGCAAGAGTGTATTAACATCGGGGAAATTTACAGGAGGAGGTCCCAAGGTTTTCGAACCTCAGGCGGGACCTTCTATGCTAGATGTTTCGGAGATAACAAGTTGTGAGCACAATACAACCAGTAAGTATTGCAGACGTCAAACAAGATATATAAAACATCGTGCAAGAATGGGTATTGTAGAAGATAGAACACATTGTGAAAAAAAAACTGGTAAAATTGAATCAATTGATAGACGAACAAGCAGGGAAAGATGTCACACAAGTAAACTACTACTAGGGGTGTTTGGTGAGTAGCTAAGATTTTAAATTTTCTATTCAAGGGTTGAAGTGAGCTAACTTCCTTTATTTCCAGTGTGAAGCCATACCAAAAAGAAATAGCCAAAAAAGTAGACTAAATTTGCAATAATTAGTTCTTCCCTTGGGCAATAACACGTTCTGACGGGAGGAAAATCTAGTGCAATTAGGGTTGGTTAACATATGGCGAGGGAAAATGTCACGATCTTGGAGGCCATGCAGCACTCCAAAAAACAGAACTCCAACGCAATACAAATACATCTTTGGCAAACGTAATATATCAAGGTTAGTAAACGTAGGAAGAGATGGTGACATTTTTGGGTAAAACATTATTATACGCTTTGCTTGTTTTTGAAGTTTTTTTAATGATGCAAGGTGATTTTTATACGATCGACCCCACGATGTGATGCAGCAGTTCAAGTGGCTATGAATAAATGCATAATACAAATCCAACAGAGTTTTCGTACTGAAGTGCAGTCTAGCTCTAAGACGCGCTCGAATACTAAATGATATCTTTTTGCAAATGGAGGAGATATGGCATTGGAACCTGAGATGAGTGTCTACAATAACACCTAAAAAGGGTGTTTGGTACCGCTTTAGAATGGGATTGTGATGTATATGGAGCAAGGATTTCTTTGCAGTTTTTTGTTCGGGGAGTGAAATGCCATTAGGGAAGAAGTGGACGAGTTAAGGATAGTCTGTTATAAGCGCACCAATTTTCAAGGGAAGATAAGTCATTTTGCAAATAAGAAATTAATATCTGTGCATCAGAATTGTCTGAAAAGATGGTGGTATCGTCGGCGTATAGAATGCATTTCGAGCGCGTGAGGAACTGCGGTAAGCTATTTACGTAGGAAAGGAATAAAAGCGGCCCTAAAACAGAGCCTTGGGGGACGCCTTTCCTGTTATAAGCAGAGGAAGAGGAAAGTGTCATTGACGCAAACAATTCGCTGCCTATCAGACAAGTAGCTCTTCAACAGTTGAAGTGGCGGCCCAGCTATTTCGTATAACTGAAGTTTAGTCAAGCGGATATCGTAATCCATGCTTTCGAATGCTTTAGATGAGTCAACGAATACAGAGCCACCGTAATTTTGTTTGTCAATGAATAATTTAATGCTATCGACAAAACATGCCAAAGCTTTATCTGTTGAAAGGCCCGGTCGAAAGTCGAATTGACAGGGAGTTAGTATACTTAAATCTTTATAGTAGTTACAGCCTCTTTTCTATTAACTTTTCAAGCACTTTGTCGAGGAATGGAAGTACTGAAATCGGTCGATAATTTTCTATTTGATTCAAATCGCCTTTTTTGAAGGCCAGAACGACTTATGCCAATTTAAACACGCTTGGGAAGACACTGGTATTAAAGAAAACATTGAAAAAAAAATAACTTAAGATTTGGGAGAATGAATGCACAAATCAATTTGATGTGTTTCCCCTGACTTTTATTTAGGACAGGACCAGTCGCTTTTAGTCCTAGAATGACGGCTTCAATTTCTGCAGGGTTGGTAGGAATAAGATAACATGACTGTGTCTTTCGAGTAAATGTGGCTGTGTACACCAAAGAAGAAGGGTCAGCAAATTCTTTGGAAAAACTGTTGATTGAAATAGTTCGCGATATCACGTGGTGCTATGACGAGCGAGTTGTTCGTTCTAATGGACGTGATGGAGTCACGTTGATGTGGTGTGTTAAGGAATTCCCGTATCAACTGGCATTTTCTTTTTATATTGCTTCCGCTGCCCGAATTCGGTTTTGATAATAGCGTCGCTTGGCCTTTTTAGCAATACGGATATATATTGCAATGTCGTGTACACCTGGTTTTGGGCGCGTGTTAAATGCTCGGCGCTTAGTTTTTTATACAGGTTGTCTTTTTTTCGTAAAGAACATAACAAGCCGTTCGACAGCCAAGGACAACGAGGGGCGTGGTAGCGTTGATTGGACAACTGAACAGTAGTGGACGAGTCAATGGCTGATGTAATGGTTTCACAAATCTTTTGCATGGCTATTTCAGTATCTGGTGTTTCGAGTATCCCAGACTAGTCAGTATCTGATATAATTCGTGTGTATTCATTCCGCATCAAAATTAGTTCTAAAGCATGGCTTGATGATAGCAAGAATAGACTGGTTAGCGGTCATAAAGACAGGGTAAAGATCAGTAACTTCAGTTTCAATTACGCCTGCCTCAGAGATGAAACTGGAATTTGTCGCGATGTGGTCAATCAAGGATTGTGTGCCATGATTAGTACATCTGGTAGGAACGTTAATAAGACACTGAAACACATAGCTGTAAATGTAGGTGATGTATTCCAGGGTATCGTGGTTTGAATCATCGAGAAGATTGATGTTAATGTCACCGAAAATAAAGACGGTGTTTTTTCACGTAAAAGTTGGTGAAGTGTGTCTGAGAGCATGGTTGAAAAACTTGCAGAATCAGAGGTGAGATATCGATATATAGCACCACAGACGGCATTCGAATTATTACCCTTGAAAGATGATGCTTCAAATTTGACCCATGCAGATTCACAAAAAGGATCATTTAAACTTATATCAAAACGCCGTTTAGATGCCATGCCTTTAAAAACATAAATAGCGGATCCTCCGTACGCGCTACCGTCACGATTATAGTATTCACTTCTGTAGCCTGGAATATTAAAAATATCTTTATCATGGGCAGAAAGCGAAGTTTCTGAGAAGCAGCAAAGGGAAAATTGCTGATCAAACGAGTGGACGCATGGAGGAAAGAAAAGGTTAGGAGAGGCCCTGACGTCACATTTGTGAAGCCGAGTCCCGCCATGACTTGAGCCCACGGAGCCCAGCACTCTATTCCATCATCCTTTGCTGTCTCCGGTTTGATTTGACTAACATGGCGTCGCCCTGCCCTCCCGCTTCGAAGCGAAAACAGCGTCGTCGCTAATTCCTCAGCGCGATATCATGTTCTAAGCTGTTGATTTCGCCTTCAATTTGCCCATTCTAACCCTCACCCAAAGTTTCAATCGAAAAACGGCCTTCGTTTTTGAGATATAAGGACGATTTTTCAGCTCTTAAGCCTGGCAATGTAGCGTTTGTCGTCGTCATAGCAACAGGCTCGCGGGATGGCGAACGCAGACGACGGGAGCATTGTTTGGGGTAGTACAGCACTGCGGTCTTTGCGCGCTACGTCTCAGCAACGATAAATTTCAATTCACTTCATAACGAAGAAACACAAAGTGAGCAAAGAATGAACTGTGGCTCTCGCCAACGCTGAGCGAAGGGGATTTTCCAGGCAGGTCGCCGGCGGCGGCAGCGGCTCACTCCACCGATCTCGACGCGACGTAAGCGCCGCTGCGGCCGGGTAGGAGTTAGGGCCGCCTCCGACGGCGGAGTTTTCAAACTGGCCTAATCTAAAAACGTTTGTCCTAGCGACTGCGCTGGTTTGCAAGCGTAGTGAGGCAGCGACATACCAAGCGCCTTAAAAATTTGTCTGTTATATTGCCCAAATTTGGCCGCCGCAGTTGTAAACAAGTAAGCAACATTGTCCATGGGCTCAAGAAAAATGACGTAACTTCCTCCACACTTTTCGCAATGCATTGGGATGCTAGGGGCCTCTCCTGAGTATTCTTTCCTCCATGAGTGGACGAAAGTTATATGTTGTCGTAGTTCCTCCGCAGGCTTCGGCGTAAAGAGAATTTCGGAAATGCAAAACGTATTCTTCAAATGGTGTTGACGCACTCATTGAAACGTAAGCCATGGGAATGAACGAAAGAAAAGCCGCTTAGCTCATAGTATTTTTACCGAAAAACCCGAAGATCCTGATCGCAGGTGACACGATTCACAAGGCTGCCGAGGTTCTTCCTGGCTTTGATCACACAATGTTCGGTCCAGAGGAACATCCATTTGTTCTGTTTATTCAGTTCGAGCGCTTTCCCGAACAGGATTTTGTTTTCGGGGGTCAAATGCTCGTTCACATAGATGGATTGCACTCGGGACTTTTGCTTTTTGTCATCGTCTGGGTTTGAGTCATCCTGACCATCTGTATTAGCGGTGGTCTGCATGGACGATTCACCAAGAACACCAAGGTAAGCAGTTGTGGGACGAGACTTGCGAGCGTTAGACAAGAATTCTGTGCGTTTGTCGTGTGAGCAAGGCCTCACAATTATGTTCTTGCGGCTAACGTTGTGTGTTGAAACCCGGTGTGCCGTATCGATGTCCTCAGTCTGTACCGTGCACCCAGTAGCATCGCCGAGTTGCTTGACAATCTCTAAGCATTCTTCGCCCTGCGACACAGGAACGCCTCTTAATTCAAGATTGTTTGCTCCGGAATACTGCTCAAGTGCGGCGACTTTGCGTGCGAGAAAGCCATCGCTTTCAACAAACTTTTCTTTGCTAGCAACAAGGGCTGTGTTTTGAAATTTGACAGCATCAAACTCTTTGTTTTTGTGAAGTCAAGAGACTTCTTCAACTCTTACATGTCATTTCGAAGTTGCTTGACATCCTCTGGTTCGCATTCCACAACAGCACATTTTACAGTTTCCAGTGAACTTGCCAATGTGGAAAGCTTTACCTCAAAAGTAGATTTAAATTCCTCGTAGTCTTTAGCCAAGGCTGCAACAGTGGGAGTCATTAGCATAGGAGCGATCAGCACACCATGGTTTGATGCTAGGCACAGTAATAACAAGAAAAGCTAATTTTTACCTGGGTATACGAGGGCAGCAGATTAGATTGCACTCGTCAATCGAACCGCGGTGGCTGAACACTCGCTCAAGTGTGTGGGCCACACGGCTGTAGATGCGCTTTTATCTTCTTTGAAGGCGAAGGCAGCGACAGCCGTCGACCGTGGACGTTTCCGCAGGTGCCCAGAGCAGTGGGGGAGGAGGAAGGCAGGGTAATGGGGCAGCCAATTTATATCCTTGACTTTAACCGTGTCATGCTCATGAGAAAGGCCGGTCACTGTGTAAAGACGAGGACGGCAGATTAGATTGCAGACTTCATCGAACCGCGCTGGCTGATCGCTTGCTTAAGAGAATTGAAAAATTAACTAGTAAAAACCAGCCCAGTTCGAAGAAGTCTTAAAGAGCCTTGAACATTATAAAAAATCAGTGAATTATTTGGGAAAGAGCAAGATAACTCTACACGTGCAGCAGTTTCAAAGAGCTCTGCAAACGGCATGAAAGAATATCCACCTGGGCATCCAAGGGTCTTCTCTGCTGGCTCTCCTCAATGTACTTGTATTCGTGCTCGTAATTGTCTATTCGTTCCGCTTAACCCGCTACCACGGACATGCTGTCGACTCCAATAAGCGTGTAGTAGAGCTTATTCCCTCTTCTCACGCAGTGTCGCCGATTTTCGAAGTAGCGTCGGTAGCCTGACTCGCACTTTTAACTATAATTCTTCCCATAGATACCCTGGAAGGCGGGAATTGGACTCGACGTCTTATACTCGCTGCGTGCTCTGGTCTTGCTATGATGCCGACTGAGCTAATCGCAGTGCAGATTTATCTACGCCCATCTCGGACACCAGAGGACTCCTGCAAAACGAAGGGAAAAGGGACACCCCAAACAGAGGAAACCAGTCCGCGCGTGCTTTGTCCGGAGCCGTCTCAGCGTTGGCGGGGCGGCCTCTATTTTGTATTGTTCTGGTCCTTTGCAGGCGCTCATCGATCCGCAGACTGTCTTCACTGTTTCCTCAGCAGGAGACTTGGTGATGGCCTCCGTATTCCTGTATGGTGTAATTTTTTCTACTTCGGGCAGAAAGAGACCAGAGCTTGTGCAGCATTCCAATAGATTATAAGAAGCACCTCTTGATGTTCTTGGAACACAAAATGTTAGAACACGAAAGGACTTTCTTCACTTTCCCGAATCCATCTCCTGTTTTTATTAGTGACTTCATTTTCCGGAGTTGGTACTAAGTTCTCTTGAATTCGCCTGCATATTTTAAAGACCTCGAGTTGAAGCTCGTAACTGTGTTCTGCAAAATGAACCACTGCGACACACATTGGTCACATGAGAAGACAAAATGAACTTGGTAGGAAGTTTGTCATAATAATGAACAACAATATTAAAGTGTAAACTGTTTTAGAAGGTTCAATATTCCCAGATGCGCTACAAAATTAATCTTTGTTTCAGCGGCATCCTTCCGCATCAAACAAAGATTTCAGCAGAAAAACACCATACAGGCACGCAGAATTTATCGTTTATATCATTGGTGCAAAAAGTAAACACAAAACGTCACCGCAACTTGGGTGTGGCACAAATAATCTGCATTGCACCTTCCTTTAGTTAGATAGCCAAAAAGGCCACGAAAACATGTCGAAATGACATTTTTCTCCTCGGGTATGCGAATCCATCTTACTTGATTTTTCACAACATATCCTATATTATTTACAGATAATGCTATAAACCCGAGACTTCGTTTTCCACAAAGTTGGAGGCCTGGTCGGTCCGCAAAGTAATATATTTTGTCAGCGGCTGCTGTGCCCCGGTTTCATTATCGTGATCAACAGCTCGTCATTCCGTCATGAAGGAGAAGTCCTCCCCAATGAATTACCAAGGAATTCTGTCGCGGGTACTCAAAATGCACGCTTTGCCCCCAAAGCTCTATGCATTTATCCTTTCATAGCGCTTTTGCTCTTCCTCCATTTTAATTCTATGCCACAAGTAGTGATTTGGTTGAACATATGGCAGAAGGAATGTGCTTTACTGGAATTGCATGAACCAGCGCCACCACACTTTTCATATTTAATGTTAGCCAGAGGTTTTATTACACTAGTTCGTTTCCCAGAGTATTGAGCTATTTTTTGAAGCACAGGTGTTGAACGCAGCAGTATTCTTTTTATGACTTCTTCAAAGCACGTTTTCTTTTTTGCAACACTTAGATAAAAATCTAAAAATCGGCTAACCAGTGTTTCGGGGCAGTGGGCTCACACAATCTCTCAGTTGCACACATCACAGGAAAGTGCCAGATTCTACTATAGTAGCTGTTAAAGGGTCACATGTAATGATAATGGGGGTAACTGTTGTGCGCTATTGTCGCCATGGAACGTTGTTCATGAAAACATTTCTTACAATGCAGTCCACATCATGCGAGGTTTTGCAAATACCCATCGACGCCAACTTTGCGTGTAGCTTTGATGCAAGGCCATGCGGAGTGGAAGCTAGGAGGAAACGAAGCGTACCTTGGAGATAGAGGGAACCTGTAGAAACGTCTGCTGTGGATGGCATTCCGTAAGCATTCTCAGATACTGAATGGCAGCCTACCATTGTCCCTGGAGAAGAAAGAGTAGGACAGCTGTGGTTTACCGGTACTCACCTACGATGCAGAAACTTGGAGGATCACTGAAAGGGTTTATATTAAATTGAGGACGACTCAGCAAGCAATAAAACAGAAGATGATAGGTGTAACTTTAAGGGACAAGAAGAGAGTAGAGTTGGTCAGGGAACAAACTCGCGTCAAGGTCATATTAGTAGAAATTAAGAAGAATAAATTGGCGTGGGCAGGGCATATACTGCAAAGGCAAGATAACCGTTGGTCATTTAGGTTCAAGGAGTGGATCCCTAGAGAAAGCAAGCGTGGCAGGCGGCTGCAGAGGATATATGGGGAGGTGAGACCAATACGTTTTCGGGGATAAATTGGTCGCAGTTATCACAGTACCGGGAAAATTGTATATCGATGTTGGAGGCCTTTGCCCTGCATAAGGCTAATATAGGCCTTCCGATGTGGATTATGTAGATGGTAAAAAGGTAAGCAGCAGCCTCCAAAGAATTTTACAGTTCCGTGGCTTTGCGCCCTCACGAACAACCTGTTCTGTGTATAGGCTTTGCCCTATCTAGCCAGTGGAAGAAGCGGCCGACCAAGCCTTACGGGCGGTGATTTGTAGTTCTATAGGCAGTTGAACACGCAACCAAAGCCGAGACCTACAATAAAAGCAACGTACTCATGCAAAATGCAGAAGGCGAAAAATTACTGTATCAATATTTCCTTGAAGTGACGCAAGGTTTTGGGGGTGAGGTTTCTTGGTAGCTGGTTTTGCGTATCTAATCGTGAAGTTTGGTATGAGCTATGTTGTTTTCTGAAGGTTTTGGAGAAAATGTAAAGACCCATGCGCGTCCCATACTACAAAGATAGCAAAGTAACTTGCAGCCTCTTTTAACCGTTTAAATGTATTTTATGAAATTACTTGCAGGCTTCAACGGATATTAGTCAGAGCTTGAAAGAAGATCCAAAGCTTACATTCTCTTTGGCTATGCCTAATAAATGCCCATTGTTGTGTAGCGAGGCAATGGGATTTAGCTATAATTATTTTGCGCGGTGAAGGACGGCATCCAAATGTGTACATTTCGCGTTACTGAGATGAGACGTACCCATTCTAGTTAGCTCGATGTAGTCAGAAAACCAGATCATTGAAGCAACTGGCATGTTATGAAGCTTCGAATGTTATGCTCTTTCGCCTCTGCTGCTTCACCGTGACAGGTTAGCGCAGTTATCTATTTAACATAACTTATCGCTCTATGAATCGCAACTTTTTTCCGCTCAGGACACCCATGTTTTCCTAGAAATCACGAAATATTACCGTGCGAAATCTGCAAAAAATTACAGCGCGCTAAAGCTCCACTGAAACATTATTTTGCGGTGAACCAATACATTGCAGTCGGCGATTCAAGACAATAGCGGTTTCGTTTATATTGCACTATCTTGGTTAGATTTTCACAATCGCATGATGTCGCTTTCTTGTAGGTGCAGCAACAATTGTGAAGATGCGTGTGGTTTCGTCTGGGATGCTATCTGAAGAAGAGAGGAGATTTTTCTATGTATATTTGGCAATCTGGAGCTTGTGAAGAAGTTGCGCCTTGGACAAAATAATGCGAATAGCCGTTTTTTCTTATACAGCTGGCCGCAGTATTGTAGTTCTGGGTCTGAGTAACCGTTAACAGTACTGTCATAAGTTCCTCGAAAGCTGCGCGTGAAGAATATGTGAGATTCGCTTGAAGTTTTCATTCCACATAGTCTTTTTTAAACCATAACACCATAAGTCGCAGATTGTGAGGACACTGCGGTATCCGGCATGGAGGTGTGCTTCTAGTGTAGAAAAACTACTCGTTGAAAAGCCTAAAATGGCTTGTAGGTGAAGTAATTACTGCCGTTCCTGACGGACGCTGTTCCTCCCGCTTTCTCAGCGCTGCTCGACATAACAGTGGATGATGGGTTCACAGCTTTCTTTTGCGCACACTGGTGCCAGTATAGCAGATACACTAATACGAGTTCACATTGCGAGCTCCGCAATGGAATAAAAATACTAGTTAAGGACCGTGATGCTAGGCAACGCAGAGCCCCAATTAAAGAGGATAGTTGCAGCTGTTGTTGTTAGCGTGGTGACCTGCGGCATGTAAAGGCACGCACGCCGCTTGCTTGTGAAAGCTGTCTTACTGCTACTACAACTAGCAGGGATAAACTGAACGGGAATCCGAGCGGCGTTCAATCGGACACTACTGATCTTCCATTCAAAACTCATACGATGTGGTAATGTGTCCTCGGAATTTGCTTTCTCGGTAGCTGAGCCCTCTTATCAGCAGAAATAGTTCAGCAACCGTACCTCAACTTTGTTTTTTTACAGTGACTCCACTCCTACTGATGTTCAGTGTAGAGAGGAACTGTAGTAGTATGGCCAGCTACAGGTAAGAACTGCTATTCGCGTTATTTTTTCGGGACACCACTACATCGATTTTGAAAAATATAGATAGAAAGAGGCCTTCTGTTCTCCACAAAGTATCTTGAATGAAAAAAACGTGCAGCCTAACTATTGTTGCTGCACCTACAACAAAAAAATTGGCCGCGTATCTGCTCCTTTCGTTGCAACTGCCGTCAAAAGACGACAGTCTTTATCGGCTTTGGCGAAGTAAATGCCTCCCTTCGCTTTCCCGCTCACCTCTCATGTTGTTCCTCTTGCGTCGTGCTCCTCCCAAGGTAAAGACGCCAAAGGTTCGCTTAAATCATTTTAAACTTCCCGCGTTCCTCTGCTCCAAACCGGGTGGCTCGATGCGAACGCTGCCGTACGGCGAAGACGCGAGGTAATCGAGGCGCCCTACTTCAACGTTTATAGAACCGGGTTTCGCTACTCCACGTGCGTTGCAAGCAGAACGTTTAACCTATCTAGTGGAACCTTGCGGAGCTGTTGCCGGTTCATTTCTTAAAATGGCGCCAGAAGCTATAGTGGCGCGGGCGACAGCAGGCGACGGCGGAATGAATTCTTTTTCTGCTGTTGATGAAGTATTTAATTTCGCAAAAGTCAAGAATGTTTGATTTTTTATAAAGGAACCCTGCAAATATCAGTTCTGCATTGATTTGTTGTCTCATATTTGCGTAATGTCTTGTTCTTCTTCAACAATGTTGGCAAGTATGAACATTACACCGGACTTAGACGGGTAGATTTAGCTGTGACTATATAAGACTATTGCACAGGTATTGTTTTGCTTTGGCCGGGTGGCTGACTCGAGTCACAGACAGACAGACGGACAGACAGACAGACATACATACAGACAGACCAAAATTTCTGGGTTTAAGTAGCCCAAGAAAGACTATCGTCTTTAAAAGGTCACCTTGTGCTTGTGAAAGCCTAACCAAGTGTCTGGAATAAAAACGCAACCACTATGTCCTCGGAACGTCAACTGCGACATTTTGGTTGCCTGCGAAATTTGTGTTAGTAGAGCTTTACCACCCTGTAACTTTCTTCCTATGTTTTATTGCAATATTTGCTGGTTTCCAAAGAAGCCCGCCTTTAACTGACAAAAATTACGATCAGTACACCAACTGTAATGCTAAAAAAGGTAGCAGCGTTCCGCTTTCAGAAAAAACATGTAGAGGTGAAAAAAGAGTACATTCGACGCGCATAACGTTGCCGTTGCTATCATGTACCGGGTCTTCCGGGTGAATCCAGCTCGCAAAAAAGGGCAGTTTTAAGAACCAACAATGATCCTTGCCACCATGTCTGTTCCTTGCCACCATGTCTTCATTATGCCACCATGTGATGCCATGTCTTGCCACTTTGTATTTTACTTTCCTTCGCAAAGTATTACACTATGTTTGTTTTGTACCGGCCTGTTCCCCATTCCTGCCATAGCCCTTACGGGTTGCAGTATGTATAAATAAATAAATAAATAAATAAATAAATAAAAAAATATCCACATTTGAATGTCCTCCGCACCCGACCATAAAAAGTAGTGCTGAAGGTCGTTGCGTGACTAGCGAACAATGGGCACTCTAAAGGCACATTCAAACAGACTGAAAGCATGTGGGTCGATTCACCTCCAGATAACCGCATAAGTCCGGAATCCTGCCAGTAATTTTATGAAGCACCTTAACTTGGTTGAAAGAGTCTCCAAGTTAGTTTATATTTTTGTTGTTTTTAACAAGGTTCTTTAATTTCCCTCCAAAAACTCGAAAGAATAGCATATCTGATACGCAACTTCCCTATTAAATACGCCAAAGCAACTACCGAGAAAGGTTTCCCCAAAACGTGCATCCATTCGAGGTAACATCGACACGAGAAGATTAAGCTCGTTGGTCTAACGTAAAACGATTAAGGTAACATGTAAAAGCCTTCCAGACCCATTGAACTAATTCACGCATAATTTGCTTCACGTACAAGTGGTGGCGCTTTGTCCAAAATCTAAAGCCCCAATGAGGAGTTTCGGTAATTAGGAGTGTACTAAATGAAGGAAAATAAAACATAAGTATTTTCCGTGTAAACAAGTAATCATACCTTACACGTCATTACTTAATCTGGGCCAGGGTGTGGAATAATTATCTCGTCTCGAACATCCACGTCGTTGGCACGCGAAGGAGGGAGAGATCGCGGGCTACGCCCAAAAGTTACGCGGGTCGGGAGACAAAAGTAAACCCATGTCGAAGAAAATGTGGCATAATGTTTTTTTTTTTTGCAAAAAAAGGCAGAGTGTCGCCAAAAAAGGCAATACTGCTACAGTAGGAGCCTACGGAGAAGGAAAGCTGCCGAGGAATAAAATTAAAGCGTGCATGGTTATAAAAGCCGTTTCGGAAGAAGAAAAGAAACAGGAGTTCAACAACGCAATTGTAATTTAAAAAAGGACCACAAAGAAAAAATAGGTACGGACGCGAGGCGTAAAATCCGCTTCGCATATGTTTAAATCAGGATAAAATAAAAACTTTTATTTGGCGCTTTAAACAATCTTAGTATTTTGTTAAAAAATAATGGTATTCCATAACAGATGTGTAAAATAACATTTGGGTCCTCAGAAGCTCTTTCATACATTGGCAACGATGCATAAACGATACGCGCTGAGGAACTAGATGATGGGGCTCTGATCACAAGCACAGCGGAAAAAATCTCATTAAATTACTTCATTTGCAAAGAAAGAAGGAATGCAGAAGTGTTTAGCAAAGATGATTAAAAATGAACAGAGATTCCAACATGTACAAAAATGAGTCTTGTAACAGAAAAGTCTGTAGATAAGTCATATTTCGTTTATCTCGTGCACAAGTGGGAAAGTGGGGCGAAGCGCGCGCGTACACGGAACCATTGCTGCTTGATAATCTAGACCCGTCGGCAGTATTAAACCTGCAATAGGTTGTTGAGAGTAGCTTATTTGGCCTTTTCGAGCTTTGGAGGACCACTAACATATAAAGCGCGTAGTTGTTTCAAATGTGAACAGTAAATTAGGGCCTTGCTCACGTACTTCACAACATACCGAAAGTATCACCATCTACGCAAAGGCCTCTTGTGTGCTCGGGGTTCCGAGAAAAATTGACTGCAAACTGGAGTTCCTTCTGTGTCTTGCGGGTGAAGGTCACACTGAATCGACCTTTCAAAGAGACCACAGAAATCCGGCTCAAAAATGCTCAAACACTTTTAAACAACGCACCTCAAATAAGGAACCTCTACCTATTACCCGATCCTTGAGCTTTGAGGCAGCCTGTGTATCAAGCACCACACCTTCATTAGCCGGATTAGGGAAGTAGTGCGGAAAGGTATATAAAACCGCGCCTACACTCAGGAGAGTGTCTGTGCAAGATAAGGGGATGTTTACACAGTAACAACAACGTCGAAGACGGCATTTCTAAGAATGCAGGCTCACCAGCCCTGGTTTATTTTTCGGTTGTCGGGCCACCCAGCATAAATAGGGTAAAGAACAACACGGGGGATATAAGGTCGTTAGTCAGCGACATCCATAACTCCAGCATATTTGGCCTTAATGCCCCATTGGTGTTCAATTGGATCTTGACGCAAGTGTCATGTTGTGCCTGGGGCACTATTCACAGACTCCAACTTTATTCCTTCGTATTTAAATTTCATTTACACTAAAACGCCTGCGTAACGGAGCGCGTTCGACTGCGAAAATTGTTCGTTATAGATGTGACTTCGCTTTATGCATCGCCACTGCACTGACTCCCTATAAGGCACATAAGCATATTGAGAGAAACAATCATCAGATTTAAACTGCAGTCAGCTAAAAAAGTCAAGAATTTTCTTCTGCACAGTAGTATGACGTGCTGAATCCGCAACTACCGCCCACCTACTGTTTTGGAGGTTCACGGCGCATGTGATCCGGTGCGATTTCAGCGAGAGACGTGACATAAAAAACGAGCTAGTCAAACACCGCTACCGCTTTGCGGGTAATCACAAGGCTTTGCTCCTCTGCAAGCTCTTTATCACTGCTCATCATATATGCGGCGTGACTTTTCTATGCGATGGCCTCTACGATATCGTCAGTTGGGAGGTCAAAGCAAAACAGGACATGGTCGTCCACTATGACGTAATCATCGGCCGTCACAACCGATGCTGCGGCGAAAAACACTCTACATGTTTATCGATTCCTGCAACTCCGTGGCTGAACTGGATGACTCATGGCGTGTGCTATATCAAACAACAATTCAGAGACTGCGAACACATAAATTGTTTCGTTAAACAAGCAAACTCGCTGTAGTGGTATTCGCCTAGCGGTGTTCATAGTATACATAGGAAATGTAGGGACCTGGTCAATCCATATAGTATGCTTCGTTTTAGATGCTACTTTGTAGTAGAAGCGTTCCTTCTAGCGGCGTTTGTCTTGTTGCGCTTCATGGTATTATGCGGTAATTTAAGTTGACTTGTGGACTAAGCGTATCCATTGATTGTAGAGGAGCGTTTTTAAACACCAGCCTCGTTATTCCGTAAACATAAATATGAGGTGTAGTTTATACAGTGGACTATTATCGTGGAAACCCCATTTACGTAGAACTAGTATAATATGTTAGGCCTATAATTCTCAAAGAACTTACATACACCGTCCTTGTCAAGTGATTACTTACAATTGATTGTGGTGTTTAATACGCCGACGCTACACATGCTGTGAGGAGCGCCGTATGGAGGGCTCCGGATTAATTTTTGACGTTCTGGGAATCTTCATCATTCACCGAAATCTGGAACACACGGGCGTTTTCGTGTTTCTCCTCCATCAGAAAAGCAGCTGCCCCGGCATTCTTGTCAACTCGATTAGGATGGGAGCTTTCCCAGGGAGTGGGTCGTGGACTCCATTTATTTTGAGCAAAATGTTTACAATTTATTGTGAATGGCCACCCAATATTTTTCGCATACATGGCTATTCCGTCGTCTCCAATCGCTTTCGACCTGGTCCCATCATTCAGCGCCCTTTTTGCATCTTCCGGTGACATAGGCACTAAGATACCCTTTTCAAAAGTGTTTTAGAAGCCTGCATACAATGAAAAAAAGCGTGAACTGTGACTTCAACGTGTGCCCGTTGAGCTCAAAGGCGTGGCTTAACTGACCAAAAATGTTAAGAGGAAGAAACCCAGAAAAACATACACAACAAAGTCTCGCTCTCCTCACTAGAATACCTCCAGTCGTACTAACCTAAGCGAAGAGACTTTTCATTTTTAATGGTTCTGTACTCTGTGCAGTGCCGTTGTCACAAATCTCACTAGTCGTACTTCTCTTATGCTTGCTTTTAAAATTTCTAAAATTCAAATTGTACACTCTTCCTTGGGACTTTGCATTCGTCCTATCTTTAGCGACATCCTCCGCTGCCGAAAGCGTATACCTGCTTCCTTTCCGCGATTTCTTTTTCCTACTTTTGCTGGTAATTATGTAACTAGCCCATCTACTGTGAGGTTCTCTTCGGTTGCATCAGTATTCTGTCGCCCCCTAAGACAGTCAATTTTTCTGAACCCGTAGCTTCATATAGCGCAAACAGGAGTCAACTACAGAAAGACGTAACGGGCACAAGCGCTAGCTTAGGCGCTTGTGCCTGCAACGTCTTTCTGTCGTTGTCTCCTTTTTGCGATATACCAAACTGTGGATCTCATAGAGCACCTAGCCGAAGCCCCCACTATATTTTAATGCGTTCGTGAAACACTTTGCGCCAATATGTCACTGACTCCTAGTTTGGTTCCCCCGTTCTTTCTCGTTTCGTTATTTACCTGACCGCTCGAGAGTAATGCTTTTCTTGCCTCATATTGATTCATATTGATGATGTTCATATTGCTCATATTGATTTTAGGAACAATTTCATTACGTAAAAATACCATTTAGAGCAGATTGAATGAACGACGCCCTACCTAAGCGTGCCAAACTTTACGTGTCTGCCCGTACTTCGCCGCGTTACTCCAATTTTGTCATTCCTTCTGCATGTTCAGGAACCACTATCTTTCTTCTTGCGTAGAAAATTGTTTCGGAAAAGAAATAGGCTCACAAAATCCGACTGCGGAGAGAAAACAGGTCATAGTGCTTTGAAAGGAAAAGTAGGAAATTCGTGCTAAAATATAAAATTCCGGGAACACAGAAAGCAAAGTGAGCACACCTTTCATACACCGCTTGTAATCTCTAACAATGGCTCTGAGAAGGTGGAACTAGTTAATGCGTTTAGACTTTGAATTTATGATTTCTTTAAGAGCGGAGCTGTCCAAGCGGAGGGTTATCCGTCCTTCGCGCCAGAAAATCTCGCGGAGTGTTGACGTCACCTTGTGTTGCCTGGCGCAGCGGTGCACAGCATAGCGCTCGCTTCGCTAGCCTAGGAATGGTCAGGCCGAGCCTCACCTGCACCCCTAAAACCATGACGTCACTCCGCAACAAGTGATAGAAAGGCTTGTGTGAAGCAGTGGTCTGCCAGACGTAGCGTTTGGGAGGACAAAGGCAATCCGCACTCTCAAGGAGGATGCCGCTATCCGGCAATCGCGTCGCGGTGCTTAGCGAGAATACGACCGTCGACGCCGGCGGGGCCCGGAACAGCAAGCTCGGCTTAGCGGCACAGTGAGCATTGTTTATAATAAATAAGGTAAACACAGAAAACCTCCGATTAGGTGTGTTATTGAATGAGTTTTTGGAAAACAATACTACTGCAGTTCACCCATGCATGTTTTGAAGCATTATAGATGAAATTACACCGCACACGACAGAAGCGCGCCTCGTAGGTCTATCGTGTAATCCCGGGAAACGCAATTTTACGGGAATTAACACAGTAATGGGACTTGAGTGTGCGACTTGCTCATTTTATCCATGTCATCCCTGTTTAGTTCTTCACAAAAAATTATGCATGGAACAGCCCATCTGGGCTGTTGGGGACAGCACCAACGACCAGCATAGGAGAACAACATATTTTTTCCCAACACACGTCGCCATGATTTGCATAAATGCTTTTCTCCACACTCCATGACACTCCACTCCATGAGCGGAAAGGGGGCCGCCGACATGCAAATTTATAATCAGCCTTCCGAACATTTGGCGCCTCGGTACCTTGCCGGCCCAAGTAAAAAATTAATTGACGACTTTTCCTGTGCATGATTCCAGCATGCGTTGCAAGCAAATAAAAACTTTATGTGCTCAGGCAATATCATCACAAATCGTCCCACTAATCTTCTTGCAGCAGAGCGTATTCTGGCTACTTTTAAAAAAAAACAAGGATTTCTTATTTTTGCAACAACTACCCAAGTGTCCATACACACTTTCACAAGTGCCTTGTTATTCCAATCTCATCAGCTCTTCTGCTTGCCAAAAGTGTCTTTCCGAATCTCATGGCTTGACCTAAAATACGTGGCCAGTTTACGCCTCCTATTTCTTTTGATCATTGATTGTTTCTTGCATATTCGCTCTATGTGGGATGGCCAAGTTCCAAGCGTGCATTCTTCACCACGTAGCTTTGTATGCTGTTCAAAGCTCAACAATCGCTGAACACGTAACCCGAGATTTTGAACAAGTTCAGCCATAGACATTTAACCAAAGTTTTTGCGCTGTTTTTGAACAATTCTCCCAACGCATTTCAAAAATTTATAGTGCGAACTTCTTTCTTCACAATGGCCCCTTTTTTGCAGAAACTTAAGACACTACCCCAGACTAGAGCGCCCCCGAACGAACGAAGTTGTTTCCCCAAACACACGAAGGATAGGTACCAGCTTTGTATTCATTACTCTGGTGGATGCGAGCTAAGCCACATCCCACCATGCTCAATAAAATGCCCTGAGTCTTGGAGGACTTTCCGCTCATCCTGACCAAATGGTGGTTAAAGGCGGCAATAAATTACGGCATCTTAGAGTGCGAGTTCTATGAGTGTGCCCCGGCTCTACTAATCCCCAGTCGTAATCTGTATTGATTGCTCCAAAGATATTAGGCTAACGTTCCGGAGGAATTCTCGAGGGAGCATTTTGGTGATTACGCCTTTCTTGTATAGATATTAGGGCCAGCGCGGGCCCAAATAATTCGTTTGTATATGCCTGCCGATAGGTGGGACGAACAAAAAGAAATATAAATAGGATAAAATACAGAAAGAACTTGCCACGACTTGTGTTTCACAAGTGCAAGCGACCTGACTGTGGACTTTTTTCGCACCTGATATTCTATTCTCTTGAAAAAGTACCGCTGAGGTTGTCTTTCAACAGCGATCACAACAAATATCAATGAAGGTTCTTACGTAGGCTCCGCAAACATGCGTTTTTTTCTTTCACCCTCTTCATAAAGCGCGCAATTATTCTTGTCCCCTGATTTGCCTGATTCCAACCAGAGCAAATCCATCGGGGCAATAAAATCCTGCACAACTTATGCATGCATATTAACTAAATTATATTGCTCGGATTCAAGTAGAAATTAGACCTAAAAAGGCGGAGACAGCCTCAAAACACATAGGAAACCACTGTAACATCATTTTGGAACCCGAAGCTGTGTGGATCTCTGCCACACAGAAAACAAGCGCGGTAAAAAACAACAAGAACTTGATTTCTGTGAACCAACACGCCCAAACCTTTTCCCTTCTGGGTCTCTGCATTACGATTTTATGAGATAGTCTAAACGGCCCGCGGACATAAACAGCCAGCTTTACCCTCGACGTTATCTGCCGTCTGTCCTAGGTTGCTTATTTCTTAAAGCCTAAAACGCGTTCATTTTCTTGCGCCTGTTAACAGGAGTGAAGTCAGAGGTACGAACAGACAAAACCAGACACAATATTCAAATTTAGAAAGTTGGCGCCTGTTTAAGCCATTTCCTGTCTCCCTTAGCCAAGGGCTGTTGACATATTTATCTGATACGTATTTTTTCTAGCTCCAAAATCAAGCCTATGATTCCTATAAAAGGCGTAGAATATAAGGCTCCTGCACTTATCTTATTATTTATTTACGACACATTCTACCACCCGGCCAGGAGCGGCTGTCCTTGACTCCCCGCTGTGGCTTACTGGTTAAGGCGTTGCGCTGCTGAGCCCGCGGTTGCGGGTTCAATTCCCGGCCGCGGCGGCCGTTTTTCTGACGGAGGTGAAAAGCAAAAACGCTCGTGTGTACAAGATTTCGGTGCACGATAAAGATCCCCAAGTGGTCAAAATTATTCCCGAGCCCTCCACTACGGCGCGCCTCATCGCCTGCGTTGCGTCGGCGCGTTAAAGCTCCTCAATCAATCAATAAATCAATCAATCAATCAATCAATCAATCAATCAATCAATCAATCAATCAATCAATCAATCAATCAATCAATCAATCAATCAATCAATCAGCTTGCATTGAAGTTAGCAATTAAAAAGAGAGCCTGAATACATTTTCCAGTGATCAGGTGAAGTTCAACGTCACCGGAGTGTTTGCATCGTCGGTGGTATGGCGGTAAGGGTAGGTAAAAAGCATCAGAGCATCGCATAGGGCAACAGCTTATCTTCCCGGGGGGATGTATATTGAATGATACAGCGGGCCCAATTTAGGTCAAATTGCCTTAGGTCTCGAGGTCGAAAGGCATCTTCATTTGATGGAATGGTTGTAACTTGAAAACTTTCTCCTTTCTACGTTCGGCAGTCATCCTTTTTTCGTCTGTGTGATAAATCAATTTGCAACAGAATGTGTTCGAAACTAAATGCTGAAAGCATTGAGGGTTTCGTTACACTTAACGAATATCCGAATCGCTATTCATGTACTTCTTTAAATTCCGTGAATGGTGTTGGTACTGTTAACTATATAAAGAGGAATTTTTAAAAGAATGACACACGCAAAAACAATTATCACAAGGAGGGATTTTTTCAGAACAGGCGGTTTTGCTACTGCAAACACATATAATGACAATAGTAATCGTCTGAGCTAAACTGCGGTTTCCGTCCCTGTTGGTTTCAGCAACGCCGACAGAGTAAAAACGAACAATATAGACAAGAACTGTGACCGACAATATAAGCTGCTCCCGATTCCCCTCTAAAGGAGACAACAAGACGAGTAAAAAAGGAGTAGCGTGTATTAAAACGTGTCAAGCTACGATGCACTCGAGTGCGCGTCATGTTTTACGATCTCAGAACCACATTTTCTAAGTTCGGTAAATATAGTTTTCTTTGCCGATAAGCACGGTGGTACACACGTACTTGCATCTCCATTGAATAATATCCTCGCTCCAAATAACCGCCTAATGTCACTTTTTCTGCTAACCTCTGTAGCCGGTGTGATCCATGAGCGTGAAACCGCGCGCTTATTCACCATCGGTATTTTTATGACAGTATCATTCCACTCACCCTTGAGGCCTTGCCGGGCAGCGGGTTTGTTACCGCAGATAAAATATATTTCACATCTTATAGCAGCGCAGTAACTGGGAATTTTTCGCAAATTTGTGAACTTGTCCGGCCGGTTTTTTCCGATGAACCTTCTTTTGCAAATTGCCTTGAGCGAATTTTTTTATAGAGCAACTATGCGCTCTGTTGCGCCAGGAAAGTCACTCTCTCGTGCGTGTGGTCCAACAACAGCCGTTCTTGCGAGAATGTGCGTATCTTTTGCGTAGATGGTGCAAATTCATTGATTGTTCTGTTTTAGCCAGTTTTCGTTATGAAATGTGAAAAAATATATTTTTGTAGAGGAACAATAAAACACCCAGAAATTAGGAGAGACGAGGCTGCATATGTGTTTAATGAGCTCTGTTCTCAACCTCCCAACCAAAATGCCATGGCGAACAGGGCACATACATAATTCACCGTCATTAAGCTCAGTTTATTACATTCATTAGCGCCCCGCTACTTTCAAATACAGAAGTCTCAAGACTAAAGTCTTTATGACTTTAGAAGAGTCGATACGTCCTTGCGCTCTTTACATGTGATTACGTACAGCAGAGTTGTATACAGTCGGTCGGCCCTGCAGCTTCCCCCTGCTATCCTACAGAAAGGGTGTAGCGAGTATTCGAAAATACAAGTTTGAACAGCTGCACTTTAAGTGCAATGATTTCTATTGACACGCAGTTCGAGTATGGGTATTCGGTACATGGAAGACATTAATTTATTACCCCATGTCAGGTGTAGAATAGGCAAAGCTCTTTCCGCAGACGTCATTCAAAACACTGTGGCTGTACGGCAAACTCCCAAATACATGCCTTAAGAAGTTTGAAAGAAGAGTTAAATAAAAATCTGACTTCGCTCCGCCAAGGTACACATACCTCCCCAATGTCTGTGCGATGTTTGAAATCAAACGCCTTCAAATGCCTAGCACAATCTCCGTTAGTTCCACCCACGTCATTGGGCAAGAAAATGTTTGGTTGACTTGTCGGGTGAAGTATCCTCTGCGTCTGTTTGTTTATCAACCTACACTCGACGCCGTGCTGTATATGAAAGAAAGGTGATGTGGTGAGCACAACAAAAACAACCCGAATAATATTAGAACATGTCTTCTGCGACAGTCCGGAAGAACAAAATAGAATAACCGAGACCTAAGTATCACAGATAACTTAAGCAGCAAGTGCATTTCGTGGCACGTGAAAGAGCTTCGGAAAGAGAGGCTGCATTCAGTTTCTAATATGTGACATCAAGAGTGCGCAGACTCTTACGAAGTTTGCGAAGCGAGAATCCGCGCTCACGGCTGTTGAGCAAGGACCGGGAAAATCAGTGGGAAGGAAGTAATACCAATTTATGGTGCTGAAAGTGAGGAAAATGGGACGAAAAGAACCGTAACGGGGCGAAGACAAGTTTCTGTTTTTAGATTAGGTCACACGTGTTCCTTTTGCAGCAGCTTTTGCGCCTTCGTTGTTGAGAAACTAAAATTTATATGATGTATGCCGTACGTGAGCTGGTAGCGGTGACGGTATGGACCCTTTCCAGCGAAGTTGATGACAGCTAAGTCATGCCGGAACATCCCAACACCGCTCAATCAATACCATGGCGAAAATTAAAAAGCGCGCTTTGAAAGTGCCACGTTTGTTGATTCGTTTCGGTGACATTTTTTTTGCTTACTTGTGCGTGTAACCCCTGAAAGAGGTGGTCACGCCCCCATTGATGGCACGGTACAAAAACTAACGATAGTTACGCGTCAATGTTGACGTGACAGCTTTTTAAGCGAAAGCTTTCTCAGTGCGATCGCCCATGTCAGGTAAAGATAGTAATGCATTTCCTCATAGACCGGTTGGTCGACCGAAAAGCTTTGATAAATTCTCTGGACACACAGGGCGCGAACAAAACTGGGTACCTTTTTCTCATAAACCACGTGTCGTTATACCTTTAGATCATTCTCAGATGCCTTTACTCAGAGCGGGAAAAGTCGTCGCATGAGTTCATTCTTCGTTTGCGATTGGGGTGTTTCAATGTTTCACAATCGATTAGACGCTCCTTCAGTGAAAGTTCCTTGCACTCTTAGGAAAGACTTTGACGCACTTTTGGCGCTAATTTCATCTTTTTAGGCATTCGCAAACCTCTCAAATTTCTTTAGGAAGGGATCCTAAGTGGTTTAGTGGCGAGTACGAATTAGCCTCGCAAATTAAAATTCCCCTGCAAAACTTCTTGTTTTGTGCTTTTCTAGTTCAGTTCTGTAGTTAAGCAGCGAGCAGTACTAGGTAGGCTGTGCGACTCGAAGTAATGTAACATCTACAGCTTTAGTCACTGCCAGCTACCAGTATTCGAACTACAACCTAAAATCACAAATACCACTTCCTTATTTTTAAAAAGTTATTTTCAATACTGTGAGCCTTTCCGGGCTGCTACAGGGAACGAATGCTATGCAAGGTTTACACATATAATGCATTCAATTTTTTTACAAAAGCGTCAATCATATTGTTTGTACGGAATACACATGGGTTTTAGTTGTTTCACTCCACAATATTTTGACAATGAAAGAGTGCTTAAAGACTTTCACTCTAGGCACGTAAGGCCTACTGGCATAAGTGGGTTTAGTTCGCGGCGAAACTCTTCCAGGAGGCTTTAAGTACAAAGTGGGACTCAAGCCTTTGACAAAGTTCCCCATGATAGGTTAATATTGAAGCTTTCACGTCTTAACCTTAATTCTCTTGATTTTATCTGTGTATGTGACCTCTTGACTAACCGTAAGCAGTTCGTTTGTGCTAATAACCATCGCTCCTCCGTATCCCCTGTAATCTCCGGCGTACCTTAAGGCACTGTCCTTGGTCCTCTACTATTCCTAATCTATATTAACGACCTCCCCAGTAACTTAGCTTCTAGCATTCGTCTATTCGCAGACGATTGTTTCAATTATGGTCCTGTTCACAATGCAAACGACACTGTCATCGTACAGTCTGATCTTTCTTTGATTCAATCATGGTGCGAAAATTGGCTGATGTCCTATAACATAAAAAAACTTGTGTCATTTCTTTTCACCGCCGACAATCTAACTCATCCACTAAATAATTTCTGTTTGATTCTGAAATTACAGCAGCTAGTTCATGTAAATACCTTCGTATCACTCTAACTTTAGATCTGACCTGGTTATCCACCATAATGAACATCACTAATGACGCCAACCGCGTTCTTGCCTATTTCCCAAGAAACTTACGTCTAGCCCCACCTTCTGTTAAACTTTTAACATATCTATCAATAGTTCTCCTGAAGCTGGAATATCCATGTGCCATCTAGGATCCCCATCAAATCCCTTTTGTTAAATCACTAGAATCCATCCAAGATCGCACAGCCAGATTCATTTATTCAGACTAATCCTATCATAGCAGCGTCACCGAACTAAAATCTCAAGCTAACAAGCTTTCATAGCATCACGCCGCAAAATTTCAAGACTGTGTTTGTTTCATAAATTTTATCACGCATTACACCTAAACCACCTTATGGTTCAAGGTCATCGTCTTTAATGCCGTATCAGCCACTCGAAAGCTGTTTATCCGCCCCGTGCGCACGCCACTGCCCATCACTCTTCGTTATTTGTGCAAACATCAACGGAATGAAATGATCTTACTGCTGACATTGTGCACCACTCCTGCATCACCCATTTCAAAGAAGCCATCGAACAAATGATCTGTTAGTGGGCTGTCCACCCCCTCATGTAACACACACCTTGAATGGGACCGTTGAGGTATTATGAATAAATAAATAAGTTCACCGTGTGGCCGGTATACCGGCCCAGGAATTCGTGTGTCCAAATTTACTCCCGCCAAGTTTAAATTCCTTAGCAAACAAACTTTACTTCTGTTTTTAGTTATTTTGGAATAATGGTTGTCGATCTCCTCAAAAAACTTAATGCGGCTTGACGGTGGTCTATGAATTAGTCCGGTTACCAACGCGAAATGGTTGAAAAATAACTTGAGCCATACGCTTTTATGGGTATCAATTGACGGCAATATTTCATATCTAAGTGATTTCTTAACTAAGAGTGCGACGCCGCCTTGACGCCCTCTCTGTAGGGAGCACATTGTATGCCCCTGGGAAAATTTCATCAGCCGTGATATCCGCGTGCAGCCAAGATTCAGATTGCTATTATATGGGGTCATGTTGTCGCCAAAGGCATTCAAGTTCTTCAGCTTTGTTCAAAATGCTATGAGCATTTACGTTTATCAGTATGAGCTGATGCTCCTTTGATTGTCAGTCTAGCCCGCCGAAGCTGGCTACGACATTGTTTTGCATCCTTACCCTACAGTTACCGTCCCATGTAAAGACAATGTCGTTGATAAAAAGCTTGTCGTGAACAAGCCTGACCTTGGATATGTCACGTTTATCACTTTAGACAATAGCCAGATCAACTTTTTTTTTGAAGCGTTTCGTATGAGTAATCACCAGCGATACTTATCGTCGTGCCTTTCAGTTTCCTGCACTCTTCGAAGATAGCTTTTTTTGTTATAATCTTACAGGCGTAAAATTTTTGGTCGATCACGGTCACCTCTTCTTTTACGGAGTCAGCGAATTCTTTCGACCTCCCAAGCAATGTGGAAAATATGTTCGCGACGACTTTATCTTCTAAGTCCACTTGTGCTTCGTGACCAATTTCCTTCACACCAAACACGATAACATTGTTACGCAGGGCTCTGTCTTCCATATCGCTTATTTCTTGTTGCTGACAGTGGACAGTGAATTCGATATTTCTAACACAAGCCTCATGTTCGGCAAACTTTGCACGTTGCTCGGCAACTACAGGAAGTTTACCTTCAACCTTCATCTGTCGAGCTTCCAGTAGCGTTTGTTTTTGCAAGATTTCCTGAAGGGTTTTTTTAATTGAAGTTCCGGGGCTAGTTTGAATATCCCAGCCAAAAGAAATTCTAGGAATGACCACAGCGCATGGGGAACATCGCAACACTTCTTTGGGAGCGGCAGAGCGACGATGCCCAGCCAGTTCTAAAGGAACTACGAAACATAGGGATTAGGAACCTGCAAAGAAATCCAAACGTGTCTGAGCGCCATTGTCGTTTTGGTGTCGCCGCTCCCACTGACGGTGTTCAGGTACACCGTCCCCCGCTCGAACCCCGAAGAATCAAGCGGAATTGGACTGCCGTTGACGGTTGATACGAGACTGGCGATTAGTGGCAGCATCTGAAAAGAAATCCAAACGTGTCTGAGCGACATTGTCGTTGCGGTGCCGCCACTCCCTTGACGCATGACTGATAAATTATTTGATGAGGTACGAGCATAATTACAATAAGACTGTCGGGAACCGTAATTTGTATGGAGAGTTCTGGAGATGCAGGCTCGCAAAAAGATTTTAGGAGGAAATCCTTGGTTTAAGTAATGGTTAGCAGGTGGAGGAACGAAAACGCAATGCTTTTCTAAGTGCACTTTGCAGTGTGGCGCCCACAGCAAGCATTTACCTGGAGATGCACAGGGTGAGGTTATACATAAAACTGGCTGCACCACAGGAATAGATCTATCCTTTAAAACACAACAATTCCATATTCGAAGGCTATATTATATATTTAGTTGTTTACTACGGTCATTGAATTTCCTATTTTGAAACCTTGTGTTCCTGTGGATACTTTATGTAATGAAGAGTGTTTTTTACCTTTTCTGTGCAAGCAAGCTTCAGAAAAGAGAAATGCTTTTTAAAAACTGGAAGTGAATGACAAATTTTTTCCGCTGCAACTCCGTAATCTGTTCTGTCACGTCACCGCTGTGTCATCAAAAATTGCTTATCTTGGTCTGCAATTCACTGGGTTTGGAGTTTTTTACTAATGTATACTAGAGGGAAATCTGTCGCTGCAGTCGCGGGCCGCCGCGGGCGGCGCCATTGACGCTAGCGACGTTCCTCGCCTCCTTGGCTGAGATAGCCATACGGCTTCTTTTTTGTCTTGAAGCTAGAATCAACAGAAAAGGGTAACATTTTTTTCTTGGTCATCGTGCATGAAGCTTCTGCATATTCACTGATAACTTTATCGTTCTTTAGGTTGAATTTTATATTCCCAAAACAAATTTGATGAACCATCTACAGTAATATTGTTGCTTTTTGCAGCCAGAGCCAACTTTTCAGCCTGTTCATGAGCCATGCCAAGGGCAAGTCGAACGTACCTGCCCGATACATGACTGAACGATCGCCGAAGCGCGCCTCCCGTAGGCAGTGGCGCCAGATTTCCATCGAGTGTATATCAGTGTGAAACTCTATGGTATATATACTATGCAAGAGGCGTTCGTTAGATTCATTGCGACAAAATTTGAAGGTTGGTGGAAATAAAACTCATTGCATATAAAACTAGAAGACAATGCTTTGTCGCCGTTACATGCGAGATTATAGGCACCATTTTCTTAATACCGTGCCTGTAACTCTATATTTGACAGTTCTCACGGACACCAAACCCTACTGGTATTTTGTTATTGAAAGATAAAAACTAAATTTTCTGGTGTAAATTTCAGGGGAGGCGTCCGCTAAGATATATTTTGATTCATAATAGAGTTACCATTACTGCGACCTTGGCGAATGTTGAAGTGGTACGTATGTGTTCCATTTGAAGAAAACGAAGTTATTACCACGTAGTCGAACAGGAGTTGCAATCGCCCCGAAAACCGGAGTCGAACCAGAACCTTTGTCCGCCACTAGTACCGAACCGAACCTGTACTGTTTCCGCCATTTCATAACCGAACCCGAACCGGACAAACTCGAAGAAACTGTTCTGAACGGGTTCCGGGAATGTCCAGTAAAACAGTTTTGGGAGTGGGTAGGGTGAACGGGAAAATATTGAGTCGGTTGGACCAGCTTCAATATTTGTGGGTGCTTGCCATTTGCACATTTTGCTGCGCTCGTCCTCTCAAAAATAAAAACATTACGTTCATACAAAAAAGGCCAGAACTTTTTGCCTAAGTGCTATACAATGTCTCCCTCTCTACACCTATGGCGCTCTTATAGAGCTTCTAGCGCAACATTGACATCTAGCGCTGAAGTTAGTCTATATTTTCCTAATGCATATTTTGTACTGACGAAAAGAATTCTGAAACAAGTATTTATATCAGGTAAGACTGTAGGAAGCTAAGCTAAACCAAAAAACAAAAGCGATCAACTGGTTTGGTGGGATAGAAATCCGAAATCTTTCTTCAATACCTTCTGTCACTTGGTGCTACCGTTCTGCGGCCTTGGGTAACCAGCGACACTACCGCTGCTCGTCAATTCACTAAGCTACTACATTTTTTTAGAACGCAATCGCTATTACCCCTGACTTAAGTGTCCTTAGCATGTTGCTATCACCGGTGTTTTCCTGTAGTCTGTGAGGCCTAATAGCCTTTCCTGCCTTGTATCCAGTCTGTTAGCAGGTGGAAGGAGGGCAGAATGAGATCCCTCTAAACGCTACCTGCACGCTTGACAGGTGGAGGTTGACGCCGATTCCGGGAAGGTTTCCACTTCTAGCACTGCTAATCCTTCCGCGTTAAAGATAAAACACCGTTGAAACTATAGGTACACCCGTTTTCAATATTCTTACGCCTATTCGAAGCCTTCTCGACCACGAAAAATTCGAAGTATAAGCTTTACCTTTAAATGTGAAAAAATATTTTAAGGCAGTAAGATAGAAAGATGTTCTCCCTAGCTATGCGGCATAAACCGTTTTACCCTCGCTGGGCACTTAGCGAGTACATAGAATTTTTCGCGTCCTGCGCACTGTCGGCTTAACTGAGAAATTTTTCTTCAAGACTGCACAGGAAAAGATTAAAAAACCAACGAATGTTCTTTTCAAAGCAAAAGCACTACTGGCAGCATTAAGTGAAAATACGTTCGCATGCGCACGCTTGTGTGTGTGTGTGTGTGTGTGTGTGTGTGTGCGTGTGTGCGTGCGTGCGTGCGTGCGTGTGTGCGTGCATGCGTTGTGTGAGCGTGCCTGTGCGCGTGCATGTGCGTGCGTGCGTGTATGTGTGTGGGGGTGCGCGTGCATGTGCCTGTGCCTGTGCGTGTGCATGCGCGTGCGCGTGCATGTGCATGCGCGTGTGCACGTGTGTGCGCGTGTGCGTGTGCGTGTGTGCGTGGGCGTGTAGTGTATGCGTGTGCGTGTGTGTTTGTGTATGCGTGCACGTGTGTGCGTGCGTACGTGTCTATGCGCGTGTGCATGTGTGTGTGCGTGCGTGCGTGCGTGCGTGCGTGTGCGCTCGTGTGTGTGCGTGCGTGTGTGTGCGTGTGCGTGTGTGTGTGTCTGCGTGTGTGTGTAAGTGTGGGCGCTTGTGTGTGTGTGCGCGCAACTGTACGTGTGTGTGCGTGTGCGTGTGCGTATGTGTGTTTGTGTATGCGCGCACTTGTGTGCGTGCGTGCGTGCGTACGTGTCTATGAGCGTGTGCGTGTGTGTGCGCGCGTGCGTGTGTGTGCGTGCGTGCGCGCGTGTGTGTGCGTGCGTGTGCGCGCGTGTGCACGCATGTATATGCGCACGTTTGTGTGTGTGTGCGTGTGTGCGTTAGTGTGGGCGTTTGTGTGTGCGTGCGTGTGTGTGCGTGTGCGTGCGCACGTGCGTTCGTGTGCGTGCGTGTGTGTGTCTGTGCGTGTGTGTGCGCGCGCGTGCGCATGTGTGAGTGCGTGCGTGTGCGTGAGGGTGTGGTTGTGCGGGCTGGGGGGAGGCAGCTGATGGTACCAGTAAAGATGGCGGATGGGCAGACTCTGTACCGTCCAGAAAAGTTGCCTTCCAGCCAAAGGGGCTACCCAAGGATGCATTAATTGGAAACGAGGTGCGGCTCGTCACTGGCCGGCGGTAGGATTGGAGCACTATGCGGCATGACGGCGGCTACGTACAGCCATTATTGTTGTTTTTTTCAAGATAGAAGCTGAGGTTCCTGAGCCAATATTATAAATAAATTTATATTTATAATGAAATGCAATAAATTAATAATATAAAATTGCGGCTATAAAAAGTGTTGCCTTCACAATCACTCACATCAGCGGCCTTAAGTGTCCCGGCGAACCTTTCATTTCGTGCCAGTAAACGGTGTGATCGCTGGGCTCACAAGAAAAACATTCCGCAGTGGATTGTACAGTCAAGTTGGCCGCATCAAAATTTAGAAGGAAAAACCTACATTCTGATATGTTATTCCGACCTTACAGAGAAACGAAGCAACAATATCACAGCACTGAAAAAGTAAAACAAAAAAAAAACACTCATGCTTCCTTTTTCCCAAACCGTTCGAAACCGTGTAAACCCGTTCGAACCGCTCTGAACTGGAGCAGAATGGTGGTCGGGAATCGAACACGGAGGCAAATCTCGAAAGCTTGAACAGAAAGCTGAACCCAAACGCAAAACGTCAGGTTCAACGCGTCGGTTCGTACGGCTGTACTTTTGAGGTAACAGTGCTGACTCCACAGTGCCTGCAAATTAAATGAATTGAAAAGACCTACGTTCGCATCCCACTAATCGGCAAACCGAGGTAGGTGGTCAGGTTTTTTCGAAAACTAAACCATACCAAAAAGCCCTGCAAAATATAAGCATGCAATAAGCTTAATTGGGGGCTCCCTATTATAAAAATAAACTGCCCTGATCCTTTCAATTACAAAACAAGCTACAGATTTTGCCACCTGGCAACCGAAAAAAATCTTTAGAAAACGGTTTCAACGTGTTGCTCTAATTCGGACACTTCTGAAGTTGTAGCATTTCAAACACCTATTAAAACAGCCTTATACATTTTAAAGACCCGTGGCATTCGGTGTAAAATTCGTTGCGTGAGTAGCCCAGCCCAAGAACACATGCATTTGCATCGCGCCACTGCGTCGTTACAAAACTACGGCCCGTGGTTTTAGAGATTTTGGTCCACGGATGTACTTTTTGGTTGACACGAATATGAGAGATCCCAGCCACTCAGAATCGTCTCACACGCTCCCAAGAATGTTGAAACAACCGAACGTGTCTATAAGTCATCAGCATATGCACTCTCGGCCATACCTGCCCCTGAAACTGAACTCCTATTTCTAGAACTCACCTCAATCTCTCAGCTGACGTACAAGTTCGGATAGATAAACGGGCATGAGAGGCGTTTATCCCAACAGACCTCACTTCTAACCTCACCTCTAACCCGACTTCCGTTCAACCTCAAGCATTTCAAATTTTTGCTCATTTATTGGGTTTTATATAGAGACATTTTATTCCCAAGCGGATGAATATAGAAGAAATTTGAAAAATACACTCTCAGAAATCATGTCCGTGCAGAACCTTTCATATAATCACGTGTGAAAAAACTAGAAGTACACAAGTCACGAAATCGCCCGCAGTGCTTTCGTACAAGCTACTTACACTAGCCGATTGCATTAAAAACAAAAATAAAAATGTTTAACCGTTGTATTTCCATTTTTCTTTAAACACGGTGTCAGTGTATCGCACGTTTCCAAAAGCGATGGTATAGCGCAGCCCCAACTTAAACATTTTTCCTTTTGTTGGTGAGGACGAAGTGAAAGGACGAGGCCACTGCAACATCCATCAATGACCAACTGACGTTAATTATTTTGCAGGCGCTGGAGCCAAGCCCCACTGTTGCATCGATTTGTGGTCTGCTCTCGCCATGAAACCGAACTATGTTACAATGCTGGTAAAAAACAAGACGAAAAACCTTTAACGGTTATTTACAGATCACAACTGCATAAAAAAGTGCTGTTTTTAGAAATCGAATTGCCTTCGATTCTGATTCTTTCGTTTGTTAACTCTAAAGCCCTCCCTCCTCTTCGTCGTCAAAATGAAATGTGGTGAACGCTACTGCGAGGGTATATATGCAGCTTCTCTATGACAATTACAATTTGTAAAATGTCAGTGGAAGGTGTCCTGGCGGAGAATAAAATGGGCTGTTCGGTTACCTCAATTCAACCTCTGCAACAACCTCAACCTTGCTCAATCTCAAACTCGTTTGCTGAAGTTGAGATCAAAAACACCGACCTCTCTCACAGGTCACAGTGGTTGAGCTCACCTCAACGCCCCTCACACGGTCAGGTTGAAGTTCTTTTAAAGTTGAGGTTTGCCGTCTGAGATCCAAACGTGAAGTGGTTGCGTACCCATGTGGTAAGTCACCAGTTTTCCCCATACGGTACGGGTAGCACAAAAGACTTCAATAATTCAGAAGCTTATTTAAATAACGATATACCAGTGGGTGTTCAGAAATTTTACGAATATTCAGATTTCGAACCAATCTGACACGTTTCTGCCACCCCTGCACAGTGTTCCTTGTGGGTGATGCTGATAAACACTTTTTTTCCATCCACCACGGGTGCAAGACCACGGTTGGCAAACACTATAGAAACAGACGCGGTCTTTCTGCAGTCTGCCGCCCCCATTGGATTACACCTTATCACTCTGGAGAACAGAGGGGGAGCGCATAATGTGCATGTTAACTGTGGACTTTCCGAGAAATTCATCGTGTGTATCTTGTATCAATTTTAGCTCGGTTTCGGAGCGTTTGCAAAAAGCTTAAATTAAAAAAAAAACAAGCAAGACGAGACAAAGAGTACTATTTTTAAAATTACGTGTATGCTTCTTGAAAATCGGTGCTCACCTTAAGGATGATGTAGCCCGTAAGAAAGCTCGTGTCGTCATTGTTTTCTTTGTGGGTCTTTCCAGTATACGTAGGATGTTGGGGTAACAAAAGGAAGAAATAAATGCACGTCCCAGCATTGTCTTCTACAGACAGCGAGCATTGCCTGTCGTTACACAATCCCCCTCCGGGTAAACCTCAGACAACCGAACGAGACGACATTCGTAGTCTTTGGCTGCTGCCTAACACTGTCAAACGTCCCTTCTTACGCGAGCAAGAAACAAAGTCAACGCCAGCCGTTTATCAAGTTTGCACATGGCCTCGCAATTTCCCGCTGTGTTCGGGACTTCGACCCATGAGACCCCGCAAGATGAGAAAGTATTCTCTTCTACACTGTAGTTTGCAGCCCAAAATGAACCAGAAAGTAACTACAATCGATCACTCTGAAGCAACTACAACTGTTTTAATAATTGTGAATTCTCTGTGTTGATGCTCGATTCTTCACAGGTACTGTACACATAAGCTATCACAGAGCATGCAGACAAAAAAACATTAGACGAGGAAAAAGCAGCCTTGTGCAGCAATCTAGAAAGTCTTGTATGATGTCCCGATTCTTTGTGGGTCCCTTTTTCAAAGCCCGCAAACCTTTAACGTATAGAGGAGGTTTTATGCAAATATAAAGCATTAAATTTCTCTTTAGCTCTCTATTATTAGGAAGCAAGGAAAAAAGGTTGAATCCTGACGCTGGAAAAGCAGTAAGGATAACACAGCATTCAACAGTCAAAATCTATTTAAAAAATTTATTGAGCATGCGGTGAGTAGCCCAGCGAAAGTAAAAAGTATTTCAACAAAGCTATATAGCTTTATTGAGTTAACGTTAGCTATCATCTCTCCAATGCAATGGCATACTATAGAACACCAATGAAATCAATGAATCTTAGGATATGCACCGGCGAAAACCTTAAGCCAGGGTTTATTATACGAGTGGCAAAAACTGAGGGTCGGTAACTATGGCATGAAAGCTAGCTTAGAAGCACCGCGTTCGGGTGTGCCTGCGAAAAATGGCCAATATTAGTTCTGAATTGCCTTGTTTGAAATAAAGCGAGTGGGTGTTATAGGACCACAATCATATCACACACACGGTCTTTCGCACAAGTCTGCGCTGGATTGGCTCCAGAAAATAAAGACGCACAGGTGCTAACGCAAACAGTCAACCGGGCTGCGCGACAGGAGCTAGGTAAACAGCACCACACAACCGAGAGGAGCAGTTATTGGCGTTGGTGCAATCGTTGATGTCAACAGGGCCTCGTCTGCACGCTTCACGCTGGCGCAGCAGATAAGTCTCTTTCCTTGTGCAATTTTATGAAGTTTTTGCGCAGCATTGTAGACATAGATTTATTGTTTATTTCTCGCTGTGTTTTAAAAAGAACCCCTCTCCCAGTTGTAAAAAAAGTACACATGTTTAGAATGTACGCGTAGTTTTTTTACCCTACCTTGATTGACACGCATAAATTGTGCAACAGATGCTATTACATCATAAAATTGGTAATATTATGCATATGGTTTATCCGAATGCATTCGTACACCCATTGCCTCTTTCTATGAGCACCATCCTCGAGAGATAGAGCCCTCAATACGGAGTAGCACAAGTGGTTTATTCTAATACCACTTTCATGACTTCAAATGAAACAGTAAAAGCCTTGTTACCGACATTTTCTGAAGCTTTAAGAAAGGTACTATTCAGAAAAGAACAGAATCGCGATGACAAAATCTACTTCACCATGTAAATTATGAAGGTAATACAAGGAAGCACCAGTATAACTCGCGGGAACGCCTGCGGAGAACCGCAAGCTAGCCACAGTCGACACGTTGCTCAAAGGAGGCCACCAATGATGACAAAAAAAAGTGTTTTTAAACATCGTCGACTAGCGTTTACACTGCAAAATGCATACCCACTTTTTGTGTGGATTTCGGCGGCGCTGTGTTCGTTCTTTGCCGACAGATAGTGATATGCTTATGAAAATGCTCATGCTTAGTTACTTAGGTACTCACCAATGTTCGCAAAAGGGTATTGCACATGAGAGCAGACGAAATCACTTGTCACGAATCGCGAGTGTGAACGCAATTATACATATAGTGTAGTGGCAGCAGCATGGCAGTTTTATCTGCAATGCAAGATGCAATCATAAACGCCTGCTGTCAGGTCTGCCGGCTCAACATTGTGACAATGACGGGAGCTAGGAGGTCTCGCCATGATATCTCCTACAATATTTGCGGCGTCCATAAACCCTGCAGTATAAAAATTCACTCATGCGAAATAAGCTCGTTATGGAGGGGACTATCGCCCGCCATAAATGCGCCAAAAATGCCGCATTAACGGGGTGGCCTAATAAAATTAGGAACAATGTCTCCGGCGGCCCTTTCATTGGGAACGTCGAGTTGAGGGAGTTGAGGTCGGATATTATGCGACGTACTAAAGCGTTAATGGAGGCGCCTAATTGTAGCGATGGCGTCGCGTTCCCGAGATGCCTTTGAGCGGTGTTGACATCGTCGGCTGGCCGCACCACCTGACTACAAGTAGGAACATAGGTTGAAGCAGTGGGAACAAAGCTGCTCTAACTTATGTTCAGGAATGCACCCAAATGGGCATTGCTGCCTTCTGGAGTAATCTTGGAACACGTCCACACAACTATTTAGATAAATGTAGTACTACCCTAAGCGTTAAACGAAATGTGCCACTAAACAACAATAGAGGGAACTCTAGCACGACGCTTACAACAATGTTAATTACCTCTTAGCCAGAAATAAAAATTAAAAAAAATCAGGCACTCTTCCGTCTAACGAGGGCGATGGTTGGACGCGAAGCTTTCCCGTGACGGGTCCTCGTGCTCATTGAACTGTGAAGTGCGGGATTAATCTGTTTAATCTTGCACGTCCATGCACACCTCCTAAAATCTAAATCGCTTCGAATGTGTTGAAATAGAGCAATTGAATAGACGCCGGCTTTTTTTTTTCACTTCACCCGCTCTCGCGTTAAATATGCCACCAGTGAGAACACTGCAGCTTCGCTGTGAAATGAACAACAATGCGTTGCTCCCGATGTACCAAAAGTGTGAATAACTAGAACATAACAAAACGCGAAGAAATCAGCACTAAAAATACCACGTGCGATTACAGACCTCCTCCGCCGAGCACCACCTGCCACACTCGACCAATTACCCATAACTGTAAAGATGAATAAGTTGCCTTCTTGTCACGGGGCGGGTGTGTGGTCGCACATATTCTTGTTGTGATTCGACAAGTTCCAGGGCTTCACGTAGCTCGCATCTGGTACTTTCGGTATGGCGTTTTTGAACACGACCCTTCTCAAACGAATGAGGGCCCGCGCACAGCGTAATATTTGGGAACTGCTTGAGAAGTGCCCGTTCGGGTGTGTTATATAATGTTTTATTTATTGGATTTGTCATTCGAAGCTGTTTTATACATTCCGCGTTTTGAGGAATCACGTGTCGTCAGTTTTCGTAGTGTATGGACCATGTCCGAGAGATATTCTTGCTTGGCATCGCTGTCTTCATGTGTTCATTGCGTGCTTTTCTTGCGTGAACAAAAGATTGAGTGTGTGTCAAATGTTTTGCATTGCCCTACGGGTCATTGAATACTCGGATTACCTCCCTAAGGAGTGCAACATTATATGAACTCCTGATCGTAAAGGGTTTGTTGGAAATTAAGCTTCCGACAAGCACTATACTGGGCCATTGCTGCCTACCCTCCTCCACTCACATTGGATGCCAACCCCTAGCAAGCTACTACGACTTTCTCGCTAAATTAAAGATCTCTAGCTCCACTTTCTATCAACTCCACTGCTCTCAACCAAAGGCTCACAAAATCCAACTCAGACAACTGCAAACTCACACGTTCCTCACAGTACGTATTGGCACTTGATCTCCCCTACCTTTCGCTCACCACAGTGCAAGTTTTGCATCGAAAGAGATACGATTTCGCACATCGTATGATAATTCTCCCGTACACCCCAACTCTCTCTCACTGCCCCCCCCCCCTTCTCCCATGAGAGTGAGCGGTGGAGCTGTCCACCTGGACCCCTCTGAAAACGTTAGCTAGTAATTTTTGAAACCGGCTTGGAGCAAGGTTCAGAAGGAACTAGTTGAGAGGTAACCTAGTAAGCCGGGCTCGGATGGTCAGCTAGAGCCAGGGACTCCTGTACTAAGGCCTTCCTACGGGTTCGCCTCCAGACACAGAGTCGGATTTGGCTTCAACGAAAGTGCATTCAAGTCAAGGGGCTCTTTAAAGCGACGTCGTTTTATTAGCAGAGCGGGCAGCTACAGAAGGGCATGGCAAGGGAAAAGTGCAGAGTGCCCACGCAGACAGCAGCCTTTGAGAAAGGAGTGTCTTCGCAGCGGCACCAATAATAAAGGGTGACGGCATCTCGAAGCGTCGCACGCCATCTGCTCTTTCGTTGTCTTAATGGGTCCCGTACATCCCGGCTCCACTTCAGCGTGTTGAAGAATGTAGCCTTTAGTCAGTCCAGTGCGCCAAAACTTAAGTTTGAGCAAAGAGTGCTAATCGTGGGCACCTTCAGTTTCGCTAGGAAAAAGTGATATGCTGGAACTTTCTAATGGTGCACCAAAATTCTCGAGGTAATCTTTTGTGCTTGTACCATTTGCGATGCTCATTTGTCTTTGGATTCTGCCAACTGCAACCCCTTTTACAACATTTGAGGTTGTCGCTCACACACTCAGTCTTAATTTCTTAAACTCAAGGCTAGCCGCTCAAGCATAGACTTAATGCCGACAAACGCTCAGTTATAACTTGGTATAGACAAATAAACAGTGGTTTTTTATACCCTTGGGAAATATCACGCTTAATAGCACGTGATGTCAACAGATGGGCTTCATATTCATTGCAGCCAACGGCAGAATGGGGGTGTCATTGTGAGATTTTCCCGTGCTTTCTGAGGATCATTTCAAGTTTTTGTAATAGGAGATTTCCGGTGTAAATAAGAGTTGTAAAGTTAAAAACTCTAAAATGTGGTGCCACCGAAGGGTTGTTAAATTGAATGTTGTCCATAATTCCGAAAAACCAATATTAAAATGACGTCTTTTTCTGGGGATAAATATTTATCACGTACTCCTGTTTGGTTTCTGCGCGGAAGGTACTTTTTTTGTGCAACGGTTCATTTACACCGAGTGCCTCCCAAATAATGAAACTTGAATGGAGAAATAAACCAAGACAAAAGTCAATATACCCGCTGTTAGCACTATGAAACACTGCGAAATACATTTCGTAGTTTCGTATTTAAGGATTGTTCGACCATTGCGGTAAACAACTTTTCGCGTCTTTTTTTAGCTTTCAGTTTTCTCTCCCCTGAATAAAAACAGTAGCATTCATGCGTTCGACATTGTACGTGAGAAGGAACAGTCAGAACGAGTTTAGCACAGAAATCAAGAACATTATTGTGCAGTATCCCGAGCACTGCAAATTAATTAGTTCCAGCAGCACCCGAAGAAAAGTAATATGTCAGCAGTTTTCTTAGCACACACTTCCTTCTCTCTTTCGCGGAAAGAAAAAAGTGCTCGCAGGGTTATTGGAAAACATTATCGAGTAAGTGGGTGTGATGCGCCCTGGTCGAAGTTTGCCCTTTTTTGTGTGTGTAAAATTTGTACGTGGAACGGCAGATAGATATGCTTGAAATTACATGCTTTGGCGGCGGTCAAAATTTATTTTACCTCAGGTTCTGGTTTCGGACCTATCAACCTGAAAATACCGACTTCACTACTCAAACGCTTGCGTATGTGAGCTCCTTGGAGCCGCAAAGGGGTGCGATAATTGCTACCAATAGACATCGAATAAGACAAGCTTTCGTCGCTCCCGTCCTTTAATCGAAATCGCTGTTCTCATAGAGGGCCCTTGAATAAATGCAGACAAAGTATAACGCTATTAAGACCTACAGGTGTGATTGCAGGTGACTATTCACGGCAAAAAATAGGGAAAAAGCTATAGTAGCAGAAAGACTAGAATCAGGGCACAAACCGGAAGCTTTAAAAGTGCACGCAAGCATCTGTAGTGTCTATATGTTCGGCAAAAAAATAAAAGAAAGAAAAACCACCAGGAGGAACTTTCCGAGGGAGAAGTGTCTGGAAAATATTCATGTACACTTGAACCACTTATAAGCGCTTGTTGAAGCTGAGATATATCTTGCCCTTGCACTTTATAAAACACATACAACACTTCATTACAACTAGCGGTCGACATCAACAATTCCGAATTGATCAGGCACTTTAGGATTTACGCGGACTTAAGTAATATTGCGTTGATAATTCGAAGTGGCGTTGCCCCCTGCCCCACTTTACCTTTGAGCACAGCACTTCTAGAAAGGTTGGCCATATGCGAGGAATTATTTCAGCGCTAGTGTCAAGCACTTCCTGTCTCATCAACGACTGAAAACTGTTGTTTCAATCCAAATAAGCCTAGACGCCTAGGGTGGAATATAATTCCTCCTAAGCGCAGCAAAACCATCGGTTACTTTTTTCATTATTCTGAGCGTAAAATCAAGGTACGAGACTGGGTACCAAATTACCTATTGCAACTTGCTATCAGCAATCAGAAGTGGCCGAGTGCTTGTAAGTTCAAGCTTTAAAAAATTAACCAGACTTAAAGCTTTTTTTACACGTGCGCTAGAGCAGTCGGTTTGTTACTTCATGAGTTTGCGGGAAGTGTTTACTTCACGGAATTTGCGGGAAGTGTTTACTGATTCGCTTTCAATTTTGGTGACGTGCTTACGGTTGACAAAGCGGTTGTGTGTGCTGTCGTCATTTTGACGTTTTATGACGTTTACGGGTACCAGTTTTAAAGTTTGCCTTAATTCTCTTTACTGAAAGCGCATAATTCTTGGCCCGCAATGAAAAACCAGACTAAAAGCACTAGACATGACAACGTAGGACTGTATTTGCTCTTCAACAACAATAATGCCTGTAATACACGCCCTCTCTGTGATTAGCTGAGAAAGCATGACGTAACTCACACAGTTGGTTGGGCCGATCACGCCATGCATTGGCAACTTCAGCGTGTGTAAAAGTGACGTAATGTTACGTAACAGCCTGAAAATAACGGCTGCTGCTGTTGAAAAATAGGGCAAAAAATTGGCCCGGCTTTAGGCACCGCGAAATGTCCGCGAATTCGCAGCGGGTGCAGTTTCGCATTACGCTCGGTTTAAAGCACGTTTTCCACCGAAAGAACTAATAGTTTCGACTGTTGATCGATTGACTGTAGGGTTTAACGCGCAGACGCAACGCAGGCGATGACGCGCGCTGTAGTGGGGGGCTCCGGATTAATTTTGACCACCTGGGGATCTTTGTCGTGCGCCGAAATCTCGTACACACGGGCGTTTTTGCTTTTCGCCTCCATCACAAACGCGGCCGCCGCGGCCGGGAATCGAACCCGCGACCTCGTGCTCAGCAGCGCAATGCCTTAGTTACTGAGCCACCGCGGCGGGTTAGTTTTGACTGTTTCCAAATCAGCGATCAGGGACCGTACAAATAACGTGCCGTAATTTGCTTTTATGTTTCGCAATAAAATGAAAAATGTTTGTTTTGCGTAACCGCAACGTAATAGGGCAGTACAAGCCTCTCCATGACAAACCCAATGCATGGCATTTGTCCATACTCGTCCTAGTAAGCTGTTGGGTCACGTGATCAAACTCAAGAGAAAAATAACAAAGAAAAGTGACTATTTGGTTCATTACAGCGCAGATTGAAGTCGAGCTTGAGAGCTTGACACGATGAGTTTATCAGCGACATCGGTGCGCTCCACGGTTATCAGGGGTAGCTCTTCGCTGCTGTTTATGTCATACAAGCGATGGTCGCGTCCATCTTTTTCGGTGATCACGCCAAAAACTTGTAACGTAGCAACAGACGATAGGGTGGAGGGGCTGTCGGCCGGGAAGGTGATAACGCAACAAAGCTTGCATTGAAGCAGAGCCCAACCACGCAGCCCAACTATGTTACTAAAAGCGATTGAAAGAAATAAATAAATACGGTTAAAAATTTATGTGATGTTGTTTAGCTCGACATCCGCCTTTCCCTTGCTTTTATATCAATGTTAGTTGATCGCCTTGTGGTGCTCATGCCGATTTGCACCTCCAGAAATGTGTTTGCCGTGCCAGGTTCAGCTACCTTCCCAATTTTTATAGTACATGCCAAGTGGTTTTTATGAGCGAAGCATCTCTTGCTCAGGGGGATGGTCTCGCGTCCGTGCCCGGTCCGCAGCGCCTCTGATGATGATTGTGGCAGGATGCCCCTAGAGATTGGCCAACCACAGAATTCATCACGAGATAGCTTCGCGTTCAACCACCGTCGTCATCTTCCGTAGGGGAACCGCTGAAGAAAAAGAAGGTGAAGAAGACAAAGCTGTGAAGAGGCGGGGTTGTACGTTGCTCTCGCCTCGTCCGCAGCGCCTCTGATTATGATTGTGGCAGGATGCCAATAGGGATTGGCCAACCAAAAAATCCATCACGAGATAGCTTCGCGTTCAACCCACCGTCGTCAATCTTCCCGTAGGTGGAACCGCTGAAGAAGAAGGAGAATAAGACAAAGCTGCGAAGAGGAGGATGTGTACGTTGCTCTCAGCCAGTGCACCAACGTCAACAACCTTTACCTCACCAACGCTGACGGAGACTACCGATTCTACCACAGAGACAACAACATCGTCAAGAACATGATGGACGAGTTTCGGCGCCTCGAGAACCACCGCCTACTCACAGTAGCACCACAGTACTAGCGTGCATTTGCCACCGGTGTGGACCCGGACGCGGTATTCCCTCTGGCGCTACTAAACACCAGGTCACTCAACATAACGGCAACACAATGAAACCACACGGAAACCCAATAATGCTTCGAATCCTCATCAGGGTTCCCCACGGGAAGATGGTGTAATTTTTATATCTTTTTTCCGCAATATTTGATACCTTGGTTGTGATCTTTATTAGTGAAGCGTCAAATTACACTGCATGTCGTCTCAGCTATAGGTGCACCACGTCACTGATTGCTTACGTCGTGCTTACGAAAAAAAAACATGACGAATTGCCTGGGAATTTGTGCAGTCGAGAGTAGGGCCTCCGGTGATAAGGTACATGGAGACAAACACTAGGGGAGAACTTGCCAACACAAAGGTGCCTTTTTAAAAACCTTCCAAAGTAGCCGTAAAAACAAAAAGAGTTCAAGGACACAATAAAATAGGCGGAAATGCTTTGATTTTTTTAAGAATCTAGAGAAAGAAGCACAGTTGGCACATCTACCAGTTTCGCCGGGATCGAGTTAGGGAGATCATAGCGTAGGAAAAAGGGGGGAGGGAAAGAAGAATTCCAGGCAACACAACGGAATAATTGAAACCAATTATTCATTCACTTAAAATAGAGCAGGAACTCAGTTGTTTCTTCAGAACTTCTAACAAGCTACACCATCGGTCAGTCGCTGAATCTTCGATGTAGCCGACGCCACCCTCTTCAGGAAATCCTCAGAATACTGTCGAGCGTACCCTTACTCGCTCCTATGACACTACGCCAAAAGAACGCGACTGATGGTTGTATCTTACATGGATGCCCGAAACTTGGTGCAATTTTTCTTTTCTATGCGCAGATGCCTCTCGCATTCAGCATTTTTATGGTACTGACTAGTTCAACTTGCGTGCATGTACGGCTATGGTTTTTACACTATTCGCCGATTCCTATCTCATGTTCCGTACGATTGAATAGGATTGAGAGATAGCTCCGGCGCAATGTCGCCAGACGGGTAGAAAGATTTGGCCAAACATGGGTGCTTATTCTGGCGATTTTCGAATTACTTGGGCATTCGTATGACACCACGAAATTTTCGGAGATTTCCGCACAGTTCGTAAAACCTAACGACAATGAGTGGAACCTTGACGGCGAATGGATGTTAACCTCCTGTTGAACAATGGTTCACCAGTCTTCAGAACAGGACCTTCTAAAAAATTCACCCGCATTTCCCCGAAGGGGAGCATGGGGAAGTGCGAATGCACGGGTGATGCTATGAGGGGGAGTTATGTTGAACTGTGTTGGCATTCGCCCGTTAGTTGCATTTAACACCCCCGCGTGATCAGGTGGGGATTCACACACCCCGTTAGTCGTTCTCTGGAAATCTTGGTGAATAAAAGTGTATGTTCGATGAGATCACACACACACGCAAGTAAAGTGAAAACGACAGTATTCTTTATTCAGCACTTGTTGGTCGTTGTCGTGTAGTTGACGGTCATTATGACCGCCTTGTGGTGACTGAAATGTACGGTCAAAGAGTTGTTGCAAGACCGCGCGTATCAGACAGTTCCTCGCAAAGGCCAGTCAGATGTAGCTGCCGTGGATGGTGGTGGGAGCCTCTAGCGGTAGGGCACGTCATGGAGTGGTTGGCGACCATGTATTCCATCAACCACTCGCCGCCCTTTCGCACGTCGCCGCGGTAAAGTCCCCAACAACCACGACCGGGTCCGAGGGCTTTTACGCGCCTGGCCACACTCTCCATCGCCGCGTCCACGTATTCGACGACGTCGTCGCGCGAGATGTTTGGCGCGAGGTAGAGGGTGACGACCACGATTCCGTCGCCGATACGCGTCGGTGTAGACGGCACTGTACGGGCGACTCGTCCCTGACCGCCGAGGTGGACACGGCGTTGCGACACGAGGTTTCGCGTAGACGTGACCGACGAGGTAGACACCGCAGTACTCCGCCCCGACTTCCGCGCCTGGCGAAGCAGCAGTCGTCGATGGGGAAGTGGGAATGCACGGGTGATGCGAAAGAATTCTTCTTGGCCAATCGCCCTAAGTGGGTATGTGGTGCCGATGGACGGAACGGCGGTGGACGCGTGGATTCAGGGTCGCTTAAAAGTGCATTCGCACTTAAAAAATTCGTTCCGCTCTCTTCTTGTTTTGCCACGTCGACTGCTTCACCGCCGAAGGCGGCCTCTTATTGCATGTGCGGCAGTGTGGTAGCCTCCTCCGGACTGTTCTTTCCCTTTCCCTAGGCTTCATCAACCTTTTTTTTCAGTCTCATACAGCCCTTCTGTAGCGCGGCAGTTTCTTTTTCCCAATGGGCACATTGTAGGCTGTTGCTCACGCTTTTTTACCTCACAACGATCTCGTGCACTTCCAAACGCGTTCAATGGAACAGACTTCAAATGCCATAAAAACGTAGACCCCCAGCTACTCTTCAAACTGACCCGGGGATTTAATTATTCTCATTCCACATTGCATGGAGGGTTGGTGGGGGCACTGCATGATCCGAACGGGCTCAGTGACGCTGTTTAACTCCAGCTTCTTTGGTTGCCTTTTGTCTGGAGCCAAAACGTCATTGCTTGGTGGGATCAAAATGTTAAAATTGAGCTTTTGTCCTAGCTGGTATTTATTTATTTATTTATTTATTTATTTATTTATTTATTTATTTATTTACTGCCAGCGGAGTGGGTGAACGCGATACACAAACGTTCACCAAAATAACAGCGAGAAAAAAGACAGGTCAACTGACTACACCGCGAACAATACTATACAATATCGACATATTGGTTTACACACAGACTTCGTTTAAACACACAGTCTTCGTTTTTGAATAACGCTGTACGAATCATAAACTTATACCAACAAGCCCAACTGATACTTATTCTTAGAATATGCATGTCATGCATTTTCTCATCCCTCACATTATACAGTGTGCTATTGTTGGTACAAAACTGAATTCCTTCGTTCCGTTTTGAATGCAGAGGCCGCGCGAACTAGCCGTTACTCTTGGTTTGTAGAAAGCGTTACAAAAGATAACTTCCGTGGTTTAGGTTCGGTCTACCATAAAAATACCCATAAACTTCCTGTCTGGACCATGAAACTTCGCCATTTTTTCTCTTTCTACGTCGCTGCACCCCATTGCTCTGTGGTTGCCGACAGAAACTCCTGTTGTTCGAAGCATTGATCGTTCACTGGTCGATTTATTCGGGGATGGTGAATCTCCCGAGCCGTCCATGCCCGGCGAACAAGAATCTCTTACGCCGGAACAACCAAGGGCAACAAAACGGTATGCCTAGTGTTGCAGAGAATCCAAAAAGAATCAGGCGGTCCAAAAGTGAACCATGTTAGAAGAGCAAGCCGCAGGCATTGAATTTCTTTAAGAGAGGCTGAGAAGTGGAGAGAACCCCTTCTAGAGGTTGGGTCCCGTTCCGTTCTATATTGAACCTCCATGCTAAACGAAACTTTTTTTCTAAGGCCGCCAACAGCATTTCTGACCAGCGAAGAGCCCTGCAGCAACACATACGTGGAGCTGGCTGGTTTAAAGCCGCCTAAATAGAAACCTTAGGATTTCGACATTCGCCTTCCGAATTTTTTTTGTATTTCAGCATGAGTTTTTTTAAGTGTTTAGCCCCCCCCCCCCCCTCCCCTCCTGTTCAATGCCAACAACCAAAAGCCACCTCTCTTGTTCGTCCTTTCTGCGTCAGCACTGCTGAAATTTTATTTGAGCGCATAAACTTTTGCGTTCTTTTACTTACATCCACCAAAACAGGGCACCTTTCGTTGGCGCGTAAAACAATTTGGACGCAGTTTTTTTATCCTTAACCGGCAGCGGTTCCGCATTAAGGCTATTCGTCAAGGAACGTTTTCCGACGCGCATATCTCGCGCAACACTCTTTTCTGGTTCGTAAGGTCTCAGGACACAAGGTGTTTTGCCAGAACAGCTGATGATTCTCGAAGACATTATCCTGCACAACTGTTTTGATACCTAGGGTCCCAACAAAATTTCCTCGAAATGTTATGAGCTATTTCATTTGTGGAAAGTTGATATTAAGGTTTAAGTCATGTTGTTCTTAAGAATGGTGCCCGTAATGAACTAATCTGCGCAAATCGCTTTCAACGGCATGGTAATGGTCATTACGACCTCTCCTCACTGTAAATCCGTTTTCTAACGCGTCGCACTTCAAATACACGAGGATCCTGGTGGGTATTTGTTTGCAGACCAGCAACATATGTAAAACCAAACCCGTATAGGCTTCGCTAAAAATTCAAAGTGTTCTCTTTGCAAGAGGGAAAGAGAGAGAGAGAGAGAGAGAGAGAGAGAGAGAGAGAGAGAGAGAGAGAGAGAGAGAGAGAGAGAGAGAGAGAGAGAGAAAGAGAGAGAGAGAGAGAGATAAACTTTAATCACAGATGAATTGAGCATATTTGTGGTCGGGGTCCTCAGTCCAAGACTCCGTAGGCACTGCCGACTGTCTTCGTCCTTTCCTCTAGCAAAAGCTGCGTTTCAGGGCAGGAGCTGGCCAGCGTATGCTCCCACTGCTCGCGTGAGGGGTTGGGGATAGGGGGAAGACCTGGGTTTAGTTGGCATTCCCAGACAATAGGGTAGAGTGTGCCTTGGGCTTGGCAATAGGTACACAGAGAATTATAGAGAATAGGATGGATGGCGTGTAGTCTTGCTGGTTGTGGGTACATATTTTTTACTGGTGGATAGAGTTGTCTCGCCAGTCGGTATTGGTGGGTGATATCGGCAAATACTTGGACGACTGCAAATACTTCGACAACTTTTGAGGGCCTCGCCAAACTGCAGCTGCTTACTCCTCGCACGTATTGAGTGTGTGTCAGCGTATGATTTCAAAGCAGCTTCAGCACCGCTAAAGCTTACTTAATATCGCAATCTTGTTGATTTGTCAGTCTCTCCCTAACCTTCACTATCCTTAAACACTGTAGGGCCAAAACACCGCGACCATTAACTGTTGGAAAGATTGCAATAAAAAGGATACTGAAGACATCTATATCTCCGCCCACTAGAGCTGTCATGAGTGCAAATACCCAAACCTTTCTTACCTTAGCAGTCCAACCAAAGTCATACAGTCGGGTTCTAATATTCTGCACTTCTTTGCGACTGGTTTTTTCCTCGAAGGACCTTTTTACGTTATATATCTGGGGGCGGGAGGGGGGGGGGGGCGCTGGAGGTTAAGCTCTTCTCTACATGGAGTCTATTAAAACATCCGCGTTTTGTTCACATTGAAAGCGAAGAGTCAACGAGATGTTTGAGGTACTCATTTACGCCCGGGAAAGGCTTACCTTTTTGCTGTGTCTGTCGCACGGTTAACTTTTAGTAGTCGACTTTAGGGTGGACCGTAAATGAAATGCTGTGACTGTTGGAACCTACTGCGGAAAGGCGCCAAAACATTCCGATTAATGCCACACCCTTGACGCTAGCGAACAAGAAATCAATGAAGCGTCACTGAAAAAAAAGAGAACTATCCTGAAAAATCTTCGAACGCACGTGTTGCAAACTAACGGTGGTGTTGCCCGCAGGTGTATTTGTAGCTCTCAGGTGTGCAATCACTTGTGCTGTCAGAGTTCCTGAGCAGATGCAATGTCTTTCGGTACTTTCAGTTAGCTAAATATTTCCTCCAAATATGAATTCATTCAGGCAACAAACGGTGTGGTCACCAACTGGGAGATGAATAGTGCATTGCTTCCATGTTGCGCTGGAAATGAAGCGTCGTGTTTATGGTCATTTTCAAAAATAGGGAATAGTTTTATTCTCAGCACACAGGGGTGCTGTTACTATTCACCGAAGACAACAGTATTGAATCAAGCCTATCTTACAGAACAATACCGATACCCACCGACTACCCTGTACTGCATAAAAAATTGCAAATTACCGTGGAAATACGGTGTTATACTATGGCGCCTAATTCTGCTTTGTATACTTGCATTATTCTTTCTCTGGTGACACTAGCACCTGAACCGTGAGCGCGCTATCTAAACAGTGTTAAAGACGCTGGTCACTTGCATTTCTACTATAATGCACATTTCGTTTGTGGCATTTATTGGGAAATATTCTCTTGGTAGCTTAAAAAATGGCCGGCTGCATATCGCTGTAAATGCTTCTAAAGTGTACGTATTTACCCATTACCAACTGTACCAAGGTTTCTAGGAGAAAACTGTCATAGCACTCATTTAGAAAGCTTTAAACAGTGTTTCAATGAAGGAAGCTACCCAGTGCTATGAAATTTTTCCGGCAGTGCATGACTGCTGATGATCTAGTAATTGCAAATGTTGGGGTCACACAAATGTCACATCAGATTGAAAACTTAACAGTATTGTTTAAAGAGCGCAACATACATTCCCCTTTTAATGACCGCCCTATCTCGCTAACCAGCACACCTTGTAAAATATTTAAACATATATTTTAACCTGGAAGGTTTTTTTTAGTTTTCTTCTAAACGCCAACATGGTTTTGGAAAGAATTGTTCGTGCTAAACTCAACCCGTGTCATTCACACAGAGACTAAACACAAATCTCGATCGTTCATCTATTGATGACTGCATTTTCTTACACTTTTCAAAAGCGTACGATAACGTATGTCACAAGCTGCTACTTTACACACTACATGATCTTAATCTTGATTCGAAACATTTATTTTGGCTTGAATGTTCTCTTTTTAACCGTTCTCAATTTGTTTAACCTAACGATAACGTCTAACCATGAACGAACGTCTCTTCTAGAATCCCTCAAGGGTCTGTTCTGGCAGCCCGCTATTTCTTACCTACAATAGTGATTTACCTCCACCCGTTTTTTCTCGCATTCACTTGTTTGCCAATGATTGCGTCCTCTTTCGTACAATCTGTAATGACAACGACATAGTAATCCTTCAATCTGACCCTAACGCTATTTCTGCGCGCGGCGAACTTGGGTAATGGAACTTAACAACACCAAATCAAGTTTGTCCGCGTATCTAGAACTAACCGTTTATTGCCCACTAATCTGAAGAATGATGTGTTGCAATCTGTGTGCACTTATAAATATTTTGGAATAAAAATACTACCGACCTCCCTTTTTCCGGGCATACTGCGTACGTAACGAATGACGCTAATCGCATGCTTGGTTGCGCATGTCGAAATTTCTCACAGGCTGTTTCAACTTTTAAAGTGACGCTTCACAAAACGGTTGTACGCTCAAAAACAGAAATATCGTGCATGATTTTGAGATGCTAAACAATAAAATTTCACACACTTGCTTGAAATAATGCAAAATACCTCTGTTCATTCATGCACTCCAACTACAATCGGACTGGTAGCATAGGCACTATTAAATCCGTCCTCGGCTTACCTTCTTTACCGTCTTGTAGAAAAATTCTGCGTTGATGTGTTTTTCGTAAGCTTTTCTATCACCGCCAGATACGCGACAAACTCAGCGTGCATAAATCATGTCCATAAAGTCGGCTTGCCGCCCTGCACAACTAACCCTTTGCCTGTAATTCATACCACGCATATCTCAAGAATGGAACCACCTTCTCGCACTGACCGCAACAATGTTGGACTACCACCATATTAAAACTGCAGTAGCTAACATTGCATAATCGCAAACATTGTATTACCTTGATTACATTGCATTTTTCTGGTTCGTTCTCTGTTTTCTTTTATTTCTGTGCTCTATTTTGTAATATGTTTGTGAATATTGTAACCCACTCCCCTCTGTAATGCCTCTTGCCCTAGGGGTACCCAAATAAATAAATAAATATATAAATAAATAAATAATACGAATGCGCGATTTTCGTGTTCATCACAAACGTATCGCAGAGACAAGAAATTAAAGTGGCTGCCTGGTTATCAGTGTGACAAAAATTAAACCCGTGATTGCAATTATTGGATCGGATTATTATTCGTTTTCTTTCTGTATTTGTTTCGGAAGTGAAGTTTATCTTCCCTATTTTATCATATTTACGAGGTTATTAAAACCTGGGTTCACTTATTTTTACGCGCGAAAATTTTGTCATTGGAGTTTGCCTGATAATAGTTCGGCAGCTAGATGTTCCTACGCGCCATGTATATTGGATATATGCGGTGTTTGTTCACTTTCAATAAATTATAACTCTGTATCCACCATTTGTCTAAATGATACAACACAGGAAGAGAAAAGTTATCTTTTGCGTTATTTATGCATATTTATCCAGAACGAAATGTCACTTTATTTAGGGCGAATTTTAATGCCACAGAAAAAGCACATTTTTACTGTCCGAAAAGCGCTTTAGGAAGTGTTACGGACTAGCATGTTTCCGCTTAGTTGAAGTTCTTTTTTGAAAGGCGTGTTTTCAGCGTTAATATAGGACTATATTTCATGATTTACAGCCCCATAAAAAACAACCAGTTCTTGCTATAACAACTTGAGGATGGATAAAGTGCATAACAGAGGGGCTGAATGGCACGATGTTGCCATCCCGCTGAGTGGTCTGTTGCCGACGGGACATACCTTTCACAACGAGGGACCCATTCCAGACTTCTCAACCACCTCATACGAAAAAAGAAGCGGTAAGGTCACGTAAGATAAAGACAGGGGATGATTCGAAAGCCGAATCTCTTTCGAAAGAGGCCATACCCCTGAATGAAAGCGTACAGAATGCTATTTGACCTGTCGGAAAAGAGGTCGCTGCTCCTTAACAAGGGAAAGTCGTCGACAGCTATTGATTGGAGGGTTGGAGCCATCCATGGCGCAACTCTGGCATTTGCGTCAATGTACGTTGGCAAGCGATTGAAAGCACGAAAGTTACTTTTACTTTCATACAGGAGACTCTGTGGTGACAAATACTTTTGTTGGTATTTTTTAACGGATTCTAGTTATTTTTACTTGAATTTGGCTTTTTCAGGCAAGGTAAAAAGGAACGAGACTTGACACCGTAACTTGGTAGAAAAATCCCCCCGAGGTGTACATACACCTTCGGGTAGGGAGAATATGCATTGTGTAGGAAACTGTCTCGTTGCCCAATTTTGAGCATATAAATAAAAAGATTGCTCAGGTTTAGCCCTCTTGAAACTAGTTTTCACAAGCGAAAGCAAGACTATGCGCCCGGTATTGCGCGAAAGCTTGCCCTTGCTTGACATTTGGCAGCCGGCCATATAGCTATATTCAATCGATGACTGGATGCATCCTTTCGCTTGTGTTTAAGGGTACGCACATATATAGCTCAGCCTAGCGTCATTGACGGCGACACTGGGGAAGAAAGCGCTGCCGAAGCAGCCGTGAAACCCTCGCCTTGACACGTGGTTCGCTTGCGTTGAAGCGCACGCACACACAGCCCAGTCGGCGTTCAGCGATAAACGGCAGGCGAAGCAGCCGTTTTCCTTTCGCAAAAGAATGTGTCGGGTAGTTTAACGCTATCGTTACTGGGTGGTAGAACAAAGGGCGAGTGTGGAATACAGCTCCTTTAAAGATGCGCTGAAAATTGCATAACGTGCGGCTATCTGCACTTAGTTTGGCTACACTTAGACAACTAGTCTAGCGTCCGCTTCCCTCGCCTGTCTTTTCAAGAAAACTGCAATTGAGGCGCGAGTACACTAAATTATTTATAAACGTGCGAATTGCGAGGTGTCTGTAGTACAGGATCAGAGCGACAATACTACTTTATCTTATGAGGAACTGCTAGCACGACTCAGCAGCATTACTGTAAATATTCACAAGAAAGCCACTGTCGTGTGAAAGGCTCCTCATCCCGGTAAGGGGGAAAATGTGTGGAAATATCCTGCGACCAACTCAATTCACCGATATCTATATTTCAGAGCCATTGCCTGTGAATGTAACAAGTGGTGGTTGTTCTATATTAGCCGTGACAAAGTACCTCGTTCATCTAATTTTATGGATGATAATTTATTCCGTAAACTCCCTGCACACTAACCTTTAACGCAGAGAAACAAACGCCACTGCGTACTTCTGCTACACTTACACACTAAAACACAAGCGCGCTACTCAGCATGCACCTTTGAGACTACACGCAGGCGATTCTTTTCTGGCCTCTACTGCTGTCGATGTTTTTTTCGTGTTTCGTAAACTTCTTTGCTTGCTCTCAATTGGTAATTTGTTTCCACCTATTCACCAGTTCTGGACGCAAATTCCCTGCTGAACGCATGAAAACATTCCATATGTCGAAGCGTAAGGCTTGCACGTGTTTAAAGGGGCTGTCACTAAAGCCGTGCGGTACTGACAGCGCAAAGGGTCAGCGGACTAACTCCTATATGTTTATTCTAGCTGCGCATGTCCTAGTGTCACTTGACGTCGTATTCGTCGTGGGGAAGGGACGGGTGGCAGATTGGAAGACCCACGCATAACACATCGGGTTCCGGCCATGGCGACGACCGCGGTTCGAACTTCATTAACACTGGCTTCAGACATGCAGCCCGCCGGCAGTAGTATCTCCAGCATGGGATTCCCTACCCACTTGTTTCCCACCTTGCTGCTTTAGCCGCATTAGCGTGTGGCAATGATAACAATTTAACTGCTTCCCTTTCATTTCAATAAGGCAGCTTAGCTCCAGTCGCCATGTCGTTCCCTTCTCTTTGCCATTTGTGACACCTGATTAGATTTTTGGTTATAGTGTTACACTTTATAGAAATACTTTGAATCCCATAGAACGCCCCGTGTTTTTCTGTTGCATTTTAATAATCAGTTTTAACAGTATTTTTTTGCCTTCAGTCATGTTATAACGAGGTGCACTTCGTTTACTTTCGCCTAGGGATATTGAAGCAATTTAACTACACATTTTCTGGGGGTGTTATGTAATTTGCCTTGTTTATATGGTTCAGTATTTCTGTTCACTTTCAGTAACAAACCCAGCGCCTCAACTTCACGTCCTAAATTTCGCATTATATACTTGAATTCTGAATTGAATTGAAATTGAATTTTGAATTTCCCAGGCGAATAAAACATGCTAATGATAGTGTGTGAGGATAGTAGTAGCAACTGCATCTGTCGGGTTAAGAAGTTTTTTTGCACCGCGAACACAAACGATGTGTTCAAAAGGCCTCCGCAGGATGTCGGCAGAAGACGCGCAACGTTCAAAGAATATTCAACGCATTCTTCCTCGGAAACTGTGCTCCTACCGCCACTTCGAGTTGACGTTGTTCCTTATTGTAAACCAGTCACCAATTTCTTGTTTGGTAGACAGACAGACAGAAAAACTTTATTTCGGTTAATGCCATTCAGGTCGCGCTTGTAGCCGGTGGCAATCGACTCACCAGCGACCTCCTCAGCCCTGTCGATTAGCCGGACCTGAAGGTCCGGATCGGAGCTGCGGAGCGCGGCCTCCCAGTGCTCCTCAGTGGTGATCAGTGGGAACGGATCAAAAAAATTGCGTATTGGGCAAATGTAACTTCAATAACTCTATGGTCTAACTGTGCCCGTACCTTAATCTGCCTCGGACATTACCTTCAATGCTTTAATTTTGTAGGGGTCCGAGTCAAGGAGCACGTTAGGTTCGGCGGCCGTTCATGAAAGAGTTCTTGCAAGTCCAGCAGTTGCATGCCGGAATCGTTTGGGAAACTTGTTAGGCAAAGTAAAACGGGCATCAGAAGTCGCGTATCCCCTCGTGCTATTTTCAGAGTGGACAATTAACCCATTGTTTGCTTTCTCTAGAAGTTGACTCCGCGTTTTTGGTACCCAACGGGGTTATTTATAAAACCACGACGCAAGGGTAATCGCAGGTACAGTGAACGGTCATATGGAACAGTCACGTTCATTTTGAACGTGTCCGTGATCATGTGCGTTGTTAGGTTTCGGCAGGCCGAAAAGGAGAAAGTGGTTTTTATTGGCAATTTATCCAGGTCGACTTGCCGGCATAAGAAAATGATGCTGTATATAAGATCCCGAAGGATGTAAATGAGGCGGGCGCTCGCTTTAGCGATATTAGAGTAGCGAAATCCAAGTGTAGTTCAACAAAATCATTAGTGAGCATCTTACTAAGCCCATCTTACCTAATGGCTTGTATCTCGTCCACCAACTACTTACGCCAAGTTCTTGTGCCGCAAGAAACTCCAACGCGGAAAGTACCACTCTGTGTGCAAGTGAATAATGATTGGTCATAGATTAAACACGGCCGCTCGATGGAAACTAGGTCCGGCCTGCCGAACGCGCCCTCTCCGCCGGTGACGGCGTTAGTTTCCCTTTCCGCCGCAGGCGTCAGTCGTGGCGCTAATCATCGGTGAAAGATGAGCGGCAGCTGCCGGCTGCGGTCACGGTTTCAATACGGTGTAAGTTGTTCATGACTGTCCCGACGGCCGAAGTCAGCATCCTTATAATTTATAATATTACGCGGTGATAAGTGAGGCGGAAACTCACAATATAGGCGTCATGGACTAACTATTATTTCAGAAGTAGGCACAGCGCTACATTTGTTTTCCTTTTAGCGCGCCGCAATGCGACGTTAGCAGGTGCGTATTGCTAACGTCGAGCGCAATAGGCGGATTTCTTTCTAAAGACTTTCCCAAGGCTTTCAGGAATAATATTTAGCATGGCAAGCTAGTCTGAGCAAACCGCATTTGTTTATTACAAAACAGCTTACAACTTGAGCGTACGTAAAAATTACATGAACGTTTCGTGCTGTGTCGTACACGCCCATTTCTCAATGCGCGTTTGACAAATGTGACTGGATATTTTCACACCTTGCTTAACTGTGTTTTCAAAGAGAAACTGGAATAATCTAATACCTTTTAGGATCCATTGGTCCATTTGCTTTGGAAATATTGTTCGACGGGCGCGTTAGGTTACCGGGTACACAAAATTATGGGAAGACACACGAATGAAATGGACAGATCGGAACGCAACTCTGAATTGATTTATTGCAACCAGAACACTATTTACATGGGAACCAAAACACGGAAATGAGTACAGGATGCAGTAGAATGCTGTAAAACTTCGGCAGTCGTTCTTTGATTTACACTAGTTGCACAACGTAATATACAGTTGGAAAATAAATTAAACTGTATTAAAACCCATGTGACATCAAAGGTAAATTTAATACAACATTTAAGAGGGATTTACTGGGTTTTGTGAGAAAATATGCAATCATCTTCGCCTATGGTTCACCAGCAATCAGCTTTACAAGCGGGAAAACTTTTGGCGAGAAATGTTTTCCTGAAAGCTTCAGTAGATTCTCTAAAGAGCTATTAACGTCGCCAGCCCAGGTGGCAAGAAGCAGCCTGAATAGCTTTTTTAAGAACATTTCGCAAAGCTCATGACAGGGTACGGGTCCCTGTTGCTGGCGCACCACATCAGCGGACAGTCTGCGAGGTATGGGAATACGGTGTTTGAAAGGAGCTTACAAATTTGTCCGCGTGTCGAACTGCCTGTACAGCGCGATTCCCCTCGAACTTCTTCACTTGTTCACGAAATTCGTCGCAGCGTTTTTGCAGTTTTTGTAGTTTTTCGTTTAGTCTGTTTTCTTTCATATTAAGGCGGCGGGCATTTCTCTTGGTGTTATCGAAAAGCCTGTCAGATCGAACGAAGTCTGGCATTCTCGAGTCTCAAAATTACGTTGGCCGCATGATTGCATGTCCGTGAGAGAGTACAGGATTGGGTCTAACCTCTTTCGGTGAGTGCGGTTGACCTCTTTCTTCATTATCCGTTAGGCCCAGAATTGAACGCTCAATCGTTCCAATGTTCTGCAACCATTGTGCTCACTTGCCCTGATTGCGTACTTGAGATGCCGACGCACACGCCTCGAGCAGCGGCCGAACAAGCGCCCTCCTCCTTTTTCGGGCTTTCCGGCAGCACGTACGTTGGGTACGGCGGAAATTCTTGTCGACACAGCTGTTGGGAGCAACAAACTTGCCCTACAATCCCACCGTGTAGTCATCCTCTTTGAAGTGCAGCGAGCAAACGACCGATCTGGAGCTTGGCTTCCGTGGCTGCCCTTGTTGATCCCTTGACGGGAGATGTTGTGCAGCCAGGCGTCTCGGAGTCGTTCTTTGGAGGGAACTCGTGGCAGCCAGACGCCCGGGGTTTTCGAGGAATTCGACTTGCAAGCGCGGCACGCAGCAGTTTTGGGCATTTCATAACGAGGAGCACACTCGTACGATATATTGCACGAGCTAGTGCGCGGAATTCGGCGAAACGAATAGCTCAAAAGCGCTCACGCGTGCTTCAACAATCCCGCCGCTGCTGCTCTTCGCGCCCAAGCCGGAGTCTGCGCCGATACGTGGCGGCAACCGTAAACTTCGCTTCCTATGCCCTCGCCCGTCGCCGACACGCGATGCTGCAAGCCGAATTCATCCTTCCAACCGTGTTGCTTGCCCGCGTTAATTCCGATTCCACCCTCCCGAATGTTAACATGTACAGATTATTAAAACTGGAAGCTGAGCTAATTCGGTTCCGTTCATAATGACAAATGACAAGCAGCGTAAATGCTATACAACATAGAATCACGCAAAATACACAAGTTATCACTGCCAAGAAGTTCTTATTAAATCTATTAATATCCACGCAAGCGGCCTATCAGACTTCAAAGGTAAGATTTCACACATCGGAAACTCCACCGCACATGCTAACATCAAAACCACGATTTCCAAACGAAATACGGAAAGAAGAAAGCAAACCACAAACACATTACCGATAGTACCACAGGTGTTTCCCTCAGGCCAAAGCAGCGCATCTACGTACGCCGCGCATCGTACACAGCGCATCTAAGCATTTTATGTCCCTGTTTAACGAGTAAATATCCGGTTTACTAATAAATGTGACCTTCTGCAATTTCTCAGCATTTGGGGACATTTGGCTGGGATTAAAATTACCGTGCCTGAATTCAAACATGAGACTGCCCTGGGGCTGCTGAGCCTGTGTTTGGCAAGGTTAAAACCACGGCCGTTTTAGAATTGTCCTTCAGTTAGCATGGTGCATGGGAGCAGTAATGGAGTTTTATATTCCAACACAAACGCGCTGCTGTGTTTAAAGCGAATTAGCATTGTAACATGCTGCACAGTCATATTCCCGAACATCGCGGGAACTGGGTTGCGGGAGCGGCCGCATCGCACTCGTCTTTTTAAACCGCGAACAAGAATTACCGTCATCAAACAGATTAAATTCTTAGTCATTGAAGATATATCTTTGCCGTAAATTGTGGTGTCATTATTTTCCAGATATGTGTGTTAGAACGCGAGGGTAAACGACGTTTTTAAAGGGGCGATTGATCGTCGATATTCCGTAGGCGCTCCGAAGCGAGGGCCGCGGGAGCCGTCACCGATGTGTGGCGCCCCCGCCGAAAGTAGCGGCGGCAACTGACAACTCCGCTGTTACGCGCCTGCCCATTGGCGGTGCGTGAATGGGCAGGCCGGACCTAGTTTCCATCGAGCGGCCGTGGATTAAATCTCAAAATAAGAAATCGTTCACGGGACGTTCTCTCGCAAAATGTTCTGATCAGCGTTTTAAATTGTTCCGTTTTTTCTAAAAAAACAAAACAATGAGACCATCGCAGACGGTGTTTTCGCGGAAACTAGAAGCCCCTAGGGAGAATTACTATTGCAACAGAGAAGTGGGTCATCTTCCACAGACCGCATTGCCATCAGCAGTTACGGCATGAGTGATCAGGACAACTGCTCATGGAGTAAATGGCGGTTAATGACACACCTATGCGCCATTAAGGCAGCCATGGGAATCATTTACTACTCGGTTATTAACTCCAGTGGTTATCCTCATGCAAAAACAAGCCTGTACGGCAAGCCGAAAAGAAGAAACAAGCTTTAGGCGATCTGCGCCAGCGCTGCTGAGATCGTAATGATACATCGGAACTCCTCTGTACCTATAGGACTGAACAAATGCTTGGTTGGCTTTTTGTTTCAGGTGAAACATGGATTATTGATGGCATACGTCAATTGCTGGCTGTTCTGATGCAAAATGGTGTAGACCAAGCACGATACATTTCATAAAATATGCCTGTATTAGTAGAATTATTGCTTGCATGTATTATCTTTCTTTTTGGGGGGAATGGAAATTCCACCATGGGCGCTGGCCACAAGGAGACCTGGACCATGCGGGACAGTCCTCACTAGGCGCACCCTCAAGTGCGCTTGCTATATGTATTTGCTATAGGCACTGTTTGAAACTCGTGCCGGGTACGTCGCGCCGCACTCCAACAGAAGCTGCTCAAGCTTAGTTCTGCGGTTAAAAATAACCCGTTATTTTCAGTGGACACTGCGGCCTAGTTGTAAAGGTATAGTCCTTTCTGACGATATTGTACATGCGTTCAATGTATCCGCATTTTCGTTGGGGGTTTCGTTCTATTTCTAAAACCACCCAGCCCTCATAATGGCTTATAATTTTGTGGTTTAAACATGAAATAGCAAAAATCTGAAGCCGACGCCGCCATAAACCTTGCGTTCTTTTTGACAAGCCAAAAGCTGCATCAAAACATTTTGAACAGTGAAATTGTGACAGAAAGGCAGCAATTGAACATGATCGCAATGAAGCGCTGCAGCAAACAACTGTCCTTTGTTATCGACAACAATAGTCTTGGTACTCGTAAACTACCGGTATATACCCGGCAGCGGCTACGGCCCGGAGCTTCAAATTAAAAACGAGTTGGCGAACGCTAATAAAACCGCAGCGATACTGGGCCTCCAACTCTCTGACGAAGTAAGATGGATGAGCCGATTTGAGTTTGAACAACCAATCTCTGTGCTCGCACACACAGAGCAACCATCGAAGCATGTCCTAAAACAATCTGGTATCGTACAGCGGCGTACTATTATTTAAAATAGTTTCATTTTACTGTTTCAAAAAACGAATCCTCATAACTAGACGCCGGATTGTTAGGCATTGAGAAAGCACGTTTAGGCGCCAAAAACAGGAAGCCAATTCAGCGTTTTGGGCAACCAACGTCGTAAACTTATGCTCCACAAGTTTTTACATAAAGGCAAATAATTTCTAGCGAAATCGTGCGCTTCGTGGATCGACACAAAAAAAACCACGCACATCGTGGTATATGACGGCACAAAGGCGCTAACAGTTGAACATAGCCGTTCAATTATCCCATACGACTGCCGGATAATGAAGATTATTTTGCCTAATTCAAGCAGAACACTTCTGCCAATCATGTTCAATGCCCAGTGCCGCATATCAAGCCTCCCCTATCGGGAAGCAGAAACAAAAATAAATATTCTTGTAAGCTCGAATTCCGAATTTTAAAAAGGGGTGCTTTATTCCTACTCAAAACCATTACATTACGACAGAACTAAAACCGTAATAATCGCAAGAGCGATAATCACTCATGAAGAAATTCACATGTGCTGCTAGGCACATCCCTGACAATTTTCTCACATACAATGAGTGAATCGTACAGGAAAGACGTAAATGTACGCAAAACAAGACAAAAGCCGCGCGTATATCACGTTTTTCACTCTTTTTTTGCTCTTCACTGTGCTTTCCCCTGTGGCCTCTACGCGGTTTCGGGTTCGCCAACTGCTCGCGCCATTTCACGGCTGCTGCTTGCGCTTGTTGGCGCGTCACCCTTCAATAATACTAGCGGTTCCTTCCGTGGAGTTGGTTAACTATCAGGCAAGTTTGGACCCCGTACAGCCCAGAACAGTGAATGCAGCCCGGTAACACGAGTAACGATCTCAAACTCCCTGGAAAGCGAAAGTTGGGGCTAAATATTGTTCAGGTAAAGGCGCCGATTTCGAAAGTAGGCATTTAGGCACAAACGTCAAAATACATATATATATATAGCCCTAGGAACACAGCATAAGAGATATTCTTAATCTCTAACTTACGCTTGTATATCAAAATGAAACGGTAGGATCGCAAGGAACAAAATAGGCTTTTGCGTAAAATACGGTCTCTGCATTTAACACTGCGCAACTTTCTTTCCACATTCTGAACAAATAACGCCTAGCTTTATCAGGTCTCACGACTCACGTGGCGCCACTAAAGCAAATACAAAATCCTGTAGTGCGTATAATTACATGTACCTGGTTTTATATTTGCATAACCCGCTTTTATTTCCTCTTATGAGCTCCTTGCGATTACTGACACCACAACGCGTAACATTGTCACGGCTTCATTTCTTCTATTAAATGCACCCAACCTTGTGCACTTCATTGATAGCATTAAACTAGGTAACACTACCAAAAGCCGTTTTTATTGCAATATCACTTTTTTTTATTTTAAAATGCTCCGCTAACAAAAGTGAAAAGACGTTAGTTTTTACTTCAGGTACTTTACGGAACGAACTACACCACGCAATCAAAACAGAAACGTCCACCAATGTTTATGCGTTCCCTTGGAACATTTCTGTGAAAACACCACATAGAGTTTGAACGTGCATACCAAGGTTTCGTTTAGTGTCTAATTATTTCAACATGTGTACAATGAATCTCTATGAATGTTGCGTACGTTTGTCGACTAGCAGTAGCGTATACCCTGAGGTGCCCGGTGGGGCCAATATACTATTAGGTATACCAGATATTGAGGTATTAAATCTTGTCATAGTTCCCGCAGAGTTGTACACAGTCAGGAATTCCCGTCTGCTGTCAATATCGGGGTTTATACCAGAGGTGAGTGGCAAAAGACAATGGCACGAGCTGGTCTATTATCGAACCAACAACTAAGAAAACCTTTTTAGCTTGCGCTCATCCACATTGGTAATGTCGGAAGGCCTTTTCTTAAGTTTAAGTTCAGTTTTTTCTAAATGACACTGATGATCTATCGAATAAATTGCGCGCAAAGTTTTCCTCCCTAGAAGAATTTTTTTACCCCTGGATGCCTTTTGGTTGCGGCATGCGGCCCCCAACCCACCCGTAAATAATTTCTCTTCGTGTTACCGTTCCGCTCGGAAAAACAGAAAGTACCAAAAGCAGCTGCTGGTATGTTTGTTCGCAAAACCTGCATCTTTCGCCGAAGCCCTAGCATTTGAGGAGTTAGGCACAAGTAATTACTTTTTCCGCCATGTTGTTTACCTAAGGATATGAGTAACCGGACAGCTGGCTCCAAGCACTCACGTAGCGAAAGGCCAACCCCGGCCACGGCCTCTCGCCTCGACGAAAATATCGATTACCAAAAGCATATTTGTTGGGACGACAGGGGCTGCAGCTGTATGTAGGCACATTGCACCAGTAAGCCTTGGGGCAACTGATTAGCGCATGCCTCCTGTTGACAGAACCACAAGTTTGTTTTTTACCAGCTGTTACGAATGGTGTTCTGCACCACAGACTCTCTCTGTTCCAACGCATGAATATGCAAGATGTACTGCATGAGAAGAATAAATTTCAGGATGGACCACCGCCTACCGTTGGCGTACATTTATGCTTGATAGAGCGATTTCTGGGCCGAAGGTCGCAGCCTAACAGCATGACCCTTGAATAGCAGAGCATTGTATGAGAAAATGAGATGTATTCTTGGTTCGAGCAGTGGCATCTTCCGTACGAGTTTACTCCACAAAGTTACTCCGCCACTGCTGCGTTCGGCTGGATAAACCTATAGACTTTGGAGAACGCAGCCCGCAAGGCGTTGAAGGCAGTTTGTGGGTTTTGATGACACTTAACGTCTCGCGAATCTTGATTATTCGGCCTCTTTCCAAACCCCACTGCGCATGCGCAATCCCCTAGCGGCCAAGTCCCTAAGCAGTCCGGCAGGGCAACAGACGACATTCCCCACAGCTCCCCCACAACCGGGAAGGGGTCGCGGTTCTATTTACATCTTTTGATTTTTTGTGTTTGCTCGTTGTGCGTGGAACAAAGCCCACAACTTGTGCTGCGTTCCGCTGTAACTTGAAGTGCCGAAAAGGGAACGGTGTCGGCTTCTATCGCTTCCCGTCGGCCGCACGCGATCGGCTACGGCGGCTGGCATGGATAAAGTGCTGGACACATCTACGACTGGTGCACGCGATTTGCATGCGACTGATCATTGCCATTCATCGATAGGACCTGTTTTGGAGTCGTTCGCTGGTAAGATGAGGCCCACGACGTGCGACTGGCAAGCCAGATGCAGTCGTGCAATCGTTGCGATCGTCGTGAGGCCATAGCCAGTGAGAGCACGCTGAGCCCGCAACCGGCTTGGGTTTGCTCGGGTCGGCTGGGGTGATGGGAACTTTAGGCTTAGCATCCTGGTGGATACTTGATCGCCGCTATCTGTGCAACGGCGATTGACAATCAGTGACACAACTTTTCACCACACTATCACCCCCTTTCTCGCATGGGGAACTTTATTTAAGCTATAACTGCCGTTTGAGCGATCGGTGACCATATATATATACACAAGAAACTTTATTTGCACTACTCAAAAGCACAGAGTAACCTCCGTGCCCCCCCATCAGTCGGCCGGGATCCCCTGGGACACGACGGCTTCTAAGGCGAGACCGATGACTTTGCGCTGAGCGCTTGAGGTCAGGCTGAGTAGCAGGACCTCCCAGGATGCAGTATTTCTATGAGGTTTGTTGTGAGAGGGACACGTCCACGCCATGTGGACGTGTCCCGTTACAGTTCTTGCATCTAGAGTCGTATATACTGGGGTGCCATTTGCTGTATACTAAAGGGTTTGCAAAGACCCCGGTTTGTAATTTCCTCCAGTAGACCTCTTCTTTCCTGCTAAGCTGTGGATTAGCCGGGGGAAGTACCTTACGCGCTAGTCTATAATGTTAGGTAATTTCGTGAAAATTCCCAAGTTCTTCTACCCTCGGGGATGGTTGTAGAAACGAGTCTAGGGCATCCTCGCCGATCGTCCGGAAAGTAAGACCTCGGGCGGCCGCATGCGCCTTTTCGTTCCCGATGAGACCCCGATGAGCTGGAGCCTAAATAAGCGTTACCTGTTCGGCTGTCACTTTCGCATTTGCGAGAAATTTCCAGGCAGCGTTGGAATTCCTGCCTCGGTCGTAACTTCTAATGGCTGACTTAGAGTCGCTAACTATCACCCTCGTTCCTGGCTTAGTCAGCGCCAGGGCGATGGCAGCCTCCTCAGCTTCTTGCGTGTCACAACTAAATATTGTGCAGCTTGAGTGCGGGACGCCGTCTTCCGTTACTGCCACTGCCGTGTAAGCTATCTTTCCTATGTGTTTTGCGGCGTTGGTGTATAGGACGTCCGGCCTGCCTCCGTATCTGATTTGCAGGGTGATGGCCCTGCTCCTACGTCTGCCCTCGTGATATGCCGGATTCCTGTTCCTGGGCAGGGGCGATATTGTTAGCTTTTCTCTAACATTCTTAGGAAGGTCCTTCATGTCCTTAGCAATCTCTCTCGATTTGTAGCCCAGTCGTTCTAGTATTCTCCGACCTGTTCTACTGCCTAGCAGTCGTTGTCGCTGTGACGCCTTGGTCGCCTCAATGAGCTCGTCTAGGGTGTTCGAGACGGCTAGGCTGAGTATCTTGGCCGTCGAGGTGTTCGGAGGAAGACCTAATGCACTTTTGATTCTTTTTCTTATGATAATGTCTAATTTACTTTTCTCTGCCTTTGTGAGTTTCAGGAGCGGGGCAACAAACATAATCCGGCTAACGCCAAAGGCCTGAAACAGCCTGAGGAGGTTTGCTTCCTTCATCCCACCGTGTTTGTTAGATATGCGCTTTAACATGCTACAGATTTGCTCTATACTGTTTTCTATTTTCCTAATTGTCTCTGTGTTCTTGCCATTTGCCTGGACGTGAAGTCCGAGTACCCTGATGCGTTCGACCGCGGGTATCGGTCTTCCGCCGGCTCTCAGCATTATGTCATAATCGTTTCGAGAGGCCTTCCTAAAATTGTTTGGAACAATGAACAGCGCCTCCAATTTTTCCGCAGAGCATTTTAGCCCTATTGGCTCCAGATATTTTTCGACCTCGCATATGGCCTTTTCGAGGACTTCCTCAATGTGCCCATCGCTGCCGTGGTTAATCCATAACGTGAGGTCGTCTGCGTATATGGTAAGGTAGGTCCTCTATCTTATTTATTCTCTCGGGGAGCCCTATCATGGCGATGTTGAAAAGAGTAGGGGATAAGACCGACCCTGCGGCGTTCCCCGAGTTCCGAGCTGTATGTTTTTCTAGGGATGCTCCCCTAGCTTTATGGTCGCTGTCCGGTTAGAGAGAAAATCCCTCACGTAGTTGTAAGTTTTTACGCCTACGTTTAGTGAGCTCAGGTTGTTCAGGATTGCAGTATGCTTTACATTATCAAAAGCCTTAGCGACGTCTAGGCCGACAAGACTTCTGGGTAGCCTGTTTCGATGCTTCCGCGCAGGTATCGCCATCTCGCGGCCGCTCGGCGGACCGCGCACCGCGCACCGCTGCGACCAGTCAGCGTAGGCTTGCATCGCGGCAGATATCTGATCGCCGCTTTTAAAATAAGCCCTGACAGCAATCCCTGGCACAATTTTCCACCACACTAACACCTTAATTTCTCGCATGTGGAAATTCTTTTCAACGATCAGATTGATTAAGAAGAGCAGCGACAAGCGCGTTTGCTACCGTCGTCTGCGCCGGTTCGTGCCGCTGAGTATGCCGAGCTGGCAGGCGCGGCCGGCGTGTGGCGGACTGTTTCCGAAGGCAGAAAACACTTCAGCATTGCTTGCTTTTTCCATTTCTTCCGAACAAACGCGCAGAATCTTCAAATTCAGCTCAGCGATCGTCGTAGTGAACCATGGAGCAAAAACAGTGGGCGGAGATGACGCCGATCGACGCATCGCATGCCGCACATCGGGCTATGTGTCTGAACGTCACGCGTACGACTAGTCGTGGCGACAGTCGTAAAGATCAGTCGCATGCGAATCGCATGTACTAATCGTACATGTGTCCAGCGCTTAAAGGCCGTTTGCGAACTGCCGGCCTTTGTTGAGCTGGCGATCGCAGTTTATGCCAGATGACTCCAAGTACTGCTCGCTCTGCTGCTCGGACGGCAAATGGATCTGTCCCAGTTTCTCTGTCAGCCCTCATTCAGTGATAAGAAGCCGCCTGGTATTATGTGATGACCAGGGGCTGTCATCTGAAGGCGTTATACCCCCACACAGAAGAAAAACTTAGGCTGCTCCTCGCCGGTAAGTGGGATTGCCGTGCATACAACGAGAACGCAGCCGGAGGAAGGAAACGCCGTCGCGAACCACTGCCGCTTCAACTTCCACTAGGCACGCTAGGTGGCAGCACACCTCAATCAAAGAGGCGGAGGTTTATTACACCGACGCTTTCCAGGTGATGAGGCGCGCCGTAGTTGAGGGATCCAATTTAATTTTGACCACCTCGGCGATCTTTAACGTACGCCGAAATCACGACACGCAGGCGCTTTTGCTTTCCCCATTCATCAGAAAAGCGTCCGCCAAGGCAGGGAAGTATTTCGAATCTCCAATTTCTATTTGCGGTGTATATTGATAAGGGGCACTAAAATATTTTGCTATATCATGTCTGCGTGGCGTTATATAAAACTGGCAGAAGTGCCTTATGATTCCCGCAATGGCCGATATACCATTTGTAAAGCATAAATTAAGTTTTTCTTTTCTTGTCATCAGCGATATTCAGCTATCCGAGATATTCAGCTATTTACGGGTGCAGAAGGATGCAAACACACAGGGATGCAGCCTTCGCCTGACAAAAGCACATATGCGGTTTTTGGTGGCACACAGCAACAGAAGAACGCCTACACTTTTCAGTTTGTACTATCGCTCCTTAAGCCGTCCCCCGAAAAGTGGGTTAAAGTTCTTGGCACCCCTGTACCTGAGGATGGCGGCTGCAGTGTGTGCCTTGAACAAATCAAGAATATATGACATCGTCAGGTTCACATAATCAAACGCATAAGCAACCGATTAGGAGGGGCTACAACGGAGACACTCAAACTATTGACCCAGGCTGTCTTCACGAGTAAAGTGACATGAGGCCGTATGCTTGGACTTCACTAAGGCTCAGTTGCAGCAGCTGGATGTGCTACATCGTGAGAGCCTTCGGGTCATCACTGGCCTTCCCAAACTTGCCAAACTCGAGGAGCTCTACAAGCACCCTGAACTCCCTTCTCTCACAAAAAAAATTCGAACCCGTCAGGAAGGCCACGACTTCCGACGAGCATCCACTCTCGCCGGCTGTGCGCTACTCGCGCTACTGCCACAATGCGCGGCACCACAACATCCCATCCCTTTTCCGCTTCCACCATGGGACGACTTCGTCGTCGTTAACCCAAAGCCACTCCCAGTCACCGGTCCTACGCTTTTCGCCACTCCAACAAACACGGACGCACAGATGAAATGACAGAGCGGTTTCCACACAGTGCTATTTATACCGACGCCACTTGGAACCCAACGAAGAATACTGCCGGATTAGCGGCCATTCAATCGACGTTTCAAGCCGCCTGTGAACTAGAATATCCAACAGCACGATCGTCTACCCACCTCCAACTCGAAGCGATATTACTGGCTGTCCAACAACTTCAAACGTCTCAGTGGCCTACCAACCAGCCTCATGCAACTATCTTCACAGCAAGTCAGGAGGCATCCCGCACATTGCGAAGGGTGCCTTATCAGAATTCTATCTGTGCGTCCATCAAGATGCTTGCCCGGAGGCTACATTGTACAACAGGACTACAAATTCGGAAAGACTGGGTGCCAGGGCACTGCGTTAACTCCTCCAAGGAGGCCGTGCGTGTCCTGGCGAGCGATTCTTTCCACCCGCTCCCACCCAGTTTTGAGTCATCACGACCCCAACTTGGACACCTTTGAAGCCCGTGCCACCTACCAGCGATGTGCTAGAGCTCGACTCCGCAGCCACATCCCTGCCAATGACTACCCGTTACCTACAGGACTGCCACGTGGCCTTCAGGTTCTGATCCGCAAGGCTCGTGCTAGGGCGGCGCTTACAGAGGACATCCTTTTCAAGTGGCGTTCTTACATACCAAAAAAAGTTAGGCCACCCGTTATCCCAGGCTCTACCAAAAGCACTTCACCTCCGCCAGCCATGACACCACCCACGTGCATGACGTACTCTTTAGGAGCCACACCGACCATTGAGCATCTCCTTTGGACGTGTCCAGGACTGCACGCGGAGTGCACCTCTTGCAACCACAGCAGCGTTACGTGTTTGACGGACTGGCTCTACCCACCCGCAGCAACAGCCAAGCAGGTGTTTGCCTCCTTGTGGGACTTCGCTCTCGCTACTGACGTTCATCTGAGACTGTAGTTTTCCCGAATTGACACCACCCTTCTCACCCGCCCCCACATAGGCCGAGTCGCCATCCTTGTGTCAATAGAGTCATTCATTCATTCATTCTTGTCATCATGACTTCTCCACGGAGTTTTACGCAATTAGGAATTCCGCCTGCTGTCTGTACATGGGCTCGTGCCGTAGGCGGCTCTTTAGGAAAAAGGCGGGAACTGGGTCTTTATATAAAATATACTGACCTAAACATTCTGTACGAGTTTTGTAGGCTCAAACGAAGACAAGCGCTTGAGGTTTTATCTCAGTAGCGTTGAGGGATAACACTCAGTAACAATTTAATTGTTATTGTACCGGATAAGGCTTGGGTGAGCGTTTGTACCTCTGCGTATAGCAGATATTGAGCTGCTCGTTTCATTTTTGATGTCATTCCCTGTGGCGTTGTACACAATGTGTTCTCGATAAAAAAATGGCTGCGTATCTGCTTTTTTTTTGTTGAAAATGTCGACGGAAGACAATAGTCGTCTGGCGCACTTTACGAGTAAATGCATCTCTTCTCTATCCCGCTCACCTCCATGCTGCTCCGCTCCCGTCTCGTTCCTCCCAAGGCAACACGCTGGAGGTTTGCTCAACCTAATTTAAGTTTACCGTGTTGCACTGGTGCAGTAGCGTGCCTCGATGCCAGTGCTGTCGTACGGCCGAGACGCGCATGAATCGGGGAGTCCTACTACAATGTTTATAGAACCCCGTTGCCCTACTTCACGAGCGTTCCAAGCGGAACGTGGAACTTATCTAGCGGAACCTTTTGTTGTCGTTGCCGTTTGGTTTATTACATGCCGTCAGGAGTCCGGGAAACAGCAGGTGACGGGTGTCTGCAGTTGATGCAGTATTTCATTTGCTATCGCAAAACCCAAGCATTCATAAACATTTTAATAAAAGAACAGTGGAACTATGTCTGATGTATTAATTTTCTGCGTTATATTTGCGTAATTTCTCGTTCTTGTCCAACAATGACGACAAGTATGAACATTGACCCTGGACTTATGGCTGCCGTTTTATGACTTTATTCAGCACCTTCGGTTTCACTTTGACCGGGTTGCTCAATCGAGTTACAGACAGACAGACAGACAGACAGACAGACAGAGCTTTTCGCGTTTAAGTAGCTCAAAAAAGACTATCGTCTTTAAAAGCTCGTACTTGAGGCCTATGGTTGTGAAAACAAACTGAACTCGTGTTTTCTTGGAGCTTATAAAAACCCATTGGACGACATTGTGTTCAAAGGAGTTCATAGTCGTAATTAGTTTTATTTCAGTAGCCTTCACAAAAAACTGTTCGGCCCAGTTATAAAGCGAAATATGCAGAAATTCAGAGAATACACACTTAGGCAAAACGGGTTAAAAAAAGACCTATTGTGTACTTTTGGCTTCGTGAAGAGCAGCCAGTCCCCTGAAAGAACAGAATTCCCATGATAAGGGCCATGTGCAAAATTACGCGACCAAAACGTTGGACCCTGGACGTGAATGGGGCGAATGGAAAGGCCCCGTGGCGATGTTGTTTCTGCCCATCGCGGCGTCCCGAAGACTTGTTTCTACTTCTTCAGTGGACCTAGGCGTCGGACGTGCGCAACGTAAGCTCCGCGGTGGCGAATTTCTGCATTCGTACGTCTTTTTCGAAGTTTCTAAGCTCGTACTTTAGGTTCAGAGTGTCAGAGTTTGGTAAAAGTAAAAGCAGTCCATTCTCTGTATCTTGCATGGGAAAAAAATTTGCATGAAAAAGCATTTTAGCTTTTGGTTTGGAGAGTTAAATCATTGAAGAGTATACTCAAGGATGAAGGTTTATTCTTAACAGACCATGAATTTGTTATGGGAGCAATGGCAAATATTAACGATTGATCATCAGAGGAACAACGGATGGCCTCCAATGGAATAGCAGGAAAGACTGAAGTTCCCCTGCAAAGAAGCAACAGTAAACCTTAATGTAGATTAAGAGTTGAACCCCGAAGAAGCTATGTTTTGTGGGACGAAGAGTTGGTACTATTGCCGTTAGACGAAAACAGGGGTGCTACTAGTGGCAACATACTTATTTCCCTATAGGACTAATACGGATACCCCATTATTCTGTTTTAGCTTATAGTGCAGTATTCTAATGCGTACCCTTCTTTCTCTTCGGGTCTACGTTGTAAGTTTTTCGCAGCCAGATATGGCGACAAGTTACCGAATGCGTGGGGCTGTTTTACCGACTTTTAGTTTCCTTCGGTTTCATCTCGCCAGTGATGTAAATTTACACCGTCATATTGGTTAAATGTGGTCTCGGGACTCATACATCTCGACACTCAACCACAGCGTGTTAACCCAAGACAACGACGGCGGCGATAACGTGGCTTGCGCGCAAGCGGCATCTCTTATGGCCGCTGGCACATAGTGTAAACAAATCGCTCATCATTCACAATCGTGGTTCCTACCGACAAGTAACATTTTGAAGTAGGTACGGGATAATCCCGACACCGGCCCCCCGCTTCGCACCATCTCGCCCTGGACACGATCGTCAAGGGTACACGGGTCATGTCGGGCAGCCGCAACCCCGCAGTGATGAACACTACACCCCGTCCCCTGTTCTGTGTTCGCAGCCCGTCACCTGCCAATCAATATCCGCCGCTACAAGTTCTGAGAAGAGGAAACTAGCCGAAGTCGCTCTGTCCGCGCCAGCCTTCTCGTTCAATGTGGGTTCGAGTACCCGTGACTTTTCGTCGTTCATCGAATTTCGTCTCTGCGTTCAGGACATCGCTAATGCGGTGCCAGATATCGTCAAATAAAGCACTGTTCAGCGTGGGAGAAAGTAAATCACTGTTCACTGCTATCGCATCTTTCAGCTACATCACACTCGTCATTGCACCTCGGATCAACCGGTACGCTCCCCCCGGCCCTGTGTATATGTCATGGCGCTTTGGACAACGACCCAGAGAACCATGGCCAAAGACAACGACTACGGCAACGAAGTGGCTGGCGCGTGCCTTCGGCTGTATCTCCTTTGGCCGCCATGTACATAGTGTAAATTCATTGCTCGTCATTCTCAACCATGGTTGCTACCACTTCTGCAGTGCCGCCACTTCACAATATTTTTCGGCAGGTACAAGGCGTACTGCAGGGTTTGTTTGCTGTCGCCGTTTTTATTCGCATTTTCTTCATTCATTTTGAGGGTTCTTTTTAGTCTTGCCTTTTTGTTGGGATGTATAGAGATCGTACAGTTGATTTCGCAATCATACTTTGGAATTTTTTGTTTTGTCTATTTTGTTATGCATTTTGTTGGTTTTGTTTAAGCATTTTGCGCTTTTCTAAATTAATAGCTATGAATTGCCTCAATTTAGGCTATTATACTGGGTAGCGGTGTTATTTTCGCAAATTATACATTCTTCGGGTCATGCAGGAAGCTGAACTGTCGGTCCATTTCCGCCATTTTTAGTTCGTACATTCAACCTTCTTTTGCTCCTGTCCTAATTTCATCTTCATTTTTAAGAAGGTCTATTATATGTATATTTTGTGTTTGGTCAGTTGAGATTGTAAAATTGTTTTTTTTCAGTAATTTTTGGCTGTCAAAATTTTGTTATACCATTTTTGTTAGACCAATAAGGCCTTTTTGTGCAAAAACACGCCCTTATACAGTCCTAGCTGTTTGGATAGTTGAAAAACGGTGCTAGCATTAAAAACATAGGCTGTACGGGACGCGTGTAGCAACGGAGAGCGGTGCGGTCTGTCTGCACAGGCGGCGCGTTATCTATGCGTAATCTTGCATAATAAATCCCACTAACCCTTTTATATATTTGCTCCGAGGAAATGTCTAAAAGATTTTGGCAGTTTCTATAGGTGACACTTTTCACCAAAATCCAACTAGATATGTCAAACAAACAACAACTATGTGCTGCTAATTGTATAAAAACACTTAGGATGTCCAAAATCCTAATTTCTTCAAACTACGGCTGTTAGCGTAAGACGTTCAAACTGCTCTTAAGCACCAGTACGTTATACCTACATCGACTAACACCCGTTACTATGTCAACGGGGCTGCAATAAAATAAAGATTTCCCGAAAAAATTTGACTTGCAATTTTCACTTTCTTGTATGTGTGACCTTTGAAACATAAAGCCATAATGATCACCTCCAGTAATGTAATAAATATCAAATATCCTCCAGAAACTTCACGCCCCTACATAAAGTCCTCCAGGAAGGAAAGCGCTGCTAGAAACGACTACCTGCAATGAAATGGAAGGGACGGAACCGCAGATATTAACAACGGAGCTGTAGTAGCTGGCCGCAATGCGTGGCGCGGGACGCGTACCGCGTTAAAAATACTAAGGAAATGCCGAGTGCTCGGAAGCGTGTGCCTCGCGGCGACCACCGATCGTCCTTGGCTCGCGCAGCGGTTCGGGCGAAAAAGCTGGCGTAAACACCGAAGAGCGCCTCGCGTTTTGTCACAATCAACAATGCCACAGCTGTAGCAACACGTTCTCCACTGAACCCGACGCGATTCCAAGAACCCCGCGCATGCGTCGTGCATGTACAGGCCGCCGCTGCGTCCAAGCTGTCATCAAGATCTACCGCGGATGTCATGCTTGGCATGAGGAACACGACGATATCGATACATATGACGATGACTACAACTCGCACAGCGCAAAGCGACAACGGAACGTGTATACAAACAATTTCAAACTTGTGCAAATGCGTGGTTATGTGTTCTTCAGTGCTGACGTACAAACAAATCCTGCAGCTTGGCCTAGTTCAAGCTTGGCGCGACTTAGTGCAAGCTTCACGAGAATATTTTTAAAATGGTATTTACAGTTGCCTCTAACTTGACAGCTTATTCAGATAAGTTTCCACCCGTTGCAGCATTAAAGCAGCACTCGAAATTTTAGCGCGATGTGCCGATGTGAAAACTCAATTAATAACAATACACATTTTTCTCTCGCGAAGAGTATATGGACTAGTACTTCTTATTCTAGTTTTAATGTTGTTGCCAGGCAACAGCACAAGAAATAAATTTTTTTGCAATATTCGCAATACTAGATAATGCCGGCGTGAGAGCATGAAGGAGGGTAGCTGAAAGTGTTCGTCTTTGTTTTCGAAATTCAGCCTAAGCAGAACACAGCCGTAGCTCTTCTCATCTTCTTCAATTCTCTGAACCATCCCGACGACAAAATGCATCGGCGAAAGCAGGAGAAGGGCCCAATAAACCGTCTGTCCTCTTTCACGGTTTGTGTCTGGAGAAAGTTTTCGACTGCGTGTATGTTACCTCGATCCGCGAAGCGTGACCGAGAATTTGAAGTGGACGTTGGTTTAATCGGCACTAGGATGAATTTAATTTTAGACCGACCCTCCGGAAGACAGAAAGGACAGTTCACTGATGGTGAGAAAACAGGACGGAGAGACGGCGAGAAAACAGAGAAAGCAGAACGAAGAGAAAAGACGGTCGGAAAAAAACGTTGGTTTCATCGAGGTAGCCGGCTGCAAAACGTCATCAGGCCGTGAAGAAGAGTGTCCATATTTGTTTCGAACGAGGCCGGCTTGTTGCATAGACGGAAATGCCTTACAAATAATTTGTAAAGACCCAATGGTGTAACACAGGCCGTTTTTTTTCGGTCGGTATCATTCCCGGAAATTTTTCAATAACTGGAATATAGGTTAATAAAAAAAAGAATCGTTCACAACGCTGGGACAGCCGTCAATTCGAAGAAGAGGGTGCACATCTTTTTTTTTGGGGGGGTTTAGGTGAAGGTAGTCGACACAAAGTCTCCACATGTTGTCTTCGTTTTTGACTAATACTACCAGTGTCGGCGAAAGGCTCAAACGGGGCTCGATGTTGTCTTTGGCGAGCATTTTGTCGACTTCGTTTTGTATAACTGGGCTTTTAGTGGCAGATACTCGGTGTCTTTTAAATCTTCTGAAATCTTGTATTGTATACCTTTTTCTAACACAAACTGAAAGAACTTCAAATCTAAATCGATGCCTGGAAGCAATTGGGCGTGTGTCACTCGTGTAGATATGGTGCTGTACTGCATTTGTTTGGCTGAGAGAACGATTGCCAGCGACGCGCGTTCAGCGCGCGCCACCAAATACACAGCAGCGCGCTCGGAGCGCCGGTGTCTGCGCGTCCCAGATTTTTGGTCCGTTTTTGGCGCCTGCGCCGGATGTTGCTATCCTCAATTTCCGGTCCCTCCCGCACGCAACATGGCGGCTCTTTATTTGGCGGCTCTTTAGCACTTTATTTAATAGAACATCAATTTAACGTGTTTTGTTTGTTGAAGTTTTGATTATTCTTCAGTTTATTAGGAATACTTAAACGAACGATGCTGCCTTTACCAAAGTAAGTCTGGCAACTTGGATCGGAGAAGCGCTCTTCGCGCGTCCCACATGTGGTTGCTCGCCCTCTCCAACGCCCGTTCCGCGTCGGCGCCAGGCGCCGCAGACGGCCGCAAGACGCGACCAAAACGTTGCATGTGGTTTCGCCTTTATAGCGCCGAAATCGCGCCACCACACGCACGCGTGATGTTGACGTCACGATCACGCAACAGATGTTAGCGACCGGAGCGCGCGCGAACGACATATGTGGTTTAAGCGCGAACCGACCGCGGCGACAGAGCGTGATGCGAGCGCCCCCACCTGTTCTTGCGCGCGAACCGACGGTTGCTCAGCGCGAACCCAACGCGGCGAGAGAGAGTGTTGCGCACGTCCCCACCTGTTGTGCGCCCGAACCGAACGCGGCGAGAGAGGGTGTTGCGAGCGGAGAGAAGGCGAGGAGGACGCGGGGTGAGGGCGCACCTGTGGCCGACGGTTGAATGAGTCAAGGATATATGGCGCGTTCGTAACCTTCTGTTCTGTGTCGGCTTTGTGGCCCAGTGGGTAGAGCACCATGTACCTTGCGTTCCGCCCGCACAGTCGTGGGATGGAAACCTGGCGCCGGTAAGTATAGTTTTTATATAGTGTAGGGGGAGCGATGCAGACTACGGACGTCAACGCGGGTGACATCGTGAGTTACTGAAATGCTCTGCATTTAAAATGTCGCTGGAGGTTCCACAGCAGGCTCATGTAAATATTCAGGGGCAATCTTTGTTGTGAATTCATTTGTCGGTGAGCAGGAGGCAGAGGGAACGGGAGAGCAAATGTGGGTGAACCGGAAAGTAGGGTCAAACGCTCGCGCTTGTTCAATGAATGAGCTGTTGAAATGCCCATGACGCCGGAATAATTTCAGAAGAAGCGGCGAAATTAAAAAAAAAAGGAGGGCAGTGCGGTTGTTTTGAATTGACATGTCTCGGGTCATTAGAACATCAGTTATTGGGGAAACGAAGTAGTAAGCGTCTGAAACAAGTCGTTAGTAGAACGCAGGATATCTGTAGCACCTCAAGGGGATAGTCGAATGAAGTACTTTTGATATAGGTAACTTTCCCTTCCTCGACCGCATTCTGTGGCAGCCTAGCTGAAACATTATGGCTTCATGCGAGTTGTCGATAAAGGCACAATGTTCAGGAAGAAAATCGAGCCCAAGAATGAGGCCATTGGAGGAATTCATTCAGAAAAATAAAGCGGGAGCATGATTACCGGGGATGGTGAGGATAGCGATGCATATAGCGACAACGGTAATGGAAGTACTTTGAGCAACCGAAAGGACAGTGGATGGGGCACGGATAATCACTTTCGTGAGTCGTCTGCATAGGTTGGCCCTTATCACAGATATGTCCGATCTAGTGTCAATAAGCGCCTGTACACGGCGCCGACAACGAGAACATCAATACAATTCAAATGTACACGTAAAGCATGCAGAGAATGTTTGGCCCATGATGCCAATGGAGCAATATTGTTGCAATAATTTTGGTGACCTGATATAGCTCATCCCAGTAATATCAAGAATCGAAGTCAGGGTTTAAATGTCGACGCTGGTATGTTGGAGTGCGCGAAAAAAAAAAGGAGTGCGCGAAAAAAAACACTTGTATATTTCAATTGCATGCATATTCCAATATTTCGTACTGATACAACCAGTTGGCATTTAAACCTTTTAATGGTTTTTTTTTATTTTTTGGTGAAACTGCCGAAAAAACGTCACCACCTATTTCAGCTGTTTCAAGCCTGGTGTGGATGCAAATCGCGAGTTGCGTCCGAAAACGTTCAGTCAACTGCATGGAATTCCGCAAGGAAATGTGGCACGCAAAGGAGCTTGGGCAGTCTCACTATGAAAGGACTGCAAACCAGGCGCCTGCTGTCTGGCCACCTTTAATTAGCGTCTGCTCCGCCCTCCTTTATTCTTACACAAGCGCAAATGTAACACGAAGACGCTGCTGCGCGCTAATCGAGTATGCGGGGACCCGAATGTCCGCTCATTTGTTGCACCATCTTCCAGGGCAGAGTACTGGTAGCAGTGTTCCTTATTATGCACCAGCCCAAGGGTACAGAAGGGAGCATCGTAACTGAATAAACGCCGTCCTTAATTGGGTAGTATGTGTTGGGCGTCGGCAGCCAGCAACGCACGTGCTGGGAAGGTTCTCAGCCTTCATGTGCGAAAGAAACATGTAAAGCTGCAGCGGTGGTCTCTTACCACATCTTGTAACTTTTCGAAATATGGGCACGTTTGGAAACAAACTGGAGGTGATGTATGAAATATTTGATGTATGGTCTACGTATATCAATGACGGCAAGGACCACGCAAGTGGTTGATCCTGATTTCATCGTGGTGTTATTCAGTTTTATCTGATTTTTTTAGTAATCCATGAACAAACTCTGGCCGAAATGATGTACTAAGTTGTAACAAAAAGTTGCCATAAATGTTGCATTGATTGGTTAATATGAATAAGTATTGTTACATTTAGTGTCCACTTAAAATATTCGGTAAACACGAATCTACAAGGGATGTTTTAGCACTGATCGACAATGTACAGCAAGAAAATCATGATGTAATAAATTAGAACTGAGTCTCTGCTGCACCGTCTTTAGCAGTGCCACCCGCTAAAAGTTGTTGCCAAAAGGGAGTCATTGCCACCGTCATTCAGTTTACTTTTCTGAGACCGTGTATAAAACAGTAGGAGTCGAAGCGGGGTATCTTTTAGTGAAGTATTCTAGGGGATTACTACAAGGACTGATTTACACCTCGGATGTAATAATGCATAGAGTTCGTAAAATAGCGAGTCGAAACTGAGGCCTGTGTCCTTCCTATGATTATTTTTTCTACGACTTTCTTTTAGAACGAAACCCTTACTCCGTGGCGAAAGCCTTACTACGTAGGCTACGTATCTAAAGGTCGTTCATCGCGTCGCAAGTGAGCTTTCTTCACCAGCGCGCACGCTGCGTCTTCTTTCTTACGGCTTCGTCCACTGGCAGCCTCCAAGATTTGGTTTAACGTGACTAGCCACAGGTTGCAACGGCTGCTTCAAATGTGCTTCATTGCGAAAGCCGGCCGCGCCATCGGTGCCGGCGCTTTCAACGCGAGCAAACCACGTCACTAGGCGACCGTTTAATGGCTGCTTCGCTGGGGCTCTCTTTCCGGTCTCCCTGTCGATGGCGCACCGGCTGGGAGGTGTGTGCGTGACCTTCATAGCAAGCGAAAGGATAAATCCTGGCGTGCACTATATATATATCTAAATCGCTGGCTTCCGAAACGTCATGGAGATGCAAACATTCACGAAACAGTTTGTACAGATACTTTGATTTCGCTTACGATAAGAAGGTTTACCTGGGACATCTTTTCAAGGTACTCGCAAATTAACTTGCTTTCTGCACTATAAACCATAACTATAGCGGATGAAAATATAGAGTTCCTGGAGCTGCGCCGCCATTTTTATTTTCCTCAGATCACATGAAATTGGCTGTGTTCCTAGGTCTGGGTAACCTAACAAGCAAATACGTGTTTTTAATTAATACCTTCAAATTTTAAGCCCAGTTGCGCAAAAAATTAGCAGAGGCTTTGTTTGAAACGTCACCGCTCACTGGTTCAACAGGTGCGAATTAAAAAAAAAACTTGGTGAGCATGCGGACGCCGGGCAACTAAGCTGAAACTGAACGTCTAGCGGCGCGGTTGTTTTGTGTTGTCACCTTCGATTAACAACGTTTGCTTGAACAACGCACAGCCCCCGCGCTTATTCAGCAAGGGAAATAATGCTGGTACTTTAGGGGAATACTATGCTCAACGAGAGCCAATACCGCTGTTTCGGGCTAGCTATTATGATTGTTTTACCTAGTGACGCAGCTACAATTCGGACGTTTAGTTACAGCCGGTTATCGATGCGCCACGTCTCGCTAGCAGTGATTTGTTTAAAAATCCCATTCTCTTGGTAAGCAAATCAAGGAACAACGGCTGGAGGGTTGGTGCCTAGCTCATACGGAGATATGGGATTTTTCGGAGGGATGTTCGAAGGTCGATAGTTCCTATACTCAGCTAATTTACCGTACTTGAGAATAGAAACACTACTGTCCCATGGCTCCCGCGCCCCACAGGCATCATGAGAAACCAAAGCAGAAGACGCTCCACGCCGGTACCTGTAAATGAGAAACCGAACTTTTTTGTTCGCAAAACATGATGCCCCAGCTGTGCCTACAGCACTAGCTCCGATGGAACTAAACCATTTATGGTTTCTGTCCTGAGTACGATCACAATTTCGTACATGGCATGCACCCATATATTGTAATGGAGCTGCTAGAACGACTAATCTTCCGGCTCGAGATGGTCCTTCATACACTTTACCTTAACGCAGCGTTTACAAACTGCTACCTACATCGGATAGGCCAGTCATCAAGTTCGTATTGTTACAATTGTGGCTTACCTGAAACTGGCGAACATATATTCTTAAAGGGCGCTGATATTGCTGAATAAAGGGGCCGTTTTTAGCAGAAAATTGTATGCCTCCAGTACACTATATTAAGACTGGCCTAGTTGTCGGACCACAGCCCTCTCGCTCCGTACAGCAAAAATCTTTGTCCCCGTTATTCGAGTTCACCAACGAGAAATCGCTAGCGCGTCAGTGTCAGTCTGCGCGCGTTCTGCGAACTCGCTCGCGGAGAAGTGAACGTTACGGCCCAAAATTGTGAACTCAGTGTAGAAAACATCGGCCGAAACGAAGAAAAAGTCAACTTATAAAAAATAATGTACATTAGGGGATTCGAAATTGGAACTTCAAAAATAACATACCTAGCGCTCCAGATCACTCCGGCATGACCCAGTGCTGCAGGCATTGGAAATATGACGTATATTATGTATAACCAGTTGACAATTTTATTTAGTTGCTTAGGGAAATATTTGTTGTATAGCGCTCGTACAGTAAGCGTCCCCCAAATTTCCACCATATCTCCTGTCTAACAATACCATTTATTAGACGGAAAAGTGTTCGCAAATGTGTGGTCGTGCTGCTTACCGCCGTGCTTGTACACCCAGAGCAAAAAAGTGCTCCTTTTTCGTTTTACGCTGTACGATAAACGTTTCAGTTGATTTTATTTTCTTAGTACCTATATTGACTTTGCTGACTTCTCCTGCCTTCAAGTGGCCTTAGATTTCCTACTAGCGTTCCCAGTCAGTGAAGCAGCGCAAGGGCGCTTGTGCAGCACTTGTGTGGAGCGACCTGTACTTGGAGCTTGATACAGTGTACAACTAACAAACTAGAAAAAACGCACACTCTTCCATGCACAAACGTGTCGTGGCTGAGTTTCAACTGAGCGAACGAATTGCGACGACGACGCATCAGCAGCCGGCAGAGTAAGCGCTGGGCCGACTGACTCTGTCGGAAGGTGGGCGAGCCGTGCAGTAGGAAAGCCTAGCCAAGTCATTTTCCTCCTGACGTCACACGAAAACGTTCAGAAAATGACGAGAACGCAGGTAGGAAGAGTGTTCTCGAATTAATTTTTTTAGACAATAAATTCGCGTAAACGCCCTAACGCACTCGGAGTGGTCGAAATGTGGCCTATGGACTCCGGACTACAATTTGCGCTAGTAAACCCGCAATGTTTAGAAATCCCTTCAGTGTCCCTTTAATGTACAATTGAAGCGAGAAGTGATTATTGTGTGAGACAAATGACAGCAGCCATGAGACAGTAAGGAATTGCTATGGTGCTTGCGCGAGCGGCCAGATCAATACACTGCCTGTGATTGGACATTTGGTTGGTCGGCAAAAAGTTGTGTTCCTTTAATACATAAGTAAATTGGCAAGTCGCGTTCAGTACAGGGGATTTTAAAACGTGTTTTATACTTCTAAGAATTCTATTCCGAGTAAAAAAAGCAAAGAGTCTGCTCCCCTGTGTTTGTGCTTCTGGTTCAGATATTGATGTTATAACAGTGTAAACAAATGTGTCGAAGCGGATAAAATACCGATTCAGTTACGGTTCTGGTTCAGGCGAAATCATTTCGTTCCGGCTCAGTTCCGGTTCGACAAAATTACGTACCGAATCAGTTTGCGAACCGGTTCGGGACCTTGAACCGGTTCGCGAACCGGTTCGATGAGTTGAATTATCACTGAAACTAGAAAAAAAAACATTTAGTAGTTTAAAACAACAGTCAAATCAAAATACAAACAAAAATTCCAAATGCTGCTGTTCACTAAGGGCAGTGACGCAATTGTACAGCAAACTTCAAACAATTACAAGATATTTGAAAAACAGATGAAGTGGTGACGATTTCCACCTACTTTCTTGCCCAGACTTATTGTTGCCCTAGCGACTATTCATAAAGCCACCGCCAAGAGACATGACGGTGGGATACATTTTCTGCCCTTTCCTTTCTTGTTAAAATCGCTATCCTCGCTATGGAATGGCGCATCACGCTAACGTTGAAGACTTAAATTTAGGCCTGCGTACTGGCGCGTTGAAATGGCAGTGCTTAACATCAATGGCGCACATTTTTTATCTTTGTAGCAAAACAGGAAAATCCTACAAGAGGCACAATAATACTACCAATGAATGAGGTTATTTGGTCACCCTGAATAATTTGCTAGCTGTCACATTATGGAATGTGTTATCCACACTTTCGTTAAAAGTAAGCTTTAGTTAACGCTCAGTCACTGCGTTATTGATCTGACCACTGGAATTCCTTTTGCGATCGCCATACCGGATGTGTGCTTTACAATCAGTATGCCATCGTACCGCCTGACCCACGGCCATCGTTCTGTGTGCTACATTATGGAATCTTATAACAGATTATGCTGTTACAAAATGAAAGGGAAATTTGACGCGTGGGAGCATGAGATGGGACATTTTTTGGGTAGATGCTGTTTAATTCGTCCAACGCAGTACTCCCCTCCAGAACGATTAGCAGTAGAAGTAAAGCAGCGAGTTGGGCAGTCAGTACAAGTGCACCTTCGAAAAAAGCAGATCTGAAAGAGACAAAACTGCAGAAAAAGCAGAAAAGATGATCGCTGGGCGAATGGGACAGTGTGAGGTACCGGCCTGCCTTTCTGCACTTGTCATCTTCTGTATTACTGTTTCTGCTTCCAAGACAAGGTTGATGGCTGCAGTTTCTTCTGAAGGGAATAAGTGCGCACCATAACGGTTTTTCATGATAAATCTGTTATTATTTGTATCTGTAAAAAACTGGAACTCGTCCACTGTACTGTCCTCAAAGCTGACCACGGATCTCCTTCCTTCGTATTGATGATACGTATGGTTGCGAAAGGCAGGGCAAAAAAAAGTATAGAGGAATCACGATTTGGTGCTTTTGTTTACTGGTTCGGTTTTACCTACTTTTTGCGTAATATTTAAAAAACAACGCGATTCGCATTTTCTTTTTTTCTTTTTTTTGTGTAACATTAAAAAAAAGTGGAGCATTTCATGCCCCGTGCTATATCTCAGGTCCGAGGCGCAGCTTATCTTTCAGGCCGGCAGTCCTATTTTAACCAGGTGGTGATATTAAACGTGGATCAAAATCTCGATACTCGGACGTTCTAGATTTCTATCTAGTTCAGAAAAAATGTCGTGGGGAAGGGAGATAGAGGCCATATTTGGTCAGCAGCAAACGGCTTAGCCACTGAGCTGCTCATGCGGTCACACTTGTCCAGTATTAACAATTTGCAGGTGTCGGACCTTTTAAACAAATTATGCAATGCAAAAAGTTTGCATACATCAGGTGTTAACTTTCGCTTTTGTGCAGTGGAGCACTCCTGCAGCTTGATTGCTCCAACAACGTCGCAGCTAGGGAAGGACAAAGTCGCTTTATATCCCCTGCAAGCTGCCGAAGATGACATTTCGTTTGGTCAGCTTTGCACTACGCTCGCCCTTCCAGCAGCAATAGACCATTGATACTTTGGTGCTCATTCATTGCTCCTGTTCTTACATAGAGCGTGATAGTGTTCAATTGTCTGGAGGGGAACGTACGCGAGCGGGTACGAAGTTTAGGGTTCGTGAAGGAAAAAAAAGACCTTAATTGCATTAACTATGCAATATCATCAACGGAGGGTCCAGCCGTTTCGGCATGAACCGGCAACCGTTATTTCTTTTTTAGGTTTAAATCCGCTTAGGGTTCAGCATGCTCAAAAAATAACGGTTCGGGTTGGGTTTTAGTTCCGGCAAAAATACTGACTCAGTTCCGGTTTTTGGTTCGGTTCGGTTCCGGTTGGACACCCTGGTTTAAAGAACTTATTCCTAAACAAATAAGAAACAAAACAAGCAAAAGTTACACCAAACGATTAAAAAAGTCGGCCATTCCCGGAATGGATTGTAAATCTGTCAACAATCCCAAACCCAGGGCATTGTAGGAAAGAATTCAGCACCCCATCCCCTCGTTTAAAAACGATGACTAGTGTATCTTGGCGCAGTTCCAAAATATCCCAAACAAAATACGTTTGTTTGCTTTTCAGCATACTGCCTAATTAATTAGGTGAATTAAACTTCGAAGGACAACGCTTTATTGTAGCGGACACACCTGAGGCTGTTCGTTTACTTCCGGAATTGTAGGCGTCTTACGGGTGGCATAACGCACCAACTCAAGGCGCAGGATGGTAAGGCCGCAGCGGGCCGTGAGTCGTCCACGTTGAAATCTTCGACCAGCATCAGGGCCATACCACCGGTGAGCGGGTGAAGCCTGGCTGTGCGTGCTGCGCTCCCAACCCCCGTCCCGTCAAAGCAATACACTGGTGGGATTTGAAGACAAAAATAACGGGAGGGCTACAAAAACATATTTCCGCCGGTAAAATAACCCAAAATAGACATTGAAAAGCCGCAACTATAAAACAAACAAAAAAAGAAAATTCCTTCATTTTAAGCGACAACCCATTTATTGTGCAGGATGGAGAGGTGCTGGGAAAGATTCAGGGAAGCGTTCATAGGATGGCTGGACGCAATCTAAGGCTGAATCTCAGAAGACAAACAAGCAATGTCGTGAAACAATAACTGAACAAGGATTCAGTGAGAGCCTAGAGGCAGGAAGTTTAAATAACCCTCTAAAACTAATTCTTTCTTCTACACTAGGAGAATCAGGATACTGTACACATGCTAAGTGGTAACCTGACAACGGCTTCACGGAACCCGCGGCAGCTGTGGGAGAAGCGGCATGTAAGAAATAAATTGGAAATCTAACTCATAAAACTGAGGATCTACTTGCGAAACTTAAGGACATTAAAATTTCTAGTATGGCGGGATATATTGAATTAGTAAACCTATCAATATTTATCATTACAATAAAAACGAACGATATTCGTGCGTAAGAAGTGGCAGTGATCGAGGAAACGCTGAAAATAGGATGAAGCCTAAATTCCATTAAGAGGAAGCTAGTTCTCCGCAAAAAAAGAAAGGCAAGCAGGGTAACATTACGCACAACCTGGATAGGATAATAAAAGAAGCAGAAGAATTCTACATAGGGCTATATGCAAGCGACTTCAGACTAGGGGAAACGACTGAGCGTACACGCTTAGCGTGTGATGTCCCACTAGTAACTAAAGAGGATCTAGAAAGTGCTCTCAAGAACTTGAGAAAAGGAAGAGCTGCATGAGACGACGACATATCTCTTAATCGTTGACAAAAGGGTGCAAGTATTGGGCTGGACAAACTTGCTGCAATGTTTCCAGAATGCATAAGGACTCTAAAAGTTCCGTAGCCTAGAAAAACACTAACAATTCTGATCCGCAACAAAGGGGGGCCACAAAGACCATACGAATGATCGACTCGTCAGTCTACTGTCACATGTTTACGATCTGTTTATCGATGTAATGCATCGATATGTAAATCGCATAAGTAACAGACAAAATTCCCACTAACCCAGAGAGCAGCTTGGATTAAGAAAATACCCAACAATGCGTCACATCTGTGCCACAAATGAAGTAATGAAAAAATCCGTAGAGTACACTAAACCTGTTTAGATGGCGTTTCAGGACAATAAAAAAGGGTTTGACAGAGCAGACGCAGTAGCAATGATAGAGGCATTAAAGACAAAGGAATAGAGGAGAGCAACGTAACTATTCTACACGACATATGTAACAAAATTAAATGAACATTATTCTTTACAAGCAAGGCGAGAAACCCCGGATCAGCAAGGGCGCACGGAATGATACGTTTTCCCGAAATCTGCTCACAGCACGTCTGGATCGGGTACTCAGGACGCTTGACTGGACAAACACCGGATTACGGATAAACGGAGAATACTTGAGCCATGTCAGGTGTGCAGAGGACAGACTCTGTGTATTTAGGTATGCAGAACACCTGAAAAAACACTCGCCGAAATACGATCACAAAGTTTGGAGGTGTGCTAAAACTAAATAGATTTAAATATAGAGTAATGATAAGTAAGCCTGCCGAAAGCGCCTTCTTTAGCGTATGTACCTAACGCTAGAACAGTTATAACAATAAACCAAAATTTACAATAATTGTTAGTGCTGATCCCAACCCGGTGAGAGAAGTCTTGGGCCGGAGGGGTATCGGCTGGGGGCGCTCGACAGGCACTCCAAAATAATGAAACCTTCAACACTCCATGTTCGTCCCTGAGTGCGCACATTCTGTCTTTGCTGATGTATAGCATTGTGTTAGTTGTTTTCAGGTCTCATCATGTTTCCACGCTCCTGGAGCACTGCCATTTTGCACGCTCGAGTGTCGTTCATTTTACAGCTCTAATCCAATTCTACAACTCTGCTATTTCAGCCTGCCTTTTCTAGTGATCTACTTTGTTGCCCTTAATGACCAACAGTTATCTTGCCTCCGCTTGCGACCACTCCGCTCTCCTCTTGACCCTTAATGTTACACCAATCATCTGTTCCATTCCTCGCTTACTCGTCCTCAAGTTAAGTTGAACCCTCTTAGTGATCCTCCAAGTTTCTTCTCCGTATGTGAGTATCGGTGAGAAGGCAAGCTTGGCGGGGGCCGGCAGAATGTTAGATGTGCAGATGAGACCGATAATTGGGGATTAATGGGAGAGGCCTGTGCCCTGCAGTGGGCGTAGGTAGGCTGGTGATGTATCCAGTCTGATCGGCATTGCACGAAACTTTCATGTTGTTACTTTTCGCAATTAGTTCTTTTATATTGCTGAATTGTTTTTCTAGTTTGTTTCCTATAGGTTGCTGCTGCTACAACTGCTGCAGATTATTTCATTGCCGTTGTTTTGTGGTCATTTAGCCTCTCTGCAATATCCTCTGCCTCTTCATTTAGAAGCAGGAATTTGCTTTTATGGGTGATTTTGAAATCCTGCGTCTTGCCTCTGTTTGACTTCGCGCGTGATTTCTTCCTTTTCATGAGTTTCGTTGTTTATCTTTCGAGATTCACCTTTACTTTAGAACCATCCTATGAACACTGCTATAAATCTGATCATGCGGTCCTATGGCCCACACAATTCTTGGATTGTCATTAGAATGAAGTTAATTTTTTTTTGAAACGTTGGGACGTTTCCATGCTGTATTCCGGTGTTTAGGTTTGCAGAAGGATCTACAGGCGCAATTCTCGTAGGCCACTCCTCAAAGCAAATCTCATCAGGGCATCGCCTCGACTATTGCGACTGCCTAATACGAAGCTTCCCACTGACCTTTCTTCTAGATGCTTCTTGCCTACTGTTGCGATAAAGTTTCTCATCACAATTGTCAAGATTGTTGTTGCCTTATTGCTCATACCACGTCCTGGTAGAAACTTTCTACGGTATCATTATCGTACATAGCTGTTGGCAAATAGCCTTGTGCAATATCTCTCTCTCTCTCTCTCTCTCTATATATATATATATATATATATATATATATATATATATCAATGGAAACGTAGAAATAGGCCGCCGAAACGTGTACAGAACCCCCAGAAATGTCCAGGGAGAACTCGCAGTGGCAGCTTGGTGGGACACTGCTTGTGTGGTAAGTCAGACTGACCTGGGATATTCAGCCCTATTACAACAGACAATATTGTATCAATACTGACTAACTATACGTGTTGGCAGCCGATTTCCCTTAACTCAAACTTGCGTCAAAGGTATGTGGTTAACCGCGAAAGAGTGAATGCGCTTCGGAGTCACACTGCGGCGATATAAAATACAGAAAAGCAATGACTGCATATTCCGGCGCACCTGTGGTTTAACATGCCTGAAAGAACAATTGTGTCTGGTATGTTATCTGTACCCTCGTTTGCTATGCGGCGCAGCTACTCAACTGGAACGAGGTAGGAGATGGCACGGAGAGAGTTGTGTAGGCGTTTTTTCCGACCCACTCCTGTCCAGGCAAGCAGAAGGCCACAAGTACGATAACTTCCTCAGAAGAAGACTGTGCCGTCCTCGTCACGACACTCCTTCTGAACAGTTTGCGACAGTTGGGCTCAACCGCTTCCTTCTTCCAATGCCCTGGTGGGCGGCGCAAGTACTTAGGGGAGCGCTTCGTTGGAAACATTTCCGCGCAGAGGAAGAACCCAGGCGGAAAATCAGGATCCTTTGGGAAGTAGGAATACGCTGAGGCGCTCCCCAGTGGATGCAACTCAAGCAAAGCGCCCGCAGCAAGGCGTAAAAGACGGCTAAAGCCTTGGGCCTGCTTAAGAACACGATGTGTATTCGCATACCTCGTCGTAGCTGAGTTGATATGAGATAAACTTTATCTTAGTGCAGCATTAAATTTCTGGAAGGACTGAACAAAGCCTAAAGAAGTAATTATGCGCGGGGTAACAACCGCAATCCTTCAAGGATTCTCTAGGGCTGTTCATATAGAGCGAAATAGGAGCTCGCCTAGCATGCACGATGAGAAAGCCCTTTGTAAAGAGTAGTAAACCATAGCAAAACGTTCTTTCGCATATCCAAGAGTGGGCCATTGTTTCCCACGGCTTGCTGTATTTTCCCTATCTTTCCAGGCTTCAATGAGCGGTCGAGCTGGCATTGCAACTGGGTTGCAGCAGCCTCCATCAGCTTGATGCAGTGATAATCGTATCGCTAAAAAAGCGTCAAAGCGAACGGTTGTTTTCCTAGTTGACTTGAAATTACTTATCCAACTATACCTGAAAAATATCTGACAAATTGTTCATAAATACATGCGGGCCTTCACCTGATTTTGATGTTTAAATTCGGGTGTTTTTCACGCCGGTCAATTCAAAAATCACCCCTTGAAGTTAAGGGATACAACACACGAAACAAAATTTCAAAATGGCAAGTACGTAAACTATCTAGTGATTTCGACACGCAGATCGATATTTGTGAACTTACTACACGACACGGGAACAAATGTGCCTCACCACTCTCTAAAACCACGTGTTGTTTCTTTTAAAAATAACGTTTGAAAATTGGTCATACAAAAGCTGCAACCCACATGGCCACTTAACGTAGCATACCCACATGGGGAGTAGTGCATCCTTCGCAGTGACCAATATACTCTATATGAATGTGCGTGTATATATATTTTATATATATACACCACACATATATATATATAATATATATATATATATATATATATATACTGACGCAAATATCGGCGGTAATGACGGAGACGGCTGCGCCTGTGTCGACTAGTGCGACTGTAGATACACCCTCAACAGATACGTCGATTACATTTGTAGGCCTTTTACAGTTCGAAAGTCGCCCAGCTCTTGCCTCCGAAACTGTGGCGGGTAGTTTTCCTGTTCAGTTGGGCTTGAACGACGTCGCATAGGCAATAGTGAGCGGCGACGTGGGGAGCTTGAGCGGCGGCTATCGGCGTCACGCCGGCTGAAATCGTTTGTAACCCCAGGCAGGTAACGGCGACCTCGGTTGAACGTCGGTCATTAGCTGCGAAGACCCGTGTGGAGAGCCAAAAGTGTGGCTAACGTCATCATTCATCGCAGACACGGGGCGGCGGCAGTAACGGGCCATATGGCCTGGAAGTCGGCAGGCGAAACTGATGGGGCGATTATCAGCCGTGCCCCACGGATTCCCCGGTGGTTGATTCCTGTGTACCGCAGAGCGTGGCGGGGTAGGCGGCATGGCCCGAAAAGACGTCCCAGCTGGCTGCACCGGTCTCCCCATGGCTTCTGTATACGTGAGGGGGCCATATTACAGAGTGGGTGGCAGTGCCTCAGCCCCCTGTTCCTTGATCATGTGTCGAAGCGCTCGAAGCGTCGGCGAGACAACGGAAGGAGTCACTACGGTGGGCTGCGGAGGCACTCCGTATCGTGTAGATGGGCCAGGAACAGACGTTAGCATCGTTGATCCAGGCTCCAAGGTAAGAAGTGACACTTGCCGAGCGACTTCATTGCGAACAAGCTGTTGAAGCTGCCGCATCAAGGATGAGTCGGCCGCCGTCCTTGTCAAGCTCGACAGCGGCTCTCCCTGGACAGTAGAGCCCCGAGTAAGCTCCCTCTGTCTGCGGAGTTCTTCGTAGCTTCGGCACTGGGTGATAATGTCAGCAACCATTCGCAGATCTTTCGTTAACAGCATCTGGAAAGCATCATCACCGATTCCTTTCATCAGGTGCTTAATTTTCTCTGCTTCCGCCATAGCTGAATCAACACGGTTGCGTAGGCCCAACACATCCTCGATGTAACTTGTGAGGGTGTCTCCAGGACGCTGTGCTCGTGTGCGGAGACGCTGCTCAGCAAGAAGCTTGCGCACGGCGGGGAAGCCGAAGACTTCGGCAATACGGTTTTTGAATTCAGCCCAGGTAGCCATGGTGGCTGCGTTGTGTGGAACCACTTCTTCGCTAGGTGGTCCAAATGAAACTCAACGTCATTAAGCTTCATGCGATCGTCCCATCTGTTGTGTGTGCTCACTCGCTGGTATTGCGACAGCCACTCCTCCACGTCGTTGTCATCCGTTCCATCGAAGATAGGGGGGTCTCGCTGGCGAAGCACACCAGAACACATGATGAGCTGCGGCGAGGAAGGTGCCATGTCCCGGTCGGTGTTCAGGTGCATCACGGGCTGTAGCCGTCTGCTCCGTAACTCCAGGATGTGGTATCGGGGTCTTGCGATGCAAAGGTAAAGTCACGGTGTGTACGAACCCGCACACTCCACCAAACTGACGCCGAGGAGGCAGAAGCATCGCTTGGCGCACGGGCCGATCGAGTATCGAGCTGGACATAGCTTGCTAAGCACGAAGAACCTCGGCTTCTCCGCAGCTCTAACTGCTAGTTAGTGGTCCAATAAACCACGCTTCAATATATCTATAAAATCTAGAGAAAGAAAAAAAACTCACAAAGCGCAAAAAAATAGTATACGAGTCGGATACACAGCAAGAACAATAACAAACAAGGTTCAATTACGTAGCGGCAACGGGACTTGCCTTCATCACAGTACAGTTACATGATTTTGCTGTCACAAATATTTGCAACACATTTCTTATATAGCTTTGCAGAAAACTGTGAGAAGGAGCGGAAGATGTTTCGGAAACGGAGAGTAGGCATGCAGTCGGGCTACGCCTATGTTACAACAACAACAACAAAAACAACCATCAACAAAAAAAGGGGGGCGAGGAGCCGAGAGAGAGAAAGGGGTCGAGTTAACAAAGCAGCGTTCAAGGTTGCACCATGACGGGGCAACTTACGCGGCATGGGCTGCAAGTTCAGACAACTACGGGCAACAGGACAATCGCGGTTTGAAAAGGAAGGGAACAGTATACAGTAAGGTATTCAGTAGCTGGGGAGACTGGTTGGGGCGGAAGCGAAGATGGGTGTGCCCCCCGCGGATGGACAGAATAGATACGGGGTACAAAAGAGCATTTCACAGAAGCTAGCAACTGAACAGGAAATAGGTAGGGCCTATAGATCACAAAAGGTTAAACATTTTTAGGTGGTGGTGGGAACGAGGCCTCCTTCGCAAGGATAACCGGCATTGTTGAGCCGCATTAGGTTACTAAACTGCTGTATTTGGAGAGTTTTTGTGAATTCTGATGGGAAACTCAAGGGTAGGAATAATGAACATTGTTACAAAAATTATGAGGCCGCCAATTTTAATCGAGGAATAAGCACGTTAGATTTCCGTAACTTTCATTAATCCCAAGTGTCACTGACAGAAACTTATAAATGAGATAAGATTCCCGAACTTCACGGTCGTGGTGCGTTTTAAAGGCGGATTCTAAAACTGTTGCTTTAAGATGTTCAAATGCATGCCCGGGCACTGTTCACATGTCTTGACAGGGGGCAAATAAGGGCAGCTTTTTGCATGAGAGCGGTGATTATTGAATCGTATTCGGAAGGGCGTTTCAGTTTGGCCGATATATTGTTGCCTACAAACAGTGCACTCTAGAAGGTATACGACATTAGCGGAATCACAATTATAATTATGTTTTCTATTTACGTAGTAGTCTGAAGCCGGGCTGGTTGCGCGCTGTGTAGTGGTCATGTGTGGGCATACCTTACATCGGGGTTTATAACAGGGCATGTAGCCAGTAGTTTCCGGTCGGTTGATAGGAGAGTTAGTAAGAAAGTCACCTAATTTCTTGTTACGCCAGTAGACAGCGCGTGGTGGTTCGGGGAATATGCTTTTTAAGCGGTCACTTTCCATTAGGATATTGTGATGTTTTTTTAGTGTGGTTGACACTCTTGGAGCGGAGGATGAGTGGGTTAAATCTAAGTTAATTTGCGAGTTACCGTTCGGTGCTTTTTTCTTACAGATTTTGTTTACAATCTAATCGGTTGGCTCGCACAATAGCGTCGTCGATAACATTCTGGGTATTTTTTATTCAGGAGGGCGGTGTTGAGTTCTGGACAGTTTGAGTCAAAGTCGGCTTGGTTTGAGCAAATTCTCCTAAATTGGTGGGCTTGGCTATAAGGATCGGCTGTCTTGCAGTGTCTGACATGGCTACTTTGGAAGTGCAAATACTGCCGCGTGTCTGTCGGTTTTCTGTACAGTTTAGTTTGAAGCCGACCTTGGGAGGTAGTAACGGTGACGTCCAGAAAGTTTACACTGTGTTCCGAATAGGAATGAGCAAGGGAAATACTAGGATGAGCTAGGTTAATGCCTCAATGGAGGTGAGGAGCTCCGCGTCACTTTGTTGCCAGATCATGAATATGTCATCACGATGCCTTTTATAGTACATTTGCTTTAAATTTTGGGTGTCAATAAAGTTTGATTCGAGGTGAACCATAAAGATATTGGCGTTGTAGGTCCGATTCGAATTCCCATTGACGTTCCGCTTACTTACACCTAATAAACTCCGTCGAACTCAAAATTGTTAAGTTCAAGAATAAGCATAAGGAAGGTTTGCAGAGCAGAAGAATCGATAGGTATTTCGCAGGATGAGTGCTCATACGCAAAAAATACATAAATATATATATATATAATATGCATATATATAATATATAATGTCGCAGAATAATATATATATATATATATTATTCTGCGACAGCCTAGCGAAGGTCTCGGTTCTGGCAGCCTTGATGCCTAGGTAGCATAAGAGGACTTCCCGCCAGTAACCCGCTCATGACAGGCTGTAGACGTTCGCGTCACGCCCCGGGGGTTGAAAAGAAGGTCCCCTTCTCCCCGTGTAGTCAGAGTGGCGCTGGCTACCACCGTCAAGCGTCAGATACACTTCTAGTATATATAAATAGCTCAGAAAGTGAAGGAGAACGCAGTCGCCCAGATAGCCGAATTGGTAAGGCATTCGACATGTAATCGAAAGGCGTGGGTTCGGTCCCCACTCTGGGCGCGTGTTTTTCTTTCTTTCTTCTGTATATTAAAAAAAATGTTTACCTAATGAACCGTAGTGAAAAAGAAAAGAGCCTAACCACACCCCTATGCCTCCTTTGGCGTTGTAGACTGCTGACCTATCTTTCTATATATAAATATATATATATATATATATATATACACACACAAGTAGAAGTACGCTCTTCGGAGACTTTATTTCCAACGTTTCGACCTGAGACAGATTCCTGAGGAAGACCCACGCCTTTCGATTAGATCTCGAATGCCTCGAATTGGTATGGCATTCGAGATCTTATTGAAAGACGAAGGTTGGGTCCCCACTCTGGGTGCGTGTTTTTCTTTCTTTCTATCTTTCTTTCTACGTAAATTAATAAAAATAATATAACTTCATCATCACCATCATCATCATCAACAGCCTATCTACGCCCACTGCAAAGCGAAGGCCTCTCCCATTATTCTCCAATTACCTCGGTCCGGTGCCAACTGTGACCAATTTATCCCCGCAAACTCTTGATCTCATCTGCCCATCTAACTTTCTGCCGCCCTCTGCAACGCTTGCCTTCTCTAGGGATCCACTCTGTTACCCTTAATGACCAGCGGTTATCTTGCCTTCGCATTACATGCACTGCCCATGTCCATTTCTTTTTCTTAATCTCTACTAATACGTCTTTAACACCAGTTTGCTCCCTGACCCACTCCGCTCTCTTCTTGTCCCTTAATATTACACCTACCATTTTCCGCTCCATTGCACGCTCAGTCGTTCTCAATTAAAGTTGAAATATCTAAGTAAGCCTCCAGGTTTCTGCCCCGTAGGCAAATACCGGTAAGATGCAGCTGTCATACACTTTCTTCTTTAGCGACAATGGTAGGCTACTATTCATTATCTGAGAATGTCTGCCATATGCACCCCACCCCATTCTTATCCTTCTAATTATCTCTGCCTCATGGTTGGGATCTGCGGACACAACTTGGCCTAAGTTTCGCTTACCATGTCGCTATTACCATTACCATTACCATAACCATTTTGCTAAGTTTCGCTTACCTAAGTTTCGCTTACAACTTGGCCTAAATTCGCTTACCATTTCCACTGCCTCGACACCTATCTCAAACCGCTGTGCTGTCCCGAGGTTATTGATCATTACTTTAGTTTTCTGCATATTAATTTTCAGATCCACGGTTCACTCAGTTCGTCCAGTGCGAAAGCATGCTTTGCAATTCGTCCCCCGAGTTACTTAGCAAGGCAGCGTCATCAGCAAATGTGAGGTTACTGAGGTATTCTCGATTAACCCTTACTCCCACCTATTCCCAATACAACGTTCTGAATACTTCTTGTAAACATGCTGTGAATAACATTGGAGAGATTGTGTCTCCTTGTCTGACACCCTTCCTTATAGGTATTTTACTCCTCTCCTTATGGAGGATGATGGTAGCAGTGGACCCATTGTAGATATCCTCTAGTATTCTTACATGATGCTGCCCTCTAAAAATAATATAACTAATATATAAAATAATATATATAAATAATATAACCCCCTGGTAGATGAGCACTAATGGTCAAAAAATAATCTAACCATTCCCCTATGCCTCCTCTGGGGTTGTAGACTGCCGGTATTTCTTTCTGTATATATATATATATAGATAGATATAAATAGATATATTTATATGTATATATACATATATAGTCGAAAAGATAAAAACTCACACAGAGCGCGAAAAAAATAAGGTTAGTAGAGACAGACACAAACGAGAAAGACGTAGAAAATAAAAATAAGTTTACTGACGGTTCAGGGAGACGACTCCCTTTCTTCAGAGTATATATATATATATAATATATATATATATATATATATATATTATATATATATATATATATATATATATATATATATATATATATATATATATATATATATATATATATATTATATATATATATTATATATATATATATTTATATATAGCGAATCAGAATAAGAAATGAGGGGCTCGTTGTACATAAGACAGAAATGAGGGTTGGCAGTCAAGAAAACCTCGGAAAGCAAAGGGGAGAATTCTTTCAAATTTTTCAAAATTCTTTATCTGTTTCAATTACCTACCACATCCTCCCCTTTGCTTTCCGAGGTTTTCTTGACTGCCAACCCTTATTTCTGTATCGTTTGCAACGAGCCCCTCATTTCCTATTCTGATTCGCTACATGCATATCGAGGGCCTCTGTTGTGGCAGTCTTGGGGCCATAGGGAGCTTAAGAGGGTTCAACGCTGGTCGACCACTCTTGAGATGTCGTAGACACTCTAGTCACGACCAGGGGGTTAAAAAGAAGGTTTCCTTCACCCCGAGTAGTCCGAGTGGCGCTGGCTACCACCCCCAAGCACAGGAAACAAAAATACCTATCATAGCTACCCCAGAAATTGGAGGGGAAAATCGCTTCGCCGGTAGCGTAGTGGTTATCGCACCAGACCAGTATTCTGGAGGTCGTGGGTTCGCATCCCACCTGGCGGGCATTTTTTGTCCACTTTCTTTGCGTCCAAATTCTTTATCTGTCTTATATATATATATATATATATATATATATATATATATATATATATATATATATATATATATATATATATATTTATATGTATATATAGTAGAAAATAGGTCTAGCTTCTAACAAAATTGGTTATTTGTCGACGGTTCGGTCCGATGCCGACCGTTATAAAGTCTTGAAGGTCGGCATCCGGCCGAAACGTCCACAAATAAACTGTTTCGTTAGAAGCCATACCCATTTTTTACTACTTTTTCAGCAACCTACCTGAGCCCTTCTCGCAATCGTTATCTATCTATCTATGTGTATATATATATATATATATATGTATATATCAATATACACATATATATTCACATATATTTATATATATTCAGAAAATGTAGGAAGGGCGAGGGCAGGGCAAGGGAAGGGAGAGTTTGTAAAATGTCATCATCGTTGGTTGGCAGCAAAAGAATGAGAGAAGTGGAAGAAGGGGGAAATAAAAAGGATAACAAGAACCCACGGTCACGGGGTACGAACATGAAAAAAGAGCCATACAAGAAAAGTGTCAAACAAGAAAAGTTGGATAGTGTCATTTCCATGTTTTTGTGAGGCTCGGTGGGTACTTGCTCCTCTTAACAGTTTACTCCAGTCGCTTTGATAAAATAATTTTAGGATTTAACCCGCCGATGTGACGCAGGCGATGAGGCGTGCCGTAGTGGCGGGCTCCGGATTAATTTTGACCCCCTGGTGATCTTCAACGTGCGCCGAAAACTCATACGTTCTTGGCTTTCGCCTCAGGCATTTTTGCCGTTCGCATCAGCAGCACGACGCCATAGCCACTGAGCCTGAGCGGCGGATACTCCAGGCGCTTTACAGTGTGACCCAGACCAGAATCGCATCAAAATCAAGACATAGGTAGTGTACCATCACAGGCATTTGACGCTATACAGTCAAATCTGGTTATATGTACACCATAATAACGAATTTTCCAAATCTACGAATATTTCAAGAATCACCGCCACGTCGCTGAAAGGTTTAATGTGAAAATATTTTAGAACTACGAATTTTATTATACTGCATATTTCACAAAAAATGCACGTAATGTGTCTCCCCAGTATAATCTAAGGGCATCAGTATTACGATTTCGGCTAAAAGTAACAGCACCGCAACTCTCGCATGACACAGAAACCGTAATTTTCCGGTGCATTCCCTGAGTGCAGTAGCTATCATAATCACCACGTCGATGGCCAACAGCTAGCGACCCTACAAAGCAGTGGTCTTATTTGCAGTAGCCTAGCCGGCCCAGCCCTGTTTGCCTCTTTTCTCTTTCGTTGTGTTCGGTGTTGGTGGCCGGTCGGTTGTTCTTCACGCTAATCACGTGTTCGGGCAAGTACTTCATTGTTATTCTTTATTTTGCTGCAAGTTTGTGTTAGTTCTAAAGATAGCTATACTCGGATACAACTCAAGAAAAATGCGGCTTTTTCTCATCAAAGGACCCCCCTCGAGCCAATGGTGTCACCGTATCAACGTGACGTCATGGTAGACCACCTCTACGCCGCGTTCACGGAAGAAATCACAGAGCATGTTCTTCCGCGCCTACGGACATTTACCAAAATGGCCCATTCAGCTGTTCGCATGGCTGTTCGCGTCAATCCATCGACGTCGTCCCTCTCATAGAATGATTTTTAGTGCCGTTCAGTCGTATTCCTTGTTTGCGTGTTGTGTGCAGTGTGCTTAACATGCTCGGTAACGACATTCGCTATGGTGTTTTTTTCTTTTGCTTTGTGAGCGACCGGCGTTGCCGGGAAATAGCCGCCGCTGCAGGTACTGGATTCTGTGTACGATGTGTGATACAAAGCGGTCGTCGTCATCCTGTGCGGGCGTTTCGTCTTGATCGTGAAGTGCTCCTCGTTCTACCGTTTAGTGCCTCCTGTGTCTGTGCTACCAACGTTATCACACCAGTGGCTGTGACAGGTGGCGATAACTCCTTGTTTATTACAGACATTTATTTCTCGTAGATTACATTACGCCAGTCGTAAATATTACTGTTGCGCATAGCGCACGACACTAAAGCCAGTGGTGAGTTATGCCCGGGGCGACTATATTATCTCCATGCACGGGGCGAAACGAAAAGAGCGCGATGTCGCGCGGTGCATTTTGTTAGAGCATGTGTCGAGTCCGTGTGTCCAAAGTCCATGCCGAGCGCAAGCGTATTCGCCCAAATTGTGGTCAAGTCGCCAAATACAAGAAGCTGAATTATCGCGTTTTTGGAACATGAATGCGCACGAGCTGTAGCTTAGCTGCGTGATGTGATTTAATATGTTACCTTTTCTATTTTGATTCTCGGTTACGCTGAGATTCCATTTTTATGTGTTATTTGCAGCTGATATGTTTTCGTCGCCTGTTTTATGTTGGAGCGCTTTGAGCTGTTTTGGACAAAAACCTTTGCGAATTAAATACGAATAGGGATCTGCGTTGAGTTTGTATTGCCTTTGATAATAAAGATTATACACGAGTATTACCACTGTAAGTTCAATTTCATTGTCTTGCTTAGGCTTCGTGAATGAGCTGTGCTTCGTGATAGTGAAATTTCATGAGCTAGATTTCACCGGTATGACCAGCTGCAACAACGCATGTAAAGACATTAAACGCAGCACTGAAATCAAATAAACCACCTTTCAGCACTTCCTACACATCCGCATTCATATTCTTCACCGAATCAAATTCTTGCATCACAGATGTGCATTATTGAAGCTAGATAGGCACTGCTCTCCTTGGGTTTATGCAACTTAAGTACGAAGCTGCTGCTGTAACGGTCATCTGCATGCATGATGCTGTAAATTCGAGATAGAGTATTCTCCCTGTCGCATCACAAGTGGCCTGCTGGAGCGAGAAGCTCGCTGCTCCAGCAGTGCTCAACATCGTGGATGCCAAGTCGAACAGTAAGCGGCTGCTTGCTGCAGCGCTATTTACAATGCAACACGTGCAATGTCTACGCATATATTAGGAGTGTAAATTACAATGACAGCACATCAAGTGATGCCAAATTCATAGCACGAGGCAGTGAAGTATGTTTGAAAGGTTATTTAGTGATCTGTACCATACAAATTTATCAGCACTGGTTGATGTATGACATGTTGTTTGAGTGGACGCATGAAAACACACATTTCATTATGGTACATATCACTCCGCTGAAACTCTTCAGTGGTATCATACTTTTCTTGTTACGCAAGAGCCAGAATCAGATCATACGCTCAGGAAGAAATTTATTATCTTGCCAAAAATGCACTACATGAAATTATTCCCATACATGGGAGGATCGATTGAAGCCAACATTGTTTCCTCTTCCCAAAACTTTGGGAATTGTTTTTATTACATTGTGCTTGTGCATTTTATCCAGTGGCTTAGCCATCACATAAAACCTATTTATCCTAATTCCTGCGCAAGACAGCAGATAGAAAAGAAGCTAAGCAGAATCAAAGTAGAAATAAAACACCGAAGCAACTTTTCTGGTCCTCACGACTGTTATCATGTCAGATTTGGCTCAGACCGCTAAACAGACACACTGCTGAATTATGCAGAGCAAATGAAATGAGCAATAAGAGACTGAAGCAGATTTATTTGTTCTTAATGCTCTATCAGAAGACAACCTGGCTCAGCCAGGCACACAAGCAGACAATGTTCAGTAACATGCTTTCATGTAGGTATTTTATTTGCAACTGTTTCTCCATCCCATATGTGCGTAAGTGTCCAAACAATGTAAAAAACGTGCAGTGAAAACTCAAACTAGTGTCTTGTCCTGTAGGTGAAACTTGCCTTTATCACCATTTACAGTGTCGCACAAGGAGCCCCAAAGCCACACACCGCAGAAGTGATTCTGCTTAAACTGAATTGGTGAACTCACCCCCCTCGTGCAGCGAGAACTATCGCACAGTGTAAGCGTGGCTTTACTTCTTGAAAATTGTTTAGATCAGTGCGGGTTTTCTCTAGCTCGAGATGTGCGATTTCCTTTTATGTAAACATCTGCCACATAGTACCCTGTCACTACTGAACTTATTCGTCTTAATGCCGGCACACACTTATAACAAATGAGATCAGAAACCAAGCACTGCAACAGCCTTTTCTTATTCTCATAGCTACATATCAAGGCAATCAACCATGAGGCAGCACCACACAACACAGCACTCTGTTCATTACAGCAAATGAGATCATAAGCCTATTGTTGAAATACCTTCTGCCGCCCTCACTGTTATACTGGAAGATCACTGTTGAGTCTACGACACAGCAGACAACACTTAGTAATGGCCAATGAGATTACAAACCAAACATTGCAATGGTCTCTTCTTATTCTCCTAGCTACATGTCAAAGCAATCAATCCTCAGCAAGTAACACAACACATACAGGCTACTCCAGAAATAAGTCTTAATAAAGCACACTCACAGCATATCTGGTCTTCTCTGCTGTCTGGAGGAGTTTCTTGCTTTTTCAGCTATGGAAACACAGGTATTTAAGCTAAACGCGGCACTCCACACTAACTGAACCAGGCAAAGGCGGCACTGGCGAATAGGTCGCAGCCTTACACATCTTGAAAGGACTCGATAGCAGATAGGTCACTGTTGGAGTCCATGTCGTCTTCACCCAGATCTATTATAATTTGTTGAACATGCGCACTTGCTTTACCGTCTAATCTCAGCATTGTTTCAATGTTGATCACATGCTGAACAGTGTTTGTCTAGTGCTGAGCTGTTACCTTAGGAACGTCTTCCCTCAGGAGCACCTCTACATCTGCCAGCTTAAATGTGTCATCTCTTGCTGCGACGCCTCACTTCATCTGTGCCGTTATCCACTCAATAGGCACTGAGCTCACAATGGCAGGGCTCCCGAATACATCCTGTCCTTTCGCTGCAACGTCAATACGATACGTGATTTACCGTGTCTTAACAGAGGCCACAAGGCTGAGGAGCTCCTTTTTAAGCGCTTTTTTCATCCCAAGCAAGTCCTTCGGACGTCACCCAGCCTTCGAAAAACAGTTTTGCGCGAAGTCGTCGTAGACACTGCTTTTTCCAGCCACGAGTGGTCCATGACAATTACACTACCGCGTGGAAGTTAGGTCAAAACGGCCCCAAGCCACCTTTCGAAGCGGGTGTCGTCCATCTCGTTGTGGTATTCGCCTGCCTTCGTACTCCGAAAGATGTCCAGGCACCAACCCACGAAGCCGCCCTCGCTGTCGATGTGCGTTACAATCAGGCGCTATCCTTTCCCTGACGGCTGCTTCAAACCTGTCATCAGACCACGCATGAAGGTGTCGTGGTGGGAAGCAACCGTCGTGTCCGTCAAACAGTCGATATCGTGTGTCCCGCATCCACTCAGGTTTCATCAAAGTAGAATATTTTTCGATCGTCAATCCTGTACCTGGCGATGACGTAGAGGTACTTCTGCTGCCATGTGACAATGTCGCGCCGTTCGATCAGCAGCGAGTTCCGGCCTCTTCTCATACCTGAACCCGATGTCATTCAGCAGCGGCGCACAGTCCATGGCCTGAGAGGAGTAACACCGTCGCCAGCGTTGACATCCGCAGCAATTGCCTTTACTGTCGGGATCCTATTGCGGCGAAAAAGGGTATGCTCAGACGACCGCAATGCGTACTTCGTGAAGTCGTAGTACTCTTCTGTGCGTCGTCTATCTCCACTGCTACGCGGGCACTTTCGGGAGGGCGTCGCAAGATTGCCATCGTTATTTTTCATCTCCTTCTTCACGTCCATCACCAAACTCACGCTGATTTTCACTCATTGTCGCGACCCTTTCTTCAACGCTGCGCTCTGGGTGTAGATGCCGCAAGCGAACGTACGCGTTCCGGATCATCTCCCGCCCAGAGCTGCAGATGACACGGCGCTTTTGTTTTTCTTGTACCATCGGCGTGGCGTGGATGGGAAGGCACCACAATCCTTAGTCGAGAATGATAACGCAGACTCAGACCCTACTTCTTCGGGCTCAAACCGGAAAAGGAAACAGGCAATGCATAAAACCAGAAGCAAGCAGTTTAGAGAAAGCCCTGGAAGAGCAGAAATTTACCATCAGCAATAAAATTGAAACTCACTACTCCGAAGGGGTAAACTGCGCTAAGGAAGACGCTACACAGAGAGAGGTACACAAAGACAGGCGCAGTCTTTTGCGCCTGTCTTTGTGTACTTCTCTCTGTGTAGCCTCTTCCTCAGCGCAGTTTACCCTTTCTGAGAAAGTGCACCAACTCGCCCAAAAACAAGTCCTTCTTCACTACTCCGCCTGACGAATAAGTGCTTTCACGCGTTGCATGATATTTGCAAATAAAGAATTTTTAGCTAAGGTTTTTATCTCGGCTCAAAATGAAGGCGTCCTGTAGAACTACTTTTCGGCGCGGACTCACTCAAAATAGCTTAGCTCCGAGCGCTGCCTGCAGGTGCGCGGCGGTCTGCCGCGACGCCACCTTGATAGAGCGATACCATTGGCTGGAAGGGGGGTACTGAAAGTGGGGGATTGGGCTACGCCCCTTTTTTCTTGACTTGTATCGGAGTATAGCGACAAAGCAAAGAACAAGCGAGAGCAGTCATCATCTTTAGTGACGACGATGAGGCGTAGGAAGAGTAGTGCGGTTTAGCGAACACAGAAGTTGAGATCGTGTGGAATATTGTTGTTTTAGTGCACATGATTCCGCATTTTCACTGCTCGGTGCAATCACGCACCCGATGAGGTATTTGGCAAGGTGGAATATGTAGAGGCATTCCTAATCCCTTGGGCGTGGAGCAAGCCCTAGAAAAAAAACTGATTTCTTCAAATAAAGTAGCTTTGAAATCAGTGGAACATTTTTATTTCAGAGTTTGTCAGTCTGCACACGCGTCTACTGCTAACGTACGTTATTTTCATTCCTAGGTTTGAGCACTGACTTATAACCACCAGTTTTTCGTTGCAGCTATATTTTGATATAACGAACAATTTTCAGTGGTCCCGCGTGATTCGTTATATGGATAATTGACTTAGTTCTGTTCCTAATAGTGCTGGTGTTTTATGGTCGCTGTGGCCACCATAGCAGTGGCAATGGCTTTATTGTAAGAAGAGACCAGATCGGGAACATCTGCGCCAACTGGAAGTTGCAACAACAAATGAACATTATCGGAAAAAGGGAAAAGAATGCAGCGAGAGTTTAACACTGGTGCACAAGAAGACTCACTAACCCTTTTTTTGTTCGCCCAATCTTTGCATTTCGTTCACATTATGAAAATGCTATCAACATTGCACGCGAAACTTCAGAATCAGTTTTGCATAAGGCGGATTCAGCCGGCAGTGAACACGATTCGTTGAGAGTTAGTTTCTTTATTCTTTATGTTAAAACTTTCGATTGCCAAAATTTACCGTGGAGAAGTGTTTGAGGCAGGCTAAATTTTTAGCTCCCTCTGTTCTGTAGTCTGCGACCAATAAGCATATCAAAAAGCTTTATTTAGCTATTTTGTTAGCACACCTTCAATAAGAGCAAGAGAAATCATAACAAATGCATTTGGGCCCCTGTCTCATTACATGGACTTCTGAACATTTTCCTTCGAAGGGGAATTTTTTTCAAAAGACTGAACGGTTACTTAGGCCTGAAATGTTTTGCAGGAAAATTTATGAAAGCACGGGTACCTTTTAATTTTACCACACAAGATATAGTGTTGCGTCATGGGATCGGTGTATCCGCCCAACAAAAAGCAACGAAACGAACCAAAATTATTGTCTTCCACGTGAGGCCGCTATAAATAAGCCTGCTTTCGAAAACAAATTCCATCCTTGAGTAATGGCTCTCGGTCCTATTTATCTTATTTTTCCATCAATGTTTTCTTTTGTTGGGGACATTTTAGCCACGAGGTTTTTGTAAAAGTCTCAAAGTCTGATTCAGAAATATATTCTGTTGGAACCACAAAAAAATACTAACAATTTACCAAGTTAGTATTTGCTTCCTCTTTTGATGCAGGGTAAAAACAAGCGAGAAAAACACTGCCCCATAAAAAGACTGACCCCATCAAATCAAACCCTCGGCCACCTTTCATCACAAACCATCGTGATTTATTGTCCTTCAATCCCCTTTGGAAACCGACACGTTCTGTGGTAGAGCCCCGTGATCAAAGAGCGCGTTTGTTCATTTTTCACATCTTTGCTGTGGGAAAGGTACTTGGAGCTTTTCGGCTCGACTTTATGGCGCTTTTGAGTTAAAATAGCCCTCTAGGAACAATTTGTTAAAGCACTAGAGTCTGTTTTTTTATTTTAAGTTTCTTTGTTATAAGCTTGGCAACTGCTCTTAATTCTCCAAATTATGACATAAACTATGCCTTTTAAAATTTATATGAACCATTTGCCACTGGAAACATTTTCCTTTTCTGACGGTCTGGTTCCTTTCCAACGGGTTAATTCTTATTGTAGGAACAGCTCGTAGATTTTTCCACCAGCAGATTTTAAATCATGAGAACACACGGCGTTTTCAGAATAGCTGCTTTATTTCTTACGCCGTCACACCTGACAGTAAATCTGCCAAAAAACATGCAAAATATAGGACTGACACAGATAGGTGCTGCTCTCTCTACCCCCGTACTCAATAAGTAGACCTCGCGTGGGAGTTCACAATATCAGGGTGCAGTGTTGTGCCGACTATGCTAAATACCATGAATAAGAAAAAATGTGTAATCTGGTAATAACTATGAGGACGATAACACAAAAGTTAGGAAAGAATGTGGGCGGCAGAAGTAAATGCAAAAGGCGTACTCAGAGCGAGGATCACTGCCTTAGAACTGGTCGAAGCTCGAGATCTCGGGCAACCCCAAGATTCGGCGAAGTCCTTGTCATGGCTAGATGTTGCGATGCCATCTCATCACAAGCAGCTCCAGCACTCGGTAACCGGCTCCGGTTTGCGTAGTGATCCACTATTTGTAGTTAAACGCAAAGAATATTAAGGCAAAGTGCGTTCTACGTCTCATAACAAGGTGGCCATGAAATGCTACGGCGTCGACGCAAACCGTAGAAACACCCAAATAGGGTCGCAAACCAACCTATGCATCACCGTGAGTCGACCCAATTGAAAAGCTATCTTCTACCAACCGAAATTTTATTGATTGAAACGAAAGACCTATGTACCTTCAAACCTGCGCATCATCATCGCAAAAAAGTTTTTACAGCGCACACGGCCACACACAAACACGCATAGGTTTCAGACATTGCATACAAGATCGCATCGATGTTTCTTTGTCAAATCAGGCGACAAAAGGGTTACTTTAACACTTGTTTTTGTATTTAGATATATAAAACGCTTCCACGATCTCTCTGGAAGTTTGATTGTGATGTGTAAAGAAAACAATTGTTTTTTTTTCAACCAGGGGTGTGCAGCCACAGTCTTTACAATGCGTGGCCAAGTGCGTGAAAGGCCTTCCTTTCAATCTCGACGCATGTTTCATTATTCTTATATTAAGGCACCTTCCAGTTTGACCTATATACACGTGCTGCCATCTCTATGGTATCTAGTAGACAACATTTTTGGTACATTCAACAAAAAGACTCTTGTGGTTAATAATGCAGCCTCTTATTACTTCATGCTTACCGTCAAATTTCTGTTTTACCATAGGACAGACACTACCGATTTTGATTTTTGCAGAAAGCACCACTTTCACTTCAAAGTTCTCGGCCACCTTTTTTTCTCGGTGGGAAAGGCCATGTACATATGGAATTACAGAAACCCGAGGACAGTCTTCTGCCTATTCTTCTACCCTTACTTGCGTGTCATGCTTAAGCTTTCTTAGTAGCCCTTCACAAGATGCTCGGAAAACATTTAGCGGGTAGCCAGCCGCTTGCAACCGCGAAACCTGCAATCTGAAGGCCTGGCCTACCGAATGAGAGCACGATTTAAACAACGCTGCTCTGATGTACGCAATGACAATGCCATTTTTACTAGCCTAAAATGATCCGAGGCATAGTTCAAAAGAGGCTTCCCAGCTATCGGCGAATAAGACCAACACACATGAGCGGGCTCAAATTTCAAAAGAACATCAAGAAACTGCATATAGTCGTCAACAGGTGTTTCTGAAGTGACTTCAAGCACTTGCCCTCTGGAAAAAACGCCTCTAGTACCCGTTACCTAAAAGCATTTGTGTCGGACTCTGAGCCCCAAACTAAGTAGTTGTCGATATTTCTGAAAACCTTGGTCAATACCCCATCCAAATCTCTGGACAGCGCTCTGTCAACACTACATAGAAAGATTTTTCTGAGGACCGGAGCGACCTTGGAGCCTATAGACACACGTGCTCTTTGCAAGAATGTCTTGTCACCAAAACCAACGTGGGTGTTAGTTATGTAGAAATGCAGCAACTTCATGAAGGACTTGACCGTCGTTCCGCAAGTGTTCCGGAACACAATTTCATCGTTTTCGTTAATTATACACTCACTTACGCACTGCATATGAGGGTCCTGCGGCAAAGCGTAATACAGATCTTCAACGTCAATGCTGATACCACAGCTAGTGTTGACACATTCAGATGCCAAAAACTCAACAAGGACAACAGAGTTGACCATTTCATACGGATAGTGTACCCTCAATGTATTCAACATTTTCTGCAGAAACGCTGCAACAAGCACCTGCTAAGATACGTGCCCAGAAATTATAGGACTAAACGAAATGTCGTCTTTGTGCGTTTTTGTAGTACAAAACGCTTCAAGCTTCATGTCTTTAGCGTTCGTAACATCTGAAGTAAATTTTTCGTGATTGCACTGTTTTAAAATCTCCTTCGGCCGTTTTTTCACCTTTTCAATGTTGACCTTCTACTCTGTAAAGCATTTCGAAACTGCCAAGGAACCTTTTTCCAAGTACAAGGCCTCAGGTAAAACGACAAACATACCCTCTTTGTCTGCCTGAACAACGCACAGATTGTCCTTAACAAGACACTTAGCGGTCCTTGCCAACAGTCAGTGGGCTCGATGGCAACGCCAGGCGCACAATGCGAAACTTCGTGCTCTTCTATGCAGCAGGGAATTCTGGCACTGGGTTTGCGCGGCGATGCCTCATTTCCGGCGCCTTTGGGACACACTGCATCTGTGACATCGACAGCATCGTATCAAGTTGGCCTGGCCCCTGCTACAGGCTTATAGCTTCCCCGGTTTGACTCGGCGGCGCGTCATGTGGTCCATCCTATAGAAGTTTCGGCAACCCAGCAACCACAGCGACCTACGAGGAACCGCATAAATTGGGGCAACGCCTACGTCCAAGCTTAAAGTGGGCTCGGTGGCACCGCCAGGCGCACGATGCTAAATTTCGTGCTCTTGTATGCACGGGTTGGTGAAAAAAGTTATTTCACGAAGTGTTTCAGAACTAGCTGTGCATGCATTGTGGTGTTGCCGAGCCCCGGCTGTTTTTGGTCATCTTGTATGGATGCGTCTCTTATAGTTAACTTATTGCTAATTCTGAGCGGTGACGTAGAAGAAAATCGAGGACCTGATGCTGACGTAGAGGGTCCCGATTCTCAATTTTCGCAGAATATTTTTGATGCCTTCGCAGAAATTTAGGCTTCCCAAACTGAACTTCAAATCGGAATGCAGGGCGTCCGAACACGCTTGTCTCTAATGGAGATTACACTGGCATTGCTCAACTATTCTAAGGAAAAGTTTAGAAGTGTGAAGCAAGTATTAATGCGGTTCAAAGGCAAGTCGCACAAATATGCAGTAAAATGGACGACTTAGAAAACAGAAGCCACGGTAACAATATCGTAATATACGGCATACCAGAAAATAACAATGAAGGCCTCGCATCTTTGAGGAAATATGTAGAGAACGATATCTTCAGCCATATGCTGAAAGTTAAAGTGGAGCGCGTTCATCTTGTTGGCAAAATGATAACTAATCGAGATCGTCCCGTCATACCGCATTTTTATGACTTTGCTGAAAAGATGGCAATACTGCGCAACTGTTGAATGTCAAAAGGCACGAACATATCGGTGTCCTGAAGAGTTTTCATTGGCAGTCTATGAAACACGCAGGAAATTATGGGAGTCACCAAAAGCTAACCGAGAAAGCGGCGATAAGGTTGTGTTTCTTTTCGATAGACTGCAAAATAAATGACACGCTGTACATTTGAGATAGGTACGTGGGAAAAAGGATAGCTCTGCAGCCGGCGCGTTCCGAAACTGCTGGCCACGAAGGCAGTAGTTCAAGAACATGAAGCGAAGCAAGTACGCCGTCGTTTTCTTTGTTGTGTTTCAATGCCAGAAGTATAGTGAACAAAACGGATAAACTAGAGGAGATTTTATGGGCTTTCGCAACTAATATTTTGTGATTACCGTGACGTGGCTTCATGCCAGTATCCATGATTCAGAAATAATTCCATAAAGCCATAGCCTACTTCGCAAGGACCGTGATAGCCGCGGAAGCGGAGTGGCTATCGCTATAAAAGATGGTCTAGCTTCCAGGAAGAACATAGTATACCGAACTACGGGGAGATGAGGTGCACTTTTACATTTCAAAACCATACCTCTACTAATAGGTGGAGTATACAGATGACTCGGGGCACCTGAATCTTAACTTACGGAATTGCACAACTACCTCCCAGAGAAAATGCATGATCGGACGAAGCCAGTACTTGTTGGCGACTTCACCCTGGGAAGAATAGACTGGGATATCATAACCGTCAGCAATAATGAGGCAAATAGCTGCGAGCAACTTTTGGATACTATGCTAAGTTTCTCATTGTCTCATCGCTTAACCCAAGCGACAGAAATTCAAGGGCTTGCTTCCAAAATGTTAGATCTTGCTTTAATGTCTAGCTGAATAAATGCTGAAGTTATGGTGGACGACATATTCTCTGAGCATAAACTGGTTTTAATTGAATTTCCCAATCTTATCCCGGCAAAAAGTGAGAATGAAAATTAACAGAGGTTTATTAAAGATTATTCCAGAGCGGCCGATGAAAGCCTTATTGATTACCTAGAAATGAAGTTAGACGATTTTTACGCTGAACCTTCCGATGATGTTGACAACTTGTGGTTAAAATTTAAGGCAGAAATTTTTTCACTGTGAAGAAACATACATTTCTACGAAACGTAGGAGGACAAAACGAAGGACTCCTCATTGGATAACGCGAGAAATATTTCATATGAAACGGAAGCTGAAAGAATGCGGAAGCGTAAATGCTATCCAGCTGCAATATACCAGTGCTACCAAGAATTCAAAAGCCTGTCGCGCAAAGCAAAAAACCATTTTTTTCGCACACCCTAACCGATTTTATGACAGTATAACCGAGAAACTTTTGGCGTTACCAAGCTAAGCCGGGCAATCCAATCTGTAAGATGAAAATGAACGGCATTGTTACTGAAAATACGCACGCAATAATTAACTCGTTCAATTGTTTTTTTTCCCATCGGTATTCACCCAAGCATTCCAATTCCAAGAGCCGCTTGTTGAACGTGACTCGGCCATGCCAGAAATCGAGATAACCGAGCAAGGAATCTCGAACCTGATTTTACAACTTGATGTTAAGAAATCGCCGGTCCACATAAAATCCCAAATGCGTTTCTTAGACCTTACTCCTTTTTTGTATAAAATATTTATGCTTTCACTGAAAACTGATGCGCTTCCAAGAGACTGGCTACGCGCAAGAATAATTTGGATCCATAAAAGTGGTAAGAGATTTCTGGTGGACACGTATCGACGCATATTGCAAACGACCTACTGTTGTAAATTAATGGATCACATCTTCAACAAAGCCTATATAACTTACGTAGAGTCTAACAATATGCTGCACCCGAAGTAACACCGATTCCGTAGAGGCCTGTCCACGGTAACACAACTTGCATAAATAATGCATGACTTCGCTGGCATAATTTGGCTCCAAACTTCAAGCTGACGCAATATTCGTAAAATTTGCGAAAGCTTTCGGTCGTGTGCCTCATTCTAAATTAATAGCCAAGCTTGAATCCTTTGGAATCAAAAGCAAAGTAATTTCATGAATCTCGGCTTACTTAACCAATCGCTCCCAGTATGTAACTTTAAGCAACATAGATTCCGACTGCCTCAGCGTTTTGTCCGGTGTACACCAAGGGTCTGTTTTGGGGCCAACATCATTTCCTATTTACGTTAATGACATCTCCTTTTGTGCGGAACCAGGTGTAACATTGCTACTTTTCGCAGATGAGTGCGTCATTTACACGACAATACGCAGTATTGATGACTAATTAGAGCTCAATAATTCTTTGCAGAACATTTCCCAAAGGTGCGTGATGTGGGGAATGGAAATGCATGTGTCTAACACCGCATTCATAGGCCTAATCGAGAAAACACGACCTTTGTTTTTTGTGTACAATCCTAATGGTTTTTATATTAGTAAAGTTGACAAACTAAAATATCTTGGCGTCACATTCTCCCAAGACTTGAAATGGGAACAGCACCTTACCAATACATGAGCTAAGGCAATAAACAACTAGTATTTCTGCGTATAAAATTTATCAAAGCACCTTCAGCAGATAAACTAACCGCCTAAAAAACCCAGGTCAGACCCATTCTAGAATGCGGAAGTATAGTATGGTACCCTCATCAAAACTACCTTCGCGGCAAACTTGAAAGATTGCAGAACAGGGCGCTCAGGTTTACCTATTCAATATACTCTTGGCGCGACAGTGCAAAGGTAATGCGCAATCAAGCGCACCTAGCAACTCGGTCTTGCCGGCGTCATGTTGCTGCCCCGAAGTTTTTTTATTTCCTTTTGTCTGTAAAGACGACTATATTCATCCACCTGGCCACCGTTCTAGTAGGACGAACCACAATAAATGCATACTTCCCTGCGCATAGCAATGTGTTGAAATATTCCTTTTTCCCTTGCCCTGTAAACGCTTCGAACGCGCTACCAAGTGAAGCTGTTAATATTAAAAATATTGATCAATTTTGTTGATTTATGGAGCAGGTAACAGAGACTGTATAGTTAATTTTTGTTGTTGTTCTCTTTGTTGTGATAGCGGAAAACGTGTTTTGCACTGGTGTATTTTACTTTTTTGTGCATATATTGTTTTTCATGCGAAAACGCCCGACCACTTGCCCACACGTAGGCCATGCATATAACCTACGCAGTACTCAGACGTCGAAATGCCTGGTAGTTTGCTGTGCCGGCTAAATTCGCTAAATTAGTACATTTATCCAACCGGTTTTTCAGAAAAAGTGTGATAAACGAGGACTGATTAGCCCAGCGAATTCGTTACATTCAGTTTACAGCTCCAAACGCTTCCATCATATAGAGGTCACAAACACGCCGGCTTCAAGGGGGGTGGTAGTGGCAAATTGAAAATATTTGTTAAACCCGGGAATTTGTTACTTAGAGTTTCGTTAGATACCGGTTACTTTGTAGTGTCGTTCGGCATTGGCTATCCCGGAGAAACACGTAAGAACACGTGAGTTGTAAAAGCAAGCTCCTTTGTGTTAAATGTTGGCCTCTAAAATGCAGTTTATTTATATTTCACGAAGAGCAGCTATGATTCTCTAAATTCCGAATAGGCATGGGTTCTTTTTTCCACCGGTACTGAGCAGTCATTCACTTGCGCGATTATAATGGATCATAATTGATAACGTTGACCGGACGATGAGAATACCTGTTCGACTACGTTGAAGGTTTTCTGATCTTTTTTAGCATGAACAATCGTCACCCTCACCAACTCTCTGATCTTTGGCGTTGTCAATGCACAACTAAACCCATGGTGCGAGATTGAGGAACTTCCGCCCTAATTCCAAATGAAGGTGTGCAAACACGAACATTTCTTTTACCCACTCGAGTTGTGCTGGTATTTGGTGTCTTGGTCGAAAAAGTGGCCTTTAGCCTTCCCAGCGACACACTAACAACTCGTGACAAGGGTATAGCAAAGCCGATTGGATTTAATCTCTTACGCACTGTTTTAAATATGTGGTAATATGCGACTTCATTGGGAAAGTCGACCCGCTAACATAAGGAGGTTGTTCAACCGGTTTCACTGATAAGATTTAGGCTGCTTGATTTCTGTAGTAAAAAGTGAGCCAATAGTAGGCTAGAAGGAGCATTCGAAAAAAAAAACCAAAGCCGCTTTGATATCACACTTACATCGCGTTTCGCACAAAGTTAAAACGATTGCGCAAAAACCGGGCATAAATAGGGCTTCATGGAAATAATAGCGATAAGGAAGAAGTGGCCCCACCAGCATACCTAACGAACCATCATCATTGTACAAAGTGTTCCATCGTGTCCCATTAAAGCGGCGGCTACCGTTCCGGGCCTGGCTCGGTCCTTTCCGCGACGTGGTGCCGAAACGACGGGAAAAGTGGCTTTCACAGACGAGAGACACCGTAAAGAGCACCGGCTCCATCGACCTTCAAGAAGTTTCCGCAGGTGCATTTGTGTCCTCGTATGGGCGGCGCCAAGGGAACTCAATAGTTGATGGTCCGAGCGAGCTACCAACCAACGACAAAGTGAGCCGTGGGGCGAGGACCATGGACCCTGACGCAGAACGAGCTTGAAGCACAAGAAAACGACCCGAGGGGAACAAGCTTCAAGCACATGAACAAAAGGCAATCACGATCAAGACATCGCATTCCTGCCATGTAACGACGCGTGCTCGATAGTAGCCACTACAAGTATCGCCTTACGGTTTTCCTGGACTTGCTCCCAACAATCTTTAGGACTTACCAACGCCGAGAAAAACGATGGAGAATCTTTTTTATCAACGACTCCAGGTACGTGAAGTATCGGCGATTATAAAACGAGTTGAGCTGAATTTTTCTTATGGACCGCCCACGCTAGTGGAGCTCTCTAGCTGAAACCAGTCTTTGATAGAGAAAGAGCAAGCTCTCAAGGAAATGTACAGCAAAATCTAAGACCTCGTTGCCATTGACAAGATTGCCGAGGAAATAGAAAGGGCCGAAACATGGGCAAACACCATCGTAACGACAAAATGTAAGTAAGGCGATGTTAATAAGGACTTGCGACCGTCTCTAAAAAGCACGAATCGCGAACGAATGAGACGCAACCAGAAACATGGAGGCCCACCTTCGTTTCCAGATTATTGCTCAAACAGTGAGAGCACGTCTGTCGGCGGGTCGGCGGCAATACTGACGGGCGTAACTGACGAAGCACGCAACAATAATTCCAGCATAAGCTTGATAGGCGAACCGGAACAGAACCTTAAACGAGAATCGGGCACAGATAATTTTAAAATACCGCTTTATTGTCTTCAGCACTGCCAGAAACTTTGAACTGCCACAACCCCAAAAGTGAATTACCCGAATCCGACACAGAACACGACTGCTGTACCCAAAATGGGCTATCCCGCACGGTATCTCCTGTCGTCGCGAACAGAAAGGTTTCAACGAACGCAAACGTTACTGGTTGTAGGGGGCATGCGAAAACAACTACCCAAGATAAATAAAGGACGCAACGAAAGCGCAAACAGGAAGAAAATGGAGAAGCACCCAAACACCAAGAAGAAAGGTAGGAGAGGAGCGTCTGCTGGATTTTCTGGCAAAACATAACCACTCTCACACCGGCAGCGAAGAAGGTGCCCAGACGAAGAAAGGGGAAACATTCCAAGCAACGATATGCAGGCCAGATCCTACACCGCCTCAAGGTGTCTCAACGACTTCAGGCGTACTCTTCGCGCGATGAGCTTCCTATGCACTGTTGCGCAGACAGAGCGAGCTATGTGCCCTACGTCACGTGGCTCACCTCTACACTCCGTCGTTTGGGCAGACGATAAAAGGACAGGTGGCGGAGGAATTGGCTCGGCGCTGCCCCGCACCGAGATAGGACTGCCCCAACTCGTCTTGGTGTTAACCCCGAACATTGGAACGATAACGCTGTGGTTATTATTATAGTTTACCTGCTGTCTTTTGAGGTCGGGAAGATGTTGGAAATAGTATCGAGGAGGAAGAAGTCGCCGCAGCGACATGCTTCTTGAATCATTATCATTGTACATAGTGTTCCATCCTGTCCCATTAAAGCGGCGGCTTCCGTTCGTGTCCCGGCTCAGTCCTTTCCGCGACAGGCTCTTTCCCGCCCCTAACTCTCACTTTTCCTACAAGGTAGGAGAGAAGGGGAGGAAACATGTAGCGCGAAAACACATGCTCGCAAAAAGTACATGTCTACGAAAAATACTTTTTTTGTAACCCAAGTCAGTACCAAAAACATACACAGAAACCTTAAATCATTATCGCCGGGAGCGCCTCCTTAAACTTCTTCACCCATTGCTCAATACACAAGACCCTCGAATCCGGCGCCGAATCCAAACACAAACACGGCACGCAGAGCCGTTGGAGTATTGCGCTATTCGCCAACGCCAAGAACTGGCGGGCGTAGCAGCTAGTGCACTACCATGGCATTACCGCTGCTGAGGCTAACAGCGCGGTACCGTCGAGGCACTCAATACTGTGTTCGTGTCGTTAACGCCATGATCTCGCCCTTGCCCTGGCTGTGACTCTGTGGGCCCGGTGCAGGTAATCGAAGCCTTTTCCCTCGTTTGGCGTCATCGAACGTCTCAATAATCTAATCGAACTGTTTCTTAACTGTTTCCTTTTACCGTGTTTTTCTTGTTTCTCTCTGTCTGCCAGAATTTCACTTCCGCTTACTCCGACATTTCAAAAGTTATTGTTTCTTTTTTCCGCCGCTCGTCAACATTTTATTTTTATATGTACGTACATTCTACTGTTGTTCCAAAAGAAACCAATATAAAACCAACATGAGTGATTGCTCCAGGCGGGCCTGGTATACGTTTTCCAAGAAGGGCCCACGGAACTACCATGGGGGAATTTGTCTTTGGTAATTGTACCTCGTAATACACCAAGCGCGTGGCACCACATCTTAACTCAGACGATGTCATCCAGGTTCAGCAGCAGCGAAACAAGCATTAAAGATGTGATCAAGCACGGGCGCTTGCCCGTTTCCCAGAACGCATTGCTAGTTTTTTACCGGAAACTTCCCTGCTTCTGGCGGATAAGTAGTTGTACTTCAATTGCGCACAAAAGTAACGAAGACTGGAGATAGACGACACGAGACAGAGCGCACTCTCAACAAACTTTATTAAGGAGTCAAGAATTTATACTGCCCATTCTCTCTCATACACACTCATCCAAAAAATAAAGAACAAACACCTCCTCCCTCTGTGCATTACCACAATCTTAGGGAACGTGCCACTGCGATTGCGGTTTCACGACAACCCGTTGTCTTGCCCAAGTAAGTGCATCTCCTTTTCCGTAAGTGCGAGGGAGGGAGTGCTTACACAGCAGCACCCTGCACGTGGACTGTCATTGGCCTCAATGATCTCGCGGTTCATTTGGTTCCTGTTCATCTCTATAACACTTTATATAATGTTAAATTATAATATATTATATTATAAAATATTATGTTATATTTTATTTTATTATATTATATTATAATATATTACTAGCGGTAGTATCCGGCGGTGCCCGGGTGGGCCATTATATTACGACAGCAATGGGTGGTACACACTCGGGAGCGCCTGCCAGCTGTCAGTACATGGGCTCCACTGCAGGCGCGTCGTGGTAATGTGAAACGACTGGCATTCGTGTTTTACTCCAAATCCCGCGAAACAAATTGCCCCAAGATGGCGCCCAGGAGCGAGCGAGTTAGTGAGTGAAAAAAGATTTATTGAGCCCGCGTAGTGGGAGTGGTTCCAAATTTCAGAAAGCCATGTGATGAGTGGAAAGCCTTCGCACTGGAGGAAGTATTGTCTGGACATCCAGATCGCTGTTAGTTACCAGGTTTTCCCGCAGCTCAAGGTTGGGAAAAGGGAATTTAAGAAGGACGAGCTCTGTTTGCTTGCACTCTTATATGATATGAGGAAGAGTGCCAGGTTGCAAACACAACTTGAATTCGGCAGGAGATTGCCCTGGGAACACATGATGGAGGCCGGCTGGGTGAGGGGTATTCTTCCTCGTAGGAAGTGCTATCTCAGAAGATATTAACAATGTTCATCGGTACAGTTTTATCACACGTAACATGGGCTCCGGGAGGCGCGGGAATGCAGGAAGTCCCAACAGATGCCGAGGGCTAATCTTTGCGCTTTTTACTGGTACATCTTCTGTTTTACATTTATGATATATGAAACCGGCTCCTACGGCAGACGCGTTGTTGCCAAATGTGTCAACAGACGCGACCGCTAAGCTAACGCGGAAAAACGCAACTGAATTTCACGTCCAAAAGGATGCAGATTACAAAATCTCGCTGGCCTTCTTATCCGCATGTTAGGACAAAACCCTGAAAGTGGTTTTTGGGCAAATAAATGGGCAGCATTTTCAAGAAAAAATTAATCGGAGATTTCAACTGGCTGGATGGTTATTTACGTAAGTGTAAATCGACAGTGTTTTTCTGAAATCCCGCTTGCCTCTATTGGGAGGGTGTCATTGAAAAATGCTGTATAACACTGTTTAGATACGTCAGTAAGTTGCCTATCTCAACAAAAACCAGTTCGATATCTCAAAAGGCGGGCGGTAATAAATTAATATCTGAAAAACTATTTGGCCGCTTTTCACTCTCTCCGTGATAGAATTTTTAAAATTTTCAGAAATATTGACCTCCAACACCGCAATCAGAATGTGCTCTTGCAATGTGTAGCCGTTTGAAAGAGCGGTGGCTAGACGTGTACATAACCTGTTAGGCCTGTTTGGCTCATCAGCCGTGTCATTTGTAAAAAAACAATGTGGCCCTTTTAGCGGCGTCGCTGAGCGATATCCTTAAGAACGGTTTTGTGAATTTGTGTGAGTAATATAATCCAGCAAAAATCAGTTGGATAACTGAATCGGTGAAACATTTATTTGAGAATCTTGAGGAACCCTATTTTATTTCCGGAATGCGGAATCGCCTAGCTGGGGTAGGTTAGGGCGAAATCCAAAAACCACTTTTTAGATATTCTTAAGGGCTACTTATATCAGCAAAAAGCGCTTCGAAATGAGAATGAGTGACCACGAAAATAATGAATTTTCGAAACCATAATTTCGCCCTTTTCCTCGGTTAGGAGTGCACTTTCTGAAAAACCCGCCTTAGTGAGCACCTGCACAATGACCCAAATAAACTCGTGAAATTTCAGGTCCCTAGATCTAACAATTTTGGCTGGGCGTTGATGAGTCAGTCAGTCAGTCAGTCAGTCAGTTGGGCACTTCTTTTTTATAGGTATAGATAATATATTATATTATATCATAATATATTTATGTTATATTATAGCAATAAACTGGAACCAAACGACCCGCGAGATCATTGCGGCCAATGAAATTGCACGTGAAGGGGACTGCGGTGTAAGCACTCCCTCCCTCGCACTTACGGAAAAGGAGATGCACTTCCTTGGGCAAGACAACGGTTTGTCGTGAAACCGCAATTGCAGTGGCACGTGCCGTAAGATTGTGGTACTGCACAGAGGGGAGGAGGTGTTTGTTCCTTGTTTTTTTTTTTGGATGAGTGTGTATGAGAGAGAGAGGGCAGTATAAAATTGGGACTTAATAAAGTTTGTTGAAAGTGCGCTCTGCCTCGTGTCGTCTATCTCCAGTCTTTGTTACTTTTGTGCGGAATGGAAGGTACAGCATGCATTACCAACTTGCCCAAACCTACAGCCTACTAAGGATAACTACTGTCAAATGAATGTCTTACGGAATGTTTTTGTTCATTCCGTGCACATATCAGTAAAGCAGGCACGATAGGAACGGCAGATGCCGCTCCCTGAAATATTTCTCAACTAGGGAAAGCAGCTATCTGTGGTTAGCAAGACACTTAAAGTATTCGCTTGCCAGGGCACTCAGGTGTTATTGCGACTGGACATCAGAGCACAGTCACCGGTGCTGGGACGTTGTCTTGCTCCGTCCGCTATCGACGCGGCGCAGAGCAGGGCGATGAAGTTCTCGAGACGACGAAGATCTGAAGCGACCTTTATATACCGTATGTACAAGGGTAACAAAAGCGTTACATGGCTCACACACGGAGCTCATTCAAGGAGCTCATTCATGGCTCGTTCACGGAGCACACTGTAGATGGCGAGGCGAATTGATCCAGCGTTCCCCGCGCGGATGTGCCTGCTCGACAACAGCGACGTCGGCGCTACGGGTTTGTCCTCTGCTTCAGCGAAGGTTGTTTTGGGCCTGTTTTAGCGCAGCTTCGCGTCAATTCGCGATGCCTTCATACGGATTGATTAACTTGTTCGACAGCACCTCAAGGGTCACCCGCACCCGACTGAATGAAGTGGTAGTAGGGCAAACGTACTTTAAGTAATGGTTTGTGGGGCGGGAGAAAATTATGTACAAACCACGCACAGACAACTGCGAGCTACAGAACTGCTACCTTTTGTGCACTGCTTGCCAAGAATGGGACTCTGTTTTCCCAATTCGTGAATACCCAATCGGTTGTGTTTTACCAGGTATTACAAAAGGCGAAAGTAGGAACTGCTTGTGAGAAATAGCGATTATAAAAGTTCCCTCAACTTTCTTGCAATTCTCGAACTTACTAAACTAACTAGTTTGAATCGGTATCGATAGGAATCACAAATCTCACATGCCGAATTGTTTCGGTATCTGCGCTTGTGTAGCGCGGTGGTGTAGCCACAAACTAGCACATCAGGATGGCTAGGGTCCGCTGTCTCAGCCTTCGAAAGATGCTCTCCGTTTTCTTTCTCCCGACTCACAGCCACGCTACAGCGGCGCCGTCTGACACTCTAGCGCGGCCGTGACCGACGCTTCGGCTGCGTTCCGGGCGCCGCCCACGCGAATTCCAGGTAATGGCTGGAAGAATCTCTTGTTTCACTATTTGTAAAGCCACATGTATGAATTCAAGTGACGTCGCATGGGCAATTGTTGTGGGTGTCATTTAAAGCTTTGCTTTCCAACCACATTCACAACGTGATTTGGAGCCAGTTTTTTACAATGGATTGAAATATATATCTATGATGAAGCGAAGATGTGCCAACTAAGAAATATTGTAATGAAAGGGGAAGATCATGAAGTGTTATTTTTTCTGACGTGGTTTTGTACGGCTTCATCACAAATTAAATCCTGCGGTTATAATTAATCTAACAAAAAATAGGGTATGACGGCACAGTAGCCTAAATATTGATCTTTCAGATTCGAAAATGCTTAAAATGGGACTACGTAAGTAAAAGAGAAACATTGTATTGCTGAATGGCGCCACCCTTGCCTGCAACACTACATGGTCATATTCGTTGGAAAGATGGAACAATCAGCAAACACCAAAACGACTATCGGTTGCTCTTGGTGGGTCAAGGAGAATGAGAACTATGAATTATTTGTTTGAAAATATTTAAGTGATTTTGTTGTTCATAAGACGCCTATTGCGTCTTCCGTTTTCTGCTACGCCAAATTGCCGGAGACAGAGTCTTCCCACCCAGACTTCCCGGCATGTGGCGCTCGAGATACCACGCCACATGCCCTTGGGAATGTTCCTGTTTACCCCAGCTCCGTTTACCCGTTTACCCACTACTTGGCTGGAGGTGCCTTGGAGCTTCTCGTCCAAGCTACAGCTTCTCACCGCCACTAGAGCTCAGGATTACCTGCCGCGCCTCCCACACCTGAGGGACACTCGCTAGGACTGAGCCTCGCCAGAAATGAAAATTTCTCTATCTCTCGCTCCCTGTCACGCATTTTTTTTATTTTGTAGTTTCTCGTCCACTCACCAAAATTTAAAAAAAAACTTTGACATCCTGATGTAGGAGTGCCCGTCTGGCGATTTTTTCGTGGGAATATTGCGCTGTTAGCAGCCGAGTTTATTCCGCCCGTTTCAGTCGGCAATAGGCGAATGGCCCCTATGCCAGAATGGTTAGGTGATTCGTGGCGCCACTGCCGTGTCATCGCGCACGAGAATGGATGACTGTTTATCGATTGGCGTTGTACTCTCGTTCCGCCCTGGTTGCAGGCGTTCGTGCTAATGGAGGGCAAGATGAGAGTGGCCGTAAATCAACGGGTCAGAAAGCCAAAAGGTCGTCACTCTGCTTCTCTGCCCCGGCACCGCTGTTCTTTCAAGCAGAAGAGCCTTCTAGTAATGCCCACTACAGCCATTGACATGTTGCAAGTAATCAGGCTTAGCAGCCTCTTTTTGCTGTGGAGACGACAAACGCGGACATCCTTTACTGCTAAAAGGCAATTGCTTAGAGGGATCCTAATGCAACTGACGCAATAGTTTATAAAAACATTAACCCCGCGCACATCACGCAACATGATTCCGCCAAATAATTACATCATGATTATTTGAATTGCTGGCCAAAGGGACATTTCAATGCAACAACAAGAAATTCACTGCCCTCTTCCCTATCTCTGCATATTACCCCTTACATCTTACCCCTTATCCCATTACCACTCCTCCAGTCTGTCTAGCCCCTACACCACTATGTCCTCCTGTCCGCTTTCGCCAAGGCCGTAAGCGGAGAAGGACACCGAACTCCGGGCGTTTTGAAATGGCGCTGCTACGACTGAGTGGCAATAATATATAATAATATTGATCAACTTCAAAATTTTCTATACGCAGGGTAAAGGGTTAACTTAGGAGGCTACAAAAATCCCACAATCCCTGTGGCTAATTTTATGAGAGATGGAACACGCGCGTTATAATTTTTGTTCAGTATATTATTAGTTAAGTACACGCTATATACGTCACTGGTTGCCCTATCTCAACAAATACTGTAGACGTATTCGCTCTTCTTGTGATTCTTTGTCTATTGCTTCTCCTTGCGTTCCCGTGCCCGACTAGCTTGCTAGCTTTACTTTCTGTCAATGTCCCATGCCTGTTTTTTTTTTTTGCTTTGATTATACTCAGTCGAGTTCGTGGCCGCAACCACCTTTTCCCGCCGCCCTCAAATTAATAAGTAACCTTGGAGCCGTTTAGTCTGCTGTTGGGATTCTGCGCGTCGGAACCATGTCCGCGCACCTTGCAAAGTTTTGCGAGTGCAAGCCTGCCTCGGACAGATTCACAGCATGCCGCAGAGCTGTCGGCGCGAAGGGCTCCTTGTTGTCAATGATTCAAACGTACGCAGCTTCATGCGTGCAGTGACTTGCCCGAAGGACGCGGACGCCGCAACACACAACCCCTCTCCCCCCTCTCTCAGACTGAGCATGCGCTGCAACAACCGACCCCTCATGAACTCTATAAAGAGTGTTGTGTTTGTCTCTACTATGTTCGGGCCGTGCGTAAAAAATAGTGGGAAAAGCAGCGGAGCCATTACGGCGATTGTATAACACCCGCCCTCTCAGTGGATAGTCATTCGTTTTTGAGAAGCGAATCAATGCTGTCCCTCAGCTCGAGTCCCGTACTTTAACCTCGCCCGTAAGGGCATCTTGTCTTTCTTCGGCCCATCTCTCGCCATGCAATAAAAAAGTAAAATTTGCCTTCGCATTATTGTCGTCGTCACAAAGGCAGCAACTTTTGCTGGCCGCTCTTCACCACGCAACCTACATGACAGAGGCGACGACGGCTGGTGGTTGGACGCCTCCCAGAATGTAACGACTGGATCCAGTGGTGGGATGGAAAGTTGGCAACGTTATTCTTTTGTTTATTAAGAATAGGCTACAGGACAGGTTCACTGGCCTTCCAAGTTGACGGAGTGGTGCTGCTCTAACATTGTTTTGTCCCTGAGACTCTACATTGAAGCGCTATAACTTATTCGTTGAATGGTTGCGAGCAGAAACGGCCGCGGCAAGCACTCTGATATTGGCGCATCAGAAAGAGGAAACAACTGGAGCTGAATGTTTATGTTATTGTATTAACCACCGCATGGCATTGCAAAAACTGGAAACGCGAATACTGTGCAATTTCTACCGTCCTTTCCCCGCACACCCGCTGAGGGCACGGCCTTCGACCACCTGTACCTGTACGAAACCGAACGGGTGACCCCCGAGATATCGCCGACGTCTCTTCGTGTGATGTCTGTGTAAGCCTACGCCTAAAACGGTAAGAAGCCAAAGCACAACTATAGTTCCTAAAAAAGACTATTTCATCCAAATAACAACACTACGAATTGTATCGCACACATCAAACAAACAATAGAGACATTTAGAGAAAACCTGAATTAGTGGCGACTCAATAGCCACTTTCCCGAATTTGTAACGTCACACAGGGTTTGTTTCTGCGGTTTTGGCGGCCATCGTGCACAGCCGCTGCGAACCACCATGACTGGACTCTTGTAGCGGGGAATCTGGTTCCGTTTGAGATCATTACATGAATACTAATGTGCAGCTAGCGCAATAAAACTGTGTTTTTAGGGATGAGTTTTAGTAAGAATGCAGCGCGAAATGCGAAATGGTATCGATGTTTCTTTCGCTATTCGTTTTACAAAACAACTTTCTCGAATGTAATGGAGCTGAGCAAATTACCGAAGGCTACCTCTTTAGAAAATTGATTTTTTCTTCATGCACTGGGTAAATTAAACAAAACCATTCAAATTAAACGCAAGGACATTCAATGCGCCAGTTCTGTTTTGTACTTTCATGCGTTAACTGCTTCTTAGCGGTTTGTTTCCGGCTCTGGTAGAGCGCGGCGGAGCGCAGGTACGCTGAAATAATTTTCATGTGTAGATGTTTATGCCAAGGCGACAATATCTCCTAGACTACCGGTCAACACACGTTACACTGTGGAATACCACTCGCAGTTTCTTCATCCTTTATACTTTATCCTTTACACAACTCCACAACAGTTGAAGTTCGGCCTTTTCTTGCGTTATGTCAAACAAAACGTCTATATAAACTTTTTAAGCTGTTCTATCTTCTCCGAAACGTACTACCCTAAAGGTAGGCAATACGTGCGTGGTGTCAATGTTTTTGTACCGATGTATTACGTAGTGCGCCATGGTAGAGCTATGCACGTACTTTGAAGTGATGGAATACTGCACAAAATGTGGTTGGGAGAGCTGAAAGAACCGCAGAAAAAATGATAATCTGCTACCGAAAAAGATTATGCATTCTTCACAATTCCACAAAACCTAAACGGGTATGGTTTGCGGTGAGAGCAGAGCACCGGAAGGACATTCCAGAAAGGTATTCTAAGCTGCGAGCCAAGATTATTATTCTGTTCATCATTTTTTTTCTGCAGATGAAGAAACGCGGTAATTGGTACGTGGAGACATATACTTACCCTCTTCTTCCAGTGATGAAAATTGCCATCTAAAGCAGACTTCTCTTTTTGTTGGTTCCCTTTCGTTGATTTTATTCGCCATATTTTGCAAGCCGGGGAGGAATGTAGTGTGAAATAAAGACATCATTTCAGCATCGTTGGCTTCTCTTTCTTTTCGCTCTCTCGCTTAGATTAAACACGCAGAGCAGAACAAAGTATAAGCAGTAATGATGTCAGGATTATGAGGCGAGCTGGATTTTTTTACTTAGATGTCGTGTTATTTTTTCGATTTTACAGCCTGCGTTAGTATTCCGCTTCCCTTTTTCCCCAATCATTTACTTAGGCTATTTGACACTTTTTGTGTTTGTATTTGACGATCTTTCTATTTTTTTGGCTCGTGCCTTTTGAGACGTAGAGGGATCCACAGCCTGATGAGCTTCCTGAGTAAAAGCGTGTCCGTTAGTAGGAGGAAAACAAGAAATTATACTAATATGACACGGCTTTCGCTTCCAGCAAAATGGCTTACTGCACTTACGGTGGTGTCACAATTTCTGGAAAGTTTTGCGAAGCGTAGCTTTTCTAGGGCGCACTTTAACCAATTTCACCGCAATATGCAGGTAGTGAATTCTTGGAAGTGTATAAGACCACATTGATTTCAAGAGATATTTCTAGCGTTTTAACCAACGTTTTTAATACTACCCTTACAAATTGTTACCAAGGCGAACTCACATTTTGAAGTGCCTGGATTCAATGGTGCTCTTTCTGTAATATCTTACAGGTAGCCCTACGGGCATTGTTATTTCGCGATCAAATTACAGACGTTGGTTGCCTACGGGGGAAAACTAAAGCACCGTCCACCGTATTCCTAAGTGCGGTTTTGCATAAGCGGCTGTCACAAAGCATTTCCGTCGTAGTGAAAAGTTTGTTTTATATAATATTACTATCTCAGTTTGAATACTTTTTGTGGAGAACATCTCGTTCTATGGCCTCCTCAGGCAACTATTTGATCATCAGATAACCAAGTTTCGATGATGGCGACAAAAAAAAATGGCGCTGTTAGCAGTAGCGGTGCAAGGCTGGAGGAACGGCAGAGCCGGTGGCCCCTCTCCTTTCGTCGCCGACTCGGCTGTTGCACCTCACATGGATGTCAGAAATTTCCCCTGTTACATATTCCTGCCAGGCCCGGAGCGTTTCGTCAGCTCGCTATCACGTCTGTCTCAAAGTGCACCGCGTTAACACGCACTAGATGCCGCGGCAACCGGATGCGAGAACTCGGCGTCTCTAGCGCGATCTCGAATTCCGCTCTCCCCTTTTAAGATGCAGACGCGCATGAACTGGCGAGGAGAACATCACGTGAGAGACTTCGCCACGAACGCTGGGCAGAGTGTTCTGGAAGGTTTAGCTGCCCGAGACCGGACGCTTCTCGCAAGGCGCATGCTCACGGGCGCGGGGAATTCTTTTCTGGCATTTTTCGCGAGCTCCTAACGCGGTGCAAGCCGACGCGCATGTCTGGACGACATCGTGCACTGCTCACGAGGCGCACGCTCACATGCGCTCGGATGGGCTTCGTTATATTGTAACACTTCATGAGGAACTAAAAGCTTAGCCAACTCTGCTGTTAAAGCTCAGCTCAAAGCAGCTAGGGGGTCTTAAGAGCCCCACACGTCACGACGGCCGGAGCCAGACTAGTCTTTCTATTACTAGCGGTCACCACAGGTTTTTCGGAGGATATATTTGGCACGAAGCTCAGAGAGTAGTCTCAGCTTCTCGTGCAATTCCTCGTACCTGCCCTGCTGTTTTTTGGGGAGTGGGGGATAGGGGGTGGTATGTCGCAGGGAGCCGTAACAACTCCTTCACAGGCGAGCTGTAATCGGTGCCCTCCTTATTTCAGCAAAGCTGCCTGGGGATCTTATTTGTGCTTTATGAGGAACTGCTGCTGCTGCAATTGCTCCTGTCATTATTAGAATACGCCCATCTGAGTTTTATCGTCCACCAGACAACTATTGCCTGAGTTTGTCGCACCTCCGAGCAAAGAAAGAGACCAGGAGGGGAGCGGGAGGGGGCGTAACCGGGGGAACTAGCCAAGGTAGCACAAGCCTTTCCGTACCACCCCCGAGGAGCCTACATAGAAGAAACTTACAGCAGAGCGATTGCCGAATCATCAGTTCCTGTTTGTGTCACGTACTCTGCAGGTGGAGTTCGCCAAGGCGATTTGCGCCTTGAACGTTTCTCGTTACGTCTAGGATAAAATTCGACGCAGTCACCGAACCTTACTATTGTGAATAAGTAGCAACTAGGTCGGCCAAAATGAAATTGTAAAAAAAACACCACGAAAAAGTTCTTTTCACACCAGGTATGCAACGATGAAAATCGTATTACCTTTAATCACACCTATGCGCGATATCCACCCCTTTTAGTGGTGAAGCACCTTTGGGGCTCAGGCTATTGGTGTCTCCAGTCGTCGTCGTCTCATGTCGTCACGGTAAATGAAGTTGTCAAACGATGGTTAAAAATCAAGCGTTTATTAGATAAAACCGGTTCTAACGTGATTCCTAGTAATTTAAAATACAGGAGTATTCAGGATTGAATTGCATGGTTAAAAGACAGTTGTTAAATTCTGTCTCGAAATTGGCTTCAAACACCAGGTTTTCTAATGTAACGCATACTTGTTAAAAGGCTGCGGCGTGGGACCCGAAGACAACTTACGGCCAGTCTGTCTCATTTAATTGCTTAAATCCACTTCAATGCAGGAGGGAGCGTCACCACTTCAGCGAGCGCGCGATTCGCCCTCCAACTTGCGCTGATCCAGTGCGCACTCAGCGGGCGACATGTGGCAAGAGAGAGGTTTGCATTCTTTGAATACCCTTACACACTGCATGCTTCGCCCGTCCCAAGGTTTCACTTTAGTGGAGATGGCGCGAGATTGTTTATTTTCATGTGGCGATTTTTTGCACTCTCCTACGTAAAAGAGAACAATATTATCTTTAACACTTAAAGCCAATTATTCTCTCGTTTCTCCTCCCTGCCAACCCACTATATCAGCATATTTATCTGCAAATATAATCCAACGGTTACGGACCGTGGTTCAGAACTCGATCTCTACGGGCGACTTGAAAATTATGCTCACAGGTGCAATCTATTCTCGCACAATGATACGGACACATCGAAGTGATCATCATTTCACTGTATGAGCAATAAATTTGGCGTTTGTCCGTAATTTTTGCGTCGCTCCTCTAACGCAGCAAGGATACGACAGAAGGGTCACAAACCAAAAGAACGAGCTTGAAGGAAGCATGCCTTCTGAAACTGCGAGACGCACTCATCACCAATAGAATTCGATAACACATACCATATGTTTTTCTTGCTTAAACTATTGGCAATAGGCTTTATACGTCCAGCAGGAAAGCCACGAAATAATTTATCCTTCCCAACAACACAAGCAGTAGGAGGCTGGATGCTACGGGGAGAGATAACGAGCTTGAAGAAGCAATAGCAGTTCAGATATTATGAGTTACGCCGACTTGAATCCGCACAAGAAGGATGCCTCCTGGTGAGTGAACTTGCGTTATAACCCAAGTCAGAGGAACCGAGGCGACAAACCCCCAATTCCACAAAAACGTCCCTTGCCCTTACCCAATCCCGTGGCATATGGATGACGAATAAAACCACCAGCCGAAAATACGTAGCGGCTATTTTTACAAAAAGATTGCAAGAGAACATGACAGTAAGCATGTTTTCACCGACGCGGCCGAGAGAGGGAACGTGTGTACGATTGCCAACGTGGCCACCAAAAGAGAAGCCAACACTGATATCCGCAGTTGCCACAAAGGGGAGGAGGCAGAAATTCTCGCCGTAGCCTTACCAGCATCTCATCAATCCAACCTTGATAATATCATCAATAGTTACAACGATTTAGGAAAACGCATTATTTTGGGCCAAAACACCAGCCATCCAAACACGACACCACATTTTTCTACTATCAAATTTTCATTTAGGGTGTCAGGGTGTACTGGATCTCTGGGCAGACTGGTATGTCATGAAATGGAGGAGATTATTTGCACTCCCGGGAAACACTTCTCCGGGGTTCCACATCAGTAACAGAGTCCAGAACCCAAATCCTCAACCCCACAAGGCCTATATATCATAAGAGGCTTTTTCCTTCATATCACCCCAGACTGATTAGGCAGGAATACGTAACCATTCAACAAGCACAGACAAACATCCGGCTCACGACACCCATGCTTCACCTCTAAAAAACCATAGACATGGTCCTCCAAACGAGTGCGCGCTGTAATGTACCGCAGGATGAAACCCACGAAGCTGTCGGACTGTCCAAACACCGAGAAAATTAGGAATTAGGGCACACCACCAGATAGTTGCTGACTACTGCAACAAAGTTAGAGGATTAGATCATCCTGGTGGGCTTCATCATGAAGGCCACCAAGAGCTGCCTGGAACGAGGAGGGCTCTTATATTCCCCCGCCCCACATTCCCCGTTATTTTTCACTCGGAATATAGTATTCTCTCTCTCTAGAAATTCGTCTAGCCAGCGTGCGAAATTAGGGCATAGAATGTCAAAGTTGACAAAGCTCAGGGAGAGATCCGCCACCTACCGTGGAGACAGTTCCCATCGGAACTTTGCGGATACTGCCAGCGAAACGACAAATCGACGCACGGCACGCCATCTCCCTCTGCCAGCCAACTGGCTCTGTCACACGCCGCCTCCGAGTGTTCCGTGGCTGGCGCCACCTCTCGTAGCTTGAACGAATGAACGTTCCAGGTCTGCAGGCAGAGCAAGCAAAAAAGGAAGGATTCTGAATGTTCCGAACGTATGCGGAGTTTTTGTTCGAAATGAGCCCAATGTCGAAATAGTGTAAAAAAATCTCCCGGGCCATCTTCACTAAGTGAAACCTGGGAAGGGGCGAACCATGCCGTGTATAAGTGTATTCTTGGCGCATTGCCGATTTCGCCAACGCAGATGACACCGTAGGGGGATAGAGATACACGGCTTTGCTGTAAACGTGTTGTGTCTTTGAAGCACAAAGCGTGCAAGCGCGCGGCGTTGGAGAACGAGTGTTCCGGTGTTTGAGTACCTTGACTACATAAAACGACGACGAAGACAGAAAACGCCGACAGGCCTAGACCCTAAGAAGATTTGCCCGTAAAACTCCGCAACTTTCCCGTAGAAAACAGTCTCCAACCCAAGAGGACATATAGCCTCCGGCAAACGTGTGAGCAGATCGTATTTACGATGGAAAATCAGCCAGATCCTCCTTTGGCACAAACCAAATGAGCCGTGAGGGTGCTTTTGGGTAAACGTCATGTAATTAACATAGTTCCTGCCTGACAGCTCGGACTGCCAGGCACGCTGAGTAAACACTATAAGGTGTTAGTAAATTTTAACATATAAATTACTTGAATATATGATGAATTTTTAATGACTTCTGGCCACAAACGTCCCCGAGCTTACGTGTAAAACATATGACATCACAGCGTTGCATTTAGGTCCCTTGAGAACTCTTCGCGGTTTCCCGAATTTCTGCCTGGGCCGATTTGACTCACTTCGCAAAATATTTCTAATATGACGATACTGGTGGACAAGATGAGGAGCAACAGCTACCAATGCGGCGGACAAAGCCAGCAACCGTGAGCACGGAGACGGGTACAGAGTTTAACCATGGTTGGTGGGGTGTACCAGGGACGTGCAAGAAACGCTGAGTTCCAGACATTTGCAGCCGGAGTTGGGATGTGCACTGGGACCAGCATAATGTTTCGTGGGTGACGCAACGAGATGTGACGAAGCGCGACTTGCCATATTGAAACGTTTTGTTTTGTAATGGTGCAGTGTAAATGAGTGACATTTTAAGTTCTCTTTGCGAGCCACAAGCTGCTGCTCAAGAACTCGGGCATAGGGTTTTGTTACGGTAACCAAAATACCGTTTGCGTTCAAAATTGTCTTGGCATCCTTCGATGTGTTCACTATCTGGCAGAAGCGAAACCGTATAGCCTGTCGCCGAAGCGAACCGCTCTTGAATGGAAGCCTCCGGTGGCCACGTTCCTACTTAACCATCCGATGATACCAAGGGCTTAACCGCACTCGTCAAACCACAACGTCATGGCTTGTTAAAACAGCGGCGAATGTATATCGCCATTCTCGCCAAAGTTACGAACACTTCGGCATAGAGAAGGGGCGGTGAAGTGACGGTTAATGACAGCTCTCAGCCACGCTTAAGTACCATACTAACTGATCGCTTGTCCTTAAACTTTTCAACGCTCGTTAGTATATGAGCGTACTAGCGGGGGTGAACGGGGAGAGCGGGCGGGAGCTGGAAATGAAGTGGGTGCACTCGCGAAATCCATACGCTTTGCCCTTAGAAGCATGGAGAAGAGACTACAAATTCCCATCCATTACTGAAGGAGACAGCACGGACATTAGCGAAATCTAATGCACTCAGCGTCTTGCATCCAGAGTAGTTATTTACAACTTGCCTAGGGACAGAACCTGGGATAGAAGGAGGGCGTTAGGTTATATGAGAGTGGCCATATTTTATATGCACACGCCGCCTAGCTTGGTACCGGAGACGTCACAAGTACCTCCGAGAACAGCTGAATACTTCCTGTGAGTTGGGAACGCGAAAGCTATATTGTCCAATGAGAACTACTTAGTGTTCCTCCGACATCTGTGCCGCGAGCAACGCTTTATATTTCCTACGCCGTATTTGTGGTGTACTAGTTTACTATCTCTCAGGTCCAAACTTTCTTACTGGAAATGTTGCTACGCCGGCAATTTTAAAAAATTAAAGCTGCCTATTATACGTACGAAACAGACTGCGGCGTGGTGTGCATCCGTTTAATGGCAGTTAGTGAGGCGGCAACGTGCTATAGTGCTGGCATATAAAACAAAGTTCGTATGGAGACTTGCACAAAACGCCGAATTCCGGGGTAAGCGTTGGATAATACACATCTTCGGCATGTGATAAAGCCCTTAGGTAGCTTACCATTACGCAAATCAAATGTTGGACTTATGAGATGCGCGGGTCCTACTCAACCCATAGATAAAAGGAATTTTAGGCATTTGTATGTGGAGTGCCAGCCTGCTTCCACATCTTTCTTCCTCCATTAACCTTGAAAACATTCCCGCTGCAAGAATTATCCGAAAATCGCACGTTGAATGCGGAGGAGAGCAGATTTGAGCATGCCGCTTCACTTGCTTGTGATGAACTTTTTCCTATCTGTCCACTCATTTTGCCCTGAGTGACCAAGTGACGCAAGATATCCATCAGCGCATACGTTCTGTTTGTGCGGCATTATTACTTTCTATTCCGTGTCAAAATAGCCTGATGGCCGAAGACGCCGCATCAAGGACCCCTCTAGAATAAGACCTGTAAATAAAGAGCTACCAGTAGGTCCAAGCACGCATTCACCACTGCAGACACACAATAAAATCGGTATTTGTCATCTCTCTTTTCTACTGTGCTCGCCTGAATTCGTGAGGTACGCTGCAAAGCCACCTTTAGGCTATAAACCGTTAATTATTGCCTGCAGTTTCAGTGCGATGTCTCGGCTTCGAATTGTATAGCGGCAAGAATCGATTTTTCAGACCGTCCCATTCCTGTCACGAGTTTATTCCTTAATTGCTATGTTGGCAATATTGCAATGTCCATGGCTTCCGACGTAAAAGTTGAGTCCGTGGGTCGGATGCGACACGCAGTAATCACTTTTGGGGGTGGCAAAATAACTAAGCACATTATAGTTTTTTTAATGTTTTAAAATAAAGCTATCTTCCAGCGGCTCGGCTTGACACACCCACATGGCGAAGTGAATCTTATTATCATGTGCTGGTGATAATGCTCCAGTCGCCTCTGGAATGACTGGGCTCTCTAAATTCACGTTTCCTGCTTCGTGGCTCTGCACCTTACGACACTGCATTTTTAAAGACGATATTTTTTCGTGGGCTACCTAATCTCTAACTTTCGGTGTTTCGCTCTTCCGTCTGTTTCTCTCACATCAGGTTTACTCGCCCTGCTCGAAATGAAACGAGTGCTTGATGGAAAATTTTATATACACAAAAGCTTTCCGAACTACTAAAGCTTGTAGCGTGCTTCATACATGCACACACTGTTGAGCAGCAGAAAATGTTAAGCTTACTTTCTGTAAACACACGTAGATAACTCACACCGAGGCAACCCTCATATAAATACAGGAGGAATAACAGAAAAAGTGTGCAAAATGGCGTTCAGGTAAGGTGAAATAAAACAAGAAATACAAAAAACAGTGTTTAGCTCTAGCTCTAAACGCTCTGAATAATTTTGCAAAAGCAGTGAGAAAGCAAAAAAATTGAAATAAATTTAACATTCATTCAGTGTATTGGCGAAGGAACAGCACAAATAGGAAAGAGCGTCATCGGGGGGAGGTTTACAAAAGAGGAGGGTACTATTCGGTAGAGCCGGTCGATCCCAATGGTCTTTAGACTAATATTTGTATTGAAACAAGTAATTCGTGGTGATTTTTGTGAAGTATTTTCTCTTGTATTTACTGACCTTACGCAAATTCCTGCTGGGAATTGGTTCACACTATGACGACTGCACATGCGGCTAAATTCGTTCACAAATTATATTTAATAGCTACCATCCCTCCACCTACTACTTCAATGCATGCCAGTATTATCCAGCTAAATTGCACCACTATGCTCTGATGTGCTTTGAATACTAGAACATGCAAAACTTTGCTTTCTAAAAACCCTGAGTCATCCTTGACAAGATGACTGAGGGTTCTATAAGGAATAAAAATCATTCCCACCAGCTTGTGCTCTGTTATGAAAGTTCAAGAGCACAATCGTCGAAAGAGCAGTCGAGAAAGTGACGGGCACATGTGATCGTCGGCGATCGAAGTACGCGGATTTTGTTTAGCACCCATTAATCTTGAGTCCTCTCTTTTTTTGGTACCATCGCTATTGATCTATGTCTTTCTTGAATAAATAAGAAGTATCTAGGGTAGTCACCGTAATGTCACCCCATCCGCAAGGTTTTCATCAAAGATAAGATAGCCTTGTGCAGGTGGGCGCTGTGGAATTATAACTTAAGTAAACAAACCAAAAGGCAGGTTGCGCTACCCTACGAATGTATGACACGCACCCATAACACAGAAGCGCATTCAAAAAAATTACGCCGCACTTTTACGAGTGCTTCAGAAATATATTCAAATTCAAACATTAAGGGTTTATTTTCGCGTATGCTTTCAGGCATGATGTAGTGGAGGGCTCCAGATCAATATTCATTAACTGGTAATGAGTATCGGGCGTGATATCTCAACACAGAGGCCCAAAGGATAGCCACCCGTGCCAGCATCAAACCAGCCACGCCTTAGCCACTGAGCCACAGCGGAGGCATGAAGGACTGTAGGTTTTGAAAAATTCCGGGGAATTTTCTGGGCAGTGAAACGTTAAAAAGGGTAATTCGGCACCTTCAAAGTTTCTATTGGTTGTCAAGAAATGACCGAAATTGCAAGGGGCGCAACAATGGAGCAACGAAAATGTGCACAGAACATACGAACAATAAAAACATTCATAAATATAAAAAAAACATTCCAACACTTAGGTCAATCTCAAAGCAAGAAAGAGTGGTGATCCTTGCAAAAAAGACACAAATGAAATGGTAATGTTAATTAGGAAGACAGGTATGGTGTTTTATGTGGGCCGTATGAAAATGTATTACAATGTCACTGCATTACGGCTAGGGAGAATGACATAAGGTGTAGTAAAATGCACATCGAACTTTAGTTTTCAGATGCAGTCGCACTTGTTGCCCTGTGTGGAAGCAAAAACAAAATACAAACAGAATTTGTGCAGTTGCGCAGTGCAACAAGAACTGCAATTCATGCGATAATTTCTCCTTGTAAAAATCACATGCTTGTGTTTGGAAAATGAAGTGCTACATTTAGGCGGAAATAAACATGCAAGTTCATTTTATGCTGAATTTTAGGTAACACCCAACGTTTACAACTGATAGCTATAAAAATGTCACTAATGAATAATTTGTTACATGCAAAGTAATATACGCTGCCTGAGTTCAAAGCCCCAACACCTATAGAGGAGGTTGGATCAGATACGGAGCAGCAAGCAAATGCTTCTGGAGGCAGAGATGGCACACTTCACAAGACAGACCAAGATCAGGGTACTCGTGGGTGTATATAATGTCCCGAGGCGAATGCGACCAGCTAGTATCCGAAACCGCAGGGGCCGCAGCAAACTTGCTTGGGTGTGGTTAAAATTTACGATCTACCCTGGAGGGGATCCGTCAGCGATGATCGATTATAGAAGGGTTGGCTGCGACTCATATTCGATGGGACGCGGCAGAAGATAGGATATCCCAACGAATCATGCCATAGGTACAATTTATTTACACGAAGTACTTGGAACTTGCAAATCATAGCAGTTATCTAAAAAAGAGGTCGGGCAGGAGCCCGAATCGAGCGTGGCTCTGTCTCCTCTTTAAGAACAACACAAACTCCTCGGCTTCACCACCAAACACCGCTCACAAAAGAAAACCCATAATTTGTTAGAGCGGATAGGCAACTCACTAACATACCCTAGTCCTCTATTTGGCCACACTGAGAAACAATGTTAAATGGTACAAGATAATCACGTGACCTACTTCTAAACGCTTCTAATCACTTCTATGCCTAAAAACACAAGTTTTTAGGCATCGTCTTAGACAAAAAACTCACACTGATTTCTCACATCAAGCAACTCTAAGATAAATGCTTTAATACAATCATGGTTCTAAAGGTCCTTTCGCACCAATCCTCTTGTGCAGGAAAGCCAATCCTGTTACGTGATTTAATAGGCTTGGTGGAGTCTGGTTTGCATTTTGGAAGTGGGGTGCATGGTTGGGCAACAAAAAAGCACTGAATATGCTAGACTCAGTGCTGCACTTGGGCCTCTGCCTCGCGTCGGCCACTTTCCGCCCTAGCCCCGTGCAAAGCTTATACGTCGAGGGCAATAACTGGTCGCTACATCACCAGCGAACATAAATATATCTTCTATACGCATTCAAAATTTGCGAATACCTTGCCGTCCATTCTAATCTACTTTTTGTAATACACAGATGTCACAACTTCATCTAAATTGTCCATCTATTTCTGCTCCGTTCTCATATACAGTGTGAGAGGAAGCGTCAGAACTAGCTGCAACCTTTTGAGACACATGAAAATCAACCCTTTCGAACTTTTTACCACATTGGCAGCTTCGCCCTGCATCGTCCGACTTGTGGTTTCTAGAAATTGATAAGAACGAGGGCCGACAACTGGATTTCAGCAGCACTTCATTACGCGAGAGTAATATAGGTGTGCTGAATTCTAGATACGCGTCAAAAATTACTCTTAGCTCGTCGTGTGCTGTGTACAGACCAGATTTCGGTTTCTGTAGGACAGTGAACGTCCAAGGCAGCTTTGTTACGGCAGAAGCTTCTGGAAATTTTCTGGTTCCTAATCACATAGCCCAACAATAAATCTCAAGTCCATCATCTCCACAGATTCCTTGAGCTTGTAGGAGCATTAGCAGCTACGCAGTGTAGTAGGAATCATGCTAATAAAGCAAAGCCTTTTACCCCTATACCCCAAAATTCTGCCGCGACCATTCGTGTCAACAAAAAACTCCCGTGAACAACTAAAAGAAGCCACTGGCACTGCCAGGAATCGAACCTGGAACAAATAGAGCAACGTAGCGACAGCCGAGCTACAAGACCACGCCGAGACGGGGGAGACAGATGGTGCACGCACCGAGCACTTCTGCGGATCTACTCCTGTTTACCAATACAATTAAACCAACCACCATTCATGAAAAATGTCTTTATTTTACTTTAGTGAAGAATATCTCATTGAAGTAACAAAGCGTGTGGTTAAGCGGATTTCACTTGTCTCTGGTTTCAGTATTTGTAGAGCCACATGTGTGACTTTCCGTGACGTGGCAAGGGGAATAACTGTAGGTGTCGCTTATTTGCAGCTTGAATTTTCAATCACCTTCACAGGGCGTACTGGCGCGCAATTTGTACTTAGTTTATAAAGCCATTATATAAGCATATGCTATAAACCTAGAAGTAACAGTCTCCTTTGTGCCAGGTCACTCGGGGATTGCCGGAAACCAGAGAGCGGATCAAATGGTAGCTGTTGCAGAACATACACATACAGTGAACCTAACAATAATGCCTTACACTGACCGTAAGTCACACATCAGACAGCACCTTCGCAGAACATGGCAACCGCATTCATCTGTCGTAGCAAGCCAGGCATGTTAGCTGGGCTGACATCGCCAGTTTTCATTAAAAATTGTTCTCTCTCTCTCCACCCCTAGAATGAACAAACAGACAACAAACTAAAAGTAATAAAGCCTCTACTGGAATCATACTGTATTGACACAGACAACAGACCCACTAAAGTTAGCTTAGGTAGGTTACAGATAGGGCACACCTATGCAATGCGCTCCTACCTGCTCACAGGGTCTCAAAGGCCTCTGTGTAGCAGGTGTGGAGACGCCTTGATCGTTACCTGCGCACTTCTTCAATGCAAGGCACTCGACGCAATACGGCACAAACACCTCAACCAACTCTACAGGCAAGACGTCTCACCGCCCTCAGCGTTTTCCCTATCCCATGACCCTTTTTTTCTCTCACGCGCGCTGTGAAGTATTGGGCGGAAGAGAAACCTTTAGACCTAAATCCACACCGCGCATAATCACAGACAAGCCTTCTGCACCAGCCATCCTCATTTACTTTGACGGGTTTTGATTTGTTCTAGCTAACCCATTGGAGTGTTTACTTCTTCATCTGTGATATATAACAACTGTTTCAGCGCTCTTTGCCACAGTTGCCCTTGCTCCATTAACACCCAACCATCAGCATAAGAATGTCTGTAGTCCCCTTCATACCTTTGATCCCTTGAACGATATCGCAGCTTCCGACTGCCGTGGGCATTGCAATAGACTTAATCAGGGTCATTAAAGACAAAATGGACCTAATCCACGAGCGTCCCAGAAGGAAGAAGTAAACCTCCCTAAAAAGGTAGAATTGCCTCCGACAACTTTTGTGGTGACCGACGTGTTTGTATTTGTATTCTGCGGGTCTGCTCGCAGAGAAACCACAAAGGCAAACAAAAAAAGGCCGCCCCGTAATTTCGTCGCGCCCCTCACTGCGAATAACCGTCAGTGTGAAAACAAATACAAAACATGAAAATGTGCTGAACGAAATTATATCACGTTTCCGCAACAGCTTAATTGATTAAATGCGGGACCTAAACTTAGCACGGGTCCTCCAACCCAGGTGCTTACGAATTTAAATCGTTTAGGGAAGAGATATTTTTTTAGAATTTTAGGTGGACACAACGGAGGCCCACCAATGTTAAGAGACCCATCAAAGCCCACGCCGCGACGGAGTCTGCAGCTCCACCAGTTCCTTTAAGTCAGATCGATATTCAATTAGACGCTTACCCTCGGACGCGCAGTTCTTATAGCCGCGTCCGGCACAGTGGGCTTCGAAAATATTTCAAACATTTCTCAAAGTGATGTCAAGCAGTGTTCAGGTCAGTTATTATCGCCAACCAGAGTTTCACTCCCCACTTTGAATCAGTTTCATCTCTGCTTCACCATCTGCTCTACCCAGGACACGTACTTACACAAGTACACCGAAATGCTGTGCAGCCGTATAGAGACGTTTCGCACTACCATACACACATACCTTCACACACATTTCTGCCAAACGGACGCTGCCTGATTACGACTTTTTTTACGGTTCCTCACAATGTACTCAAGATGCATCACAATTGTTTTTCCGCGTTTATTTGCAGCCCCGCACCTAAGACAGCAAAAATGTTGGGTGAATTAGGTTGAAAAAACATGTTTCCATACAATACCCTGCCAATAACCGGGTACATGCATGTAAAGTAAAAAAAATTGGGCAAAGGCACCCACAGTATTTCAAAACACAAAACTATCCTGCCAGGGCTACTGGTTAGCCACTTAAATGTGCATAAAAAAGCACAAACTTATAATTTCTTTTCAGCAAACCATTTTTGAGAATTTTTGTCCTCTGGCTATTACAACACTGATTGACATACTCAGTAATCAAAGGATTCTCTTATATTATTCAAAAAACGACAGTGCTGAGCATCGATGTATGTTTGTTAAGGAATTAGAGCACTAATTTAAACAAGCGACAAAGCAGGTGCTGGGTATTTCTTGGTTACTTCTTTCAGTCAGTCCTCTCGTGCGCTAAACAAATGTCTCCGCAAATTACACAATTTCTCCTCATCCTATCCCTTTCCTGCCCAAAAAAAGATTTTAGAAAAAATGGCCACAAGTGATCCAATTTTGTATATTTACCCCTACCTAATGATGCGTCGGAAAGTGAAAATGGAAAGCTTAGAGTATTTCACACAGAAGCAAACTCACACATATGTGTGAGGTGGGCTTCTATTCGTGTATACTGCCGGTATTACAAATATCTTAAAAACGGCATCAGACGCAGGAAACTGCATTTTTACGTATTATGTTTAAGTATTATATTGTTTTCATGATACTTATATTATAAATAACATTTCGGGAAAATGTATAATAATGAAGTTTTATTTAATGTAATTACTAGTTATAATTATATATTATCACAAGTAATTACGGAATTAGTTCAGGTATAAGGTGCGCAAGAAAACATTACCGACGAGCCATCATAAAACTGCGAATAAATGAGACATGAAGAAAGCAAGAAAAAATATTTATCGCTAGCGCGGAAGTGCACGAACCTGCCACCCTGTACCGCGCAGCAAAATTTTTGTGACGTCGACAGCTGAGTCCACACATATGGGTAGGTCATGGAGGACAGAAAAGGAGTATTTTTTCCTCCATGGTGTAGGGGCATATTTCAAGCGTGATGACGGAATGCACACGAACGGAACGGGTGTATTTTTTAGCCAATCGTGTTGTTTCAAGGCCTGCAAGTCGTGTCTTACGCTTGTTATTCAGGAAATACGAGAATAGCAAGAATAAATATCAGATTTCATCTTGAAGGCGGCTAGCATGATCGCACCGGCTGGGGCTCGCCCCCTGAAGGCGAAATGAGTGAACTACCGAAACCATTAAAGTCTCGGAAGCGTTCGCAGCGACTACCCAGGGCTGTGAAACTGACACCGTAATAAGTGCCACTCAGTAAACAAATTTTTCGACCCACACGTTTGTGTGGGCTGGGCCGTAAAGGGCTATGGTGAATACTTTACGCATTTGCAAGAGCGAGCACTAGATGAAGCAAAGCAGTTACATAGGCGCTCGCTGTTATTTTTACTCCGTAATTCAGACAATATCTGCTCTTGTCTTGAAACATATGAGTTTTTTTAGGGCAGTATGTTCAGTACGACGAGCTTCTGAACTGAATATCAGAAAGATATAGTACTTTTCGAATTCTAGAACATTAATATATTGATACGACGGAATGAGGGGCCGAAACATTAGCCTCGATGAATGTAATTTCTCTAGCACCTTCCGGACAACCTCCTGAACGTGATATTGACCACAGGCAAATAGCGGGTTTATCTCCAGTCACAAATTTTCAAGGCAATAAAAACTCTGAGCTTGTTCGCTGTAAAATCTAGTGCACTTTTACTTTTCGAAGGAGGACGAGCTGGGTGCAGCCTTAGGAGTGTCTGAAGCAAAACACTGTTGTTAGTAATTTCCGATTGAGCATACTTCCCTACTGATAGGTTTCGTATATACGGATTTATGGTAATATGGAGTTTCTACGCAGTATGATTCTCCCACGAGTAAATAAAGTAGATATTAGTTCCAAAAGAAGGCAATCTATTAGTACGCACATAAAGAACGTTTAGCGCAGTTTTCCTGTTTTTATTTCCAATAATAGGCAAAATCACGCTCCGTATGTTTTCCGTAAACTCCGTATATACTGAATCTCTGCGGACAATGATTTCGCCGCTCTAACGAACTTACAGAAAAAAAATCGCTGTGAAATTTTTACAAGTAGGCGTTATTTTATTATGTTTAATTTCTCAGACACCTTCCTAGTTTTCTGTTGGTAGTTTCATTCTGGGGAAGTACTCCCTATTCCCATAATTCTGTATACCCGAAACCTTTTGGGAGGGTCCTTGCTAGTTAACCTAGCAACACTTGAAAGGACCAGTGTTTTGTTGTAGCAGAGAAACGTAGGGTCGTTCATAATCATCCATCTTCGTAGGCCTCTTATTTTCGTTTGTAACACACCAGCCCAAACCGCTCGACCACGGAAGACAGCTGTCAAGTCCCTTCGGGCTGCGAGCCGTCCTCATTAACTTCTCCAACCAGCAAAACAGGCATGTCATAGGTGAGGTTGTAAAGAATGGCTATGCGTGCTCGCCCCTTCTCAATTCGTCGCGCACGTACACTCGTAACCGGCATCATTTGATGTGCACGTGACCGGACAACAGACGCCGAGAAAAAAAAGTTGCTCCAAAAGCCTCTTAACCTAGACGAGAATATCACCGACCAAATTGTCACACGAGGGCCCATTCAAGATAGAAAACCAGTACACTAGCGACTGGGTGCGAAAAATGTTTGGTGTGCGCCTATTTATCCGTGCGTGCTATATTAGGAAACCGAGGCATACACAGCTTCGCTTTAACCAATGCAATTTGGGACATTCAACGAGTCATATAGTTGATTGTGCCTGTTCATGCTAACAGGATTACATCGCTTCCACGAAACTTTTTTTAATGCGGGAATAACAGCGTGTTAATTTGATGTTGTTAACAACTGAATGACGAAAATATATCAAGAAATGGCTTTCCTTAGCACTTGACTTGAAATTTTCGACGTGAATATCGAGTCCTAAGTATTAAATGCGACCGTACACTGAATATTTGAGGCACCAGTCAGCTAAACGGAAATGCTCGTGTTACTTCAAACAACTATCTCCTAAACGCCTACCAAAAAGCCTTTCTCGGTGTGCCTAATGGATTGCCTGCCTCGAACTTCTGACGTGCGCCTGAGTAAACGTTTTAGCGGCATCTAGAGGGAAATTGCGCCTTTAATGCATTTGTCATGTTCCAAATTATTGATCCTGAAAAAACAGACAAGCTTGTCCCAAACGGCCCACTTAAGTGACGTGTTGAAGGTCAGAACTGCGCAATAATGGATTTATTCCGCAGGATTGTGACGCGAGGTTTATTCGGAAGATGAGTAATTCATTTGCCCCACCAAAAACAACAGTTATTAGTTGAATGGCAGAAAATAAGGGAAAACGTTAGACAAACAACGAGTGACATCGACGTAAACGGTTTCGATTAGGCCGGAATATTATTTTGGCATTAGGAAAACAGCAACGCACTGGTACCAACAGAGAGGTCCACCCCAATAGGCACCTGCAGTTTTGGAACAGGAAGATGGCGAAGATAATTTTCCTTCTACCGGCATGACTACTGGTACATGGCTCTGAAGCAAGGTTCACCCAGATATGGGTAGGTCTTCATCAATTATCAAGACCTATCCTCAGAAGGAGATGCTCACTGAATGGTTTGGCTAAAAAAACACAATATTCCCTGGTTGCTGCTAAGTAATTTAGAAAGGAAAGGCCTGAAGTTCACCACTACGGGGTGGCCTTTTGTAACTATATTATTTCAAACTCAGGCTGAAACCACACTGGACATCGTCACCCCGGGAGTTTTTTAAACGAGTTTCTTTTCGTTGGTGACCTCGGTGTTGTAACAGAACTGGTCCCGAAATAAAACTCTTCTCTTCTTATGCACGTATACATAGGAAGAAACGACACAATCTTCATTGAGACGCAAAAATCTGTTAGGTGTACTTTTTATCTGTTAGGTGTACAAAATCCTTGTCACTTTTTTACCATTGCCTGCTTTCCTGAATATTATTTTGTGATGGAGGTAGTCGTTTTCTCTTCAGATGAGTATGGACAGCTCGAAAAAGTTCATGCCTCACCAGCCACCCGGCTGCGAGCGTTCATGAATAATGTAGCTGGTGCAGGCACGGACATTTGAAAATATGCGCCGGTATTTTAGTTTTTTGCTTCTCAGTACAAACAGTCGTTCCAGCAGGCATGGAAAGGTTCAAGCAGCCTTCCGGGCCAGGAATACGTGCCTGGACCCAAACGGCTACTGTATTTCTATTTGTCAGACTTTGCCAAAATGCTTGTTTGTTTATAATTCAGAGGAGACAACCGACCAGCTACCAGTACGCGCCCCTTTCATTCCCAAAGGGCTTTGATTTCGGTCATGCTGAGTGCAACACCGAATTTTATACGCCAAGCACAAGTGCTGTTTCGTAATCTTAGTTTCGTAATCTTAGTGTATAGAGAAGCGCCTGACAGAATGACTGATTCACTGTTTTATCAATGCCCAGACAAAACTGCTACCCCTGGAGACTTGAAATTGCGGGAGGGCATTCGTGTCATGACGTAGGGGCTCCCTAAGGCGGGAGTTTTAGAAAATATACTCCTAAGGAAGAAAACAAGAGAAATTATGTATTTGTAAATCTGTCATTTTCTAGCTTATTGCTCACATATCCAAGTGCTTTTCGGCGATATGTATAGCTTTTAAGAGTGTCTAAAGAGTAGTTTTACTGTTTCGCCATAACCAACACCTTAGAGGTGTTTCTGCACTTTGAAACAAAAAAGAGGTTATTAAGCATTCATCAATAAATGTTTCACTGATTGATTTATTCAATGGATTTTCACTGATAGCTGTTACTCATACAATTAGAGAAAACCAGGTGGAAGAATTTCGCACTGCGACACCGGTAAAAGGGTGAGAATTTTTTTTCAAACACCCGCCTTAACAGCCGATAAAAACGAACAGGTGATGTCAACGCCTAGCGAAGCTGCTGGTTCTAAGGGCTTCAAATTGTATGAGCGCATTATGTATATAGTGTAGGAGCTAAATATTGGTGAAACGTCTAAAGATTACAGCAGGGAGAGACTGAGAAGCGTCGAAGTAATTTTTCATTGAATTTATTTTTATTGCACGCCAGCTTAAATATTGAAATGGTTGCTGGTGATATCGGTAGTTTATGTTAGTATATAAACACTGTTTAGGAATCTTTTCCATAACACCCACCTATTATGGACAATGAGGACTTCGGAAAAAGTGTGTTTTCACACATTCCTCAGGGACTATAGAGCGCATTGATATATACAATTCATTTTTCTTGCACGCACTGCCCGTACAGTTGCCAAACGACTTTGTTTTACACGACTTTGTTTTACACGAAATTCCACGACTTTGTTTTACACTCGTTTAATGACACCAGGGCGATTTTGAACTTACATTTCTCTGGACGAGTTATTCAGTTCAATTGCCCCGCGTTCGATATAGCCCTTGCCATGTGTTGGGAGCTTCTCCAAGTACGCCCCTCCCCGTACCAGCCCGTAATATATCATTAAACTGTGACTGATTAGTACCCTTCATACCTACTAAGATAACACTTCCCATGGGCAAGTAGTCGTTTAAACGCGCAATCTTTGTATAATTTGTTTCGCGATAGCTCCAATAAAACACGACTTCTAGCCTTTTCACATTACCACACGTATCCGGTAGCAGCCCACTTTCATGCGGACGAGTTTACATACGCCAGACAGTAGATGCCTGAATGATCACCTTAGAGAACATGCCTACCCCATGCGCACAGGAAACGGGCAGAAATCTTGCAATACATTGCAAGAAATGGGATCACAGTGATTGCCACCCAAAGTTAAAAGAAACGCGCGTTTTGAAACGCTATCGAGACGCTCGCTCACGGGAAATATTGGAGGCCTCACTGATTGGCATTCAGGGGGAAAATGCGTGAGCACGCTATCAATTGCCCTTTCGGAAAGAGCGGTGGCATATCTAGCCAGTTGAACCTCACTTGTACCCGATAGCAAGCTTGACCTCAAGTCTTATTGTTTTATCCTTGATGTAAGCTTCCATGGCATACTGGAGTGATATCTTATCCTTGAACTGGCGCATGCATGCGGCCACTGGTTTGGCCATGTATGTAATGTCGTGTAATAAATCGTACTTCAGTTGTTCATCAGTGCTCTATTTTGTCACTTCTTCCGTCCTCGTCCCTGCACTGTTTTTAGAGTTTGAACAACTTTGCCGCTAGGACAAACACAGCAAGAACGAAAACTCTAAGCAAAACAATATCAGACGGAAAATAAAATACCACGCGGTGGCAACCACCAAAAAATACGTTTCCCCCGTAAGACGCCTTTAAGGATTAAACCACTGGGACGGAAAACGAAACTCCAAGGAAACAAAGGGCAGCAAGGGCTGTACCCACAATAAATTGGCGTGGCTAAACTTGCACGGAAAATCAAGTGGCACGTTGGTAACACGTGTTCCAACGAAACAATATGAAACAAATTTTTACCTGTTGATTCAACATCACAGGAGATCAAACTACTAGGATGCCAAAAACTAGACACCGCAATGAACATGAAAGCTTCAGTGTTCCGTGCAATCTGATCCATACAAGCACAGAACAGTTTGTGTGCTCCACCTTAAGGGGTACTGACACCAGTTTCAGGGGTTAATACTGTTACACAGTTCTTTTTCTTTAACTGAACTGAATACCCTGGCTCAACTCTGAGCGGCCTGCGACGCGTGGGACATACTTCCATTTGATGTCATTTGTTGCGTCGATGGAACCGCACGCAGCAAATGGAAATCACTGTAGCAATATCCATGGCAGCGAAAAAAAATGACGTAGATGCGTGCCGCCAACGCTCATCAGAAACTCGACACGTCACTTCACATGCGCGGCCCGGCGGGCGGCCACTAGCGCACGCGACTTCACGAATTGATGCAGGTAGCCAGAGCAACACAAATAACCGCTGCCCAGAAAGGCACTCCAGGCAAAATCAAGTTCTACACACAGGAAATAAACCATAATGTACAACCCAGAATCGCAATAGAAGTCACCATGAGGAAATTTTTTGAAACCTGCCGTCAAATCTCCGCTGCAGTGGTAGGCCTAATCCCCTTAAGGCAGCTCAGACGCTCAGCTCCGGTGGCGGGGCTGCCCAAACAACACCTCCACGGGCCTCAGCGGTGTTTTGACGTCCTGACAAAGCGACGAGGCCATACCGTTTATATGTCTACGCGCCCTCAGGGCTCGAAGCGCGGTATACCGAAACGGGTTATCTTGAAGCCGTTCAGTATAATGATTTATCGCGTGCTGAAATATTTGAAGTGCTATTGAGGATTTTCCTGGCCATTAGGCATCGCTAAAAGCCATAAAAGAGGAACGTGAAATGTTTTTGCCTGTCCTCCTTCAAATGCAGGGGTAAATGGGAACATTCGCGTTCGCTATCGGCGGCATGGCTCACTTACAACGGACCTAGTGAATAATCGGAAAGGCGACAAGCAACTGCTTTCTATCCTTGGTATTTTTGGAAACGCGGGTTCAATATCAATTTACCCGTTCCCCAACAAGGAAAATCGCTCCTGTAATGATAACTGACCTTTGTTAAGGCTTAAAATAACTTATTTGGCCGTGGTTGCCGAAAACCTCTTGCTCTGTTGTCGAACTAACACAAAACTTCTTCTACAATGGCAGTCCTTGCTCCGGATGGCTGTTTTCTTTGTTGCAAGGCGGCTGAAAATAGTTTAACTTCGCCTTCCACCGAGCTAGGGGCACAGGCTCTTCCAGAATAAATGTGTTCGGGTACGTTGGGAGGACAGGCCTCCAGCTCCTCGCCTCTAAGACTAGATTCCGACTCGTACCCGCCGCCGTGCCTCAGTGGCTAAGGCGTTGCGCTGCTGAGCACAAGGTTCCGGATTCGTTTCCCGGCCGTAGCGGTCGCTTTTCTCATGGAGGCGAAAAGCAAAAACGCCAGTGTGTACGAAATTTCGGCGCACGTTAAAGATCCCCAGCTGGTCAAAATTAATCCGTAGCCCTCCACTACGGCGTGCATCGTCGCCTGTGTTGTTCCGGCGCGTTAAAACGTACAATCAAGCAGATTCAGACTCGTGCTGGATTTGCATCAGTCAGGGGATTTATTATCAGATTGTGGCACGTCACTCTTGTTACGCGGAAACGGGAAGAAAGCCTTCCTTCCTCGGACAGGCTACGAAATGCCGGAAAACGACCGCCACGAGGGCCCATCACTGTCGGCGACTCAACCTCGGCGGCTGCACAGTACGAAACACTCTGTTCTTCGTGTTACGACTTGCCCCTGCTAAGTGGGCAGCAGCCGAGTCTCCTTTCCCCCCGCTCTGAGTCTCAACGAGTGCCGCTACGGCCGGATCCAACGAACCAAGGAAAGAGTGTTTCTGTGTGTATGTACTAGATTCTTTCCGCGTGCAGAGCACTTGGAAAGCTGTTTGACCGTTAGCGCTTCGGGGATAAATACTCGGTTCCCCCGACCGCAGAACGCATGCGATTGACAGCAACGAATCCTGCTGTCCGTGTGTTCGATCCGTGCTGTAAGCCCGCCCGGAAGGGTGATCTTCCTGTATTGTCACTGATGATTTCTCGCTATACAGTAAACCAGTCAAATTTTCTCTTTTGCTTTTTGTCGTCAACACCAATGCAGCAAATGTTCCTGCCCGCCCGACCACCACGCTGCCACTACATTTACGGAGGCGACGGAGCCGGGTTCTAGGACACCTTTTTAATCTAACGATATGCAATAAGCGATTCCACAATAAGCGACATGTCCTCAAGACTTGGTAAAGATTTCAAGAACGCACCGGCGATATGGGGAGAGCAGCTGATGACCCTGAATAAGAAAGTGCACGACCGGTGCATCTTAGCGGTACTCACGTATGTGGCAGAATCTTGGAGTCCAACTACAACGGTTCAACTTCAGTTGAGGACAAATCAGCGAGCAATGAAACGGAAGGTGATAGGTGTACCCTAAGGGACAAGAAGAGAGAGGAGTGGGTCAGGGAACAAACTGTGTTATGAACATATTAGTAGAAATTACGAAGAAGACATGGACGTGCGCAGGGTGTGTAATGCGAAGGCAAGATAACCGCTGGTCATTAAGGGTAACTGAGTTTATCCCTAGGGACGGCAAGCGTGGCAGGGGGCGGCAGAAAGTTAAAATGTGAAAATGAGATCAAGAAGTTTGACGGGATAACGTGGCCGCATTTAGCACACGACCGGGAGACTTGGAGAATAATGAGAAAGGCCTTTGCCCTGCAGTGGGCGCATATAGGCTGGTGATGATCATGATGGTGATTACGCAGATAATGTCACGTAAATAGCAACAAAGTAACATAGGGTTATTGCTAACTAGCGTTTCAAAGAAGGGGTAAGCCATATTTATTATCCATATAGTTTACTGAAAGCTGTAGTGTTGCCTTCAAAAGTGCAATACTTTTGCTAGGACGGTTATCTGATGCAGAGACCTGCAATACCGAGGTGGTGCTAATATATAGCAGGCAAAAGTAACCAAACAATTTTCTGGAAAAAAGAAGTGGGATTACAAGCAAGAGAACTACGCAAACCTAGCACGGTGGTTTGCAAGCTAATGAATTCGCAGAACTCCTGACAACCATTGCGCACTCTTACTGATATTTCCACCAGCTCATCTGCTACAAAAATGAAAACAGCGTATGAACCTATCACCACCAGTATCTTTGGCATGCAGGCTATGAGCGTTGCCCCAGGAAACGTCGCATAAATTCTGAACTGTTAAAAAGCGTGAAAGTAACCGAAGGGTTTTTCAGACTAGTCGGTGTCAGAAAAAGCCCGCGCAGGTTATTTTCAGGTATTCAGTGGCGACTGGGACTTGCCAAGGTGCCAATAACTATACGAGGGCGATTGAAAAGGTTACGAATAAACATGTAGCCTCAAACACCCTACGACGCAGACGCTAAAACGCAGACAACGGACTATCCGGGAACAAATAGAAAGGCCAGAAGTAACTAAGCCTCTTAGGTCTGGAGTAGGCAATAAATGAAATAAAATGAATGAAAAATGAAATAACTGGAAAGGCATAGTTGGAATATTTTATGGGAAGAGTTCACCATGACTTGTACGTGTTATCAGGGGGGGCGGATTTTGATGTGGTGCCGAGCTTTGCGGGGCGAGACGAGGCACCGGAAGCTGCGTCCCGCGTGCCGGGTCGTCGCCGAGGTGAACCCGTCGTAGCACTTGCTTGTACGGTAGCACTCGACACCCGGCCACAACCAGGCGCCAAGCGACAGAAAAGCGGCGGGCAGCAGGATACTGGAAGATAGTTGCCTATATGCGACGCTCCGCAAAAAGCGTGTCGCCCAGGCGCAGGGCGACAAGCTCTTTGCCTACATTAGCTACATTTGCCTGCCGCAGGCCAGGATTCTGAAGCACCGGATGTTTGCCGCAGCAAGGGAGGGCATCAGGTAGCCCTCTCGAGCGCTCGGGTCAACGTTCTCCTCACGTTCAGGCTGGCCTCCTGCACTTCAGTTATGTCGACTTCCGACTGGCCCACGTCCTTCCTTCGTATGGCTTACTTCTTCTTTTTCAGCACAGCCGAATGAGGGCAATACGTTCTTGGTCGTGTTCACCACTTGCGTCACCGTACCCATCAACATGAGCACGTCCCCTTACACATGCCCTTCCTTGGAAACGTTTTCTGTACCTCGTAAACCTACTCGTGGACGATCGCACCGGCGCTTCTAGTACACAGTACCGTCACACACACGCGGAGCAGTATCATGCGCAGTCGAGAACAATAACGCATGACCGCGCACGTAAGGCTTCACATGAGTCCGCACATGAGTCCAGAAAGAAGAAATCCACTCCCTATATCTAGTGCCGGGTCATCACAACAGCACGCACAACTCCACACGTGACTAGATTGTTACCCTATTACCATTACTTGTCGGTCATCGGCAACAACCGGCTGCTGTAATCCGCTCCAACATGATCGGACTCCTTGGTATACTTGACGCTGAATGAGTAATCTTCTATAGGTAAAGTTCATCTATGAGCGCGACTGTCGCTTACTTTGGGTGATTACTCCTTAACCCGAAGTGGTGCAACAGTGAGCACTTGCTCTATCCCGCTGACGCACCATGACCCTATGGTTGGGCTACCAAAGCATTCTTCTCACTCTATAATGTTCATTAACTCACTCGTGAGGCGAAGCAGATTTCTACACTTTAGAGGAATACATTTCCTAGCACGGATGGTGTTTAGGGTTCTACGGCTTGTATACGCTGTTACAAAAGTAAATAACTATAGAAATCTGAGTGAAAATATTCCGTTGGCCTTCTGCCTACAGTCAGTTATACAAGCAATTGGTTGCAACGTACTGAATGGGTTGAAGGTAAAGTAAAATCAACTCAGTTCTGCACGCCGTATGTGGCCGGTTAGAACAAATATGCCCCGTGTGCACAGAAATGTGATCACGTGCCTTAGAAATGCATGACATAAAAACGTAGCCATTCGCTATAATTGTGTCAGGGTGCTGGCTAGAATTGCGTCAGGGTTGCCAATAATGGGAAAAACATAAATTTATAGCAGAAGCAAAAATTATGCCGCAATGTGTAGAATCTGGGAAAGCTAGAAATAAAGAGTTAGAATAAAATAAATTTCGGTTCCTTTAAAAAGAAATCAGTTCTATACCATCGCGAAAGAAAATAAAAAAAGTGTGCGTTATTATTGATTTTATCTTTACCCTAACTCTGGTTATGTCTACTACAGGGCGAAAGCTTCTCCCAAGGATCTGCATCGAGTGCCTGAAGCCCGATAGTGTCATTGTATAACCGTTAAAGGTTTTCAGCAAACGTACTGAACCAGGGTTGCTATATCCTTGTCTGGTGAGGAAATGCTGTTTGTGTCCCAGGGAGCCTCAGCTAGCACGGATGAACCTACCTAGTGCAGCTTCCCATGGTGTCCGGCAGCGTTATATGACGGACCAGGCAGCATTTGGAACGTGGAACAACGCTGTAGTTGCGTAGCATGGAAGGTGCTTAGAGCCCGCAAGGAGAGCGGCAGCACTTCCCCCGCGCTTTCGCCTGCCAGAAAGCGCTTTTCTATAATCGTTGGGTGAATTGCTTCGCAGGCGTACTCAACCAGAGTTGCCCAATCATTGTCTGGTGAGGAAATGTTTGTGTTCCAGGGAGCCTCACCTTGTATGGTAGCGCCTATCTAGTACCACTTCCCGTGCTATCCGGCAACGTTCTATGCCGAACAAGGTCACATTTTGGACCTGGTATTATTGATTACCATCCTAAAAAAGGTCTCGCTGCTGCGGCGATATTAGATTACACAGCAATTTAGAGACCTTTTACAGAACTCCTAGATCGAACTTCATTTTGTCGATAGCTCTATTTCTACGCACGATATCAGGTCCATGAAATCGAATTTTTAACTCGGTAATGGGAAGCTGCTCTGATACTCCTATCACAAATAGGTCTGTACTGACAAGACCTAATGAAGTCCCAATAGTGTTATCGACGGCCGGGCTAACGATGTTCGCGGCTAATGACAGATTTTCGCGGCTAAGGCACAGCTTTCGAACCTACATCAGCTCGGCCTTGCTATTTTTAGGGCTCTCTTGGGCGATACAACATGGTTCAACGCTTTGCGCCTAATCTCCGCTTCAAACGTGGTTTATTTTTGTGAAGTTTTACAACGACGTTACCGCTCTGTAGTGATACTGCGGTTGTGTGGTTTGTACCACGTTACCATACAAAATGAATGGGGAAATGTGCGTCCGCTTTGGCAGGGCTTTTTACTCTACTAACTCTAATACTCTTAGTTTGGCAGAATTGTAGCGAATGGCTTGGAGTTTGAATTGAACAAAACAAAAATATTTCTGGATGGCGTGTTCATGTCAACTAAATGATAAAATAACAAGACCACAAACAAAGAGGAAGAATGAAGCAACCAGGCCAGGGATTTACGCCAGGCGATTGCCGTAAATCTCAGTTATTTTGTAGAGGAAATCCTCTTAATTGTTAAACTGATAAAAAACAGATTTATCTCGTTTTCTTATTTAAAAATTTTAGTTGGGCTTTCTCAGTTACCCTAATTTCAAGCAAAAAGTTGTTTGACCTTGAAGTGGTGCTGAGAACAAATTCGTGGCTGTTTGCTACGGCGTCGCATTGAGAAGTTTCTACGCAACAACTCATCAAGGCTGGATGTCCGATCAGCTTAGTATTACTGAACACTATCGACCACTGAAAACTCGTAAATATATTGTGCACCTACATGACCCACTGTATGCCGCAAGCTATTACGGGTTTCCGGAAATATTTACCGAAAGAGTAGTTGTCTTTAGAGATCGCATTTGGCGTAGTATGGACAGGTTGGAGGGCAAGGTCGAGAAACCCCCCACGTTGTACTTTTACCGAAACACTGATTATGCCCATTGTTGAGTGTTTGAAGGCAACTAGATATAGGCGCAATCAAGAAAGTAGAATAACCACTGCGAATGAACGTCTTTTCAGAATATATGTTTCTGATACAAGAGATGTCATATAAGCCACCTTCGTAACGTTGTGACAGATCAAATCATTATGGCACGATTAAAACCTGGTCAAGTGAAATTTAATTTAAATAACAAATACACTGCATTTAAAGCTTTCGAATTTGTCCGGAACCAAACAGGCAGACAAGACAAAAGTAACACTAAAGCACCTGAAATGACTGTGCTCTATTGGGAAAATAGATTTTTTTATCACCTATGGCATTTTAATTTTTTTGTTTAATTTTCTGGAACGTAAACTGCAACACGCATGAAAATAAGACACCAGCCAACTTGCTCCCATTTTATTGGATTCCCGTAACGAATTGCGGGGATAAGAAATGGCGAAACCTCTGACAATAGATTCGTAAAAGATGCATAGCATCTGTAGCAGAATTCGATAAGAACGAAATCATTACCCGGTCCAAATTTAACAGCTGGCATCCCTGGAGGCCCACCAGAGCTCAAGGATTTTGGTGGCCTTTTTTTATGTCTGAACCTTTTCTGCCTTGGTTTAAGAGTTTAGTTTTGCTTGTTAAATATCGCACCTGCTCCATCTTTGCCTTTCCCATCAACACGCAAACACATACACAGTAATTGCACCACAAACAGGTATATGCACACGCTAGCACGCACACACGCACGCATTAGGACACAATTAATCGCACAACCAACACGTACATGCACACGCTCGCTCGCACACAAATGCACGCACACACACACACACACACGCACACGCACAATTAATTGCACAACCAACACGTACGCACACACAATCACACGCACAATTAGTCGCACACCAAGCACGTATGCGCACACGCTCAGATGCACGCACACACGTACATGCACGCACCCCCCCACATACACACAGACAACCGCATTTTCCCACCCTTATATTCCGCACGTGTATTTTAAGATGTTTATATTGGGGCATTTGAGAGTGGGTGCACGGCTGGATAAGCCCAAACTACACCTTTGCCATTGATATTATGGGGTTGAACGCGGCAAATGCGGCATCGCATGCAAAACTTGCATAAACCCACTGTGGTATTTGTGTGTGCGTTAGCTCGTGATAATTAGGTTTACAAGTGTTAAAACTGAGCCATTTTGATTGACAGTGTGCATTTTGAAATCAATCCAAGCTGATCTCTTTAGGTTACCATTTAGATAATTTATTCTGGGGGTGTTCATCAGTACAGTGCTTTCAAATCGCGCACCCTCGCATGAGTACGTGGCAGCGAAGTGTGGGTAAAGAATGTTAAAACAAAAACAAGGTTTTGTGTTTTGAGTGAAAGCAGACATTGGGGGGACAAATAAGAAGAATTTTGGAATTTTTTCCGGCACCAGCTTCCCTGAGCAGTCTGTCGCACAGCTCACAATGGACAAACCCCGCCAAGCCTAATGGCAGGCGAGTCAGCGAAAGGCTCCTGTCCGGCGGTCTGTACTCAAGCGTACCTGTTTAAGTAGACAGGCAGACAGGCCCCCCTTTTTCTAAGAGTGGCGCCCTATGCACTGAGGTAACGGCACAGGCTACATCTTCACAATACATGTATTGGCTAGAAGGATAGAGGGCGAGGGCGTTGGGGTTGCTACAGACTGTATAAAGTGGGAAACAGAGCAACCCAGGGGTCTTGGAGTGAGATTGTTAGACCAAGACTTACCCCTAACACTCTGCATGAGTTCGGCGTTGAAGGAGTATCGTTATGATAACTTAAGAAGACTAAAATTTAGGTCCGGAACAGATTGATTTAACACTCATCGGCTATGCTGCTCCCACTTTATTGGGGAATTCGAAATTTATACTCGCAAGGCAACCACGAAAACGTTATCGAAAATCGTTGAGTCGCATCCTCAGCGCAGCGCCGCTAGATACAAGGGGTGAGCGCGGTTAGCTGCTCAATACAAAAAGATTTCGAAAGTTTTATTTCGTCCTTCTCTATACTGTAACGCCAAAAACAGTCCCAATAGCCCCACTTTGCTCGCCTAGGGCCATGGCATTACTCGTCAAGCGTGGGCTGCGCGAACGACAAACAATTATTGCGCGTTCGATGTGGTTATACACGCGAACACTTCGAGAGCGGGGCAAGCTGCACCAGGTGTTACGATTAGGAAATGGTTTCAGCTGACGAGAGCTACTGTGGTACGATGGAAGTAAGAAAATTTGGTAGACATCTGACCTAGCTGTTCAAGCGTGAAGTAATATTGCCTTGTAAGGCCCCCTTGGCACCGCATGAAATTTTCTGCGTATTGAAAGGTTTCCGCTCCTGCTCGCACATCATCTTTTGGGACAGCGGCTTACAATCCCTGAGGCCCAATACACAAGCTCGGCAGGAGGAACCAGGTTTCCGGAGGAAAACAAACGTCCCGATGTGTGTTCATCCCCGAACACTTCAACCGGGAAGACCATGACGAACACCTTTTTGCGCTTACACACGGGGATAGGAACCGAGCGAAAAGTCGTCGGGAACTTAGGTCTCCTTGCAAAATTGAAGGCCGAAGCCCAAAGATTTACACATTTCTTTGGTGCTGCATCTTTTTGCGTCTTAATCTCTGCTTTGATATCTTAGTCTTTTGACGCGAAATAACTAAACAGGCCTATTGGTCGCACCTTACGCGAAAGACCCACAACAACGGGAGTTCTCTGTGGCTGTCCTGCACGTCTACTAGTCTCACGTTTACAGGTAACGTCATATGCACCAGCCTTAATCTAATTCCCCTTGCTGGCAGCGGGCTCAGCTAACGCCGTGGTGAAGCGTTGGGTTCCTGCGCAGAAAAGCAGGGTTAAAATTACACACGAACCCAACTTGTTTTCATTTATTAATTTTGTGCGATGACGACGATCACGATCGCACGTTTTCCAGTGCGCTGCATGGTGGAGCAACGAGATTTTTCACTCACAGTCACCTGCACCACAGCAGCGACTTTTCTGCTGCATGGATCCTTCACCAGTGTGCGTTATTATTTGGAAAACTGCCGGTGGCAGTTGTTTGGGTAGCAGTTGGAGTTGTTTGATTGTGAAATTTGTGCAACCGCAATCAATCGTAAAGGCAATGCTGGTGCAAATCGTTAGGGAACTTGCAGTATTTTCTAAACCCTAAACGACTAACTATACTTTCGTTGATTGCTATACTGTCCTATCCAAACAATATACGCACTTATCCTTTTGGCTGCCGCACGTCATAATAACGATGAAGTCAAAAGCCCAGCGTGACGTAAAGGCACCAACTGCAAAACAGCGAAAATATATGGTAGCTGCTAGCAACGAAGCTGTCTGACGAACCCTTGAGGTAGGTTACAGCACCTGCTCACTAGTCTCCCTTAAACACCACATTTTCCTTTTTTTATTCAACTTGTTCCTCCCTCAAGCAGCCTGTTCCCCTGCGGAATAGCTCCACCCGTGCTGTGTCTCGATAACTGGGTGCTGTGTGGCTGTTTTCAGGACGTTTCCCAGAAAAATTGAAGAGAGGGGAGAATTAGAAAATTAAAAGAGACGGTCCAAACATTGTGACTCTTCAGTAAAAGTAACTTCATGGTCCACACTTGCAACGAGACACTGCCTGATTTACGTTGAAGTGTTGAGCCGTAGGGATCAGCGCTAGTCCGTAAGGTGCTTTATGCCTTGACATCCGAGTTCGTCAGAGGGCTGCAATTCTAGGAAAAAGAAAGGTGGCTCTTCTGAGCAAAACTTATGTGTTTTATCGTTTTAGACAGCGTCTGTGTAAGCTGCATTGCCTTACGGAATTTGTAGGTATATTTTCTTTTTACATCTAACATGCGCTACCGCAAATGAGCAGCTCTAGTAGCAGGGTTAGATAACGAGAAGTACCTCCTCACAATTACCGCCATCGCAACTGCAAACATTCCATTGTTTTATGCCCTGCGTGGATTTCTGTTTTGAGCGCCGAGTGAACAGGTTGCGCAGAAGGGTTGTTTACGTTCGTATTGTCGTGAAGAGCTTTTAGGGGCAGAGAAGAGATTAGCCTTTTCGGGCAGCAAACAGATACAGTCACTCCCTTGTGCAGCGTAGCACCACTCTTCGCGGTATACAAAACCCCGTGGGAAAGCATCACCTGCGGACTTCCCGTGAGGTGGACGGCACGCAACACATTGTATACCATGGAAAGAGTGCCACGGTTACAGGACAGGTATTCTTCGCGGCAGTGTTTACGCGAAAAACATCGATCGCCAAGTCGACGAACGACGCTGCTGACGTGCGCAAAGTAAACATATCTGAGGTTGCGGCCGGAATGCACAACGGTGCGAAGTAGTTTATGCAAAAGGTTTGAACTCTGCCGCATGTGTCAAGGCCACAACGGCCTTTTCTTGCTGCAGAAAACCGTCATGTGGGTTGTGCACTATGGCGACTGACGCGCTCCCGCGACTGGACTGCAGGCTTCCTTCACATTACGAAAATGCCCATGTGCCGAAAATAAGTGGGTGGGGAAGACCACAACTACTTTTCCTGAGTACATAGACCAACTCAGCGGCCCTGGTGATTGCGGAATACGTGTGTGAAAGGGAAGTTTTTTTTTCACACACCTTAACCAATCAGCTACTTTGTACGCGCCGTGCATGCCTTAAAGAGACGCTGCAACACTTTTTTCAACTTTTTTTTAATCTTAAATGCTTGCAGAACGTAGTCGCCGAACACACCCAGTACATATATTAAGGGGTCGCAAAGCACCTCAGCCAAGATTTACTGCTCTGTGCTCGTCAGATAACTTGGAAACTCGCTCAAAAGATTTCTTGCTCTTTCCCGGTCTTGACCTTCTTCGAACGCTCGCATTACGTCACTAAGGCTAAGTAGCGGCTGTTGACAGGTTTACCTTCAGTTGCAGCACTGACCGCTTTTCGATAGCAACTTCAAAAATAAAGCCCCAAAAACAAAACCGAAACGGAAGGCGTGTCTCTTGTGGCGAGCAAACCACGCAGTGCCTCTCCCTGCTGACGATAACTACAGCTTTAGCAGTCCTTGCAAACGCGAAAGAAAGAGTGTGAAAGCATTTATCGAAAATGTTGCATGGTCCCTTTAATGTTCAGATGTAATAATTACATTGGCTCTTAAAATAGGCTTGATTTTCCGTAAACACAGAGATTGGAGCAAAATCCTGGCCCTAACACTATTAAACGTACCATGGAACAACTGTAAATATATTTATTCAGGCGAGTTCAAAAAAGTTTTGCCCTGAATATGGGAGACCACAAGGTTGCTGGTTGATCGTGAGTGGCATGGTCAGCATGAGAGTTCAGGAAACCCCACTTAAATCCAATCTAAACTCGTGAGGCGAAGATCGCTTTGGCGCGAAAATCATAGGGAATGCAAAGTCGACGATCACCGATGGCTGAGGGTTCTCAGTACAATGAATAGAAACATTAGGTTATTTTGTTGATACCCCTCGTTTACAAGTAAAGAAGTTCTACACGGTAATATTTGATTGCAGCCTGCTAGTAAGTGGGGAGAGTTACGACAAGCTCCATGTGTTTAACGCCGTGGGGCTGTACTTGCGTCCGTTACCTCGCTGCGCCGCCTGATTCCGACAGTCATTAAATACTGAGACAGCGAACCAGCTAAAAGGACAAGGGGAACCCCTAACTGCCCTGCACTCAAAACGACATATTCTCCTTGACGCCCTTCCCGCTAACTCACGACCGTACTCCTTCAGTGGTCTCCTGCGACACCCCTAAGCCACCCAAATTTTCGACAGCAGCCTGGGGCAATTTTCTCTATATTATACTCAAGGATACAATTTTTCCTTTGCTATTTCGGGCCCAATATCACCACTCGACATAACTCCCTGCTACATCTAGGGGAATCTCATCCGTTAGGAAACAACCGCTGAAATTTTTAATTTCCTGAACAATAAACAAAATTCCGGCTGACATTAGAAATTTATTCTTCAAATGGCGGATGTTTCGGGGCTTCCCTTTTTTCTTGGCAAAATCCCAAGAGGCCGATTATTTGAAGCTTGCGCCGTCAAAACAGTGCCTTAAGATATCTGTCGGTTAAAACATTCTTGAGTTACAAAATTATCGGGCCAGTAGTGCAAGTGAATAAAGGTCATGATAAATAGACGATATCAAAGGGAATTATGCACAGAACTTCAAATAAAGACTAATAACCGCAAATTTGAGTTTACACGCACATCTCTTCATCAAGCACACATAAAATCGGGAACCCATGTACTAAACTTCAGAAGCATGACACCGCTTCCATCCTACATGTTTGTTGCACAGCGAATGAGTAAGCATGGCGAGACGCCTCAGAGCGCTAGGCAAGCCTTCGCTTAACGGCATTGAAGTTTGTCGCTCAGTTACCCGTTCCGCATGGTCCATTTACGTTGCGTATTATTCGGACAGCACCGTTTGTTTACTCCCGGAATCGCGAGGGAGGCAAGGCCTCGCCACCAGGGGGGAAAGCCAATCTTGTTTTCCTTGCTCCGCGGGGTCAGCGTACGCATTTGATCGAATCAGCGGACAGAGTATGTATAATATCACCAGAAACGTTTCCGCTTGTAAAATAAAGCAACCTTCGTTTGTAACGATATAGTTGCAAAAAAAAGTACGCTTTCCTCATCACTATTTACACTTCGATACACGCACGTTGTATAAAATCGCAAGCTTCCGGTATTTAAATGGCACTAAAAACTACCGCGTTTATTTAAAAAATAAGCCATAGCGACGCGTGCTGCCAGTGTTGTGGCGTGAAAGTGAGCGTTTGTAATTTTGTATCCCCAATATGTTAAAGTGGCCCTGAAAGGCTTTTTGAGCACAATAAAGGAACTAGCGCAATCGTCAGATGGGGTCGTCAGCGTCAGCTGTGCCAAGTATTACTATTTTACGTGCAGCGGAAAGCTCAGGCTTTTGTTCCAAAGTGTGTCGCACTTTTCTCACCCTTCCCTGCGTGTTTTTGAACGCCGCCATCTTCACATGTCTACGTCATCCATTCCCAGCTGCTCGTCATGAGGTAGACATCCTGCTATTGGGCGGCTTTTCCACGCACTTCCGGCTAAGAGATGTCTCGTCTGCTCAACGTCGGCTCGCCGGCTGATCTGCCAGCGGAGTGCCGGAGTGCTTGGACATTTTACGACAAAAGAAACAAGTGTAAACAAACGCTCCATCGTTTGCATTGAATGCAACATGGCCATAACACGATACGGATATTATCTTACGTGAGAACGTACCATAAAGAAAGCGTCGAAGCCCCGTAGCACTTCTTTCGTGCAATTGCAGAGAACGCCCTGAGCCGAATGCCCGGGTTTGACGCATACATTTTATTCAACTTCAACACAATCCAGAGATGCGTTTCGAACGAACACAACGTCACAACATGCGTTGCAAGTCTGAACCACGATTCGCAGACGATCGGCTGCCTACTTCTGCCTGTCGTAAATTCGGCACTCACCTCGCGCCAGGTTTGCGGGGACGAACAGCAAGTCACTTAACTCTGGCGCGCAAGCCGAGAAGGCTTTTAGCCAGGCACACTGCACATGGAAACCCCATTCGAGGTTGAGTCGTGCGTAGCTCGGGAAAGATAATCCTGACCATGGGAAGCACTATACGCCTGCAGAAGTACAACGTCGCATTTCATTGCGAAACGAAGGCGTCCAACACACAGGAGGGAATGCACACAACACACACACCACACGCACACGCACACACACACACACACACACACACACACACACACACACACACACACACACACGCACGCACCACCACACACACGCACGCGCACACGCACACACAAACACACGCACACACACAAACACACACACACGCACGCACGCACGCACACACGCACACGCACATGCACACACACACACACACACACACACACACACAACACACACACACACACACACACACACACACACACACACAGCACACACACACACACACACACACACACACACACACACACACACACACACACACACACACACACACACACACACACACACAGCTTCGGTCGCTGCCTTGGCTTAGCGGAAGCTTCGTTCTGACAGTCAGCGATGTTACGACTATACAGAGATGCGTGAGGGCGACGCGCTAACTACTTGCCGTATTTACAACACAGGGGCAAAGTACTTGGTTCATCGGAAGCTACAAATCTTTCCATCCATCATGCGCTACTTGCCAGCCATGTTGCGGCCTCACGTACGCACGCTCTTTTGCTGCTAATAGAGAGTTTTATTACAGCGTTTGTTGCCTTTGCAGACGCTAAATGCTAAATTTTTGCGTCCCGCTACGTAAACACTGCGACGGGAGTTTTAGTAGAGCGTCTCATCACTTTTGCGTAACGGCACGCTAATGCATACGGCGCCATCTTTCGAATGTTTTGCGAAAGGACTCGGCGGCTGATCTGCTAGCGGAGTTACGGAGTGCTTGGACATTTTACGACTATCGAAACAAGTGCAAAGAAATTCTTTCACGTGAGTGGGGAATGCAACATGGGTGCAGCTTTTCAGAACACGGGTGCTCGCCGCTCTAGTGCAGCGCTGGTTTGCTCTGTGCCTTCCCGTTCATCGCTACTGTTAAACAATCGGATCCGGCGCAGTTTGTGCGCTGGTTCTGTGTCGGTTTAAAACGTCTTCTTCACATGCCGCCGGTAGGAATTACCAATGCCACCCTGCACCAACGGGGCCACATCAGAGACGGTGCTTTTTCGATAAACAGTGCGCGGTGCATCAAAGTGAACGAGCGCACGATTCTCCCCGTGCAGCTGCGAGTTCGCCGCCGATAGCAACTGCCGCAACGTACACCGCGAAAGGTAAGGCCAGGCTGGACACAGGCCGCCAGGTTTTTCGTTCGCTTTTCCAGCCTTGAGCGGATTGCCGGATCCATGTCTACGGTGTCAACAAAGATGAAAAAGCCGGAACGGCTTGCCCGTAGCAGACGGCAGTCAGAGGAGGGCAATAGCGGAAGTACGTCACCTCTGAGGAGCGAAGAATCATGGGAGGGAAGGCTCGCTCGCCCGTCAACAGCGAAGAAAAATTTGAAAGGAGGAGGAAATACGGCGCGACGATAATGCGCGGTTTTTGATTTACGATTTGTCAGCCTATACTCATAGCTTTAACAAAATTCTTGCAGGAGGAGATTGCGAATACATTGCTTTCTTTGGTTACATGAACATTTGTGCATCGGCGAAAGGTATTTTAGGACCCCTTTAGCAACAGCAGCTCAGTGTAGCTCCGTACTTCTCGCGGAAACAACGATAGATTCAGGCACAGCTTGAGGTCAGTAGGATGTGATTTACTGTGCTCACTGCCTGTTATCGCATCACTAATATAAAGTTTATTCATTCAGTGGATGTTCAGCTATGAATAACTGATAAAGTAATAAAATGTAGCACAGAGTTGAAAAAAACCATCGGCAATGGATGCAGATCCAGCCGTGTGACTAAGGGCAAGCGTTTAGGACAATAGTATATCCTTACAGTTTAGTTATTTCTAGCTTTAGGTGCTATTACTCACACTTCCCCTATAACAATGCCTTTTTCAGCCAGTAGCGTAAAGAGTATTTGCGGTGCCTTTCCGTGACCTCTTTGTTTAGTGTACTCTCTGGTTTCTCTAACGTGGGAAGAGCATATTTTTATGAGATCACGGACCGAAAAGTCCCTATAAATTTTTTAATGTACATGTTCTGCACCAGTGACCTTTCAGCTCATTTGCGACGGTTTTAAAGTCCTCGTATTAGGAGCGCCTGAAAGATCTCACGAGATAAACAGGGATATGCTACACGCTGACTCAACAGCCTACGCGAGAGCTTAAATTATGTCTGCCGATATGGTTTGTGGTTTTTAGGAAGTTGCGGGTGCTAGCTAGTTGGCGCACCACAATCTCCTAATTCGTTTGCGTAGCCCAAGACCCAAACCTTGCTAGGTCTCTTTACTAGGGCTTTGGGCTTCGCAATCTTCCCATAGTATTCCTCACTGCAGTGGTAGCGAAGTACTAAGAAAGGGTACTGCCAGAGGATTTTTACATTTATTCACACCATCGCATTGCGAGTTGTCTTGGTGAGATGACAAAGGGAACAGCAAATACAACGGTTCAGAAATCTTGCACAACAATGCCTAACTTTCGGATCCTCGTCAGCGACCGGTTAGCGGCTGCATGATATTTTCGCATTCTCCACATAACTTTTACGCAAACCTGACCTGGTCTTACATGCGTCTTGGTAGTACTCAGAGCGCTACGCGAATGTTTCCTTCCTTCCTTCATAGCGCACGCCTTGTCTTTCCCTCAATCAGACAGACGTTGTTAAGAAAAGTCGCGTTTGCACACACAAACGATCACGAAAACTTTTCGGGGCATCTGTAATATCCTCAGTTGCTTGCAAGGCGAAAGCCTGACAATACTTACCAACGACTCCCTCACTGCGTCTTCGTCTGTGCTTCTCTTGCTTTGTTTTCGTTTCTTTGTCTTTTGGCGCAGATGACTTAAGCTGGCTTCCTTCCTCCTACACCGCGCCTGTGCATCTCTTCATTTCATTTGTTTATCATTTTGCGGAAAATGTTTCCCTTGGCAGACTGGTGGCACACGCTACTTCCTCCCCGGAATCTGAATTTGCTATTGCTCGGCAGCACGTGTTCTACTCACGTGCTCTCACTGTCACTCTTCTCGTAATGCGTACTGGTTTAACCTTTCCGCAGCCTTGGCATGACGTTTGCAACGCTCTACCCTCCTACTATGAAAACCCGTGTCAATAAATAGGAACTGAAATGTGAACATAACAAAAATGTGTTTTATTTACACATTCAGCGGCGGCGTTTTTATGTATGGAGCATCAGCAACACTAACAGCGAATAATTGGTACAGTACGGCACTAGAGCATTTTACCATAAACTCACCCTTGCAACGCAACACAAGCAACCTGCTGGAGGCAACCTCAGGCACAGACATGCAGGCACACTCACAAGATTACGGGTACATAATCTCACATACTGTTCGACGCACACAGGCGCGCCCTCACCACGAGCAAAGCACAAACAAGCGCCAACTGAAAAACTGACACGCACAACGCTAACACAGAACGCAGACGCACCGGGACTCAACACCCGCATATGCTCTCTCGCTCACCCGCAAGCGCAAACTAACATGAATACCCGTTCCGACTTCTACACGCAAACAAATAAGTAAACACTTTGGGGATCAGCAACTTGTTTCCAAATAAAATTTTTATTCCCCCCCTTACTGCACGGAACGGCTTCGGTGACTGTCGGAGCACGTCGAGCTGTCCTGCAACACCGTAACACACGCATCTGCGTTCTCCTTATCGTACCAACTATTCATGTTCAAACGTGCGAATCCTTGCGCACGCACTCTAATCTTCCTTCAACACTGATGTAGCCGCAATATTATTTGCACTTGTCTTGAATTTCAGTATGTCAGAAATAAAAACGGTAAGGGTAACGTAACACGCTTTCTTTCCGGTTGTAACGGCGTCTCTTGCGCTTTTCTTTCACTCATACAAAACGTGAGGCAGTAACATGTTCCACCACTTTTAAAGTCATTAGTAACCTGTAGTTAACTTTTATCGACAGCACCTCTACAAACATATGTAAAAACTAGGCGGCACCCATAAATCGCTCACATTTGTATTGTTTACACCACACTTTCTACAGCGTGAGCTAAAATTTTACCCACACTGCTCTACTATCTGAAAAATTTTGCTGCCACTTTCACGCTTGGGAACAATATTAGGCAAATATTTGTTAAAACTGCACCGCTTCTTTTCTGCTCGCTGGTCACAATGTGTGTCGCATTTTTGTTACACAGTAATCTTTCACAAAAGGTTCCGGAATGTATTAACGCAGTCGGGAGAACCTACCGCAGAAGATTCATATTCTTATAACACACAGAAATCAAACAAAATTTTGTACAGTGCATTGCCCTACGGAGCACGCCATTCAAACGCGTTCTGTCGCTTGGCTCCTCTTTCCAAAATTATGTGCCACAAACCAGAGAACACAAAAAGAATCGCGCGGTGATCCAGTTGAAAGCTGTTCTGCCATTACGCTTTCGAACGTGTTTGCCTCCCCGGAGTCCAAGCGACGTAAGCACTCTGCTAAGCACCGCTGCGGTAACCCGTTTCGAGCTTTGGCGCTTCTGTTCGGTGCAGCGTCACGGATTCTAGATTGTGATTACAGTTGCGCACGCAAGAAAACCGTCCGACTGAATTTTCTGCTCTTGTTACCACAAATATGGTCACTTCTTTCTGGTATTTATCGCTTGGTCTATTAAAGGAAAAACCTCCGAAAGGGCATTTTTTCTGAGACTACGATGCAGGGGCCGCACAGTGTTAGTGCGTTAAGCGCAGGGAGAAAAAATCACCTGATCACGTATAATACACACCGCTGCACGCAACAGCAAGACAGAGCTTACGCCTTGGGTGTAATTTCCCCAACAGGTAAGAGGAAGGGAGAGCTTGTGACAAGATCCCCTCCACCTATGCGCTCTGCGCTTCTGCGCCAATTTGTGGCTATTCGCCTGTTGGGTGAAGCTGCGGTGGTGTAGTTTGCCTCTGTCAGTCGCCGTTTGGAGCCTGGAAATAAATCTCCTTCTTTGGGTCGCTCCCCTTCGTAGCAACATCGCCCGTGTCCATATTCTCTCGTTTTCTTCCTTAGTCATGGTTTTGTTTGATCGTTGGGAAGCCAGTGTTTGCGAGCTTAAAAAGGTCACATCATAGTGGTTGTATAACCGAACGACTGCAACATAAATAAAAAGGAAAAACATGCTGTCAGTGCAAAAAAAAAGTAATTAGGCTGATGTGTTCTTATTGGTGTTTACTACGACGCATTTGTGGAAACCAGAAAACGGGAGTGTTGAAAATAAAGTAATCTATTTTGAGCGTGCCTACGTTGTGGCATTTTGCACGAACATAAAATATTTGTGGCTTCGTAAAGGTTTCAGTTGGCTTTGCCCCAGTATCATGTGGGAATTACAGCTAGATGTACTTGCGAAAATGCCTCGGTGTTATTGCGTTATGTATGTATGTAGAAATCCGATCCGAAGGACCATCTGTGGGGAACTAGCTCCTCACTGTAAAAAATACATTTGAAGCACTTCACAAGCAGATGCATTCATTGTGACTAAATTATTTAATGCTTTCTTTTGCAGGTGGGTGAGTCTTTGTGGTAGTGCTGTAGAGAGGCCTGCATATTTATTTTGAAGTCTCACCAGTAACATTTAGGGAACTTCGCTATAGTTAGTGTTGGTCGACGGTTCAGACCTTCCTGTTTATACACACAATGACATCAGTTTTCACGTCCAAAAAACTTTTCGCCAAGAAGGTATGCTATCTGGGTCTGTAAAGCTTTTTGCCTAGCAAGGATGTCGTCTTGTCTTGACATCTTAATATGCCTCATCAGACTAGCAGCTGCTGTGCTATAAAAGCTATGGTTACATGGGGGTAGGACGAAGGTGAATTGAACTACGCAGATGCGACCGATGTACGTATTCACAAATTCGGCTATCAGCGAGCTCCAGCTATGCCACGCTTCACTCACATCTGCGTCTTTGGAGAGGGAGTAGACCACAGCATTACATAGTATTTTGTTCTTCGTCTTTAAATGGGAACGACATAAACTGACGTGCTTGTATTGATTTCTCACGACAGGAAACAAGAACCTAAATATAAGATGGTGCCTCTAGTTTCTATAAGGGTAAATGTGGGCGCTAATCTGCCAGTAGCCAAATTAAACGTCTAAGAATTCTTCACGCATCAAGTAATTTTATTGTACCTTGCGATATTTGTAGACATGTTTATTGAATTTTGTGTGGCCATTACAACTATAGACCATATAAAACCTGCTTTAAGAGTAAGTATTTTTAGCGCTTTTAATTACTGAGATAATATTAATAATAATGATGGTGTTTGGATTTTAATGGCGTAAGGCCAGCTGGGGCAAAGATCGCCAAAACACTGCTTATGAAACAGGTGAAAACTGAAACACCTAAATAGGTTTGCAATATCAAATGCAAAATCAATGAAGAACACAGAGAATGGCTGGTGTAGAAGGTCAGGTTGCAATTATGCAGGGTATGAAATTAGTTTTAATCATTTCTCTTCTGCGAAATATTTAAAACATGCTTGGCAGAAAACATTGGATCATCAGAGAGGAAAAACGCTGAATGTACTGGGATGTGTTGTCTGTAGAGATGGGTGAAGTATTTCTGTCGTGTTGGACGATGAGGCCTCGATAGTGAGGCAGCGATGAGATTTTAAAAGCACAAAGCAGGTTTATGTACACTGGCTGGTTATCTACGAACCATTTACCGCACTGAACGTACATGTACAGGGCTAGTGGGAAAATCACCCTACGAAAGGCGAAGCCCCAAGTGCAGCAGTAGGCCTAGAACATTCACTGTGGCTTTCGTTGCAAAACCATACACGACACATTCATAGTCCCAGCGGGACCCCACTAAGCTTGTGAAAATACGGAAGAGGAGTTGGTTATCCGCACCATAGGACTGGTGTAAGAGCAGCTTTAGAATGGTTTTTGTTTTGAGGCATTTATACTTGAGTTGCTTGATGGCTGGAATGAATGTGAGTTTTTCGCCTAGGACTACACCTAAAAACTTGTGTTCTTTTATGCAGAAATTTAGTCACTATGAAGCTTAATGCCAGGGTCCGCTTGAATACTACGCCTCTTGAAAATACGATGCAGGTATGTTTAGCAGAATTAGGTTTTAACCCATTCTCGTCTGCCCAGAAAGAAAGTTTCTTTGCCACAACCTGGACCTGACGTGCACATAGACATGCTACATGTTTTAAAAGATATTTGTACGTCATCTACGTACATGAAGCAGGATATGGTGGGCGGGGATACCTTTCGGGGCAAGTGCATCGTAACTGTCAACAAAGTGCAGCACAAAACGCCTCATTGAGGCATGTGATTCCCCTGCTCGTAAACGTTTCTTAGTGCTGAACCGACTCTGACACAGTGTTCGTTTAGACAGGTAACTGATAAGAGTGTTAAGCATGTTACCTGATATACCAAATGAATTTAGTTTTCTAACAATGCAGCAGCGCCATGCGGTAGCATATGCCTCTTTATATCAAAGAATACCGTCATGCAGTGTTGCCTATGTATGTAGGCATATTTATTGCAGAGTTCCCATGCAATCACTTGATCATTGGTGGATTGTCCCACCCTGATGCCTGCCTGGAAGCTCTGAACAATACCGTTGTTCTTCTCTAAGGAGTTCGCGTCTCCTCTTTATCATTTTCTGGACAAGCTTGGACAGGCAGCTTGTGAGAGGGATAGGTCGATAGCTAACAGAAGAGGACTAGTTGCTTCCCACCCTTCATAAATGCTACTACAATAGCCTCGCTCCAAAAGCATGAAAGCTACCGGAAAGCCAGATTATGTTGTTTATGTGTAGGAGTGTCTCAGAAGTGTCTGCGTGTAATTGTTGCATCATGGTGTAGGCAAGGTTGTCTGCATCTGGAGGTGAGGGCTCACAATTGGTAAGGGCAACTTTGAGCTCATAAACTGTAAATTTAGAGTTGTAAACAGGTTTTTACTTGTCATTGCCATATAAGGGCATTTTCTCTGCAAATGTTTTGTGTTGCGTGAAAGCATTTGTGTAGTGGGCAAAACCAGATACTTGTTGGAAGTGTTGTGCGACTGAGTTAGCCTGTCTTCCATTGTGCCCCGGTTGTGCTGACCAGGGCAGGCTGTACGTGTCATTCTCATCAGGTTAAGTATTCCTCGGCATACTTTGTATGTGCCGGTGTATGAGATTATGAATTCCAAGAAGGAGCGCCAACTTTCGTTTCACCTCACAGCGCGCACACTTCCCGAGTGCTTTTCCCCATTTAAAGAAGACGACGTTGCGCGACATGGCGTAACGACGAAGGATGCCGCACGCCTTGTTGTGGGCCTCTCACGACACCCTACAGTCCTCATTTTCACCCGGGCATCCTTTGCTTGTGCGGGGAACAAGAGGCCTGGGGAACATGAACTTCCGCGGCGCCGAGTATTTCGCCGTGAGCAGTTGAGTAGCTTCTTCAATGTGAAGGGGTTTTAATGGATGTGTGGCGTAGAATTGATGTTTCAGTAAATGTATTCCAAATCGCTTTTGCTACATTGAACCCGTTACACGAAGGTGAACTATTCGTACCCTTGCTTATGTATATATTGCAGCATACAAGTGGTCGCTATTGTATGGATAAGTATACACGACCCACTCAAGAGATGGAAAGAGTACTGCGATCCTATAACGAAGTCAGTAGCCAAGTAAGTGTTGTGACCTTAATTATGGATAATAGGCCGTTTATTATTCTATAAGCATGCTGCCGATGATGTTAGAAGGTCCTCAATGAGGCGACCTTGGACATAGGTGCGGGAAAACCCCGAAAGAGAATTATGCGCATACAAGTAGCCAATCCGGATTTAAGGTTTACGTCATTGTTCTACCATCTCCTCGAAATCACAGCTCGGGAGCTGGAACTCAGGAGGGATGCAAACAGAGCTACTGGTATTTATCTGTTAAATACTCCTTCATGAATTACAATACCTTCAAGGACAATGTTTAAGGAGATGTTATTTCATGCCATGGATTTTAGAGCAACAATGGCCACAGCAAACGATGAATTTCTGAATGGTTTTCTGCCCTTTATAAATACATTAATTTTTTGTTTTAAATGTTTTGCTATTCAGATGCGTTTCCTGCAGACTAATTATTCTTAGTTTCTCGGCATGCAGTACCTCATATTGATCAACATTTATGATAAGGCTTTACAGTTTCATTGTATTATATTTCTCCTCCCACTTTGACAGTTTTAGTGACTGTAAATGTGTGTGTATGAGTAGGTATGTATGTTCTTTCGGGGCTTTGACTCTTGGAATTTTTGGCTTTTCTGGAGCCTTTGAAAATGGTACCCTTTGTATTCGCTGCGATGCACACAGAAAGGATCAAACGCCCACGTCCTTGTCGGACATCATCAGAGAACCGAGCGGATCATGCTCCGTGGATCTGGCACCCTTGTGGGTGCCCTTTGCTGCAACCACCACCACCGATAACATCAGCAGTGTCAGAAATGACAGCGGTGGTGCAGCAGGGGTGAGAGCCGCTGTGGGTTCTTCCCTCTCCATCTCCGTGCCCTCAGGTGTGCTTTGGGTGGGCGGAACGGAAACGGAGAGTGTACAATCACAATCACAACCGACAGGCACTGTTAATAACACAGCTGCAGCTGACACAGTAAGTGGTGTGGTGACCGATTGGGCTGCCGCCGTTAACCCAGGCGGGTGCGAGGGTGGGACCATATCTTTCTCGTAACCTGCGTCGTCGCCACCGAAATGAAGCGCCGTTCCGCCCCCCCGCCGAACTGTGTCGGAGCACCTCCCCAGGTTGAAAGAGGCGAAACCATTTCCGTCCTCTAGGAAAGGGATGTTGTCCGTCACCTGAAGGGGGTCCTGAATGGCGTCTTCAGCAAAATAAATGAACAAGCTCAATCGCTTTATTGTGTGGTCAACGTCATCTGTGCAAAGTAAGACATTTTACTTCCACCGAAAGCTCCCACTTTCGTTGCAAAGTTTGGGGCCGCATTTCAGGTCTTTCCTGAGTGTTCATGGGCTCCGCCATCTTCCGGCATGTACCTCATCGATGGTTCCACGTGCATCACGAAGCAGAAATGTTGAAATTGGACGGCGTTTTCCTGCACCAGCGGCGAAGAGAAGTGTCGACTGCTTAGCGCCGGCGGGTCGCGGCGGTGCCTTGGCACTTCCTGCAACACGCTTAACGCCAGCGGGAGTCTGCAGATTTATCATTTTTTACTCTATTGCCACGCTCTCTTTTAAGCCGCATTCGCTAGGCCGACACGACGACAGGACAGAGACGCCGACTACCGTTTTGATAGACCGCATTGCCACACGGCGCCGACGGCGATGCGAACACGTTCGCCGGTCGAAATTCCGCGTGGTGTGCTGGCTCGCTGACCGAAGACGCCGACAATACCGATCGGCCGAACAGTCGTCGGGAATCAATCGTGAAACGGAGACTGCGCCCAGACAACATTCATGCCATAGTGAGTACGGCTCTGTTCTGTCAATTCCTAGAGTGTAATAGCATGATAAGCTTCATTAAGTACTTACAACTACAGACTAGCGCTAATGCCATCCGAATTTTTTCTTACGACGCTTGGGCCACTCACTTTGGCCACATTTGATTTCCGGAGTTGCAATCTGCATATTTGGGTGCTACTAGCAACGCCTGTAGAAAATTAAAGCTCATTGAAGACCAAAAGAGGTGTTACGGAAAGTGTATTAGGTAATAGGAAATCAATATCGGCCAAAGTTTTTAGCGTAAAGTGTAAAACACAAGCACGGCGAGCACTATTCCCGCGGGGCGAAGTCACAATCGAAGGAGAAACTGTGCGGTTGTTGAGATCAGCTACGGTGGGTGCTTCATGCAACCTAATGTGCAACTGCTATTCAAAAAATTAACCAGCCTGGAATCACTGAAATAAAAAAAAAACTCTGATGTGACACAAAGGGTAGTCTCGATGTAGTATGCAAGTTCTTTCGGCGCTATCGCTCATTCTTTTCTGGAGCAAGAGCTAACTCCTCGCGCTCACTACAGCGACGTCGCTGCTTCAAATCTCGGCAGGGGGTATATTGTTGTTTTATTTTTGCAGGTTTTTAAGTGGAGTAGTTTGTGTGTCGTATTCGCGAATCCAAGTAAAAATTTAACTGAACTGTGGGACTACCATATAAAGCAACAATGCATCGTTTAGGCCCTGGGCAGGATTTGTTCAATTTATGCTGATGCTTTGTATATAGAAAAAGGAAACTGTACTTTCAGAGGAAGGAATACTGATGTATGTATTTTGCGAAATCGGTACGTCCTTATATAGAGTAAGCATACTTCCCTTCCATATACCTAAACAAGACAACTGGTGGGCTTGGCAGGGGGTGGGATGAAGAGGGGAAGGGGCGTATAGGGCTGCGGGCAGCAACCAAACCCTCCACATCTCGCAATTGGCAGCACTGAGCACGTAAAAAATTTAGGAAGACCGTTTACAGAGAGAAAAGGGCCTACAGGCCATGAAGGGAAAAAGCCAGGGTGGAATATTTCTTTTCTGCAATCAAACGCAGGGAATTACCAAGGGGTAGGTGCCTCCCCAAAGCTCACATTAATCTTAGAAAACCATTCGAAATACTGGATTCGTAACCAGGATTCGTAACCTGGATGTGCCGATCCTCTGTATAAGTAATTCCTGGATTTAATTCGGCTTTTCAATTCCCCATTGCCAGCCCCATTTAAACCCATGTGTTTGCGACCTTAATGCAACGGAGGCGTTGTGACGGTTAACCTTGATGTAACGAATTCTCTACGCTGGTGAGCCACTGTTTTTTGCACTTTTTCTGAAAAATCCGCTAGAGATATGTACAAATTTAACGAATTTAGTCCGCGTCGCAAACTACCGCGCGTTTCTACGTATTAATGGGGTTGTCGATTAGGTACTAGGCCTCCCTTTGGCGTGTTTACGCGCGTCTGTACGTCCAGGGCCATGCCACTGCCAGGGCCACTCGATGGAATACCATCGAGCGGCCGTGCAACTGCCATTTGTGGCGTCGGCTTATCGGTAGTAAGTTCTGGTGCCAGAAATATAAATGTTTTGTATTTTCAAGACAAGCTCAAAATTTTAAATGCCGTCTCCGCTGGCGAGAAAGAAGCACATTGCCGCCCTGTACAGTATAGCGACTAGCACACTGTCCCCAATTTTGAGTTCGAATAAGATCATCAAATTGAGGAAAAGGGGCCCTGTCTACATATGTTTGGTTCTTAAAACGCGTCAAGGGACCGAACAGTGCCAAAAGGCAAAAGTGATACTTAAGTTATGTTTTATAATACATGGATGGGTGACATTTCATCTTTTGATCGCCGTGTAGTGACTGAGCTCGTGAGAAAGCAGCGTGCGAATCACGCAGCGTTTCACTGTAAAGTAAATTATTGAAGGTTGCGCTCACCGTCCTGGATGCCTAGCTTTCTTGTTTCATTCGCACGAGCCTTAACTGGAAGCCCGCATGTAACAAAAACCTGCATGCAGCAAAAAGTGGCTAATGTTTGTCGAATTCGTAATATCCAGGTTTAACTGTACCCGTTACGGAGTGCTTGTCTAGATAAACTCATGGTCGCACAGAAGTTTCCCGGAAAGTAGTTGGGTGTGAGCCGGAGGAAGGGAAATTGAATGCACGACGCACCCTAAAAAAACTCCCCTGCCATAGGTACCTTCGGCTGCCCTTCTTTTATGGATATAAATGTTCCGAAGAGATTGAATTAACAGAATAGCATATTATTACTTTTTGTTCACGCGCATGAAAGGCGTCACCACAACAAGACCAAGGTCGACGTGGCCGCGAACGAGGGGCCAAAGTAAAAATATATGAACGTAGGTCGCTTAAAAAGACACGCATGTGCACACTGTAACAAATTTTGAGCCGGTAATTAGGTCATTCGCTGCCACGATTTAGGCTCCCACGGCCAACACAAGTCGTCGCCGCGTACACGGTCGTTCTCCTTTAGCGCCGTTTTAGGATGTGGTCTAAGGCAAAACAGTCCCGCCCCATTTCTTCCTTGAGCCTTTCAAACCGTGAGCGGAGTTATGGATTCATCAGCAAAGTGATAAAAAGAACGGCGAAAAACGGAACGCAGAAAGTCAGACGGGCCCATTACAAAGCGATTCTGAGACGCAGAACTTCGCAGCAGCAGACAACGCCTACAACGAGCTCTTGCAGACGTCACCGAGAAGCTAGGCATAATGGGCAGTCAGGCTCGCGCGGTACGAGGAGGTAGACTTTCAAAAAGTGAACACCCATGTGCAGGCGAAACCTCGTTCTGGGCTCCTTTAACATTGGAGCCCTGTTTGTGCTGTTTAAACTTTTCACATTCTCCTGAGTAGGCCGCATGGGTTCGCTGGAAGTTGGTCGAGGGGAAGGATTGTGATTCGCAGTATTCAGAAGGATTGTAATGCTGGCCGCATTTTGCGCGAGTGAGTCGGCCGCGGCAGCAGTTTGTACCATGCCCGAAACGCTGGCACTTGAAGCAGCGACACATGGGTTAGGGGTGTATAGGCGGAACGAACAGTGTATAACGCCTGCATTTATGGATTCTCGAAGGATGGATAGGTCGAAATTCAGAATAATCTGTTTTGTTTTGTTTTTTGTTTGTCATCGCGGCGTGTGGATATGCGCTTAACAGCCGTGACGCCCTGTTTCTCAACGCCCTCCAAAAGGTCGGCCTCGCTTACGTTAATCAGATCTGACTCAGAGATGGGATGTCATCCTGATGTCGAGGTCTTCTATGCCAGTTTTTTCCAAGAGGGTTGTTACTCATTGCTGGGTGAGTGCTTAAACCAGCACTTCAGTTTATTTAGCGTCATACTTTTTGCCATGGACTCCTTCGAGGAATTGTGAAACGGGGAATACTGACTGGGAAGCAATAGGATTTATTTGTCGACAGATTCAAGCAACAAATACCGGGGATTGTTATCTGACTTATCAAAACACATTGTCGGAAGTAGTGAAAACGATACTTCGGTGCGGTCCCTTTTCAGGGACGTACCACGTCTGCGGAGGGGTTTAGAAAATTCCATATGATATAGTATGAAGCAGGGAACGGGGGTACGTTTCTTTGCAAGCCTTACCTGATAGCTGAAGAGGTACCGCAGCTCCCTGTCTGGTAAACAGACAGGGAGCCAATCCGTCGGATCTTGACCACGGCTCCGACGGCCACCGTTTGTGGTTTCTACCCTTACCTTAAACACATCGTTACGGTAGGTTACAACTTATGTTGGGGGGCTCGCGGTCCGCGGTGTCCCTAATAACGTCACCAAGATTACTCAAGGGTGGCGGGGGGTGCCGGCAGCGTTGGAAAAGAGTAAGTACCAGAAATTACTTTCTAGGCGGCAAGGTCAGAATTCGCCAGGTGTTTACTGCGGCCGGGGCGGCCTGTCAGAAGGGCAGAGTGGGAGCTTGCGCATGCGCAGATCTCTGCCGGAAAAAAGGGCATTGGTAATACGGAAAGCCGAGCTGCGGTGTACTGTTAGGTGGCCCCGCCCTTTTTTTATGTTGTTCTACGCTGCGTGGGCGGCAAGGATGTAAACTTACTAGGTTGAAACCCTCCACTGCAGGTGCAACAGTTCGTGTTGACACGAGCGGAGTGTATTGATATTAAATACATGAAAGACACTCAGTGAATGCTTTGATTACCGTGGTAAAAGGGCTGTACCCAGATAGCAAAATTAAAAGGGTTTCAAACACAGGTTTCAATAAAAAGAAGATTTCGTTGCTGAACACTGCACATCTTTCCCAAATGTGTGGCCGATGTTCTAAATTTCGCGACTTTACATGCCTTGTTCAGTGTTTTTATATGTCTGAAGGTCACTGGACCATCAAAGCCTCGGTCCATGGGTCTTGCAAAATATCTTCGGCGTCTATTAGTTTTACAAGCTATGCTGGATGTGGGTAAACAGGGAAAAGAGATTGGCACAAGGATGGCTACACAAAATACCCAGAAGGGAGGGAGCATGTCATGCTCGACCATCCGGAAGAACGGAATAGAGTACTTCAACTGATATATTGCTTGAAACTTGCTCAAGGAAACGGTGCTTAGGTGGACACGTGGCAGCGCTTCAGTAAAACGAGGGTGTTTCTGCTTTCCTAATATGAAAAATCCGGATTGCCGGATTTGTGAAAAATTTGCGAGGAGAGGCTCTGAGCTTACGGCAGTTGAGCAAGCACCGGGAAAATCAGTGGCAAGGAATTAATACCAATTTATGAGTCTGGAAGTGCAGGAATGGGAAGTGAGCGGAACAGCGCGATGAGAAGTTTTTTTTTTGTTACGTGAGAAGGTTACACGAGTTACTTTGGGGGCAGCTATTCCGCATTTAGTGTAGCGCGATATAAGTTGGTTCAACTCTTTGTGCCTTTGGGAAGTAGGTGGCGATAAGGTTTTCGTCTCTACCCTAAAAACCCGAGGCATATAAGTGCGCTAAATTATGACTGTCAAAAAGGTTCTGCACTGCAGAATATAAAACACTGAACAAATATTCATTTCGTAGTTCCTCTGGCGCTGGTTTGTTTCTGTGCCATACGTTTTTCTTGAATTTCCGCATACACCCTGTGTATAAGATATATGCCTACGTCCGGAGTCATGCCACGATGCACAAAATGCTAATAGTTTGGCGTCATTGTTGCTCTAACAAGTTTTTTTTTCTGTAGCGAGTATACATTTAACTTCTCAACCTTATATTGCGGCTGAAAAGGTTTTGCTACATGTATTTTCCAGTTCACCGTTTTTCGGTTCCTAAATCACAGTGCAAGCAATGGCGGCAAATCGTGCTTCGCATTCGTCAATTCACAATATGATTGATTGATTATGGGGTATAATGCGCCGACGCAACACAGGCGATGAGGGGCGCGGGAGTGGAGGTCAGCAGATTAATTTGGACCCCCTGAGGATCAGAAACATGCACCGAAATCTTGAACACACGCGCGTTTTTGCTTTTTGCCTACATCAGAAAAGCGGCCGCCGCTTCCAAGAATCGATGCAGCGTCCTCGGGCTCAGGAGGAGAATGTCTTAGCCACTCAGTGAACTCGCTATGTGGAAACGTTATCCCTGATGGAAAGCTACTCTTGATTTCTTTAGGCAAGCTTAAAGAGGTCATCGAGAGAAAATGAACTTGTCTGTGCTGAAATTTGTCTGCATGAGTTACCTTTTAGAACAGAAGTCCCAAATATTTTCCCAATTTATTGCTTCTGCAATTTAGGAGGGGCCTTTGACATTCCCATTTTGAGGCACATTGCAAGCGACAATCCGCGTGTCGTCTGTCCGCCGCGCACCTAGCAGTGACGTCTCGTAAAGTACATTCGAGAGTTCAACGCGTTTAGTGTTCTTTGTGTATATTGTTCTGCAAAGCGGCAAACCCGATATTTTAAAAATAATGCACCATTCATTCGTTGTCCACGACAGTTTTCTATCCACGTGAGCGGTGTCGTGACCGCTTAAGTTGTCTGGCAACCATTGTAGTAGAACTCAGACCTACTGGCTGTTTGTCCAGTTTGTAGCCAGTTTTCCTGCCGAAGTTCACGTTGTTTCGGCAAATTCTCTCCGGAATCTTACATGTTTTGTATGAAATGGCACAAAAGTGCTCAAAAAAAAAAGTGCCCCATGTGCGCTTCCAAACTGCGCCTCTGGGCAAGCCTAACGTTACGGCCAGCATAATCGGACACTTTATCCACTACACTATCGACGTGAGAAGCGCGCGCGGCGAAAACCTTCTGCCTAAAACCCGCTTAGCATTTGTAACCCAGCAATCTGTCGTGTTTTCAAAATTTCTAATCAACCCAGAGCTTTGAACACCAACTAACTGCTGAACGCTACTGCAGTAAACCAAAGGGGAGCGTATACAATCAAAGAAACAGCGTTAACAGCATTGTTTATTGGAGAAAACAGGAAAGTAATCGAACTACGTGATCGTGGGACTCTGCGCTCGGCGCTGTATCGCGGTTTCTCGCTAGTTATTGTGGCGCTTGATGAGTAAATGATGGAAGGGATTAGTGTTCCGAGTACTCCAAGTTCCTTGGATAAATGTTTTTATGTAATGAATTCTCATTTTACGCGTTCCGTCATGTATCTCCTCAAGTCAGAAGTTTCACGTTCGAGCAACTCACATTACAGGCTACGTACGACAGACGTCGGGAAACTTGGCGAGAATATCGGCTAGCAAAACGACCGTTTAGGAAGGTGCGAAACGGCGTAAACAGTTTACGAATGTCTAGTTTAAATTAAGCGTACTTAACGAGTGTCGATTGTGGGCGAGTTGGTATTTCGACATTCTTGTATTACAGCGCACTACAAACAGGACCCAGGGAAGGACGCAGACACAGCGCTAACAACTGAAGGGTTTATTGGGAAAGTCAACATATATACGATGCAAACACAAAACCAATATCAAGTGTGAACAAAGTATGCACTCTCATCTGATTGACGGTTGGCCAGAAAATTTAGTTCTTTTTCTGATAGGGCTACAGAAGCCATGCTGATGCACTTGTCACTTTGCCGATGAATTTCGAAGGCCTCGATGATTTCTCGGGTGATCTTATGCTTTCCTTTTTCTATCAGCCTGCACTTATCGTACTGCGGTTTGCACTCGCACTGCTTACAGTGGGCGGCTAGGTGCCCCTCCGCGACAAGCTTTTCTACTATGTTGTGATGCTCCCGAAGCCGGTCGTTGATACATCTTCCCGTTTGTCCTATGTGGCTCCTCTTGTAGTCCAAGGGCAATGAGTATACTACTTCCTCATTGCATGCCACAAACTGATTGTGGTGCCTCGTGCCACATTCCCGACGCTTCCTCTCCCTTGTGTTAACTTTTGAGCACAACCGAATAAGTTTTTCCGGTGCCGGGAACACTACATTCACGCGTGCGCGCTTGCCCGTCTGTTTTAGGTTGTGCGCAACTGCGTGGATGTACGGCACAACAACTACTTTTTTTCTTTTCTCTTTTTCTTGATTTGCAGCTTGAGTATCATCTGAAACCTGCCTGCGAGCTGCTTTGAGCATGGCCTTTGCAACCGGCAATAAAGGCGCGAGGGGTACCCTGCTGAGCGAAGGCGGGTGCCCTGTTGTTGAAACGCCACTTCCGTGCGATGAGCACAAGTCTTCCGCAGAGCACTTTCGAAAGATGACTTAACAATGCCTCTCTTGACAAGCATTTAGTGCGCAGATGAAAAGGGGAGGATCGGTTTCATGCTTCGTGGCTCATAGCACCAGCAAGTATGTGACTCAGAAAAATGTAATCTGAGGTCAAGAAACCTAATCAAATTCCCTTCCGGCATCTCGTACGTCACCTCAAGGGGTGCAAGGCTCTGTCTGAAAACATTAAGAACTTGATCAACACCGGAAAGAAACTTGTCTCCGTCACAATCTACAATCACCAAGTAGTCGTCAACATATCTGAATATTTCTGGCCAACCGTCAATGAGATGAGAGTGCATACTTTGTTCGCACTTGATATTGGTTTTGTGTTTGTTTGGATCGTATATATGTTCACTTTCCCAATAAACCCTTCAGTTGTTAGTCAGCGCTGTGTCTGCGTCCTTCCCTGTGTCCTGTTTGTAGTGCGCTGTAATACAAGAAAGCGTAGTTAATTCTGCTTGCGCCACTCGCCCGCAGTTGTTGACCATCAATGTCATCGTTAATAGAGCACGTGGATACATTTGCATTTCCCGCAACACTTTAAGAAATCGGTGCAGGTGGGCTTTACGACAACGCCCCAGAACAACCATTCAGCGTGCTGAAATGTGCGAATTTGGCGAATGACGAGGCCCAGCACCCGATAAAAGTAAAAACTAAGATCTGCGCTGGGACAACAGTGCACACCCACGTCTTGCGCTGTTGTCCCAGCACAGATCCTAGTTTTGACTTTAACCGCATGCTGGGCCTCGTTATTCGCCAAATTCGCATATTTGAGCACGCTGAATGGTTGTTGTGGGGCGTTGTCGTGAAGCACACCTGCACCGATTTTTTAAATGCAGAGCATTTCTTTAACTCGCACTGTCACCAGTCGTCCCTCAGCGTTGTCCGCTCTCAACAACAGGTGCGGGCGCACATGCGCGTGCTCCGGCGCTGAAAGAGGCGTTGCAGCAGCAGGTGCTACCTCCTCTCGGCGAAGCGTCAGCGTCGAGCGGCTGATCCCGAGCGTCGAGAACGACAGGCCGCCGCCAGTCGTCAGCGTCGAGCTGCGGATCCATCGAATCGAGAACGAGACACGGCTTCGAAACGTCAGCGGCGAGCGGCGGACAACCCGTTACGAGAACGAGATGCCGCGGTCGGCCTTGTTGACGTAGTCCACGACGTACGCCCCCCACGTGTAGTGGTCGAGGATGATCTGCAGGTCCATGTTGTAGTCGAGAACCCTTCCGATCCACGGGTTGAACGCATTCACGCGCTTCTCGGCGGGGGTCCTCGCGTGAAGCTCGCACGGACGCGACGTGCCAGCCCGCAGAATCTACGATTACTAGTCTTCTCCCCGGACCGCACGTCGAAGGCGCGCAGGAACTCGTCCAAGTTCGCAAACTCCCCATGCTCCAACGCCTCCTGCATTTCGTCGTACTTGGCCTTCAAGCGCCGTCGACGCACCCGTACGACGACAACAACTACAACTACGACCGTCAACTACCACAACCTACGCCACGTGACCACCCCCAATGCTCTCAATTTACTCGTGTCCCTCGCGCGGGGGCATGCGACGGAGATTTTAGAGTGAGGACGGTTTGGCGTACGAAACCCCAACGCCGCAATTAAACCAATAGAAGCTTCGATTTAATATATGTTTAAGGTTTCATATAATAAGTTTATTGTATTTACGGGTTAATATAAAAATTATAGTAATCACATTATGCTTTCTAATTGCTCCACAGGGACCATGTATACCTATAGAGTGCACTGTGTCCTACGTCACATACGCACACATTTTTTTGGAGGGCGGAGCAGTCGCGTAAGATTGCTATCGTAATAAATTTGCGCTGTCGAGCAGCGACCAATTTGGCTGCTAGACAGAAAATTTTCTGGCCGTTGTATGGAACGTCCGCCAAAGCCATTAGCTTGTGTAGTCAGCTATCTATAGTTGAAGCTAGTAGGTATAAAATAAGTTTTCGTAACAAGACAGTGCATGCAAATTGCGACGCAGCACTTCAATTCCGTCCTCCTGGAAAAAAAGGATTCCTGGCTAGTAAGCACCCCGAAAAGACTGCCGCTGATTATGCCAGTTCAGGTTGCCCCTAACCTAACCACTATGTGACGCACTCTTGATTACACGCGAACAAGCACTCCTGCTCGACTAGATGGTGTTTTCTTATTCACAAAAAAATAAAACATACTCGGTTAATATACCAGCAGGAGCTCCCGAAGTCGAAAACTGCAAGGGATTTTTTCATTTTAGCAAAGAAGACGTGATTAGTTCCTCCACGTGCTCTCTTACCGTTAGGTAGATGCTGGCCACCCATATTGCGGCTGCAGGGAGCATCGGATACAACCATAGACACAAAATTTCCTTTTTTAGTTTGCTTACTTTGTCTCCTCTCGCTCTAGCACACTTCCTATGCAAATGTAGAGGATTCCTATCGTCCTTTCGAACACCGTTCCACACGAGGTTAGCTTGGATAATTGTTCTCGCTATGTGGAGGCGAAAAAGTCGTCTCCACGTTTCTCGCCACTGTATAAAACACTTCCGGCAGTTGTCTTCTTTTTATAATGTACAGGAAGGTAAAAAATCAACAAAAAAGTGTAATTACCGTATGCGCGAAGACTTTGCATCTTGCAACGCACGCGAATCCTCTGGGACTTTATGCGTCTTCGCAGCTAAAAGGCCGATGCCGTGGGGCTTCCGTAATAGTGAGTAAATGGGATCCTTCCAAAAAATGAAAAATCACTGCCAGAACAAATGGTCGGACCCACCTACGAAAGCGGCATCGAGCTGAATTCAGGATTTTATGGACCGTTACAGCTCCCATTCTAAGAAGGCCGCCCACGCCTATTTTTTGAGAGGAGGGCCTAGGACATACGCATCACAAAGCAGTGACATAATTTGTCGATGGGATGTATTATATACGATAATGTTGTGCAGAATCTAATTCAGCCATGGTACTAATCCGGAAGGATACTTTAGTGCCGAAATTGCTGAAATAAAGTAACTAGGTTTTTTCTACTTGAATCGCTTTTGTTGCATTTTTTATGTTCTAGGACAACAAAAGGCAGATCTTCAGCAGAACGTTGTTATACACGCATAGTGAGAAACAGCCTGCTGACAAGAGCCACTGAACGAAAAAAACCCGGCAAGAACGCTAATCACAAGCAAAAAGTTTGTTAACACAGACGGGAATAATCAGGAGATTTGTAGACCATTATTGAAAAACTGCAACACAAACATTAGCAAGCAACCATTACGGAAAATTCTGCAGCTAAGCCAAAAAATAATGGCGGCAGCGCGTCATGGCCTGAAGCGCGACTAAGACACAGTGCTTTGTACAAGGTGAATGACGATTTATGCATGCGATGCTTATTTAAAGGAGTACTGACACCAAATTTTGACGCCTAAAAAATAATAAGATGGCTTCAGTAGTTTGTACAGATGCCTCACAGAAATTTGTGCACTGATCCGAGGCCGGAATCACATCTAAAACCGATTTTGATTGTCCCGGACGCGAGCTTCCACAAATCGGCAGCACTAGCGAAATCGCTTTCGGCGTGACGAAACATCGGGCTGCGTGTCTGGCCAGTTAAGGGTGACGTCATATAGTCGTTTTCTGAGCCGGAAACGATATCCTGCGCTGCAGTTGTCGGTGTATTCGTTTCGGCAGGAGACGTGGGCGTAGCTGTGTGAGCAATGCTTGTAAACTTTGCGTGTTCGACGTCTTTGCTCTTCAGTTCGTGGCCGGCGCATGGTGTTCCCTTGCACTGGTGCCGAAAACTGCGTGGTGCCGGCGCCGCGCGGTGCGCGATGTCGACGCGCACCGCGGCGACGCGGCGGTGCGTGTCGCCGAGCTCGCCCAAGTTGTGCTATCGCAAGCTCGCGGAATGCGAAGTACTGCTCGTGGAAGCCTGTCCGAGCAAATCGACGACGACGCCAAGATGCATTATTTTCCACGCGATGACATGCAGCGCTAAAGGTGGACCGAGTTCGTGCGCGGCGGCGGCCGCAAGAACTGTCGCCCAAGCCAGTGGGCTCGGCGTTGCTCTGGTCAGCTTGGCTGTTGGGAACTTTAGGCTTAGTGTCGTGGCGACTATTTGATCGCTGGTACCTGTACAACTGCGAATGACCATCCCTCACACAACTTTTCACCACACTATCATCCCCTATTCGCATACTGAGCTTTATTTTGGCGATAATTTCCGTTTCAGCGCTCGGTTACCAAGACATCTGCCATGGCTTGTTTTGATTCTAGCGTAGCGCGCAGGTGGCGCCATCTTTCGGCCGCTCGCCGCACCGCGGGGCCGAAAGTGCTGGGTCGGAGCGCCGAACCTCTGCTTCCGGTCAGCGTAGGCTTACCATCGCGGCAAATATCTGAACGCCGCTTTTAAATTCAGCGCTGATAAGAACCCCAAGCACAATTTTTCAACACACTAACATCTACTTTCTCGCATGTGGAACTTCTTTTTCGCGATCAGATTGATTAGAAGGGTGGCGACAAGCTGTTGCTATCACAGTCTGCGCCGGTTCGAGCCGCAGTGATATTGAAAAAACGGACGACGGCGAAGACATCGCCAGCCTAATCACCTGGCCAAATAAAGTTGTTCTGTCTGTCGAGTGGCAGCGACTCATCCGAGTCTGACGATTCAGACGACATGTCGACTGCGCGGGCGAGTGCGGGCCATGTGCAATTCGTAGCAGACGATGCGGCGAACGTCCCTGACGTCACGGGTGAGACCGTGACGTAAGGCTGGCCCGCTTGCAAACTAGCCTTCGAACGGCCATTTTCCCGCGCGGCGACCAAATTTGAAACTGGTTGCAATAAACGTGCTATAATTAATGCTGTGTTGGCAGCTGACGGCTTTCGGTTCGATGTTCGTAATTACTGGGCCAATAGGTATTGTTTACAGCATAAGAACTGAAAGCGAGAAATTTCATGTCAGTACTCCTTTAAAAGCAAACTTCCTCCCCTGCACAATTTCTTGCCTCTCTTCTCAACAACTTTGTTCGTTCCACTATTTCTCGGGTTTGCGCATTTCATGGGGAGACAACCACGTCGTTTCTTGAAGCCATAACTCTTTAACGCTGTGGCAACGGCGCCTTAAATGCGAAGGCGATGTTCTGAGGCAAAGCTGCACTAATCTTGTCGAGCAGTATCGCGACCGCGCTAGATTTGACCTTCAGTTGACCGCAGCTACACCGTATTCATGGTAACACATCACGTGACCCGACTAGCCGAGCTCCGCCGAAAGACGCGTTTGATACCGGCGGACTGCTGCTGCAGGCTTGGCGCATGCGCTCTCTCAGCACGTTCGCGCTTTGCTGCATGAATCGCGGCGTGCGTGCGAGCTCGGCCATGAATGTGACCGAAGCCGGGCCATCTTATCTGAGCATTGTGCGGAAGCAGGCTGTTTAGAGCCTCCGTCGTGAAGCGGCGTCTGACCACCCCGCGGGTATGGCCCGGCGAGCCGTCCGCCTGGGAAAACGCCCCTAGCGGGACTACAATGGAGAAATGAAGCCATTGCACAAATATTGTAACAATAAAGGATAAATTAAAGTTTAATCAAATGTAATCGAGGCTTAAGAGGTTAAGGCAAGCTTACGCTTGGCATATCCACGTGCTATGCGGATTGTTTTGGAGATGAGGAGGTTAAGTTTAATTGGCGCAGAAGAAGAGAGGCACGTGACGTCAGACAAGGACTATGTATTGAGGAAACATAACTGACCATATACATAAATTAACAGTAACCTAATCTTGCCGAAACAGTGAGCACAAACTCACAAGAGTTCGCGCTCACGTGTGTTAGTACAGGGCGTCAGTGAGCTCCGGTGCTACACTTGCTCTTTGTGATGGCCGCAGGAGGTGTGTCTCCTTGATGTTGGCGTTTGCCGTTGCAAATTCGGGTCCCTCTTTCCCTTGCGCTAGGCTTGGGGCGCTGCTACGTATCCCTTGTCATTGCCGGTGCTGCGGCTGATGAGTGACTCAGCCCGGCGGGTTCTCCGTGGCCAGTCTCGGATGAGCTGCCTCGGCGTCAACGGTGAAGATGCGGCTCGTAACTGGGGTTACCTCGAACGTTCTCCTTCGGCAGGTCGCTCCCCGAACCTGGTTCTTCCAGCTCTCGTGCCACGACCGTCTCACTTCCTCGCCCTCCTCACTTCTTCCCCCACGCGATCTTCTTTTCTCCCCACCGCACGCCCACTCCTTCCTCGTCACTTCTATCCGCCGACCGCCGTCCGGTGAGCAGCGCCTCCACGGTTTGCCCCCATCGAAAGAAGTGTTTTAGGGGAAAACACTTCCAGTGAGCGATTGGTTTGATTGTAACGGTGCTTGATGGCACTGTTCATTTTGGTCACACGCACTTTACTTCCAGTCATCAATAGCACTACCACACTTCCACATCAAACAAATGCACGCAAACGAAAATTAAAAGACAGATAAGTATCAATTCAATACCCTAAACCTCTTACATTACGGCTCACACGAATGAACTATGGCCTATATTCGAAATAAAAATACAAATCTACTTAATAATTCCAAACAAAAGTAAAGTTGTCACTACAAATTCCTCAAACAAAGTGTTCCAAACTCCTACATTTTTCCTCTGCCGTCTGTCCCAATCATCAAAAAGGATTTCTCTTTACCATTACATCGGTCTCTTCATGAAACATATTCTTAAAAGTCCAACACTACTTCAATATCCTCTAATATTCACCTCTAACCTTCACGCAACACTACACCACGCACAAATTTTGCATAATTGTGTGTTTTACTGTGTGCATTTTATCAGTAAGTCCTATTGTTGGACAAAAATAATTCCGTGATTTTCTCCTGTTTCCGGCATTGCGCCAATCGGTTCTTGCGCAACCTGCTGTCAAGAAAGTTAAAGAATTTTTTCAAGTCCTCATGTACATCTCGTCTATCATATTCTGTCTTAACTCTGGATTCGGTCTTTTGGGCAAACTCCCTGCATGCCATCAAACGTTCCCATCCGAACCAATTCGGGTGTCATTCGTGTGGCTTAGGCAAGACCAACTCGTTAAGCTTTTCCCAGGAAGGTACTTTGTGTCCCCCGTAGAAATTTTTTCGTGTAGTCAAAGACCTTGCCTGATGTGTAAGCTGCACTATGAACTGCTTTTTGTTGTCGTGAAAGCAATTTTTGATGCCTATTAATTGGCTTGTTCGTTGACCGATTTTATAAGGATCAGGTTTTCCACCATCTGGTTTGCGCATTCCTAATTAAAATATATCACGTTGGGAGGTATCTAATCTTTATTAGGGGCTTCGGTGCCTCCTTTTGTTGGGCTAGCCTGGTTCAGTGCCGTGTGCGGGTGAAAGGGCAATTGAACCCAGGAGTTAAAAATGGGCAGACATTCAACATTTCTGATGTCCAAGTCATGGAGGTGGTATTTCATACACTTTGCAGGGACTCTTCCCGAAAAATATAGAGTTTCCACTTCGATGACTGCCTCTGGAAGGAACATGATGGTTCCGTCTAGTAGGAGGATAGGGCTAGTACTTCCTGTGAAATTTTTGGAAGGAACCAAATCATTTCGGACGATCACCGTGTTGCACCCGGTGTCTCGAAGCACACTAACAATATTGCCTCTTACGCGTCCTTCACCAACAGGCAGGTCGCAGTGCGATATCAGGCATTTTTCTGGTACCGTATTTACCACTAAAATGTTTTCGCCAGTCTCCAAAGTGACGAATTTCAGAACATCTACCCTCAGGTGTACTACACACGACGCCTGTTGTTTTTCCTCTTCCTGCTGATAGCACTTCTGAGCCCTATGGCCAACCTGCTCGCATTTCCAACAGGCTCTCGCGCGCTTCCAGCAGTCGGCAGCGGTGTGCCAGGTTTGTCACACAGGAAACATTTCTTTTCCGGTCGGGGGTTAGCTCTGTTTGAGAATGTTTGCCGCGGTAATCAGGATTGCGGCTGTCCTCAGCGTCCTCTGCCGACAAAGATCCAAGTTTCCTTTGCTCTTGTGCGCCTAGGTAGTTATTGGCAGCTACCACCGTCTCTTCCAACTTGGAGTTATCTATTTCTTTCAGGAAGACTAACAGGTTTTTAGGGCACCTGTTCATGAACTATTCGGTGATAATTTTCTCTCGCAGGCCCGCATACGTATTTTTATCTCGGCCTGTCTCCATCCACCTGTCAAAGTATCCTTAGAGCCTAGCTGCAAATTGGCGACCGGTTTCCCCCTCCTCCGGCAGCTACCTCGAAACTTATCAATGTAGCGCTCTGCGGTGTTGCGAAATCTTGTACAGAGCCACTGCTCTCTACAAGACATTACACATACAATACTTTACTGAAATATTTCAGCTGAAATGTAAATTTGGGGTAACCTTTAAAGGAAACTCCGGGCTGGATATTTTAAAGCACACCAGTCGTCTAGCCCAAGTGCTCCATGGCAGTGAAACCCACCTATCGCGCGGTTGTCGGAAGGATAAGAAAATGCAGACGCCACAGATTGTGCGGAAACGAATTCATGGTATTCCACATACTGCTAGCCTCCCCGCCTATACCGATTGAGTTGGCATAGTTTTTCTGACAACATAATATGAAGAACAAGCTTTTGAACTTGCCTCATAAAGATGAAGGAAGCTCGCACCTTGCACTAACGCGTAATACGTGAAGGTAGCGAAGCTGTACGCAACCTTCAGGTATATAACCAAGGTTTAAGTCCACGGTTGCAGCATATTTGCTGCTTGTTCGCTGTTGCAGCAATCTTTACTGCATCATTGTTGCTATAAGTGTGAGCTTCCTTCATTTCTTTCGGGATGATAAGAATTGGACGGCGGGGCGTACGCTATGGCGTGTCTTTATCGTTCCGAGGAAGGTTTGCCACAATTACAGCGAACGCTCTCGTTTTTTTTTTGCCAATCTTGGACAGTCTCAATAAGGGGTTCGGTTTTTTTGGCTTGACAAAAATGCGCCGTTGACGCTGGGTGCTCGCGGTGAGCAACGCACACGCCAACGTTCGGCATTTTCTTTGTGTTTTAAAGGGGCCCTAAATAGGTCGCGATTTCAAGCGTGCTGTCGCTAGACGAGCGCTCTTTTTTTTTTTCTTGGTTACAGGTGAAGTCTTGCAAGCATTTAACAGAGTTTGATGTAGCTTTTTTGCTTCTGACTTCGACTCTACGTCACAGCTGGCGCTGACGACTACGGCTCGGCTATTGGCCGATTCGATCATGTGCTGGAGACAATCAGAATTTTTGGCTCTGGGGGATGCCGCAGGTGGTTTCGGCGGCTCGGGCGGTGTCTACGAGAGGGACACTCCGGCACGCCATATCTTTGCATGGCCGAATTTCGATCGTCACTTTACGGTACACGAGCTTAGCTGAGTTGGTTGATATAACGCGTCGTTACAAGATATGAATAAGGCTAGCCAATGACATAGCCTTCTGCTGGCAGAAACCTAAACACGTGACCGCGGCCATTATCTGCCTTCACGGGATACAGACGGCGCACGAATCGGCACGCACCGTGGGCAGCTAAAACTCGTATCCGCCTGTCAGATCCGGACTATTGCTAAAACTCAAGTTACAAATTTCTGAAAGGGGATGATAGTGCGTTGAAAGATTGTGCTAGCGATCGTCATCTGCACGGCGTCATAAAGGGGTGACCGAATAACTGCGGCGATGCTAAGTCTACTTTTCGAAAACTGACGTGCCATTGCTAGCGCTGCCGACGCGAAAAGCAGTGCGACGCAGCCAGTAGTAGGCGGAGCATGCGCGCCCGCTGCTAAAAATAAAAAGCCCGACGAACAACTGAGCGGAGCCCATGGCTGCGCGTATCTTGGAGCGCATGCGCCCTGACAAGTGCCTCTGGGTGGTTTTGCTCGACTTTATTAGGTCGCAGCATCCGCAGGGCTTTGAGGCGCGAGGAAAGGGTAAAAGCTCCAAGCCATATAGCCTTCGCAACCCTATTTTGGGCCCCTTTATTTGCTGCGAGGTCGCCGCGAGGCCCACACTCACGTGCACAAGCTCGGTACTTTCTGGTTGTTTTTAAGTGCGGACACATAAAATTACAATTTGCTAGACAGTTTGGCTGTTAATAACCCCGCTTCTCTTTCGCATTGCTGCAGAGGCTGGTTTAAAATGTTTATATGCTAGCGCGAGGTAGCTTAGATAAAAACGGAGTAAACTGATGGGTTGAAAGTGCCCCAAAGGTACAGCGTTACTGGAACTGACAACGCTACAGATTTTGCCCTAGTTTCTTGTGTTGCGATAGCCAAGGAACAGAGCAGGCGGGACACGTCTGAACGCTTCTCCGCCTTTAACCCAAACTGTGATCCCTGTTTATTTGTCGCTCGTGGCTGGCACCGCGTTGGCGGCGCAATCACTCAATGGTGGTAGTTCATCGCCAGCATGATTGCCCTTGTTTTCCAGCATGAAATCCCTTATTTCCTATCACTGCGCTACAGGAGAGCGCCGTGATAGGAAATAGGGCCGGAACTTTTGTACCGGCGGAAATACGTCATTTGCGACACGAGGAATGATATTGAAAGCTCTAGCATAGTATAGCGTTAGCTCTAAAACTCGAAAAAAGTACTTCCCCACATTCCTCTATACGTTCCACTCGCCAAGAGTCAGACCACACGTGGCAACAGAGTCGCGCAGCTAGCGTAATTACTTCCGTGTGGGGTACCGCGCAATTGTACGTGAGTGGTCCACGTCGTACATCTTTCGCCAGTTTAATATTCTCCAATCTCGTAGGCAGCTTTTCTCCGTGATTGGTCCACTTTATTTTTGCTATTTGTTCTTGCTGGCTATACAACGAAAAGACGCGGATTGATACGGAAATTTTTCTGGCATGTGTAAGCTATTGCTCTCGTAATATTAATGGGTATCACCAACGCTGTGCTTGCAATTAGAGTAACGTGAAGTGTGGCTGTCCTATTTATTGCGGTTATACTACGAAAATTTTGGAAATGAAGGTATGTGTTTGTCAGACAACTAACTTTGCATCGGAGTTCCACATACACCGAAAGCTGAGCTCTCTTCTGGGAATTGTTTCCTTGCTATTAATACAATCCCGCGAAAACGGATGTTTTGAGATCAAACCAAAGTGATCATGCATTATTTTGTTTTCTTAGAAGAATTTTTAGTCAATCAAACCTGTGCACGTTAAACTAGAAATCCCCCAATGTTGTCGGTAAAGCGTAGTCAGAAATATATATCTTTAAAAATTTTGTCGAGAAATATTTTTTGAGGCAACATGCACAGTGGTTGTTCCCTCAAGAAACCAAACCGATATTTTCTCCTGTTGACAGCGGTCTATCAACTAGCTCCTCTCAACGAAGGCTGCTTTTGACACCACTGCGCAAGAGTGAACACATCTGCGTAAAATTGTCTGGCCCCGAAAAATGTGTTGTTTGGTAAGCGTCTCCCTGATGGAGCAGGCGGTTCCGCTACCGGTAACCTGTAGCTGTTTAAATTATTTAGCGTTCTTGATGCGTCCTGGTTTCTAACACCAAATTCGTATTGTTTGTTCTGCTCTTTCCAAGAATACCAATTCGTTTCTCCAGGCCGTGTTTTTGTTTAAAATGATTCCCCACAGCATTGTGCCTTCAATGCTATTACCTGCGTTGAAGGCACAATATGTTCTTGTTAGGAATGAAATTGTATATTTTTTGTATTTATAGCGGCAACTGCGGGCTGCGTCGGACCAAACTATACGGTGTTAGAAATAAGCTGTTGATAATTATGTATTGCGTTTCTAAAACTGCTGAAAGAAAGCCACCGCTGTTTGAGTGCAAGTTAGTCCACCCGGAGTTTTATTAAGCTACTAATAACTGGCTGGCAAATGGGGTTATCCTGATGTGCTGCTAGATATTTTGCTAAGTGCTACAGCTTCACGGCGCTCATAGGTGTCAAAAGAGCATTACAAGATTTAACTAAAGGAAACAGATTTTTCAATGCGTTTAAGCACAGGAACGGGAGAGTTTCAGCACAGAAAATGCAGTTACATACATTGAAGCGCAACACGCGACAACCGTGACTCTCCCGCAGAAGACTGCAGGAGCAAGCTTGCGCAACTCAAGTATATCACTGTCCTAAATATGACCGGAATAGGGCTAGTGAAATGTGAGATGGCTTGATTTTATTCTCTGCAGCTTCATGCGTCGGAGATGTTCTTTTTTAAGCTTTTTAGATAGATTGGTTTTTGCGGGCGTCGTCGGCCCACTTTCTCGCGGCTTCTTCAGAGTGACGTGTTCCCGGCGACGGAAACCTCTGAGGATTTCTTAGTGTCGGTCATACGCTGATCTGTGCACTCAAGGTTGGCGAGCTTCCGACGGGTATTTACCTGTACAAAAATAACCCATTCCTCCGCCACACTCGGAACCATCAATGGAATTTTCGCAGCTTTCAAAACAGGCTAAAAGAAGCCAGGACGAAACAAAAACCCTTGGAAATTATCGGTGGATGTCTTTGCTGCTCTCCATGGATTGAAAAAAAACGGAATAAAGTGAATATTTGAAGTCTGCGTCTCTGATTTTATGGCTCTTGTTATGTCAGCGCAGTCAGGGACAAGCTGACGCACGGGCACACTTGAAAATAGGGTTTATTCACTCAAGAAGAACGCGGCTTTTTCAACTTCTCTGCAGCAAGGTCCTCAAAGCGTCTCTCGCGCATTGTCCATCGCACCGCGGAGCGGGGGGCGGTGTCGGCGAGGGAAAGGGATCCCTTGCGGGGGACACTAATTGGCGCGCGGTCGAGAGGCGCCAACTGGCGCGCTGTCGGGAGGAGCCGAAACGGAATGCGCTTCACTGGGCACGAGCACAACAGCTCTGAATGAGCTTAAACCAGAATCAACGGGGCTACTTCCTAAGGTACTCGACAGTTTTGGCAGATAATAAATAATGGTCCCCAGAACTCCTCTCCCTACCGCCATTAACTCTTCTATCGTTATCAGCTGAATATGTAAAATATTCGCCGTGATCATCTCAACTCGGGGAGTTTTTTGTTGGGGCTTTTTGCTTTAATCATAAGACCTAACTAGCGGTGCTTAATGGTGCACCTAGATTTGTTGGTTTGTCATTCGACCAAGGAAGCTAGATATAAATAAGAAAACGAGGAAATGAGGCTGGTATAACCAGGAAGAAGAAAAAGATGTGATAATTATCCATAGATACGCAACGGGAGTGGTAACGCGCAATGACAGGTATACATGCAGGAATGAAGTACAGTTTTCTTCAGGAACTGCAGTACAAACTTCTCTATTTGCGCGCGATAGAAACAAAGACCCTAAAAACCAGGACAGCCTAACTGCTTGCCCGTCCTGCTTCTTCGACGTTGTTGCGCTTAATGCGCTCTAAATATTAAACCAGTTGTGCACCATCATATCCAACAATGATTTTTATTAAACTTTTAGAACTTATTACTCTTTACCAAGCCGTTGGCTCAGTCGGTTTATATGTTTGTTCAACAGGGTTGTACCCGCGGTTCACTGAAGCTATTTTTTGGTTTTGTTCTGCTATTTACTGTGTTACCAAATGATTCACTTGAGAAATATTTTATGCTTTAGGACACCTTATTGTTTCCATGTTTCAGTGCTTTCTTCTTGTCGTTTACTTAGCAAAAAAAGTTATCATTTAAAAGGACAGCGCCCACATTCCCAAACAAAGAAAACATATTTTAAACGGTCTATGTTAAACAATATGCAACCGCCTCATCCCAGCGATTCGGATACATTGCAAATAGCTTTAGTTCCTTCCGGTGAAAGCGGAACTGCTCATCAATGGCAAAAAGATATAGCTTGAAATGTAGGCCCAATGTGAGGATGAGGTCTTGTAGCTTTTTTTTTCTGTTGGATTCTAGGCCGCCGCTAGGCCTTTAGCAGCATATATGTTCTTCGCGGCAGCAGTGGCAACAAGCGATCTCCATGCCTACTGTCAGGGACGTCGTTCGGCTACAACCAAAGCATTCAATATACGATTGGCTAATATGATCTCAAAGAAAGGCATATTTCGGAAATGAGACATGCCCACACTGCAGCGAACATCGAACACTGTACCACACCACGTGGGCTCGCCAAATCCACCAGCAGCCCCCAATATTCGCTACCGCACCCTCGAGCAGTGGGAGGCCGCACTGTGCACTTCGTACCCTAAAGACCAGCGACAGTTGGTGGACAGGGTATGCAGGACCACAGTCACCACAGGGGCCCTGGACTGAGGGCTTTTCTCGCTTTCAAGCACGAACCTCTTTTAATTGAATGAATGTTTCACCAAAGCCACGTTTCGCCGCACCTGTCGTAGGCGTCCAGGAATTCCCCGCGTCATGGTCACTGGATGGTTTGATGTTTCTGTCGTCTTTTGACTGTTGACTCCCTTGTAGTGGTGGTGCTTTGCCAGAATCTCAGCATCCCAATTCCGTTACCAAATGGGGTAATCTTGCTTTATTTCCGGGTTAAATGAGGAAGTGTTTTCGGGAGAGGCGGAGGATTCTCCGCTCAATCAGCAACTGATACAACGATATTTCCGCCGTAGGGGCGTGACGCTGGGGTCACTTCCCGCAGATTACGGTTGCCAGAGATGTGAAGCCGCATGTGCTTGACTACACCGATCGCAGTTATTTCAAACAAAAACCCGCCGTCTCGTCAAGTTTAAATTAAAGAGAGTATTCTGTATAATTTATCTACCAATAAAAACTAAACGTAAACCAAGAAGCGTAAAAGCCGACACCAAAGCTCCTGTAATATAAAATGGGTAAATCAATCTGGTAGTATTGTACCTTCTTCGGTCGGTCGGCTGGCCGGTAGACCAATTGTCCAGCGACTTTTTTTATCGGTATAGGAGAATGTAAATATACATTTTTTGTAATATATACAGGCTTCGCACAGTAGACGCTACGACAGATCAAGATGTCAAAACACACCCTCTTTTGTTATCTTAAACTGGCGGGGAATGAATGAATAAATGAAAGCTTTATTACTATTGTTACGGGAAAAATGGTATATTGCAGGGGTAATTAAATATGCCACACGGTGTGGAACACAGCAACACACAGTCTCAAGTGGGTACAGCCAGAGCGAGATGGTTCGTCCTCTTTCTTCTCGTCGGTCAATTGTTCACTGCACCTGCTGTCCAGGCTGGGGCCAATCCCTCGGTGTCCATATTTCTTTCAGAGGGTGCATAGCCAACCCGTGACATAACTCCCGCCGGTAGAAGCACCGTCTCGGTGTTCATGAGCATGGTACGGATGTTTGGCGATAGGGCTTGAGATGGGAGACATGCACGACGTCCGTAAGGATGTGGAGCGACGTGTCAGGTTTAACTGGGGCGATTTTGTATGTTACCGGGGTAACCTAACGGAGTATACGATAAGGCCCAGAATACCGGGACAAGAGTTTTTCACAAAGTCCCACACGGCGTGAGGGCGACCACAGAACTACTAGTGACCCCGGTGCAAAGTGGCGATCCTGGTGCCGGTTGTCATAATGTGTCTTCTGGGGCTGTTGAGATGAGGAGAGGCGGAGACGGGCAACTTGTCGGGCGTGATCAGCGCGAGCTATGGCGGTGCGGGCATAGTCGGACGTGTGTACAGTGGACGGCAAGGCTGCGTCCAGTGGCAATGCTGGTTCACGGCCGAAGAGCAGATAGAATGGGGAATCGCCAGCAGTGACATGACGCGACGAACTGTACACAAAAGTAATGTAGGGCAAAGCCACGTCCCAGTCGCGGCGGTCTGCGGAGACGTACATGGGCAGCATGTCGGTAATTGTTCGGTTAAGTCTTTCAGTCAGGCCATTAGTTTGAAGATGGTAGGCGGTTGTGATCTTGTGATAGGTGCTGCAGGAGCGAAGAATGTCGACAATAGGCTGCGATAGAAAGGAGCGGCCACGATCTGTAAGGAGTTGTCGAGGGGCCCCGTGAAGAAGTATAATGTCACGAAGCAGAAAATCGGCCACGTCAGTAGCGCAGCTCGTAGGAAGGGCCCGTGTTATTGCATAACGCGTGGCATAGTCGGTGGCGGTGGCTATCCATTTATTGCCGGATGTGGACGGGGGAAATGGACCGAGCAAGTCTAACCCAACGCGGAAGAATGGTTCACTTGGTATGCCCAATGGTTGAAGAAGCCCAGCTGGAGGAGCACTGGGAGTTTTCCGCCGTTGGCAGAGGTCGCAGGAGCGCACATACTGCCGGACAGATCGGTAAAGGCCGGGCCAGAAGAAGCGGCGTCTGATGCGATAGTAGGTGCGGGAAGCAACAACGTGGCCAGCAGTTGGGAACTCATGAAGTTGTTGGAGAACGTCCAGACGAAGGTGCTCATGAATGGTAAGTAATAATTCAGGACCGTCAGGACGAAGGTTCCGACGATACAGAATTCCGTATTTCAGGTCGAACATGCGAACTAAAGGCGTCCAAGGTGTAGAAATAAGGCTTTCGATAAGGGAGCGCAGACGAGGATCCTGTCTTTGTTCGTCGCCGATGTTGGTGAAGGTGGAAAGAGACATTATGGCGGGCGCAGCAGAAGGAGCTGGGTCAGGTGGATCTACGGGGTACCGCGATTAGCAGTCAGCATCTTGATGCAGGCGGCCCGACTTGTATATGACAGAATAGAAGAACTCCTTAAGGCGCAAAGCCCTGCGACCCAGGTGTCCCGTTGGGTCTTTGAGCGAAGACAACCAGCACAGAGCGTGATGGTCAGTAATTACTGAGAAGTTGCGGCCATACAAGTATGGACGAAACTTAGCCACGGCCCATACTAGAGCAAGGCGTTCTCTCTCAGTGATGGAGTAATTGCGTTCAGACGGGGAAAGAAGGCGACTCGCGTATGCAATGACGTGATCGCCTCTGGCTTGGGTTTGGCTGAGAACGGCGCCAATGCCATGCCCACTGGCGTCACTGCGAACCTCGGGGGGAGCGGTGACGTCGAAGTAGGCTAACACCGGGCCAGATGTCAGCCGGGAGATTAATGCGTCAAATGACTCATCTTGCTCAACGGCCCACGAAAACGTGGCATCCTTCTTCAGTAGATCAGTGAGAGGTTTCGCGATGTTGGCAAAGCCTTTCGCGATGTTAGCAAACAGAGGCCAACAAAGCTGCGGACGTCGGCGGTAGAGCGAGGTACAGGAAACTGCTTCACGGCATTGACTTCTTCACGGTCAGGCTGAACACCTCGAGCGTCAACAAGATGCCCGAGAATGTTTATGCGGCGCTGGCCGAAGTGACAGTTGGCAGAGTTTAACTGAAGGCCTGCTTGGCGGAAAAGCGCGAGTATATCACACAGGTGGGTAAGATGGGAAGCAAAGGAGGGCGAAAAGACTATAATGTCGTCCAGGTAGCATACACAGGTGGACCATTTGAATCCTCGAAGAAGAGAGTCCATCATGCGCTGGAATGTTGCAGGCGCATTGCAAAAACCGGAAGCCATCAGGCCATCAGGGGTGGCAAAAGCGGTTTTTTGGTCAAGTCATCTACAGAAATCTGCCAATAACTGGAACAGAGGTCACGGAAAGAAAAAAATTGGGCACCATGGAGACATCATCGATGTGGGGCACGGGATATACATCCTTCTTTGTGATTTTGTTGAAGTGGCGGTAGTCGACGCAAAATCGCCAAGTGCAGTCTTTTTTCTTCACCAACACCACCAATGAGGCCCATGGAGGATGGTTCAATTATGTCCTTTTTTAACATTTTATCGACTTCGCTTTGGATTACGGCACGCTGGGCATGCGACACGCGGTATGGTCGTCGGTGAAGTGGACTAGATTCACCAGTGTCGATACGGTGCTTTACGGCCGTCATTCGTCCCAAAGCACGGTCGGGGAAGTCACAAATGTCGGAGTAATTAGGCAGCAGGCGGCGAAGATCACGGGCTTGCTCTTGTGAAAGGTCCGGGCTCAGCATTGTCATCACCTTTTCAGTGTACGCAGGGGCAGCTGTATGAGGAAAGTCACAGTCAGGGGAAGTGGTGGCCAAAGTTGAGACTTCGTAGTCGTGTAAGGGGCACACTGACGCAAGCGGGATTCCTTTCGGTAATACCTGCGCATGAAAACCAAAGCTCAGGATAGATAGGTAGAAACAGCCTGCTGCCAGTGATGAAGGCGACTGTGTGAGGCAGTGTTACATTTCGCGTCAGCAGAAGGTCAGTCATTGGAGTTATAACATACTCGCCATCAGCTAGAGGGCCGGGGACTGCCAACGAAACATGCATGATAGCCTGAGGCAGGAGACGGATGTGCGTTGTTGGACACAGGCGGGTCGGGTGAGTGTGATCGGCCACCGGCGCACTAGGTAGCTCCAGACTCAGGAATCCTGTGGCACAGTGGATGAGCGCTGAATGGTCGGCTAAGAAGTCAATGCCTAAGATCACGTCATGTGCGTAGTTTTATAATGCGGCAAACAAAACAGGAACAGTACGGCCAGCAATCGTAACACGAGCAGTACACATTCCAGCTATTATGGGCGTTCCACCGTCAGCTAGTCGGGGGGCAGGCGTCAGCACCTTATGAAGGCGAGAGCGTAGATATGAGCTTATCGCCGATATTGTCGCCCTAGTGTCAATGAGTGCACGAACAGGAAAGAAGAAGCTCCACCGCAGACGTGGCTACTTCGGGCGTCTGCAGTTTTCTCTCGCTCTAAACAGAAATTTCGTCCGTACAGGACCAATCAGCTCACCAGGTGAACGCTTCCGTCACGTATACCGACTGGCGACGCGAAAAATTCGCCTCCGCCCCTTCAGCGTCGGCGAAGGAGACCTGGCCTGGCGGTTAGGCCTAGTGTGGCCGGGCATGCCATCATCCCGGATGGCTCACCAGTGACGGTAGCAATGGACGCTACGCAAGTGCCTGCACCGGCCACCCTCTGCACGCAAGCTTCGGCGTCACTGAACCAGCCAAGCTGTTCCGACACCCAGTTGACCCAACAACAGGAACCAGTGATGGGAGACCCCGTGGTTCAACAGCCCGCCACCTCAACGGAACATACCCAGGAGATGGACTATGATTCTTCGGTGCCTGGAAGTGGAGTGCCAGCACCCTGCGCGAAGCACTTAACGGTCCCCGCCCAGGACGCCGCCCACTAAGAAGGTGAGGGCCACCCCAGATGCTTCCACCGCACCCGCTCCTTGCAGCAGTTCTCGCACCGCTTTTTACCCAACCCCACCCCCCGACCGCTCATTCCGGGCTCACATTAAACCGACCACCAGGTTTGACGTCACCACTATCCCCGTTAAATTAGTTCAGCAAGTGATAGACCGGTGTCTAGGCACCCAGGGTTATCAGGGGTTTGTGATTCATAAGGTGTCCAATACAAAAACAGTCCACTTTGCCAGCCTGGATGACGTTAACAAGGTATGTGGTATTACCAGCATCCCCATCTCCAGCGATGGTACCGTGACAGTGCACTCTTACTTTGCCTCTGGACCCAATGTGCACCGGTGCGTCCTGTACGACCTTGACCCGAATGACTCTCCTGCGACCATTCTACGGGAGTTGAGGTCCCCTACACATGAGGTTCTGGCTGTCCGGCGTATGGGTAAAAGCAGGACCTACCTAGTCACCGTACAAGGTTCTTCTACTATACCGGAAAGGTTCTACTAAAATGGCTGTGTGCTGCACCCAAAGCCTTATCGACCACGAGTCATGTATTGCTACAGGTGCTTTAAACTAGGTCACCAGCAAAACTACTGTCCGAAGGAAACTGTAGATCCAGAGAGAATAAATGCCGACGGCAAGCCACGCTATCGTTGCGGGCTTTGCAAGGCTGATGACCACGACATAACGTCGACAAAGTGCCCGACCAAACAGCGCGCCACGGCCCGCGCTCGACGTCGGGAAAGCAGTTCGGTGAGGGTTCCATTAAACAATCGCTTCCAGGTCCTGGAACCCATCGAGTGCTCTGCTGTAGAAGATCCTGAGGAACCCGTTTCAACCGGTGTTTCGTATTCGCAGATTCTGAAGAAGCCCGATCCTAAAAAGCATAGACCTCCTAAGCATACGCCCAATGATAACTGGGAGTTCACTGAATATGCTTTGGTAGATGAAGACGTGGATGCTCAAATAGCCCAACTATCTAAGCAGCTTGAGACACTCCGGCAAAGGAAGGCACGCGTAGCTGGTCTCCGTAAAGAACGGGCTGCAACTCATGCACTGCAAGGTTCGCAAAGCGTGCCTTTACGGATGCAAGTGAATGCTCGAAAGACAACCCCCAGTGATACTGCCATCTGGACAGTTATACTTGAAACCCTATCCAATCTGACCCAACTTATACAAGATAGCTTATACCATGGCTAAATGTCCTTCAAGCCATCAACCGGTCATCCTGCAATGGAATTGCCGAGGCCTTTCGAACAAATTAGGAGAACTAAAAACCAAAATTCACTCTGGTAAACTTCATGTGTGGGCGCTCCTGTTACAGGAATCAAACAAGTTGTGCGCTCTCCCTCACTTCATTGGTTACCATAGTCCTTCCATCCCGGATATTCGCACTGGCAATGCACCTGGAAAAGCGGCAATATACATTGTCAGTAGTGTTCCTCAAACACCAATCGATCTTCAGAAATGGTGCAACCAACAGCAAGAGGTGATCGCAGTTTTAACGCGCCCAGCCAAAACACCACTTCTTCTAGTGTCCTTTTATGGGAGGCCATGCAGAGCACGTCTTAAACCTCGGTTGGCTCCACCACCTCAGGGCTATGTACCCAGGCACTCCCATACTAGTAGCGGGAGACTTCAACGCCCCACACTCCTTGTCGGGCTACGAGCAAGACTCCAAGAGGGGAGTGCAGGTTCATGACACCTTCCACGAGCATGAACTTTACCTTACTGAACATTCCAGCCGTACCTACCATCCCTTCAACTCGGTCTCATGCTCCGGACCTTACGTGGTGGCTTGGACCCGGTAATCCCTCCTGGAATCCCGAGCCAGACGCTTGGGCGAGCGACCATTCTCCAATTTGATTGGCTTACACACGAAGAAGTTACATAAACTTCGTCGCCAGGTCAGAATTGTTCACTGGGACAAAGTCCGCTCTGACGAACGAGCTTCTTCACAAACTTCCGAGAACCTAATTTCCACGCTGCAGTCCGTAATCACCAACTTCACTATACATACCACCGTGAACGAGGATCAACCGAAGCCCGATATGCATCTGCTTAAACTTTGGGCAGAGCGTCGCTGAGCAGAGATTTTTGCTAATCACCACCCGACGCAATTCAACGCTCGTGTCACGGCAAACCGTATCGCGGCACAAGCGCGACGCTACGAGAAACAGGTTGTCACGTCGCCGTTGGCATGACTGGTGCTCTGGCTTTGGCTCTGGCTCTCGCACTGGAAACAAGGCCTTATGGCGGACCTTCCAAGCCATGGAGAGGAGTGGCAGCCTGGTTGATCCATCAGCTAGCATTCGCCTGGCTCTCAACATCAGCCCAGAGGAGTTTGCGGACAGAGCGGCCGTGAGTTTCTTTCCCAATCACCAACAACCTCCGGCCGCCTCTCCGTCGGCTTTGGTACTGGATGAATCGGGATAACCCAACCGTTTACGATGGCCGAGCTCATCGCGGCCATTGAAGAATTAGCTGTTCAAGAACTTGGAGGGGGAGGCCTTGGACGCAATACTCCGTTCGTTGAATGATGTGTGGGCGAAAGGTGTGATTCCACCCGAGTGGAAAACACTCCGTGGTAGTGCCTGTCCCCAAACCGGGAAAACCACCCACGGGTATTAATGCACTAAGACCTATTTCTTTGACACCGACAATATGCAAGATATTTGAGCGGATACTGGCCACTCGATTATCCTGGTGGCTGGAGCACAACAGGAAATACCATCCCGCTCAGATTGGCTTCAGACCGCACCTAGGTACACAGGATGGACTCTCTATTCTGGCTGATGATATCTTGCATGTTTCACCCCACAGCCATCTTGTGCGGACTGTGGTGGCTACCCACATTTCCAAGGCCTATGACAACGTGGATCACAGGACAATACTCAGAAACATGGAGTCCTTAGGGATTCCACATCATGTATCCAAAGTGGTACACTCCTTCCTGTGCTCAAGGACGTTTTCTGTACGAGTGGATGGAAGCCGGTCGGCCTGTTTACATCGAATCGTGGGGTACCGCAAGGTTCCGTGCTAGCACCTCTGCTTTTCAACATCGCATTTGCACCCTTGGCATGGAAGTTGCAAGACATCCCTTTCGTGAGATTTATTATCTACGCGGATGATGTCACACTGTGGTCCACAAACCGCGACCTCGGTTTACAGTGCCGCCATCTCCAGCAAGCCCTAGATATTTTTCATGCCTTTGCGGAATCAGCCGGTTTAGAAATTTCAGCTGAGAAGTCGTGCTACATACAAGTGGCTAATAAGTCAGGAAGGAAGTTAGCCTCTATGGCTAACTTTCAACTTAAAATTGGTTCAGCTGCCATACCAGCGAAAGAAGAGCTGCGGGTGCTCGGACTTCTGATCCACCAGTCGGGTTCTGGTCTTCACTGGTCTGGTCTCACTGGCTCCGGAAGGCACGGAAGGAGTCCTCCACAACCTTGCACTTGATCCGCCGGATTGCAGCGCGTAGTGCAGGAGCCCGCACGGAGGTGGCTAGAAGACTCGTACGTGATGTTCTCCAGCCACGCCTACCCTACCAGGCACAATTTCACAGACTGACCAAGCAACAATGGGCGCAACTTGAGACTATAAACCGAGAAGCTATGCGCACCATCACGGCACTTCCTCGTCTTACCCCGATACCCATCTTACAGGAACACGCCCAGCTCAATACTATAAAAGAGCTTATAAACCAGCGCGAAGAAGGAAGGAAGCTCAAGCGTTTGTATATTCCAGTGGTCGCAGCGCTTCATTCACATTTTTGTCATGCGTCCCCCGTCACTTCAACCTCAGGCGATCTTCCACCATGGCGGTACACGACAATGACAACGAATAAGACGACGAAGCTTCGTCGCCGTGACAAGCCAGCGCCAACCTCCGATACCACAGTCCCTGAAGGCCACTGCGTACTGTACACAGATGCAGCTCTTCTGCCGGACGGAGGACGGACTGCTTTCGTCAGTGCCACGCACCCGGAAATGAAAGGCTCGCGCTGTTACGCTACCGAAACTCCGGACCCGCTGCTACTGGAGCTCCAGGCTGTTCATGACGCAGTCAATGCTGCAAGTGCACTCCATAACATCACTGAGGTGCATATATATACAGACTCGCTCAGTGCTGTGAAGCATCTGAAGCAAGTAAAGAAGACACGTCTGATCTGGCAGCAGATTCACAGCCTCCACAGAACATCAGAGCTAACGATCCGTGTACATTGGGTACAGGGGCACGGTCGGAATATACTGAATCAATTAGCGGACCATATTTCCCACTCTTCTTCCCCCCCTGAATCCTCCCCTAGCCCCCTTCCTTGTGATCCGCGCTCCCGTTTTTTAGCCCGGAAATCTCTCCTGAGAAGGGGACACACGTGCCCTAATTCCCCGTGTGTCTGCTCCCTGCCCCCTAATCTTTCCCGGGTGGAGGAAGTTTCTCTCAGGAGGCTTCGTGCTGGGGTGGCCCTCACACCTTCAGTCACTTGGACTTGGGGGCACTCACAAGACGACCCTGGAACGTGTCCCAAGTGTCCGTCTCCGGTGGGTGAAGCTGACGCCAAGCATCTTTTGTGGACGTGCGCGGGAACTAGGACAGCTCGAGACCATGCGCTCAGAAAGGTTGGTCTCCGGTGGGATAAACCGGATGACTACAACCGCTGGGTGCAGGACGATAAATACTGCAGGTCGCTGATGGACTTTCTGCACGCCACTGGACTGCATGCATACCTGTAGATTTGAACACCTGTCGGTTTCGTGACCTTCTGTGCTCTTGGCAGCCCCTCTCTCCCTATTTTCTTCTCTTTGTCTTTCCTTCCTACTTTTTGCTCTACCCCCATTTTTAAAACGCCTCTCTTTCTCTTTCCTTCCTACTTTCTTCTCTACCTCTATTTTTAAAACGCCTTCCATATGCCGCGCGGCAAACACTCGTAATTAAAAAAAAGGAATGCCGTCAACTTCAACTTCTAGTAAATTGTCTGTGGTAGGGAGGGTCAGAAGAGGATTTGCGGGCCAAGTCGAGATTGCAGCTTCACCTCCGGGAGGTGCATCCTTTTGTTTTCCTGCGAGTAGCGGTTGGAGGTGGTCGGAGATGAAGGTCTCCGAGACTGCGGCGAGCGAGACTGACGTCGGTGTGGTGAGGGCGAGCGGGCGAATCACGACGTCGAAGTGGCGGCGGAGTCATCTGGCTGCTGTTGGTGACGAGATGTAAAGCGGCGGGGCGTACTGTCGAAGCGGTATCACGAGGAAGCTGAAACCAGCGGCGCTGACAGTAGCGAGCAACATGTCCCACACGCCTGCAGTTGAAGCAGATGGGCCGGTCGTCTGGTGTTCTCCACTCAGATGGATTGCGATACCGGGAAGAAACATAGTCGCTGCGGAAAACGGCTCGGGGAGGTGCTTGTCGCAGCGGCTGGTGGCTCACCGAACAGACTGGATGGATGCCCATGTTAGCCAATTCCTCCCGAACAACAGCTTGAAAAAGGGAAGCGGTGGGAATGCTGCTCTGCGTTATGCGTGGTAGAACGGCCGCTGGAGCTATTGCTTCAAGTTCGCATCGTACAATCCTGGTCACCACATTTTTAGAAGGCCCAGTATCCATGCTGCGCGTAAACGGGGGTGGAGGCGATGGCAACAATGCTGCTTCGCAGGTTGAAGTAGCCGCGGTATTCGGAAGCCGTGCGAACTGGGTCATGGTGCGACAGCTTTTGGCTAGTTCAAAGCGCCGGCATTCCTTAATTATCGCGTCGACCGTGTTGCAATCCTTGCAAACCAGCAGATTGAATGCATCATCAGCGATCCCTTTCAGTACGTGGCCGAACTTTTCTTCATTCATTCTGTCGTCCGCGCACTGGTACAAGGACAGAACATTCTGTATGTAGGACACATATGGCTCGGTCGACGTCTGAGCGCGAGTCGCGAGTTCTTTTTTCGCAGCAAGCTGGCGGCACTTTTTCTTTTCAAATACCTCACAGAGCCCTGCTTTGATGGCGTCCCAAATAGTATGGTCTGCAACGTTCGTTTCAAACCATGTGAGTGCGGCTCCCTTCAGGATGAAAGGAACATTTGCGAGCAATATAGTTGGGTCCCAGCGGTTCAGGGCAATTACTCGTTCAACAAGTTTGATCCAGTCTTCAACGTCGGTGTCATGGGCACCAGAGAATTTTCCAGGCTCACGGGGCTGCGCCATGACTACGAACAGGGCTGCGGCGGTGCACCCGGTACCCGAGGTGTTTGCAGTCATCTAGGTTGAGCCGATGCGACGACAGCATCGGAGATCTGTGGCGATGGGACGTTACCCCGATCCTCCACCAAAAGATGTTACGGTGAAAATGGTATATTGCAGGGGTAATTAAATATGCCACACGGTGTGGAACATAGCAGAACACAGTCTCAAGTGGGTACAGCCAGAGCGCGATGGTTCGTACTCTTTCTCCTCGACGGGCAACCGTTCACCGCACCAGCTTTCCGGGCGGGGGCCGATCCCTCGGTGTCCATATTCCTTTCAGAGGGGGCATACCCAACCCGTGACACTATATATTTTTGCCGCTATAGATTCCCCTCTGTTCATTGAACCTCTAGGTTGCCTGTCGTGGCTTCCTAGGCGGCGTCATGAGGACTAGGATGACTCCTTGTCGGGGGCTTCTTGACGTCCTTGGCAGTGGCGTTCCAAATATTGCTGGATGGACGCGGTGAGGGCGGTTTTCTCGTCACGTGACGAGAGTAGCACAATGGGTTCTTCGCCTGGTCCCTTCTTGCAGTAGCCGAATAGGTGACGCTGGTCCAGCACTCCCAGGGCGACGCGGTTTGTCGGGCTATTGAGCCCGCGGCACATCGTCAAATAATAACGTAGGCGCACCGTCCAAGGAAACCAGTTGGCGCCTGTACCAGAACAAACATTTGCGGCTGCTTGAGAGTTGCTAGGAAAGAGGAGAAAAGAGAAAAGATTAAAAGCTACTTTAGTGACGGATATGCTTGCGATGCATCATGTCTGTATGCCTTGCTGTATTATTGTTTGGTTGATAATACAGGGTTTTAGCTTTCAGTGTGTTCCGTGGGTTCCGTATGTTCCGCGTGTACCGGCACCTCAGTGCGCATTCGCGCTGGGGCATGGCGGGGCGGGCCACTCCTCAGCGGAATAAATGAGTGGGCAAGGCGAGCACCACACGCCCGTCAGCGGAACCAAGCCACGCTACCCGAACTAATGTGCCCATTCCCGGCCGGGTCCCGGTAAAAACAGAACATACGAAACAAACAGAACACACGGTAAGCTATACCTCTTAATTTCATTGAAAGTACGCAAGGTAACTGACGTCCTACAACGTGGGGTCTTGAAGAATTGGGCAAAGGAGGGAAGATAACACTGCTGCATGACACCACCCGTGGGAGGGGAATGATTCTGACTAAATGCACACAGTCCAAAATGTCTGCCAAACTATATACAGTACCTATCGGGAAGGTCTTACCAAGGTAAATATAACGGGTAGCGAAGCTTCCATAGAAGCCCATACTTTCAGAAATGGCGGCTCTTAAGCTGCTTATGGGGCTTAGCGCCATCTGTGTGAGGAGGAAACACTTCCGGCGGAACAAAAAAATAAAGCGGACGTGACGCAAGATCCGGACAAAAAAATAAACCGGACGTGACGCAAGATCCGGACATCATTTCGGTGACGTCATTTTGGTGGCATTAGCGCGAAAATCTGACTTCAAAATAGCTTTAGCAAGCCTGTGGTCGCTGAGGGCTCATGTCATTGCCATCTGACGCAAGTTGGCGAGCCCTTGACGTGTGTGCTTCAAGTCAACAAACTCGTGACTAGAGAAACGTACTTACGAATACTGCCGTAAGATCCACCTCAGTTTTGATAAAAACGGCTTGCATTTTCTCTGAAACTTTATTCTGTATTCATTGCTTCTACTGCCGTATAAAAGCAATCAGTTGTTTACTTTGATTGCAGTGGGTGGCAAACCGGAACCAGGCACGTACCCCCTCCTACTAGGATTTTTTTTCTGCCATAGGATACAGAGCACAAAATGGCACTCCACCACTTTGCACGCCCCCCCCCCCCTTAATATCAAAACGTGCCCCCTCCTCACAGCGATACAAATTTCTACCAACGCCACTGCTGGGTTGTTTAACTGCGTCGCACATACGCAGGTTGCATGCGCGCCTTAAAAATAGATCAAGGTTATATAATGCTTGCTCGGTTTGTGTGCTTCAGTTCTAAGAAATAACGCATAGCCATGGTATAATCAAGACATTTGAATTTTATTTCAGGACAAACATAAAACAACTTTACCACACTGTACAAAATCAGCACGTATACAAATAAGTACAAAATGTTCGTGGGCACTACATGCATCATGATTTTCTTTATGCGCCAAAAAAAATTGAATTTACCCGTAACACATACAATTATGAGCAATGAAAGCCTCAACAGCAGAACTACTTCCAAGCAAGACAAAAGAACTACGCACTGCATCTTAACGCAGAAAACCGGGCCGCAGGAATGCCGATTCACGAAAGTGCAGCGAGCACACCGCAGTTGTCCCAGCGTCTTATCAATTAGACATGGGTTTCTGCAGAGCTTCACAAAAGATTCACGCCTGCAATTTCCTGGTTGCATTGTTTAGGCAAGTGTCAAAACATATAAGTAAAAAGAGAAAAAATGGATCAATGCAAAAGAAAGCAACGACAGTAAGTAACAACACCTAGCAGGAAAGATCTCAGCACGGAGCAGCCCAACACAGTACTGCGATGGAAATATTGCTTGCGCATACAAGCGCGGGAAGCAGAGATCACTGCAAGCGTTTTAATGCAACAGAGAAGGCACTGAGATAGACAATTAAAGCGAATCGTTTGCATTCGAGTGGCGCACAATATTTGCGCTATTCGAATACGCTGAGGAGTCCTAGAGTAATTGACACCACTTGCTCCGAGCCAACCTGAGGTGAAATCAAGAGATAACTGTGATATAACAAAGCTTTAGACCCATTTTTCTTCGAAGCACCGCCGCGTCCCCTTACACAACCCCCGTGCACGTATAAACAGTGCTACAGTTTTGCGTTACCTGTGGAAATGCGAGGAAAATGGTGCAGTGAAACGCCAGGCGTAGGGGAGTTGCTGTTGCAACCTTGTACAGCACATCGTTTCCGTAGGTACCGAGGAAAGCACTCCGCTCGAACCGTTGGCAGCATCGTCCCGTAAGATACCGTGCCCGCCGGGCACGGTATTAAACGTGTACACCCACGATACAACGCACCTCGCAACTCCACGCACTGCAAGAATTTTTGCGCACAAAATTAACAAGAAAAAACGAATGTGAATGCGCACCACCAAAACATGTGAGGGGCGTTTCCTAGCAGAAGAACTGTAGGCACGCCTTTCCGAACACTACAAGGACTGCATCACAGAGCAATGGCATGTGCCATTCTACAGAGGGCGCCACAAAAAAAGGTTTTTGAGAATGAACAACATTTTCATAAATTATTTGCACACTGTGCCTAAAGAAATGTGACTGAAAAATAAATATCGTTCGTAAAATATGAATATTTTTTATTGTTGAATAAAACTTGGTTTTTTGTTATTAGTGTTTGTTCCCTCCTCACCTAGTCGCGCTTCAATCGCCACTCCAATAACCCCCCATATTGATGTCGCTGGCAGTAGGTTCGGAACCGCTTTTCGCCCGAACCTTCGCTACCATTTCGATTTACCTTGGTCTTACCTTCAAAGTGAACAAATGGAAATATGCCGTGCTACTTTACAGGTGGTGCATTTGCCCCCAAAGCACTTACGTGCAAGGATACACACTTGACATAGTCACCGGTAAGCGCCAAAGCAATCTAATCGGGAACTGAGTCAACTTCAGTGCTTTGGAGGTGAACGCCCAGCCATTATCGAAATCTTATTTGCAGCTACATCCTTTGTGGGTAAAATTCTTGCCTTTTATTTTCTTTTCCTTTGACTCGACTTGCTCCGACATGCCGACTGGGCGCAGTTGAGGCTGCAGCTTCCCCACACGGGGTGTTCTCCTCCACGTGCACCTGTGCCAGTTACGTGCCGTCACGTTCACCTGCTACGCTGCACGCTCAAAGTTAATTCTTGTTCCAGATGGGGTAGTGTGTCGCGTTAGCGCATGGCTAACGTAACCGAACCCCGCTCCTGGACACACAGGTCTCACGTCTCGCATGAACGTAAACGTAATTTTATTTTAAGGCCGATAGATGCCTAATCAGAAGCCATAGATGCCCCATGAAACCTGAACATCGACCGTTCCAGTCGGCGTCAAAACAAATGGTACCAAAATAGCCACTGCTCTAAAGGAAAAATAATAAATACCCGCCAGTACAAAATACAGAAGAAAGAATGCGTGAACATAAGTGCATTTATCTAGGCCGTTCCAATGAACAAAAACTGCTGGCATGGTTCATACTTGTCCACATTATTAAGTGCAAGAAAACCTCAGTTCTGTTAGAGAAAAACATGGGTACGATAACGGAGGCACCGGTGTTCTTTTATTTAACGATACACCTTGGAGTTATTGTTAAGAACTAGTAATTTATTATTCGTGTTAGCTTGCTTTACATATCAAGTAAATAAAACTACGACGTGTTGAAAACAATGACCAATCAAGGGGGCCTAATAGCAAACTCTAAGACAAAACGTTTAGCGCTAGGTTGTTCCCAACAGAAAGCAAACAAATGGGCACCATTGATGACCGCTGAGCAGAGCGATATCACTTAATTTAATTGTGGCAACCTTCATTGTCTACATTTCTGAAAATAAAGAAGGGCGAGAACGTGCGCCTAGTAAGAGATGAAAGCAGTGAGAGTTGCCTGGGAAACTAGCGAAAAGATGTCTTTCAACTAATTTTGCGTAGTAGCAAGTAGATGCGCACACATTTGCTGACCGCAGGCATGTATTGTTTCTTAGTCCTGCCCTTAAGCAAGTGTGTTTTTTTCGGTATATTGTCCCCATAATAACATTCCGCTTCACTAGAGCAGTCAAAAAACCGGCGGCAAAATTATGGCGAGCGAAATCTTCCTTACGTTCGTCAAGTTTCTTTCTGCGTTTCAGAACACTGCTCACCAGATATTCGCGCTTCTGCGGAAGTCTGTACAAAAGTTTTTCAAGGATGATTCCCAGCCACGACTGTAGCGGGGAAACACCCTTTATTGCCAGCCACGACCGTGGCTGGGAATGATTTAATCAGTTTGTGTGGCCTAAGATGAGAGACGAAGGTTAAAATATTTCTCTGCTAGAATTAGGGTGACGTGAATGTTATAATGCAAAGTAAGGTGAGAGTGAGGTAAGGAGTTACAATCAGTAAACATAATCGCGGAGAACATTCCCAAAGGATTTCCTCCGTGAATCTGCCCCTGGTATGTAAATATTATACTGATGGGACCTCTATTCCTGAAGCTACCCATTTAGAGATTTTATAGAATAAAAAATACAATTACGCAGCTTTCAAGCGCATTAACTCGCAACGTAACCGGAAAAATTTCATATCTTACTTGACGGCAATACTCAATGCGAAAACAATCCGACTGTTATCGTTTCTACAAATTCGGACACTCTTCATTAAAGCATTCATGAAAGTACACTCACTACGGTCCTGTAGCTCTTTTGCACCTTGCGTGAATTGAGCACGGAATAGATCCCTGATCGTATCTTTAACCGTCGAGCCACCAATACAGGTAGCCGTTGTTAAAGGAGAGTAATCGCCTAAAAAGGGCGGAAGGTTTAGAAAGACAAATATTTTGGCAGGGTTGATTGCGTATACGAAGTGTACGCAGTGACACATAAGACGTATGTTTGGATCAGCTGGTAATGTGCGATGCTAGTAACTAAGTGTCGGTACAAATTGCCGTTCTGTGGGTTGTAGTGTTGGAGTGGGAAGTCATTCTAATATTCTCAGAACTTTCCACATTGCCAACAATGTGCAAGAGGCAAGAGCGTATTTATTAACAGCGGAGCTGTTCTTACTTGCCTTACGTTCGGGTTCGTGCGCGCCGGAAACTCCCCGTGAGGAACGTTTTCGCGTAGGCGTAGCGCAGCTGTCAAATTACCCAAGCTACAAAGGTAAGACACGGGATAGCGGCCGCCGCAACACTAGAGAGGAGCGTCCGCATGCGCTTCAGTATCGTAGGAGAGCCTTTCGCGCGGGAGCTCGCAATGCCGTGCACGTGCGCTAAGAATAGCACAGAAGACCTCGCGCGCAACATCTTCGAAGTTCTTGGCATGGCCCGACCAGCGGATATTTCGAATGGCCAATGTAAAGGTCGCGCAACAAAATGCAGGGCGTGCTACTGAACTTAACTATCTGACCAATAATGCTCACCCAGAAGAGTTTCGCGTTTTAAGTCTTGCGCGTAAGTGCAAGCTTGCCAAGATGTTTTTCCCCGGGGTTAAAAAAAATCACGCGTAGGATATTCTGGAAACACCTTGCTCTTAGAGAAGGAAACCAGGAAATTTCAATTAACACTAACTACAAAAGTGCCCATGAGAAGAGAAGTGGCGCGTAGAAATTTATATGCAAGCACTGCTGCTTTATAGAGCAAACGCTGGGCACTTTTAATCGATAAGCGGCTATATCTGCAGAGGCCCCGCAAATATTGCGCTGTTGTACAATTTGAGTTAATGGCAGAGACAGCAGCCACCATCAGAAGCGATGGTGTAGGATAATCAAGCCACTCTCCGCCGAAGTCATTACGTTAGCGCCAAGGATGGGATGACCTGCATGCCATCGACGCATTCTGGGAGCATTCCTTAGAAAAGATTGCCGGTAATCAACGTTCCAATAGAGGTTCCTTGAGCACTTCTGTTTGACGGAGGTAGTCGACATAATGGCCCAACAAAATTAGTATTACTGGCTGTTAGAACACGAGTGAAAAATACACGAGTAACCGGATATACTGGCCTAATAAACTTTGCAGGAAGTAAGAATTGCCCGGACACATAGTACACACACTCTCTAGCCGCTCATTTCCTCATATGTACAGAGACGCATCCAAAGTTCCTTGGAACCATTGACAAAATCGGTGAACTTGAAAATTCATGCGCAGTCAAATATAATTGACAGCTTATAAAAAATGTCATTTATATCTTACCTGATCCTACTAATAACAGTCATCTGATTAAGAAAACATTTATGAAATATCTTGATTATACAAATCATAGTTATATGTCGTAGTAATAGTAAAAGGATTTACTCAAGAGAACATAGGGGTAAGTACTATTTTGACATAATTATTCTCAGTACACATAACAAATATGTGGCCTATAAAATAATACCGAATGCATTCGTAACGAGTCGATCATACCAACGTAGCACCCAGTCTTAAGCACTACCATTGCCAGGCCTCAGTACTTATAACCGAAATCTTAGGGATGCCTCATTCGACCACCTATATAGCAATTGAGCACACCACTAACCGCATTACAGGCTGGCACTTCTTAAGAAACACTATCTTAAGAATGCTTAACGATTTAAAAGTGCGTCCTTACTCCTAAATGTTTTTTTTCTAGTGAACTGGTTGCAGGTCTGCATTTGGTAAAAGCGTGTGGGGATGATAAGATTGAAACAGACACCGAGTACCTCTCACGTGTCGGTATGCAAAACCTTTTATATCAAGATACGCAGTATCGTATGAATAGGCCTGCAGTAATTATCTCCTATTTTGTTCAACGAGGACTAATTCATCAGAGAGAAATACAGCTGGCATGTAAACTTCGCGTCGAAAAAAGTTACCGTGGATCATTTGCTAATGGTGGTGGTGGTGGTGGGGGGTCTATCTGCAGCGAAAACTTTCGTCTTTGCTCCCTTTGATTCATTTTCGAGTTCCGAAAAACTAGTGCGTAATTCTTTATTCTTTAAGAAGTCATGCTCGCTGAGCTGCCGAAAAGGCGAACGTTTTAGAGTCAGATGCATTGCAGGCAGCGCAGACAGCAGAAACGTGTTCAGTGAAATAACGGTGTCCTCCATTACCCTCGTACTGATGCTTTTCCCATTGCATCGTTTTCTTCTGTCTGGTGCTTTGACTCACAAGCTTGGGAATTCACCATTGAAAGTCATTCATATGCGCTACCTACGTAGACCGCGCCGCTCCGCTTGTGGTAGTGACACTAAAATCGCTTCTCTAGCTCTGTAGTGGGGCGACTGTGTCCTCTCATCAGCATCACAGCATACTGTAGCCCGTAATATCTCGCTAGTAGCGTACCTGTCCTTTAATACTTTCTTAATTAACGCGCTCAGACTACTCGCGCAGGCCTCCGTAGACGTCTCTTACATATGGTTTGAAAGTGAAAGACCCATTGCATTCACCGGTTCCGGTCTTACCTAATTAATATCAATTTGCACAAGTGGCTGGGATATGAATGTAGGACTCGCATCTGTACATTGCAGGCTTTTACTAACAAACCATAATTCACTCAATGCTTTATTATCTTACGTTCTGTTCAATCCAGCTCAGTTCAGACCAGTTCTGTTTTGTTCAGTTTTATTTCATTTGGGTCGTATCGCTTTGCTAGCTGTCGCCAGCTCACTCCGCAGAGGGATTATAAACAGAATTCTTAGCTTTCGCAGAAAAATTCCTTCTGTGTGTTGGTTCCCCGTGTGTGAAGTATTTTTGCAATAATGCGTTCTTTTCAATTGCTTGGCGAAAAACATTATATCAACAAAACAGGGTGTTACGGGAATAAATAGTCGTCTTTGAAATTTTTACTGCTGCGACACACCACACCTTAGACCACACCGAACTTGACACCCAGGTGCTAATTGTTGGTCTTCATGCTGGTACGGATAAAAATAAAACATACAGAAATTCAGAGAATTGTCTACTGATGCGTAGCATTACTATGCCGCATGTCTACAGTGTGAGTTCTTAACAGCCAGATTTGTTGATTTTTCTAAAACCTGTGCTACCACTTATCCCCATTTAAGGCTATTACACCGATTACAGGTGTTGCTTCCGAATATGCATTTTTGTATAAATGAAGGGCATTAGACGTTTTGTCAGTTGCACTGTTTTTTGCATTTTGTGCTACTTCTTGGTTTTTCAAAATTCTGTTCCACCAATTATGTTCGTTTACGCTATCATAACGACGAAAGCTGGAACTTCCGTGAAATATGCATTGTTGTGGAATTTCAGGGCGCGTTCCAGTTGGTCAATTTCTTTTTTTTTATGTTTCTCTTCGTTTATGTTTTTTTTTCACAGTTCTGTTCGACCACGTATCTGACTTTACGCTATTGTATATATTAAACGTGGAACAGCCCTGATGTAAGCAATATTGTGGAAATGCAGAGTTTTACACGGTCGCCATTTTTGTATTTTTGTATTTTTCCCTAATTTTTGGTTTTTAAAAATTCTGCTCGACCATTTATGTCCATTTACAATATTACAACTTTTGAAAGTGGAACTTCTGCTGAATCTGAATTTTCGTGGAAATATAGGGAGTTACACGATCCGCCATTTTCAGTATTTCTTAAAATTATAATTTTTTTTTGTTTGCATAAATTTTGTTCTACAAATTATCTCGATTTACGCTATTATATACACTAAATGTTAACCTTCCACGATTTACGTATTTTTGTGGGAACGGAGGACGTTACATGGTTCGTCATTTCAGGTCATATTATTTTTTTGTTTTTTTGTTTTTGTTTTTCAAAAGCTTGTGAGACCAATAATATCGATTTACGCTCTTATAACAATTAAAGTAGAAGTTCCGCGAAATCTGCGTTATCGTGGAAATGCAGGATGTTACAAGGTCGTGGCTGTGGCGTGTTCGGCCAAGAATGCTCCGTAGTAAAAACAATCTTCGTCTACGGGAGGGCATCGGTGATCGTGGACGTATACGAACACCTTTTGACGCAGCGCCACCTGCGGTACGCAGAGCAAAACAAGCCGTGGCAGCTCAAGGTATGAAGTAGCCATATGCGGCGGTAAGTGATTTTAAAGATCTTTTTGTGGACAGTTTTCATGGTAAGAAATACTTCTAAACGACCATGCGAATCACAAGAAAAAAATCACCGAATTAATCGTTACCAAAGACTATAAAAGTTCGCATTTTTTTTTCAAATCTCTTTTCGGGTTGTCTGTGCTCTCCCATGCAAAATTACTTAGCTCTCTGAGATTAGATTCTCCATTTTTCAGCAAAGCTGCAGTATATGGCTAGTATATTGTGTTTCTCTTCTGGAATGAATGATGTACTCAGCATACTGCTGGCCGTGGCCGCCTCCTTTTTTACACGTTTTATACCTCTCGCCGACATCGATGCCTGTGTCACAGTCTCCGCAAATGGCTGATAGCGGCGCTAGCACCGTTATGAGAAGCTGCAATTTCGACTTGTTTTGCCAAGAGCACGTGTTATTCGCTCGGGAGAATAAAAGCGAAACTTAACAAGCCTCGGCGCGCACACAAGCGATAATGGGCGCGAAAACAACAGAAACCCGCTGCCATAGAACGTGCAGCCGCCGCCCTTGTCGCCTGACGTTATACATGGTCCAGTAGCTGCGAATCTCCGGCATGAAATCAACTTGCCCTCTTGGAACCAGGACTTGAGCCAGTGACGACAATATATATTTTGTAGTGCGAAAGAGTTTGCATTTTTAATACGCTGTTGGACACTGCGAAGGCGGCGCTACGCCACGTGTGAGTATGTACACCCGTGGTCAAGCGTTCATTCCACACGATTTCGACTTTACACGCTAAGTTCTCATGAGAACAGATTACGCGCCAGGCACAACTGCAGGAAGGAAAACTGACAGGAAAGAGGCGCACTAACAAATCTGCTTTATTCGCTCCGAAAGCGATTATAAAGGCACGAAAAACGGCATGTAATACAAGTTTGCGTCACGTGTGAAAGCGATTACAGCTGCAGGACCCTCTCTAATAATCATCCCGATAATCTACCTAGCTGGAAAGAAGATCAACTCAAGGCTTGCTGAACCTTGTTTTTTTTTTTTTTTTTGACGTCAGCCTCGAATATTTTCGTTCTTCTTTTTTGCGGTTTGACTGTAGCCCTCGCGTCCCATCGAACGCTGGCACGCATCTCCTTGGCTTGCATTCCGTCTTAGAGTAAAGCGCCAAATTGCTTCCTGTTCCCGTCTGCTGCGTAGCCGCATGCTCCCGCAATCGGTCGTTAAGGAAGCGTCCCGTTTGTCTTACGTACACACGCTCGCACTTCAAGGGAATTTCATACTTTAGGTTTTTTTTACACTCCCCAAACGTAGTGACATGCTTCTCGGGCCGACAGGAGGCCTAGGTCCACAGCGGTTAACTATGCGACACATAGCTCCGAGAGTGTGTTTGGAGCGCTAAAGACCACGCGCACAACGGAACGCTCCGCATTTTTTTTCACACGATCCGATATTCCATGTAGGTATGGAATATCGCAACATGTAATGAAATATCCTGAACCAGCGGGCGCAAGCCATGGTTGAAAAACGTCTTTTGATTGTTTTGACATATCTTTAAGAGACAGCTGAAAAATGCAGATTTTATGTACATTTTTCTGAAGTAACTACAATAACGGCAGTATTAGAACTAGTTCTACAAACCAATGCGCAAGAAACCAAAATTAAAACTTTTGGCACTTTTGCTGGCCGTACGGCAAGAAAAACCGAAGGAAAAGTGTACATTTTGCATATATTTTTGCCCGTGAGGACATATAATTTATTAACCCGTTGAAACACAGATACAAGCGAAGTCAGAAATTATATAGTCATGTTAGAAGAGTGACAATCAAAATCAGATCCTCTGGTAGCAATGACGACTCTCTACAATTGAGGTTAGTGCATGCCTTGACACCATTAAAAGAAACATTTTTGGTAAAATTCAAGTTAACGGAAAGGTCTTCGTAACTCCTGGGAACAATAAAAAAAGACTAATTCTACATCCCTCTGGCAACCCCAGTATTTTATCTTCTTGCAAAGAAGCCCTAAAATACGAAGCAACGCTTAGGGACTCACCTTAAGACTACATGAAAAATTACTTCCATCTTTCGCGTTTCTTCGTTTGTAAAGCCAAACTTGCAGTATCCTGCCGATTTCCAAAGCTTGGGTTTAAAAGCAGTATGCATACCAACAAACCAAAAATCAGCATAGATGGCAATCCCATAAAGCACACTGCATCAGGAAGTCTTCCTGAAATCTCCTTGCAACAAGGCCGCTAAAACAAGAAAAAGACGTTGGTCTGCAATGCACTGTGCACTATTGTGTGTGCCTTTTTTCGGTGGCCTGAAACGTGATACACAAGGATGTAAAGATAAAACATGTAAATCACACTACTTGAGCACCCAAGAAAAACAATGCTTGGGGATCTGTTGCGGAGCGCGCATGGTATTTTCAAGCAAAGCTAGATTTAGATTCGGAGACAATGAATAAAGTGCGAAAGGAGTACGTAGATACACAGATTCATATATATCCTGCTCAAAAACGATTTCAACGCATGCTTGTGGTTGCACAGCTTCTTGGTGATCATAAATTATCGTTCACCCGTAGAAAACAAGCTGTTATCTTTCCGCATTGAAATTTTATACAAACAGGAAAAGCCACCAAACGCTGCGACCCAGTTCTTTAACTTTCTTACAGCTTACCTTAGGTAAATTGACTGCGAGGGTTTGGCCGTTCTCACGTGAAGAAGTTTACGGCCTCCTGTCCGTTTTAGAATCCCCTGCGGCTCCAAGACCGACGCTCTTCACACGACTCGGCTTTTCAAGCGTGAAAGCTTTCGCGGGTGGTGTTTGGAAGGAGCAGGAAATTCACAGCGTTCGAGTAAATCGAGCAGCACACGATTCATTCTCCCAACTCTCAGGGTTTCATGTTGGCGACCACACAGCTCGGTCGTGCGGGTTTTTCAGGGGCGAGAAAATACCAAAACCTCCCCATTGCTAACCCGGAAGAGAACAATGGTTTATGGTCAATGGAAACTAAGAATAAGATTTTCTGTTTAACACTCTGCAACCGAAACTTTAGAGTTTACATCTTGTTAAGGCTTACTCTTTTAACCGGTGTGAATGAGAGAGTAACAGTAGTTTGTCTAAAGGCAATAAACCGATGCTCATTGCAGCATAGTTCAGGGGCTTGTGGATATGAATTCCAGATGCTTTCTTGCAGATTCCAGATGATTTCGCGTTCAGGTTGTTAGTCTTTGCATTGTTGAACAATACTTGCAAGAAAAAAAAAGTCAGTGCCTTTAAAAAAAAAAAACACTGACTCAGCTTCCGCCCCAAAAACGTCTTTTCCAAAACAACGCATCCAGTCCTTCTGACATTAGCTATAACTTCTCTTCATGCATGTATTATTAGCGTTATCAGCATCCCAACATAGATAAAAGAAGTGTGTTTCTGTTATGTAGGAAGGTTCTCTGCAGAAATATGACAGGCCACCTTATTCTAGCAAAGACGTATAACGGTGTCTAAGAGTGTGTCAGTATGTGCATTTCAGTGTTCTTAGAGAAAACAAACGAAGTAAGCTTTCACTATTAACAAAACCCTGAATAAAAGATTCGCTAGAAAAGTAGAATATTTTCAGTGCGCAGCTTTTCAGCACTTCATGGCGCCTTCGTCCATCTTTACAACCTAGTGAACGAAGCGTACACCGATGGCACATGAAATAGAACGAGCTAGAACGCGGATGAGGAAAGGGTGGCGAAGAGTGAGAGGTAAGGCCATATTTCAAATATTTCATGTATTCCAAATACTTCATTTATATTTCAAGTACCTTAAGGGCCCGAAGGTATTACATCAATGGGGCGGAGGGGGGGGATAAATATATGAAAGACAACGAAGAAGTATAACATATATTCAACTGGGCAGCAAAAAAGATAAAAGAGAGAAAAAAGAAAAATAGTGGCTGACTTGCATCAGTGAGCACAACTAACAACAACAAAAACAGGCAGATAACAGAAAAATAATACCGAATTCACAGGTTCAGTTATAAGACTAAGAAAAAAGCACATAAAAACAAACGACAAGCAAGAGCGATTGCACAAGCTCCAACTAGTAAGGAGTATGAATCTGGATTGATGTTCGGAGTGGTGATAATGGTCGTCCAATTTTTTTCGAAAAGAATCGCGGTCAGTGCATGATACTACATTGTCGGTTAGCGAAATCCAAAGGGTAATTGCATTGGGAAAAAATGAACTTGTGAATGGTCATGTTCGACCGAGTATGTGCGCTATCGGCTGGGTGGGATTTAGGCGCGCAGACATGCGGTTAGATGGTTTTAATAATTCGTGCCTGGATTTTGGATGGTAGTAGGCCCCATGAAGGAGGCATAAACGTGCGATATGACGGCGCGATACTATTGAAGGAAGGGAAATGGACTGTTTTTAAGATGTGACGCTGGTACCGGAGGAGAATTGGGAGGTGATAAAGCGAGCTGCAGGATTTTGTATGGATTCTAGGTTTGTGGTCAAACATGCTTGTGATGGATACCAGACTGATGAAGCCTACTCAGTTTTTGCGCTCACGAATGTTAGATAAGCAAGTATCTTTATTGCCGCGGATTTCAGATTTCGTCGGAGGTAACCAAGTGTACTCGATGCTTCGGAACTGATTGTGTCGATGTGTAATTCCCATAATTATTATGGCGTCATGTGATTGCCTAAGTATTTATACAATGTTACAGGGTATATGGGGACAGCATTATTATTGTAAGTGTGGTGGGCATTGGAGCGTTTACGAGTGAATAAGATTTGTTTGCATTTCGTTAAGTGATGGGGAATAAGCTATTTATTGCACCATAGTGCGATAGTGTGAACGTCATCTTGTAGATTGCGGTTATCGTCGGAGCTTTTAATTCAGAGTAGAGGACACAATCGCCAGCAAAAAGTGTTGGTTTACTTTTATGTTAGTTTGCAGATAATTTATGTAAATTAGAAATGAAAGTGGCGATAGACTGACGCCCTGTGGTAGCCCAGATGTAACAGCTGTGAGCGGTGATTGGTTGTTATTGGCGAACGTGAATTGCATGCGGCCTGTAAGGAAGACCTTAATCCAATTTATTATGTTTGTAGGTAAACCGAGGCAAGTTATTTCGAGAGTATTTGGTAATGTGGAACGCGGTCAAATGCCTTTGCAAAGTTTATGAAAACGCGTACGTTTGAATGTTGTTATCCATGTTAACTATAGTGTCGTGTGCAAACTCAGCGAGCTGGGTTTCGCACGACTAAAATTTCTGAAATCCGTGCTGGTACAGGAAAAAGGAATTCATGCTTTTCAGATGATTCATTACATGCGATGTGTTATGTATTATGTGTTCGAGGAGCTTGGACGATATGCACGTAAGAGAAAAAGGCCGTAATTAGCTGGTGAAGAGCGATCGCCTGATTTATAGACGGGGGTTATTTTTGCTTTTTTCCCGTAGTCTTGAACCTGGCCTATGCATAAGGATTGGTCAAATATTAGACATACGATTTCACTTGAGACGATGGCAGTATTTTTAGTACCTTACTGTTAATCTCGTCGCAACCTGCAGAGGATGTTAACTTCAGTGCACTAATAAATTCGGCTACACCTTTAGGACTCAATTGAATGTCTGGCTCTGCACTGGATCGTGTGTATGGTTGAGCCGTGATGGATGCATTGTTAGCGGAATCGAACACAGATGTAAAGTAGTCGTAGAGAAATGTAGCACATTTCTCACTGTCTATGGGTTGACCGTCCGTGTTTGTGAGTTCAAGTTGATTAGTCCTCGACTAGTTTTCGATTAGTCTTCACGCCGAGATGGCGTGAGACATTCTATCCGGCGGCTATGCTCTACAATATAACGAAGACAGCGATAAGGCCACCTAAGGTAGAGCGATCAGTAAAGCGGAGAATGGAAGAATGAAAGTTTGGCGAAAGACGCGAGACTGGTGCCCCGCGGCGAAAAGTCTACCGAAAGCAATAGAATGTCGCGCGCCATCGTGCGTTAGTTTATGCGGCGATCACTGCTTGAGACGCAGCAGGTGTGCGCCATAAACCAGAAGACTGCATTCTTAGTTTCATAACAGCTCTCGGACAGGACAAAGAGTAGGCGACACGAGATTGAGCGCTGGGGAGACAGGAAGAGACAAAAGACACGAGGAGGCAACAATTGGTAGTGTCGCCTCCTCGTTTTCCTGTTTTAGCGACGTTATCAAACTAAGTATATATCAACAAGCGCGCATTAACACCGTTTTCCAGAAGACTGGTGTGCGTCCTGCGAACAACTTTCGCATTAGGAAGTTACCCTAGTGGTCAGCGAAATTTTTCCCGTTGAAAAAACGCGACCTGCAAATTTGAAACTGGCAAAAACATTTGTCATGCTTTAGTGCCACACCGGGGCAACTCAAGTCTGTAAAAAACTAAAAGTGAAATTTCTAAGGGTCTATCGATAAGGCGTGCTCAGCTCAGCAGTTAACATTAGAGCATCGTGTAAACGACCCCGCCAAATTACTAAAGTTACTTCTTGAAAGCACCCAAGCTTTGAAGCAGTAACCAAAAAATCAAATGTTATGGAAAACGTGGTCGCACTCGTGCGTCCTTTACGCGGCAGGAAACGCATGTTGTCCTTGGCAACTTAAGTTTAAAATATTTATTAACAGGCGTTCACAGCGATATCTCTGCGGACGCGGGGGTATTAAAAACGTATGATTCTTGTTTTCTGTGGGGGATGTATTGGCACTACATTTCAAATTGAGGGTTTCTGAAACATTTTAAATCCATAACCGTTGCGAAGGCATAAATATATGCCTCCTTCAACCGTAATGGGAGGCACTAAAATTTGACAGGAAAGTATTGCGACAATTTTGAGGTCCAGAACATACATAAAAAAACGTCTGCTTGTGTTTTATCTATTCGCTGTTCGAACAGAGAGCGACTATATAGAATGCTCTCCGTCATGTACAAAGAAAATGGCCTCATTCTGGCCAGCCCTCCATGGCTGATGGACTTGCAGCAAGAGTTGCCCAAGCACTTTTTTACTGAAGAGAAAAATAGCAGGTTGTGGTTCCACTAGGATACAATAACAGAAGAAAGAACGCATTATATTTACTTGAATGATCCGGACAAACTGACAGCAGATAGATATTCCTATATTTGTAAATATACCCGGGCGCGCTTTTACTGAAGCAGCCTGGTATGGGCATCTTTCATCTTAGTTTGCTCTTTAGAAGCCATCGTGAGCCCTTTACTTGCTTCCAGAAGGGCATCTTTTTATTCACCACCAGGGGTTCCCTTTTTCCTGAGATTCCGGGTGCCTTCAAGTGGCCTGCAAGCGTCAAGTTAGGAACGGGTACCGCCGCTACGAGGAGTCAACAAGGTTGTCACAGAGCGCTACGGAAACCCTTTGGAACCAGTTGCGGCTGAACCTACCGAAGAAAATGGGACAAAAGGGCAAAGGAAGGCATGGTCCTTGTCCTGGTGGATATTGAACTGCCCGATAGACACAGGAAACTTCTTCAATGTGGTCCCAAGTTCTGCGTGAAACCGGTTTTTAAACCCGTCGAAACAGTGGTTCAGTCCAGGAATTTGGCCTGCCAAGTGAAGCAGGACGAGAAACCGAGATGTGTTTCGGAATGCGTTCAGGTTTTTGCATCTAGCAAGGCAAGACAGACTCGGTCTGCTGGTTTAGGCCTTTGGTAAGGTGTTTGTGAATAGTGGGTCTCGTGTGGCGGTTGTCGATAAAGAGGGTTTTTTGTAGTGATACCAGAAGAAATGTTCTTTGAGAAGGCCGGAAACGCTGTAACAATAAATTTTTGTGAGGTTACTGAAAAGGCCTCTTTAGTTAAGCGACGTGCTCTGGAGTTGCTTGGTGATTGAAATTTGTGCCGATTAATGTCCGTGGTGAAAAATTAAAAGGGTCTTTTGTTTGAAGATTTTTACCGTCAAAATCCACAAGCCGGAGCTCTCCTTTCGCACCATTGTTTCTGAAAGGTGTTCATGGCCGCACTTTCTTTCCGGGTATTTGGAGAAGGGTGTGTTCAGTTAAGGACAGCCAAAGTAGCGCCATGACCGTTTTCTGTTTGAGATGAAACTTTAATATTGTGTAGAGCATTGTACCTTCACCATCGAACTGGCATTAGTTTAGTGAGAAAAACCATCGTTGAATTAATAAAAAAATATTTAGAACGCGATAGGGCCGGGCTACTTTCCACATTACATGGTTGGGCAACTTTGGGGTCCTGTAAAACGAAGTGAAATTTTTTCAGAATTTTTCTAATTTTTTAAACAAATATTCGCGAACTTTTCTGCCCGATTTGCGAAAATTGAATTTACAATATTTATATTTTTTGAGAAAATAATTCTCAAACTTAGTAGCGAGAGCAAAGACGTTCAAAAGTGGCACTGCTAAAAAAAAATTTCTTTACGCATCGCCCTAGAAGCTAACCCGTATGTTTTTGAGACGCGTTTACGAGAATCTGCTGAACAGCTCATACTCTGCTCAATGCTCTACTAAAAAAATTATCAAAATACCGGTTCGTGAAATGCGACAAAAAATAAAAAGTTTGAAAAAAGACCCACCTTTTGACGTCATTTTAAAAAAATTCTCCGCATTTCCCCGAAGGGAAGAATGTGAAAGTGCGAATGCACGAGTTGAATTTGCGCGGTTCGGTAATGTTCGCGAAAGAGAGATCACACACACACACACAACTACAAAGAAAGAAAGATGCATTCCTGGCCAATCCCCCACGTGGGTATGTGCCATGTCAGCGGCCAGGCTGCGCGCGCCCATCTCCACGTGCGCGGACATCGCCGGTGGACGCAGGTTCAGGGTCGCTTAAGAAGTGCATTCGCACTTAAAAATCAGGTTTCTCAATATTCGCGGTATTTTCACAAAATGGCATTCAATTACTCAGTATTCTAGAAAAATAAACATTTGTTGCATTATTTTTGTTCCAACTCGGAAAAATGAGGTCCAATTCAACAGATTTTTTTAATGTCCCATCAACGGTTTAGTAGCAGTTCGCAGTGAAAAAGAACAAATAATTATGGCTGTTTCTTACATTTTAGAAAACTAAAGCGGCTGATAAAAGAAAAACTGATCATAGTATTCATATTTACCATCACTGAACTTGTCAATTGCAGTAGGGATTAAAATAATTGTGACGTTTCTGAGCTTGTTTCTCCCACCAGAATAAGGCTACCATTTTGTTTCTTTATCGCCTTGCCCTAGCTGTGTCATAAACCCATATGTTTGATTTCTGGCGCTGCTTAACAGCACATTATTGGTAATTTACCCCATTTATAAGCAAGCAGCCTCGCTGCTGGCACTGAGTATATTTGACATGCGATCGTCACAGTCAAATGTGTATTTCCGTTCTACCTGCTGTACATGCGAAGTGCTAACTGCAAAACTTCGTCTTCCCAACTGTCCGTCTTTCAGGCTCCTGGGGATAATAAATAGATGTGCTTCTTGAACATTTTGTTTTTAGCTGTTGGAAAGACAAACTTTTATCCCACTACAAAATCTGACAACCTTTACTTTGGACATTTCAAGGTTAAGGGAAGCTGCTGTTGTTTAGTTCCAAGCATCTTCAAAGTGTCGGCAAGCAGAGGTGAAAACCGTCGCTGCCTTTCCGAGTCTTAGTTCGATGTTGTGTACCTTCAATTTATTTCGTTTGAGTTCGCTTTTTCCGGGAGGATACGGGATGCCGAGTAATTGATTAATTGTGGGGTTTAACGCGCCGACGCATTGCAGGCGATGAGGCGCGCCGTAGTGGAGGTCTCCGGATTAATTTTGACCACCTAGGGATCTTTAAGCGCCGAAATCTTGTACACACGGGCGTTTGTGCTTTTCGCCTCCATCAGAAAAGCGGCCGGCGCGGCTGGGAATCAAACCCGTGAACTCATGCTCAGCAGCCGAACGCCTTAGCCACTGAGCCACCGCGTCGGGTGCGGGATGCCGAGTACCGGCGGAACATTTTTGCGTTTCTCTTCTCTGTTCTCAAATGTGGTGATATCGCCATCGCCAAGATATAGCACGACGAAATTCATTTTTACAAAATGCTGTCCAAGAACTGTTCATTACTTGTGCGCTCCGCTTGAAGGTCAATGCAAAACATGCCCAGCAGCTTGATGCTTGACAAGGCTCTCCACACCATCATGCGCACTTTTGTCATGTCCGGTTCGAGTGAAAAGCCACTTTGTCACCCTACATTCACTTCTGTGCATCTCGAGGAACTGATATTTTCTCTTAAATTGGGTGGCACCACCGTTATTTATACACTATATTAAAGCGCATATTGATGCATCCTCTTCAAGATGTCGCTTGATTTCGACAACCCCAAACATGCACGAGCCGAATCTCAGACTGTGCTCCCGCAGGGAGTCGTTGTAGTCTTTCTCGACATCGCAACGCACGTGAACACACTTCTTTGCCTCTGCGGTGAATGGTATCATCTACCTTCGTCGGGAAGTAATTCCTACAGCATAAGCAAAGCTTCTGACCACTGTTTGTCGGATCTTTAAAGATCCTTAGAAATAAACAACTGCAGCTTCCCCTTCACCTTGAAGTGTCCAAAGTAAAGGTTGTCAGATTTTGTAGTGGGATAACAGTTTATCTTTCCAACAGCTAAAAACAAAATGTTCAAGAAGCACATATATTAATTATCCCCGGGAGCCTGAAAGACGGACAGTTGGGAAGACGAAGTTGTTTTGCAGTTAGCACTTCGCATGTACCAGCAGGTAGAAACGAAATACACATTTGACTATGAAGATCGCATTTCAAATATTCTCAGTGCCAGCAGCGAGGTTGCTTGCTTATAAATGGGGTAAATTACCAATAATGTGTGGTTAAGCAGCGTCAGAAATCAAATGTATTGGTTTATGACACAGCTAGGGCACGGAGATAAAGAAATAAAATAGTGGGAAAAACAAGCTCAGAAACGTCATAATTATTTTAATCTCTACTGCAATTGACAAGTTGAACGATGGTAAATATGAATACCATGATCAGTTTTCTTTGTATCAGTTGCTTTAGTTTTCTAAAATGTAAGAAACAGCCATAATTATTTATCCTTTTTCACTGCTAACGGCTACTAAACCGTTGATCGGACATTAAAAAATGCGTTGAATTGGACCTCATTTTTCCGAGTTGGAACAAAAATAATGCAACAAAAGTTTATCTTTCTAGAATACTGAGTAATTCAATGCCATTTTGTGAAAATATCGCGAAAATTGAGAAGCATGATTTTTTTTAAAGGGAGGTGGGTCTTTTTTCAAAATTTTCATTTTTTGTCGCATTTCACGAAGCGATACTTTGATAAATTTTTTTAGTAGAACATTGCGCAAAGTATGAGGTGTTCAGCAGCCCCTCGAAAACACGTCTCAAAAACTATACGGGTTAGCCTTTAGGGCGATGTGTAAAAAAATTTTTTTTGGGGTGCCACTTTTGAACGTCATTGCTCTCGCTACTAAGTTTGAGAAATATTTTCTCAAAAAATATAAATATTGCAAATTCAATTTTAGCAAATCGGGCAGAAATGTTTGCGAATATTTGTTTCAAAAATTAGGAAAATTCGGAAAAAAATTCACTTCGCTTTACAAGACCCCAAAATTGCCACACCAAGCAATGTGGAAAGTAGCATGGATTGATCGCGTTCTAAATATTTTTTTATTTAATCAACGATGGTGTTCTTCACTAAACTAATTGCCAGTTACAAGGTAAAGGTACAATGTTCTACACAATATTAAAGTTTCATCTCAAACAAAAATGGTCATGGCACCACTTTGGCTGTCCTTATTTGAACACACCCAGAAGCATCTGGAATTGCTTCGGCTTTGTGATTCTTTTTTGGTTCCAAACTTCATAGAAGTTTTAGAGTACCAGAAGACCGATGGTCTGAAGGTCCGAGATTCTTTTAGTATTGATGTTGTTTACTTGTATTACTCCATGCCACATTCCTGTGTTGCATTGTGCAAAGCCTGCATCCTTGAAGATAACAATAAAGCGACGTTTCGGAATGCCTGTGGGATTTCGGTAGAAGGTTTTTTTAAGATTTGCTGGCACTGTGTCTGAAGTGTACTCTGGTGGGGTGGGCTGGCAACGGATACATTCAGAAAGCAGGCATTTGCATCGGGTCTCAAGTTGTTCTGGTTCTTTCTAACATTTTTTTGAGAAGAGGTGGCAGAGGAGAAGCTGGGTGACATGAACCTAAATTTGTTTACGTAGGTCTATGATTACGCTGTTTTAGTAAAAGAATCCCAAAGTTGTAGCGTGCTTGGGGATGTGATGAAAACCTTCAAGAATAATGTTTGGGCTTATAGTACACGTTTGAAGTACCTACGGAACGTGACTCTTGTATTTGAGTTTATTTATTACGTTCCTGAAACACACACTTGCTGAATGTACCACCCAAGGCTTACTAAGGAGTTACTAAGTTTCGATTCAGCCCATTCGCACGTGGTGAAGCACGCTGTCGCGTTTTAATGCATTAAATCGGCGTTGAACAGATCCTGCAAACAATTTATGGATGGAGTGTCGCTGCCCAGGTAGACAGGGTAATGGCAGCCGGGCACATAATGATTGTTCGCTTGGCTTGTGAAAGGAATTGCCGAGACATTAAGAAGGCTGGAAGCGTGGCCCGAGGTAGGGATAAAGGAGTGGGTTCGGTGCCCGATAAGATGGCTGTCATTCCTTGCCTACACGGTGCATCACATCGGCATAAGAACGTGGCTTCAATATATGGCGTGCGCGTCGTCTTTTCAGCCCAAAACAAATTGGGCCAGTTTTGCCGTGAGGTGCAAAAGGTAACAGACATGAAATAAAAAAGGACGGATGGTTGTGGGGTAAGACATGGCATGAAATTTGTTGAGTACACTAAGGACGTTGTTTATAGTATTCCTTTCAAGTGTGGAAAGATGTACATAGGTCAGACTGGCCGCTGCGTGAATGTTTGCCTTCGTGAACTTAACAGCTGTTTGAAAGGGGTACCGTGTTCCCATTTGGCCATGCATTGCAAGGGATGCACGGGCCATTCGGAGCTGCCACCACCATCTTTCTTGAAAAACATCGTAAGCGGGGAACAAGGGAGATAATTGAATAATTTTACATCAGGAAAGAAGAAAATACCTCTGGGAGCGAAGCGCCTCTCTTGTTATCAGACGCTGAGTTTGCTTTCTTGGAAAAATGCTGATAAATTGTACCCTGCGTGTTTTAGGGGTTTGCACACAAGCGGTTTGATTGTATGCTGTCTTTGGGTGTGTGTCCGCGCGACTGTGCAACATGGTAGATTGTGCTGAACTTTTCGTGATGACGGTGGCTTTGTACGTATATAGTTGTGTGTTTTGACAAATAAACGTTTCAGTTGCCAGTAGAGCTTCGTCCCTTGGTCTTCCTTGTCCAAGTTTTGCTTTGCGCTGTCTTCTATCACGACCCTCTACCAACCAGCCAAACTCAGAGTTCTTCATAGTATTTAAAGTGTGTACTTGTTCCGCAATGCGTTTTTGTACAATATTCTATAAACCTGAAATCCGTCTTTCTGAAGGGTCGGAATAGGCCTGCAACAGAGCCCTGATGCGTTTTTCCTTGTAAGAGACAAGCCAAGTTTATGTGCTCCTATTGTACCTTAGTAACAAATACAAGAACATTGCAATCACGTGAACCGTTTGCGTTTAGTGTTACCGTATTGGTCAAGACAGATAACTTACCTTACTGGGTGCATACTCATCCCGCTTCGCTGGAAATGTTCGCCATTACGAAAAAGCGTTATTCGCGCGTGTCAGCCTACTCCATTAGCTGCTCCTCCTACACTTCGTGTTTTCATTTACCTGCCCAGGGTAGCAGTTGGCGCTAACAGTCGAATAAGACCTCCGTGCACTTAGGCGAGTAGCAAAAACGTCGGGAGAACAGGAAAAAGATGAGGGGGTGCTCTTTTTGCTGCAGGTCTCCTACCTAATCGAATCTCTTCGCATAGGATTGCCTAGGGCGATGTCTAACTTGCTTACATCAGTATGGCGATGGTAAGTGTAGCACTATGGTTCTCACTGCTTTTTCTGAAGCCGGATACAGAAAGTGTAATATTGCTTGCCTATTTTTTCTTCTTTTTGCACGTTCGCAGGGTCTGTATTGGTAGTTTGCTGCTCAAGGGCTTGGTTCTTTTATTGTAATAATGTTCTTTGTATATGCGAGAAAAAAGTTCAGCGAACTTTTGTACAAGAAGAAGCGATATTTTCACGCTGTTGGGCTTATAAGTTTTTGTTTTTGAACATCAGAACCCACCTAACATGTTTTTCTGAAAGGCATTCGGTTCCATTTTTGAGGATCCACGACAGGTGAATCGCCACTTCAAGTGATTTGGCATTGTCTAGCAACATTCTGCGAAAGACCAAAGACGGCCACCAGTAAAAAACTTTACATTACAAGCTTCTGTCGCGCTTGTGATGTTATTTCCAAACAAAAAAACAGCCGTCTTCTGGAACTATATTGCATCAGTAGATGGTCATTATTGACCGCAGATACTACTTCCTTTAACGTTTTCCAGTTCGCTGTGTACAGCATATTCATGACACGTAAATAAAAGTCGGTGTAATGACAGAGTTCAAGAGAACGTGTTGCTGGGCGTGTTGGCTGAGGTCAAGAACCATACTGAGCTTCGCAAATGCACAACACACAAGAAAGAGGAGCGGCATGCACTGCTTTTGTGTTGCGTATTTGCGCCGCTCGGTATGTTTAATGAGAGTGTACCCGAAGAGCCAAATTTCAGTGATTTTTATTTATGACACTTACCATACACTCAAATCAACAGAGCGTTCAAAAGGAATGTAGGTTTGCCGCAAGAATCAAAATTAGGCTATGTATAGGAAATTCTGTGCACAGCCGCAATTTTTTTCATGACGCTGCTGAAGACAGCTTCACCGTAGAAAGTTCGTGGCACGCGGCACGTACGTACCACACGTGGCACGTATGAAAAAAAGAGCGCCAGAAAAAAATTATGGCTGGGCTTCAGGTAAAAGCGTCCAGATATCTTCCGCATAATTTGGTGTGAGTGTATGCGCAAGCACCTTGCAGTATAATAAGCCGCGTCAGAGCGGCAGGTGTAATTATGGTTCCTAGCGCACTCACAAAACACGACAGGGAACCCCGCTCCGCGAGTGTAAGGGAATCATTGGACGGAGCACCATTACGCTATCAGGGGATGGCGGTGGAATTAATTTCTCGTCCGGAAGACCGAGGTGCTTAGTTTGCGATGATGCCAAAATGTAGTGAGCGAAGAAATGGGATAAAGAAGGAGAGTGAAAGTGAAATCTGAGGCTCCTGGAAGGGTCGGGACTGAACTAGGCTTAATTTTCGCTACGGAAAAAGTCTGAAGTTATAACAAAAATTTAGCCTTCAAACGGATGCAGGAGATGAAACGAGAAACGTATTATAGCACCAAAGAAACAGGTACCTGGCTATGCAGGCCTGTTTCTGTGTTTCGAAAAAATAAAATTTGAACTCCTCTAAATGGCGGTAGGGATTCGAAATCAACGGCGCACGAAATGAAATAAATGAGAAATTCTATTTTTTGGCGGGTAGGTTTAACAAGGCATGTTTTAACCCTGTAACCCAATAACCGTAGTTGTGTAGTAGTTTCCACTCTTACGAAGCGCTTCGCCGTGACTCCAACCGCGAAGAGTTCTGAGATGAACGAGGTAATTTTCAACAAGGAAAAAATATGGGCTGGCTGGTACATTTTGAAGAATAGAAAAAAGCGCAAAGGACGGAACAAAGGAAGAACAACAGGACGAAGCGATGACTTTTTCTTTCCCATCGACGACCACCTGAAAAGAAAAAGCCACTTCAGCTAAGCATGTTTGCGCGATGCAAAAGAACCGTCCTACACCTGATGTGCGTTGCTTGGTTTTAGTGTAGAGTACTATGCCCCGGGTTTATTTACAAATGCAATCTTCGTTGTAATCTGATGACATTACCCCTATCACCGTAATATCATGACTACATGGTGCTCACTAGCATGTAGACCACCTCGTCCTGCCCTGAACCGGATACAGATATTCAACACAGATACCCACTGACTCGCTGGCATGAAGACTGCAATAGGCCACATGGTACCATGTTAAGAAATAGTGCGCTGAATAACCGAAACCCAGCCGGCAGGGATTCTTCATGCAGTGGACTCATAAGCACAAGTAAAGTTTCCTTACCTAGGAACATGCAAGGCTGTGCCATGTCGGTCTCTTTAAAACCCGCCCGCCCCTGAGCCAGAAATAGGCTGACAGCGTGAATGCCCCCGTACGGGGTGGCATTCAAACAGCGGGATCAAGAATGCGTGGTGGACGGCAGTCGGTCGTCCTTAACAATGGTTGTCTGTTAGTCGCATATGTTTGGAGTATATCACCCTCGCCGACGTGCAAGCTGGCCTATCGGTAGGGCAATGTAGCACCCCGTAGAAACAAAACGACAGGTTTTCTGAGTCCTTTGCTTAATGAAGTGACAATTTTTGGGGGGTTCGCTTTTTGGAACTGCTGCATTTTGCTGACGCTATCTTGGCCCCTTGAAGGTTCGAAAAATCGCTGGCGACTCTATTAGCTTTAATGGCGAAGATGCCCGTATGTTACTTTATATCGACAATGCACATATAACGACACGGTTTAGAATCATTTTCGTAGTTTTTAATGCTGTCATGCAAATAAAACGGCTAAATTCCAAGAACCTGCCAGCTTCTGTGCTGCGTACAAGAATTTACCATAGTGCTCCCAAACCGGCAATTATAGGGTGGGGAAAAACATTTGCATCGAGCAGGTTTTGGATGCTCATTAAAGTTGCGTAGTCACATTTGTCTCTCTTACCATGTTGAATTTATATCTACAATGTCACACCACCTAGCGAAACTTTGAGTCCAATGCGCCCACATGGCATAGCACAAACTTCCTAAGACTTCAAGCCTTCGGATGCCGGTGAACGACTTCGTGAATAAAAGCTATGAATGTGTACTTCAATAAGAAGCCTTCATAGAAACCTTTAGAGAAATTGGGGCAGCGAGATCAATCATCCGTGATGAGGACGCAAAGCAAGCGGTTGACACGTGAACACCCCACTAAATCCGCATTTTCGCTTTCGCTCTCAAACAATTTCGCCCATATCTCACTGCTCGCCAGCAACGCAGAGAACAGAATAAACTCCCGGAAGGGTGCAGGACATTGCACAGCCCTTGTCACCAAAACGGCCAATATATTACCCTTGCTGGCGGCACAGCGGTATTCCATCCCATTATTGTTGATGACACAAGAGGCGAAGAAAAATATACGCGCAGGGTAGCGGTGATGCGCACTATCTTTGGTCATTAGCCGCTTCCCCGCTTTGTAGGCAACCAGACGTGAACGCCCAAAATGAACCTCGTGCATGCATTTAGGAATGTGTGGGTTTTGGTTGTCTTTGTTAACCGGTGTCCTGCAGGTCATGCCCCAAATATTCGCAGACAACACATTCAATAATTGCACCTTTTTTGTAATCAGTGCAAAAACACTAAGCGGCATATAAAGAACGGAAATAGAAGGAGAGCTGCAAACATACACAAACACAAAACGAATAAGACTAAAAGACGCACGCTCATCATCAGCCAGCGGCCTTAAAACAATTGTTAAGCAGCTGCAGCTACCTCTTCTGTGCAAGAGATCGTGTCAAAAGTCAGAAGGCACATTCTTTTTATGTTCAAGTCTAATGGCGTCCATTTATTAGTGTACCTGTTTGAAACCATGCTGTATATTTAATGCTCAGATTGTCTATAACTAAAAATTTAAATGTCAGCGAAAGAGCGGTGATCTTATTGGCATTACTAGTGCAAGTTCTAACAATTATTCGCATGATTAATTCTTGTAATTACAAGCGCTACAGTGGAATGACGAACAGAATAAAAATAAGAGCAGCATCGTAACTGACTTAACCTTTTTATACGCCAGAAATTGAGCATGACAAGCTAACGAGGATGTAAAAAACCTCGGAGATGTAGGCAATTAAAATGCGACGAACGACGCATGGCTCAATAGAGGCCTCATAAAGACCACCGTAGCCCCTATACATGCGGAATTGGGTGGTCAACATGGCAGTCAAAAAATGTGATACTAGAAAGGGAAAGTTTTGCATTTACTAATCACAAACTCCAATTAAAAATATTCATTATTTATTCTGAGCGTGCTCGCAACCACTTAAATATCTTTTGTTAGGGAAACGATGGCCATACCCGGTGTGCAAATTATTGCCCGAACATCGTTAAATATGTTACTTGGGGGGAATGAATATAAAGAGAACCATTATATAAAACGTACAGGAATATTTGGCGCTACGAATTGTATTTTCTCAATTCTAGTTTCTTTGCTTGCGCATCCTTCGTACGCTTACCAGCTGACAAAAGCTGTCCCTTCCGCTTATCAAGGGGTTACCAGAAGCCATGAACAAGTCCGGTGCCTGTGTTGCATCTTCCCGGTTCTTTTTACACCACTCAGCGGCGCCCGCTTTTCCACTACTCTTTTGTCTTGAAACATGGAGCTGAGCCTTTCTACCACCGCTTTTTCAGCGTTTTATGCAGTAGCCCTAGTTTAGTGATACACAATCATTCGGATGGTTTGAAATTATCAAGAACAAATTAAAGCTCAGTGATATAAAACGATATTTTAGTGTCCTCATTAATGCCGTTCTACGCCTATACGTACTGCTGCAAAGCCAACTTTTGCTGGCGATGATGATGAGAGATTGAGGTGGAGTGAAAAGAAAACGCTTCCAGTGGCGCAAATCTACCCTTAATCGTTCGCGTAATGAATCAGGCGTCTACCCGATTCAGTCTACCGTGCTCCATTTCAGCATGGTCGAAGCGGTTTCAAAAACTCAGCCGACAATCAAAGGATGTGTCCGAAAGAGAATGGTTTGTTTGCAGGCTACAAGTCTAGCCACAAGACATTGCGCCGTTACACCCTAATTTGAGGTTGAGGACATTAGGCCAAACGTCACGAGCGCCAAGCAGCAGATACCGATTCGGGCCGTACACCCCGAACCCGATCGTTAGGCTATGGAGTGCACATCCTAGAATAGCATAGAGTATTCTAAAAGTGCTGCGTACTTCCCGAGTAGCATATACTCGAAATATGCGATTGACCAACCAAAAGAATACATCACGAGAAAGTTTCGCGTTCAACCATCGTCGTCGCTAGATGGAGTGTCGATGACCTTTTCATTTGCATCATTTGAATCTGCGTGATTGCCGAGTTGGTGGGAGAAAAAATTACAAATATTTCGTAAAAAACCACTTCAAGTAGAAAACGTTGCGGGAAAATGTGGACTGGTTCGTTCAGCGGCATTGCGGTTTCGACCGACTGCGCCGTTCTACGACCCAAACAATTTTTATCACGCCTCGAAACTTTCAATGTGCCATTAGAACTAACAGTGAAGTTAGTACATTACGCGCCTTTCCTGTTACAAACATTTTTTCTAAAAATTGGTAAACTGGGCGGGCGAACCATTTTTAGAATTTGGAAGGATACAAATTTATAATGGCTACAATAAATCAATAGAGATTAGTGGAGACTGTTTTGGTGTAGCTTCGGGCAACATGCAGAATACAACTAAAGAAGTACTCCTAGTCACACTTGTAGAATACACAACTCTGACATCACCACTAAATACCCGAGAAAACTTTTTGCACGGTTACGAGGGTTACGAATCCCCTACTTAAATACAGCAAATTTAAATGTTGTAAATTTGGTGCTATGCCAAGGAAGTAGAAGACGCACCAGAATCGATAAGTGCGACGCATTCAGGAGTCTTCCTTTGCAAGGAAGACAATTACAGCGAAAAAGAGTCAGTGACAACCTACTCCTACCACTACGGTGAATGGTTTACAGTTTGAGTAAAACTATAAGTGTATACGACGCTAAAGTGATCGATAACGTGAAAAGCCCCGTATCTCTCGAATGAGAAGCACAGTGGGGGGACTCAAAAGGACAGAAGCGGGGCTGGGTGTTAACATCTTCGCCAGCAACCGTTTTTGCAGTGGGAATTTAAGCAGCGTACGGTTCATAATCTGATGGAACCCCGACTGCGTATTCACTGAATGTTTGTATTCGGGCGGCAGAAGAAGCCTGAACTAAAAATAGGAATATACATGCAAAAAGCGGTTTAGTAAAAACGGCCTGATTGACTACCGAAGCCGGCATGAAGCGAGCGCTTTGATGCGTTCCGCCTTAACGGGCACAAGACAGAAGCTGCCGAAGGTCGTTGTAATATATGTGAAAGCCTTCCCAGCTTCACCTCTTGGTGACATCTGGAATGTTTCAGCCGCATATCTGGGAACTCCATGTTCACATTTTCTCCCTACGGCTTCGCGTGTAATCTACCACGTTAATATTTCGGACACCATTCACATTCCAGGAATTAAAAACCTTACCTGCGCAACTGTCTCAAAAGGCAAACAATGTCGTGAACTTCTAACACACACACAGTTCAGGCTCATGGACCTCACCAAATTCAGCGGTACTTACACAGCGTACCCAGAATAGCTTCCTCCACTTCTACATAGCCTCCTTTTCTTCACAAGCAAGCTCCACAGGGATTGTTAACTTGAAGGTATGCTGCTTACAGGACCGGGATAATTAGAGACCTATAGAAGAGGCCTTTGCCCTCCAGTGGGCTTAGACAGGCTCCTGCTTATGGATATGGTGAGGATGATTATTATGATGAAGACTATGATGACAATTTTCAACGCACGACTGCTGCTAAAGAAATCGGCCGTGAACTTCTGAGAATGCTTCCCTTGTTTGTACGGAAAAAAGTTCTTGCGAGTGAACGCAGCAACGATCAATAGAGCTCGAATCATAACCGGGGCTTCGCTTCGTTAGTTCCAGCGGTAATCCCAAGTTAGTAATCCTCTTAGCACAGGAAGGTTTTTTTCTTGGCGGAGTGGGAACTGTAGCGAACAAACGTAAGACTTCGTCATGGGCAATGTTGCACGGGGAAAGGCTCTGGAGGGTCATTCACCTATAGAGGTTGCGGTTTTGTACAGCTACCAGGATGAAGAAATATCTACGTCGGTGTCTTTTGCGTCGGATCTTTTTTCGTCGGTGCCTAGCAAAATCACTGCACAAATACCTCGTGACATTGCCGCAGGACACCTCTAGTTCACGCATAAGTAACTTGTGTAAGGCGTTTGAGGCGCGTCATTTAACCACCTGCGCCACAACACTTAATTGTGTTGCCAGGCCGGAAAAACAGAAGCAAACACTGCCGAGAGAAACATACAGTGAAACTCTCACCGTCGGTATCAAAGATATGAGCTGCCGATGTGGGCTCCGGTTATATATATAGAGGTGGTTTGTAGGTTGACAAAAAACGAAATACCCAGTGAGATATAGAAATTGGTAGGTGATCACAAATGCGCCGCTGTGTAACGCTATGGCACGTAAATAACAAAAAGGGCATGAACCAACAATGTGCGCTGTAGGGGCAGCTTGGAATTTATGACGAGCACGTACAGATGTGCTACGTCAAGAAACAATCGAAGAATTAGGTAGAACAAAAATCCCCTACTTATAGCGCTTTTTATGTACTTTTAACAAACCTAAAATCAAGTCTGAAAGCAAGAAAAAAACACGCTCTGTTAGTGGAAGGGCTTTGGGCTGCACTGACGTAAAGAGAACGGAGGGAGTGAGGCTGCTTTCACTCGCCTATAAATTTGTTCTAGGTAGGTGAGATGAGCGGAGCAGTTCACTGTGCCTGCCAATAAGAAGGACTGTAAAACAGAGGAGAGATCAAGGGCCGTGACACCCCGATGAAGCGGTGGTGCTTTTATTTACAAGATTGCAATGTGTTATGCACGAAGTAGTGAGAGCCACAGCTGCCGACTCGATTACAGGCGCCTATTGGGGTTCTGATCGGTGAAGCGATGTTGCGTATCCATAAAGTTTCTGAAGGGGCAACTAATTTTACTTTTTGTGTTTTAAACGAGGAACCAGCCTTACGTGGATTTGAGTTCACTTTAACTGATCATGGCGGGCAGCTTTTGTTACATTGCCTATGAAGATTGGCACAAATAACAATCGGCAGTATATTCTGTATGACCTAGGATGTTTCGTTAAAAATGCAAGAGGTGTTTTGTATAGAAACCACAGATTGGATAGTTGGTATGGCCACCACTTGAACACGAGCACATAAAAGAGAAGTATGAAGGCTCATAATGTCATTACGTAGGCTCATAACGAAGGCCTATAATGTCAACAAACCCTTCTTAGAGCGACATCAGTTAACGTTGGCTTAGCGGATACCTAAGTAGCACATAAACCAGAATGACTAACATTTCTTCGAAGCCACAGATAACCTGTTTAATATGTGGCCTCCTAGGGCACGTTTTTTTATTTACAATCAGGGAAGAATTCTTCACTCTCGCAGTGCCATGCGAAGATGCCCTTGCAACAAAATATTTTTTGAGATTGGCCACGTAAAAAACACGTCGCCTGCCGGTTCGTTACAGGCAAAAAAACAACTTGGCGACTGCGCGAATGCGCTGGTGGGAATGACCAGAGCTGATGTTACACGCATACAAGAGAGAGAGAAAAGACCTTTATTCGGCCGAAGTTACAGGCCGAGCATGTCCACCGCCTGGGCGACCAGTCTGCGCTCTGCTTCTTCTCCTTCAGAGCCAAGCCAGTCGGTCCAGGTGGTGATGGAAAGGGATGGGGAAGGATAGGAGTCGGATATCTGAGCCACCGGGCAGTAGAATAAGCAATGAGGTAAATCAGCGTAGGCAGTGGGGCAGTTGGGACAAGAGGGGTCAGACCTATAGCGATAGAGGAAAAGGCAGGAGGGAGTGATCAGGGCATTCATTTGGATGTGCCGGAGGAGTCGAGCCTCCGTTACGGTGAGTGATGGGTGAGGAGGCGGGTAGAGGCGTTTGTCAAGACGGAGCTGAAGGTAGGCCTCCTTGATGGTACGGCGTGACTCTTTCGACCTCCGACTCGCGATGCTCGAACGCCAGCTGTATGAGCAGCAGCGCGTTTCCCAGGAATTGCAACAGCAGATTCAGTCTCTCACCGAAACACTCCAAGCAACCACCACCTGTCTTACCTCCCAACTTGCGCAGCTCAATGAGCACCTTGCCACGTTCACCAAAGCTCCCTCTGCAACCCAACTCATGCCTTTGGCAGACTTAGTCGAAAGCACGTCCACCGCCCAGCACACTCGATTGGTTCAGCTCGAAACCTCCATCCTCAAAGTTCTTACCGCGCTGAATGCTCAATCCGAGCAAAATTCGAAGTTTATTTCTTGGGGAAAGATGGTTAGAACTCGAAGCTATCTCCCTAGCAGCCTGAGTAAAAGTCAAAGTTCGAAATTCCAACTTCTTCGGTATTGTCGGGATGACGCAATCGGATAGACGTCGGTTGCATCACGCGAGGTACCCAGTTTTAATCCCGACCACTGCATGCGATTTTTTCTTAAGGCGCCTAGACTGTCTTGGTGGAAATCTATTGTGTAACTTGGCTTTACATCAGTGCATTTGGGCGTAACGATACGCTTTTGTAACGCTGAAGCCGGACATTGCAGACATTGAAGGCCTTGCCTTGTGCTTCAACCATATTTTAATTCTCCCACGACTGTTACCACCGCCGGAGATGGTTGGCTTTTCTGTAGTGCGTTTTGGTGCAACTTCGCCATCAGTGAGCAATAGAAGGCTTTGTTATAAATGCGTGCAAATGCAGCCTCGCTGTCATGAGAGAGAGAGAGAGAGAGAGAGAGAGAGAGAGAGAACGTTTATTTGAGCTTTCTAAAGTGGAAGTGGTTCCCTAGTCCGGGAATCCATCAAGTTAGCAGGAGCTGCTGGACGTCCAGATGGTCGCTGGTCACCAGGTTCTCCCACAGCTCAGGGGTGGGAAGAGGGGATCGGAGAGGTGGAAGTTTGCGATTCGCACACACACTGTATTATAATATGAGCTAGAGTTCCGTGTTGTGAACAAAACTGGCATACAGCAGAGTATTGAGTTGGAAACATACGATGCAGGCGAACTGGGTGAGGAAAGGTATTGGTTTGTAGTCTGCGGAGCAGCGATTCTTCTTCCTTGGAGAGTGCAGGGTGAGGGGGGGGGGGAGTGTTGTCTGTCGGACCGGTAATATTGCGTGATGTCTTGATACGTTACGAGCGGGATTGACGACGTGGTCTCCTCGGAAGCCTGGAGAGAAATGGCGCAGGCTTGCTGATGAGTAAAGTTGTTGCCCGTCAGAGGGGAATGGACAGGAGTCCAGACGATATTAACTTTCCGGCGGGGTTGGTGTTGTAAAAGTAGCTTTAAAGTAGAAGGGGCCACCCTCCCGGCTAAGAAGCTTCGGCAGGCAGCTTGGGATTCCGTGATAATGATTGGGTACTTCGTGTGTATGAGGGCTAAGGCTATAGCTGTATGAGGCCTAAGGCTATAATCAAGACATCATCAACCCAGGTTGATGATGTCTTGATTGATGCACAGGTAATGAGGGCGCCCTTTGTGGTGACTGTGGCTACTTTGTGTTGACCATTAGGGTAGGTACTAGCATCCGTATAGGCGACATCTGTTCTTTTTCCATAATATTCTCATGTGCTTGGCTTCGGGCTTGTCGGCGGCCGGGATGGAGGTCAGGGTGCATATTTTTGGGTAAAGGGCGAACCTGGATGTTACTTCTCCAATGTCAGGGAGGGGCTGACAGACAGTAGATTGCGGGCATGGTGATATGAAGTCTGTTTAGGAGGGCTAGCCCTGCAGGTTTGTGTTAAATGGAGCCGTTGGCTGATATGTGGCCTTCAATAAGCTCGGATTACCGTATTGTGAAGGCCAAGTTGTAGGAGACGGCCGTCGAGTGTTCATAGGTAGATTTAATACTTGCTAAAAGCTTTGCGGATTAATCGATCAATGCTTTCTGTGTCACTTTTGGTGAGGGTAAGGTAAGGTGTTACATAGGTTTACTCGCGAAATCAGGAGAGAGCTGCAAACCAGTCGAATGAGATCTTTCTCTTCATCGCCCCAGCAGCGGTTCGAAACGCGTCGAAGCATGTGGAGACTTGCTGAAACGCCTTGGAGAGGTTCAATAAAGTTGATCATACGCGTGTTGGCCGGATGATAAGGCCTAAATTCGAAGTGAGGAGCTGGGTCGTATGGTATGGCTGTCGAGGGTGGATACAAATCGGTTCAATGGGTGAAGCAGGGGGATGTTTGCGTACGACGATAAGTTCCGATTTTTGTGGCGAGCATTGAAGCCCGACTGATGAGGCATATTTTGTTAACGACATCCGTAGCCTGTTGAAGTGAGTCTGGATTTTTCCAATGGATCAGTGTCTGTCCAATTGTGATGTCATCAGCTAAAGCGCGTGATGAAACGTGCGGGATGGCGTCGAGTTGATGGGGTAAGTCCAGGAGGGCCAGATTGAAAAGTAGTGTAGAGAGGACGGAACCTTGAGGCGTGCCCCGGTCACCCAGTGCAATAGGCTGAGACTGAACATCTCCTACCCGGATAATAGCTTGGCATTGAGTTAAGAAGTCAGCAATGTATGGGTACGTGCGGTGGCCGCAGCCTGTTTCATTTAGACGGGATATTATGGATGAATGCGACACATTGTCGAATGCGCCTTTCAAATCTAAGGCAAGAATGGCTCGCGGGGAGTGACGGGTAGGCCGGGGCAAGGACCTCTTCTTTAATTCGAAGGAGAATATCCTGGGTACTCAGATGCTTCCTGAGCCCATACATGGTGTTGGGAATGAGACCCTTGTTTTCAAGAAAGGTTTGCAGGCGCTTCAATAATAATCGTTCAACCAATTTACCCACACAGGAGGTTATAGAAATGGGCCGAAGGTTATCTAGGTGAGGGGACTTATTAGGCTTGGGTACGAATCGGATCTCAGCTGTCTTCCACTGCGGAGGGAGTTGGCCTGAGCCCCAGCATAAATTGATGTGGTGGAGCAGATGATCGAGAGGATCGTCATCTAGATTGGCAAGAAGCCGGTAAGTGGCTTGGTCTGGACCGGGAGCGCTATTTTTGTTGTACTCGGAAAGAGCTGCTTGTAGTTCGTACAGTTGGAAGTCCTTATCCATGTCATTGTTCATCGACTCCGTATAGGGGGGTGGGGTGAAGTGGCGGGAGGTGTTGAGGTATTTAGCCGTGAGCGCTTGTATGAGGTCGTGGGCCGATCCGTTGAGTGAGTGTAGGGTGCGGGTAATAGAGCGCTGAGTTTCATTCTTGCTGGAAAGCGGGTCCATAAGATACCTTAGCAAATGCCATGTTCGGCGAGTGGTGAGGGTATCTTGGAGGCTGTCGCATAACTGAAGCCAATTCTCTTTGGAGAGGTGTTTGGCCTATTCAGTGGCTTCTTTGTTAAGTGCTGCGATTCTGAGGTGGAGTTTGCAGTTATGTCTTTGCCGTTTCCATCCTTTTGTTAAGCTTCGACGGGCCTCCCAGAGATGTAAAAGTTTAGCATCGACGCTAGGTGTCTGGAAAGAAGTGGCTATGGTTTTTGTGTTCAGTCGGACTGTTTGAATTATGTCATCAATCCAGTCGGCGAAAGGTAGGTCCGGGTCTATGGGGCACGACAAATTGGTCTTGCGAAAAGCATCCCAGTTGGTGAGGCGGATGACCCCTGTCTTGACGTTGTAATTATGATTGTGAATGGTGAGTTGGATAATGTCACGGTCAGAGCCAAGGTTCTCGTGAGTTGATGACCATAGTACATCCAAGGTGCCCTTGAGGAAAGAGAGGTTTGGAGAAGTGCCCCTCGCTGTGCTGGTTCCCGTTTTTGTTGGTAAGCCGGGCTGATTAAGCAGCAGGAGTTGAAAATCATCGACTGCTTGCGCCAGGAGGACGCCCCTTTTTGTTTTGTACGTGTAGCCCCATTGAGGATGTGCAGCATTGAAATCGCCGAGAAAAAGTAGAGGCCCAGTTTCAGCGATAGCGATGGCGTCGCGTATTGTGGGTGAAATATCGGGGGCATTTTGGGTAGGGTGGCAATAAATGTTCAGAACGTAGAGGCTTGATTTACGTTTGATCGATGGAGATAGGAGCTCGGTGAACACATGATTACATCCCCGTTGTGGGGTGACGTGTGCAACTGCAGATATGGTGTTACGAATTAGTGTGAGGGGGGAGCAATTATTTGGCGGGCCGTAGGGGATATACCCAGGGATCTTGATGTGAGAATTCGCCTCCTGGAGGACAATGACTTCTGGTTTAGAATCAAGGGTGGTGATGTATTGAGTAAGGGCCGCAGCTTTTTGTTTGAAGCGTCTGCAATTCTATTGTAGGAGTGTCGTTGAAGGAGGGTTAGGCTGTCTCCGCGCCATCAGGTAAGGAAGCTGGGATGGCATTGTCGGCGTTTCGGGCGTATGGGACGGCGCGGGTGTGAGTCCTTAAAGAACCTTTTGTAGTCCTCTCCTGCCGGATGGGGCCGAGATCATAGTTGTGCTCGAGTGAACTGGATGGAATGCAAATACAAGCTGCAGGTTCCCTGCGGAAACCCGAAAATGCTCAACAAGCAGAATGCTAGGGCATGTGTCACGTGCGATAGGTAGCAGTAACCCTAGTACTACAGGGTCACACTTTTGTCGTCGCCACTCGTAAGTGGCGTCACTCCACCTGCTGGCTTTGTAAAATTATAAATAAGCCTGAGAGGGCTGTACACTCTCCTGTGCTACCTAAATCGCAATTGCTTTGGAAACAAATTGCGTTGACTTCACGAAGAAGCAGGAGTGATTTGGCGCGAGCCACGCGGAAATAGCACGCTCCAGGACGCACGTTATTCTGAGTCCGAGGGACCGCCTATTTAACGACCTGCTAGGATGTTTGTTTTACGGGTCGATATCCGGACCTTATCGAGCTGCTTTGCACAGTGCAGCCACGAAATGCTCTGTTGACCGGCGAATACATTTTTGAACCAAAAATCATAACGAACATCTCCGGATAAAACCGCGACGCGAATTAAATAGTCACCCCTTAAAATCACGCGTTTGTGAACACAGAACGCATGGCTCAAGGATATCTGAATCGTTGTAAAATCTTTCAGAGGGTCTTCCAGAGCTTTAATTTTGAAAATGAGGCACCATGCAGTTTCCGTGGTTTTTGCTCAGACGTTTAAAGAAATGAAGAAGTTTTGCAGCACACCCTCCTTTCTTTGCAGTGATAACAGCCAAGGAATCTTTGGGAGTGAGCTCACGCATAGGAAGACAATATAGTTCGTACTAACGGAGCCATGATCGGCTCGTAAATTTTTCTCCCGCGTCTGATCAGCCGAATGGTGACACAGAATGAGGCAATATTTATGGGGGCCCTCAAATCTCACAGCACGGAATGCCAAACCAATATTATTCAGATAACGGCTTGATTAATTATTGTTTTAAGGAACACTGCAAGGTAGTGTTTAGACAATATTAGTTTTCAGAGAGCTCCTTTTCTTTCGAGTTCTTCTCGGCGTCATCACGTCGACCCTTTAGGGTGGGTGTGCGGCGCCTATCGAAAAGAAAACAATCGATCAAGGAATATAGCGAATGAGAATTGTTGAATTGGCTCGCGTTTGACTGGGTGAGTATTCATGAACAGCTAACTATAAACGACTTGAGAGGCACACAAAATACCTTGCACTATGAAAGTTTGTCATATTACCACTTTTTGGGTGTTGTTTCCAGGTATTATTACGGTCGCAGTTAGGACGAATTAGATACATTATCTCGCAATCCCACGTGTGTCCCTTACATGTTGCTGCGTGTGCTGTGAATAAAATGAAATAATTTCTCTGACTTCCTGTAATACTGACACACCGTCGGCTTTTGCAAAGATTTGCGCTGTTTGGTTCGCTATACAATGCATTCAGAAGACGCAGACTTTATTCATTAAATTTTTTTCATCGCTAATGATTGCGCTAAACTTTCCCCGCAGCCAATTTGCCATTTCTTGCAAATACGAATATAGGACTATCTTAATACCAAAAAAATATTAACGCAGAGCTTCATTTGCCTTTTCTTCCGACCTTCTAGTGGATGCTGCTGCGGCTGCTATAGTATTGCCCGCAAGCACCGCAAGGTTTCTTACACAACAAGATGTCGCCCGCCTCGCATCGTCGCCGCAAACCCCACGTTAGCGTTCGTAGTTTGTGCGTAGGTCTTTTCTGTGGGCTTTGAGCTGGCGTCTCAACAGCGCGATAGTCATGCATGCAAAGGGAGCAGGTAAGCACGCGCCACCAAAAAGGCTGATAAGTGTTCTCTCTGCTTTGAGGACAAAGAGGGCTCCAAAGAGCGTTGCGCGGAATACGAACATCTTCGCTATACGCTGCGAAACCTTGTGCTCACGGCATAACTTCGCTGGATCATTGAAGTGATTCAGGGCATTGTAGCGTGGCTGCCATATATAACGATGAAAAGTATGAGTATACACCCAGAGGCTACAATTAGAACAACGCGTTAACGGGAAGCCTGGCTTTACACTTCACTTTACGTCGGCTTCACTCAATTCGTAGAATTTGCTCATTTGTTTTGGTCGCGCATTGCGCCGCCACCATAACTAGACTGTACTTTTACATCCGCCCCTGTGATCGTCTCACCATCTTTTATATTATGCCTTGCTTACTCCAAACAGGCTTGTTAGACACGTGCTCGTGAGGAACAACCATGGAAATGAAAATGGAAGACGCACAATGTAAGGGCTGACCGAGGAGCCGTGTGAAAAAGACAGCTGACCTCGTGTACAGCACCATTTCCCCTACTGATAGATAACAAAGATCGAGTTGAGTTCATGGACACTGTATCCCCGTGCGCGGTGAGGACAGCGTGAATCGGCCCATGTTCTCACAGAAAGGCGCTGTCTAAAAGGAGCAGAACTCTAGATACACAAAGCTCACGTCTTACAAAAAAGTGATGTTGAAGGAACGCTTGACCACCATGAAGAAGCCCAACAAAGAATAAAACATAAATAATCGATTGCACGCCAGATACATTGTTGTCTCTTGGTAAATTGCGAAGAAGTCTATAAAAATAACTAAAAAGTAATCTGGATAAAGTATACGATACACCGCCAAGTGAAAATAATTGGACAATAAATAAAAACAACCTCCCTGAATTGTTGCCTTTACATTACCTCATCGAACAATCGGAGAGATAGCAGAATATCGGCCCCGCCCCCTCTAAAAAGAACTGTTTCCTTTACAAGCGAGCATATTCCCATTGCAATTACCGACCCGCGGTGGCTGCCCCTTAGCCTCGAAGGACAGCTGACATCACAAACAAAACCACCAATTCCAGAACACCCAGCGTGATTGGTATTTCCTGTTGGACACACACGTATGATGGATCGAGATCAATATTCCCCGTTCCAAATCACTCAGTATTTGCCAGACTCGGGAGTAGAAGTAAGCCCGTCTCTTTGAGCGCTATTGTGACTCACAGTTTCTGTTGTATTTTCTTACTTGTACGGATTTTTATAGCACACACAAATCGAATTGAAAAGCAAGGTTTTCACAATACATCTTTAATTCATATTTACTATTTGTTGGGCGTTTCTGTGAACTGTTCGTGGTATAATCTATATGACACCGGCTTCATCAGGTCTACTGTTCGGACAGTGACAGGTGGCAACCAAAAAGATTCAGATGACATGTGCATATAGAACTTTCGACGCATGGCGTGATAATGTATTCACAACGTTGACTTAGCTTGTTGGGATGGAGTTGCTGCGTTTACCACTTATGCTTTCCAAGAAATGGTGCTCAGCAAAAACAGCTTGACTAGTCGCAGCGGTTTATAGCCGCAGCGGCACAGGAAGACAAGCCATATACTCTTGTTAGGATTAAAATTTAGGGGTGAAAGGTTAGGGGTTCGATGGTTTGAACCTAAAGAGGCAGCATCAGTGCTTCCAAATATTTGATTTCTGGTTTGTGGCCGGTCTGAATAATAAGTTCTTATTATAAGGGAAAGAGAGAGAGAGTGACATGCGAAGGTCTTTGTTGATAAATATAGTGAGAGTTTGGGAAAAAGTAAGCAGCTAATATAGGCTTCAGCTGTGGAACTCAAAGTACAGACTTCAATAGCAGCAGCCTCTTACTTTGCCCTACCATTCAGCTCACGCTGATCTTCAGGTGACGAGCTGATAAGGGTTGTCTCCAATGTGGAGTAGACGTGGAGTAAATAATTGTTAAATTGTTCTCCCCTGAGCATGTCTTTTGATATAGCCAGGTTGCGTGGAATAGGTTGAAGGCTTCCCTGTATTTGCCGCAGTTTTAAATTAAGGCCTGACGTTTTCGACCAAACGTCTTCGCTTATGCAGATTTGGGGCTTTATGTCCTGGTTTGTATCCTACACAGAGTTTGTGATTCTTCAGCGTTGGAAGCGTTGCGTCACGGAGAAGAATGAGGAGCAGAAGAGCATGCAAGAGCAGAAGTTCTTCATGTTTTGCGGAGAGGGGGACGTCGTAGTCGCCGTCGCAAGCTGCGTATGGGAGTTCGTCTTCTTCGTGGTCGTCTGCATCCAGCACTTCAGATCATCGGGTCGGGGTGTGGATGTGATGTTGTGAACTTTCGATATTTTGAGGGGAAGATTTCTCTGAAGTGTGTAGGTACTCTGTGAGTCTTTATTAATGTTCATGCTTCGACTCGATAGTTACGCTAGGCGTAACACAGTTGGTATGGCTCCACTTTTTGTTTTTGTGTCACTGTCCGTAGGAGGTGCGTAGGACGATGATAAAGTCACGTAGATTGCAAAGGTAACACCGGAATTAACGCATTCTTTGTTCCGATACTTTCAAAACTCTTATTGATATAATTTGATACTGACTTGTCGCTTGTCTTAGTGTTGATTTGGTATACGTTTACCCGAAGTCCTATAGTTTTTATGGTGAGTCCCTGTCCCGGAGAATGTCTCTCATGAGCTCGAGTGAACTTATCTACAGTGTGGCTGTGTTCTAAGGGAACACCATTCTCATTTTGCTTTTTCCTCTCGCTCTGATAAAGGCAGAATATCGGCCTTTCCGATTTTTTCAAGCTTGTGATCAACCAAAAATTTAAGATATCTTCAGTGAAGTAAATTATGAGGTTAATGGTTTCCGACTAGTTTTTGCTTGGTTTTCTGCTGTGTTCTTACGTTTGCAGTGCGGCAGGTTGTGGGATACGCGGCTGATTATCTACGCCTGCATAGGACTTGTATTCAATTATTATCATCATCATAAGTATTGCCATTTTTTCTGCCACACCGCTCTTCGGCTGGGTAGGCGTTTCACTATGTGGGCAGAATATTTTCACTTTTTGTATTTTACCCATTGTGCGATCGTCTGCTTGCCTGTAGGAACATGCGAAAGATTCATAGAGGCCTGTTCTCTTTGATGACATCCCTGCCTACTTTCGGGGTGATTTTATAAACTGTCCGCATGACGTCTCCCGTCGGTTTGCGGAAGAAGTGGTGGGAGTATATATGTGCACAATAGTTTCGAAAAGTAATTCAAAGGCTATTGAATTACCACGCCATATGCACAATTTTTGTGTCATTTGTAAACATTTCAATATATTTCGAGTCATAATATAGACGTGCTTTTGTTTTTATTCCCAGGCGTAGTCATTTCGCAGCTTTATTATTATTCACGATGGGTAAAGGAGCTTTGCTGTGAGGGCATATGCTGTGGGCATGTCTGGCGACTCAAATGAATACGAAGTTTATCACGTCACTGCACAGCCTCTCTCGCATGCAGCATACACGCATGTGTGATAAATGCTTATTGAAGAAGGCCATCTCCTTCGTCATTAAAATGTAGAGCATGTGACTGCAGCCTGGGCATAAAACACGCTCTACCGCGCAAGCTCGTACCCTGCTGGAATTGCTTATGCACTAGTATCCTAATTTAATCTTTCCTACAGTGTCATTTTCATGATATACACACTCAAGCTGTCGTTGTATAGTACCTCTGTGATTTATATTGAGACAAGCCATCGAATATGTCGGTCCCAATCGTAGTTTCTGGTGTGGAGCGGTGACGTGCTTCTGCGGACGCTTGATTAGTATGGCCAATATCTGAAGTAAAACACCCATAGAAGCATTGGAAAATGAGCCTAATAACGCTATCGCCTTTTTTAAAAGAAGGCTGACTGTAGAACTAGAGAAACACATATTAGTAGATATTGTTGGACGTGCGGTACACCAACCAATCATTATTATTAACGATCTAATTAGAATTTTTACATGCGGCCATGGCAGAGTCCCCTCCGGGTGCACGCCAGCCTATAGCTTGTCACCTTTGACGCCAGACCATGGCGGCACGGAGTATTGCCCTGCTGTCACGCGCAAAATCTGTGGAAGATAAAGACGCACTTGAGACACAGCCGTACTCGTGCCAAGATGACCGACCGTAATTAAATATATCTCATCGTTTCCCATGGTTCCTACCATGTGTGTCCAGCCGCGACGTAATAATATATTCTGTGGAGTGCGGGGTTTCATCTCCTCCCTGGTCCCAGCTTCGCACCGTCGCCGGCTGGATATGACCACTGAGGTTACTAGGGCCATGTAGGGCAGCCCCAGTACTGCCCTGACCGGCACTGGACCCATCCCCCGCCCTGTGCCCTCAGCACCCAGCCCCAGCCCACCTCACCATGCCCAGCTGCGACGAGTTCAGACCAGATGAGACGAGACGAGCCGATGAAGACGTGTCCCCTGCCCTCTCTTCCGAAGGGGGCTCCGAGTTGATATCCACGACGCTTCGCCCCTAGCTTATCGCTATAGTGAGGTCAGGTGACATTCATAAAATCATCGTCAACCGCCAACCGTGGCGGCAAGCTCATCGCAGTCGTCGGTACACGCGACCTCGACCGAGAAGGTCGCCTTTCAACGGGTGGTGGGAAGGGGGGGGGGCGGTTGCATGTGACGAGGAGACGAATTGAGCTATGGCGGGTAGCACCATGTTTGTTATCGACAAAGAGGCAGATAATGTGACACAGCCGTGTTTCTGCCAAACGGATAACACTGAATAACTCCTCCTGGATAATACGCATGGATAACACCCATGAATACTCATAGATAACGCTCATTAAATCCACCATGTTTTTTTTCGTCTGTGTCCTGCCGCAACGCAATAATATACTGTTTTATGTGCAGCTTACCGTGCGTAATGTAACCGATTCAGGGCATTCACTGCTTCTTAAGGTAGATGTGTCATTCTTTTTCAGTTATGTTCAGCTTGTAGTTCCTCTCGTTTGCGTCGAATAAGAAGCACATTTTTGCAGTTTTTTCAGGAGCAAAAGCAAATAAGTGAAGTATTCGTGAGCTTCGGGTTGCTGTCTAAGCTTAGGGGTTCATGGGTTCCTTTAGTGTGCATGTGTTTATACGAACGCGAGCTCTCTTTAGTACGTCATCGCGCGTCTTTTTTGGTTATATGCTTGGTGAACCCTACAAATTTCGATATCTTTGTACAACTTGCTGCTTGTGACACATGGCTCTTTGCTCGGATGGCCGTAAATCTGAGTTCCATACTAACACGCGCGTTTCATATGTTCCGCCTGGGTAACCTAGTGAATCCTGTTAGCCATGGAAAATCGTCTTCCTCGTCGCGGGAGATTTTTACATTATTATTCGCCTGCTGTCCAACTAACAAACTTTTCGAGCCACACGTGCGCATCATTTTGTTTTCCTGGTGGAATGTACACACCACTGGTCACGCGTAAGTAAAGAGATTAGGGAGACTGGCTACACAATGAGATTTCCATACGCTTTTGTCAACCCCTCATCAACGAGCTATGTTTATGCACCCGCAAAATCCAGAAATCAGAAACTTTATTTTCTGGTTCGGGAAACGTACAAATTAAACAGCGTGGAGCTTTTTGCTTAAACAATTCTTGTTTTATCTTTAACATTGAAGAAACAGGCTTTCGCGAAATCAACGAATATTATTTTTCTCTTTCATAATTTTTACCTTGTGGGTTTCAAAAAGTTTTAACGCCAATTTTAGGAACACAATGAATACCATGCACTGTCTATGAGTTATTTCTGACCTATAATTTGGCAGTGTGACAATTAGGAACAAAGAGGATGGTCTCCAATTTTAAGTATTAGAGTGTTACCGAAAACGTAGCGCGGAAAGCAACACACCCTACACGCCAATTTGCGGCAACTTGTTGGCAGAAAAACGCGCTGCAAAATATATTTATTTCGGGTAAAGAAGGGACCAATCTCTGCCATATTTAGTTCCAGACCAGATTAGTTCCTATGCGCGGGCTGTAGCAGCTTCGACATGATCACGGCGCTTTATTAGGGAGTACTTGCGTTCGCTTTTTGTTTTCGTTACGATCAAAATCTTAACTGCCCACAATATCTCCTTTCAGTAGTAGTCCTCAAATGGTAGTGTGTTGCTATTCAGAGGAAGAAACACACGTGACCTGTCTAACCTCCTAATTACCGCCCCAAAAATAGGTTCAAGAAAATTGAGAAGGAGGGAACAAACACCATCATATATGGCCGCAAGTTAAACAGCTGCGAAGAGGCGCGGCCCCAAATTCCGTTATTTCCAAAGTTCCGCAGGATGATAAGTAGTTTAATATGAGAAACCAACATGTTCAACCAACTGACCAAGAGCCACCGATTCGCGCACAAGCACACATGGCAAAGGAGGGAGAGAATATTCTCACACGATCTTCCCTACTCTCACATGTGCGGCCAACTACGGCCGAGATGCAAACTTTGCCTTTCCATTTGTGTGAAGTGCTGTGCGTATGGGCTGAGAAATGGTTTTCTGTTGCTCCTGATTGACACACTAGCATTGCGGCGCTCGTGATAGGCAGACAGGGGCTGCCCACCGACGTTCTTACGCTTAGCAGACAAGTACACCAAACAGTAGATACTTCTGGGAAGCGACTGCATTGCCAGCTATAAAAATGCGTGAAACATTGGCGCTAAAGGTTTTATCGCGTGCGGAGCGATGATATCAATCAAGGGTTCTGAGAAATGCACAGAACTAGTGAGCCTAGCGCGAAACGTTTTTGAGCAGCGCTGCTAGGCCGTGTGCTCACGTCACCTGATTGCCAGGGAGGCAAGCACACTTAAAGGCGTAATAGCAATACAGCTTTTATATAAGGCTCTTTGTGCTGTATGGTGGTTTATGGCCCATTATATGGGCAAGCGCAGCTATGCGCGACAACCAGTTTTTGTGGCGTGCGCTTAAGGGTAGAGCACTGTAGGTCCTCTTTTCCCTACATGTGCTTTATTATATTTTCGACAAGTCTTTTTTTTTAGTGTCCGTTTTTTTTATTGGAATATATAATACAGAATGAGGTCTGAACGTTACAAAACTCTCCGGGGGACGTGCTACGAATAAATAAAGCAGATGAAAAGTACAATTTTACAGCCAGTAAATGTAATAAACATAAATCAGCATAAATTCAAGTCAATAACCTTGCGTTCACCGCATGAATGAGAACACAGGCCGAGAAAAAAAAGTAGACAAAATAAATATACTGTAGAACATAACTCTACAACGTAAAGAATCATCAAAACATTTAACAACGCATGGGTACAAGCTAGTTGGCACTCCATTATAACTCCGTTAGGCGCAGAAAATAATCACATGTCGTGGGAGAAAAGGACCGGCGCTACACACAACAAATTTGTAATAACAACAACGGGACATTTAAATAAAAAAGAAGAACACGCTGAAATGACTACGAAGTTGATCACGGCACTGCACAGTCACTCTCGCACCCAGCATACACGCATGTGTGATGAAGGCTTATCCAAGAAGGCCAGCTCTTTTGTCCTTCAACATAAGGACGTCGTAATTAGTAACGTACCCGCTGCACTTCCGTGGCCTCAATGCGAAAATTGGTCTGGTGTTACAGCGTGTTACATGCGAACGGAAATTGAAGAGATACTTCGTTTTAAAATATGGAAAATAAATTTATTGATAGGCTTCCATTTGATCAGATGGGTCTGCTATCATTCTGGAGAAGCTACCAAACCAGTCATTTACTCGATATGTAAGCACACTGCCCCGGTGCATCAAATCTCAGCTTTGACGTCTAGCTGCTGCCACGTTTTTATTCACAGGGAATGTGGAGGAAAAGGAAAACGCCACACAGAAAATATTACTTGATTGTGTCTCCTTTTCGGTTTGATTCGAGAATTCTACGTAACAAGTGAATGAAAGAAACAACACTGCGGATAGCTAGCACAACAAGTGGATTTCAAGTTATGCAAAATCTCAGCGTTGAACATAAGCTGCGGGGAAGTTTGCATCCAGCGGAAACAAGAAAGGTCAAAGCCGGGCACACATATTAAAGGCAAGTTATGACGTTAGTATGAGTATATGAGTAGCTGAAACACATTCGTATGTGGCATAATATCTACAAAGGAAAATTTGACATTCGCCGGTCTTATATCACTCTTTGCGGGGGAGGGGGAGCGGAAAAAAGACAAAATGCGTCGCGTTTCGGCAACACGTGTCGCCTGAAATGATGCAGCGCCAGTGCGAGCAACGTGCTTAAGGTGTCAAACTGTGTGCATGGTAGCACGCGATAGTATTTTGGTTTCGTCTTTTCATCTTCCCTCTGGTCGCCTGTCATGAAGCTTAGTAGTTTATCTGCTGAAAACTGCGCAGCCAACCATTGGAAACTTTTGCGCATTTTATTATTCTGAGTCTCGCTCAGTTTGAAGGAGAATTTATTTCGGGATATTCCTTATTGCCTTTGCTTTACTGTGTAAGTCGTAACTGTGTTTATATTTTCGGCGGGTTTCACTCTTACTGGAGGTCTTTCACGGAACTTACAATAGAATTGAAATAAAAATGTGGGAAAATATAAAACAACGAAGCACACGTTTTTAGGTGCCGCAAAAGATATTGTGAACAGCTCAGCCCACACAACCAGTTGTAGATTTATTGACGATATTAAAGACGGTAAATTAAGCATTCCCGTGTGCCTTTACTCTTGGAAACGGGTAACGTAGAATATTTTTGCATCCTTGGCTCTCAAAAAAATTACAACACGTGCCAGGGGCACATGAAGAACTTTTCTTACCATAATTGTAGCTATTGCATTCCCTTTTATAGGAAAGCAAAACTATAATGTTGCCAATAAACTTCCGTTGATGCAGCGAAACGAAATACGGCTTCAAGTTTTTTTCCCAACTGACAAACAAAGCACAACTCTTCCCGTGTTCCTTTAAATTAGTTACAAACTTGCTAAATATAGCTTGTTTAAAGCAATTCTACACTCAGCTCATGTGCTGGATATGATTATGTGTAAATCTCAATATCTCAGTTAGAAATTTCGGTTGAAGCACTTGCTTTACGGTGTTGTTCAACTTCCAAAAATACCGATACTTTTCGGAGTGGGCACTCCTGCACTGCACAGAAGAGCCGCCTTTTCCTGCTTTAGGTGAGCTTCTCTGTGAATCCGTAGGCGGGCTGTATGGTAGCAAGCTTTAGTAGCTGGGAGGTTTTATTCTAGAAAACATCGTTAATTCGCAAAATTTGTCTACGCCGTATGCTTCCTGCTACGGAAAACCACTTGCCTAACAATTGCATCGCGCTGGAAGATTGTAATATGTGGTTAGTATCATATTACTCAGCTGTAATAAAGCATTGCATTTTGGTAGTAAGTAGAAAAAATGTAATCGCCCCCCTTTCAAAACGCATCGAATAAAAAATAGGCAGCCTTTATAATGGCGATGAATACTAACTATAAACTGTTGTCCAAGAGGCAAGCTCAAATTTGTAGACGGTATTCACGCGCAAAAAAATAAACTCGATTGTGTCACTGAACCTCCAGATAAACTTTGCTCATTGCGTGCGTTTATTAGTCCTGTACAGCTGTACCATGCATCTGGATAAGCAGTTATAATACAGGTACTGAATCACAAGTTGCGAAAATAAAACACCTAAAATATCGTGATTTAAACGTGCTTCCAAACAAGCGATAGGGCGTAGGAGTATAAGACGAGTAATTTATGAAGATCACATAAACTTTTTATCAAGTGAAAACGTCAATGTGTCTGTAGATGCAATTCCAAACCAGGAGTTCGCAACCTAAAGCTGCCATGCAAACAGCCGTCCAATTATCTTGAGCCCTTTATTTCATTGCTTGCGAGTTGTACTAAAGTTTTGTATCTCTGTGTAGGGAAAAAGCATTAGGTCATGCGGCGATGCAGGGTCCTGGAACACTTTTCCAAACCCCTTCGAAAATGATCAGGTTTGCTTAATTTGAGTAGATTTCTCTGCTTCAATGTGGCTTTAGAATTTAAAAAGTAGTAGACAGTGAAGGGGCAGAACAATTCTAAAAAAGTATTTTCTTCTAGCAAATTTGTGTTACATTCTGGTTGATAGATTGTGCTACCGTTCTGTGCACACATTTTGTTAGCGCACCGGGATAAATCTTAAAACTCTTGAGTTCACGCTATGAAATTATATACGTGAACATTTTCTTGTGAATATAGATTGGTTTCAGCGGTCTTTTTATTCAAGTCACTGCAAAGTTGCCTTCCTGATAAACAAGATGGAAGTAACACTGCCCACTTACAGAAAACGCTTGTTGGTGGAGTGTAATTGGCAGCTTGCACGCGCTGTCTACAGTGTTAAGGCCACATGACATTGCACTAACATAAGATCTGATATTTTGCCACGAGTGCACCCTACCAAGTGGTCGAATGTAACTCGCCACGGGGTAATGTACCAGCGTGGTACAAGTACTTTTTTTGCTATTTGGCCTTAAATGCCATGGATTACTAACATCCGCATACTACTACTATCAATACTGCTACTAGAGGTGAATACCAAATAGCCTGTGCACCGTGAGTTGTGCCATCCCACCATGTGAAGGGGTGAGAGATAAAACGTCTTTTTTATGACTGATCTTGGTTTGTTTGCTGTAGACGATACAGACACCCAAAAAAGCACTAACGGGGAGTCTCAGCAACAAGCGTACCAAGGCTGAACACATATCCATATAAAAAAAAACTGTTTGCATGCATGTTTATTTGGCCGTGAAATTGCTCACTGACTCACCAAAATATTATTTCCGAGCCTCGCAGTGTAACCAAAAACGGCTGCACACAAGAACCTGTAGTGGGCTTACAAAGGCTGGTTTTTCATTCCTGCAGTTCGCCGCACAAAAATCACCCGCGTACGCACTTTTGAGTGCGTTTTCTACAGCAAGGTGGGATACTTGCGTTTGAAAATGCAACGGAGTCTGTTAGTACGTGGGCTGGCGTTGTGGTAATAATATATATATACAGCATTTTCGCCGAGACTCCATGCAGCATTGTTACAAAGTCACTCAGTGGAATGTTATGTGAGCATAAAATGTAATATGGCACTGGGTATTAAGGCCGCGCATAACTGAAAAGCCTTAGCTTTTTCTGGCGACTGTTGACAATGTGCTTTCCGCAATTTGTACATTCACGATTGAACGGCTCGCTAAATCTAAGGCATTGCTTTTAAACATTTGTTTCTTTTAGCCAACCTACGGAAGAAATATATTTTTAAAGACACTAGTCGTTCTTGGATCAGCTAAACGCAGAAATTTGGCCGGTCTATATGTTTGTCTGTCTTTCTGCCTGTGACTCGATTGAGCGACCCGGCGAAAGTGAAACTGAAGCTGCGCAATCGTTTTATATACCCACAGCTAAATCTAAACGTTTATGTCCGATGGCAATGTTCACAATCGTCAACATTCTTGAACAAGAACAAAACATTACGCATATATGAGGCAGCAAATCAATACAAAAGTGATATTTGCTGTGTTCCTTTATAAAAAGATTCCTGGAAGCTGGATTTTTGCGATAGCAAATGAAATGCAATAGGCACTGCATTCACTCGGTCGCCTGCTGTCGCCCGCGCCAAAATAGCTTCTGTCGCCATGTTAGGAGATCAAACGGCCACAGTTACGAAGGGCTCCACTAGATAGGTTCCACACTCCGCTTAGAACGCACGTGAAGTAGGGCAACGTGGCTCTATAAACGTTGATGTAGGGTGCCTCATTTATCGCGCGTATCCGCCGTACGGCAGCGCTGGTATCGAGGCGCCCGAAATGAAGAAGGGGAATGCGATAAATTTAAATTGACTTGAGCAAACCTCTAGAGTGTGTTCACCTTGCGAGGAGCGCGACGAAAGATGAACAACATGAGAGGTCTGCGGGAAAACGAAGGGAGGCATTTACTTGGCATATGTCGACGAAAGACTATCGTCTTTTGTCGACATTTGCGACAAAAGCAGCAGATCGGGGGCCAATTTTTGCGTATTGGCTTGTTTTATACGATGCCGTAATTGTTTTTTTATTTTTAGCTTTCGGTTCAGCTTTACGGCGCAAATTTCGTGGGTAACCAGGTGGGCACACGCCATTTCTTTCCTAGAATCTGAGCTCTGGCAGCTGGTCCGCATTTGTTCCATCCCCGTTTCCTCAGGTTTAGTTCTTGTGCCGCACGCCCTTTTCTATAACTTTTACGTTTCTATTTATACGTGTCTGCACGTTGTGAAGGCCGCACAATTGCATTCAAAGCTCCCGAATTCTCTCCAGTTCCCCAAGAGAGTATGGGCGGGGAAGAAAAAACATCGTTGATGGCAACAACTTTTCTTTGACCACTCGTAGCACGCAGAAACGCGTGCACTTTCAGCTTCTTGTGTACATTGTGGGGCGCCTTAAAAGCATTTTTTGGTAGGCGCGCTTTCTCAGCTTTCTTTTAAAGTTTTAAGAGCATGGAACGTGCATGCAGGAAGGCTGTTTTAAACTGTTGACGTCCAGAAAAATAATGCTAAAAGAAATACTACCGCATATTATGCAATTGTACGAAGCGGAGTAGTGCGAAACGTAAGAGCAATTGTACGCAACAGGAAATGACAAGCATTCAACAAGAAGCTGCGCTCTGCATATAAATTTGTATGTTCCACTCTGTGTCACAAAAATGAAAGCCTCTAGGGGGGCGTTTTTTGAGGTGGTCAGTTGTAATGTCTGCATTATTTACCAACCACATCTTCTGCAAAACTCTAGAGAAGGAAAATACACATACCACGCGTTAAATATTCTTGCCATTGTGGTTTTTGCGTGCTATTTCCATGTAACAGTTTTTTAGATTTTAAGTGACAGCTGGAGCGTCGCGTTTTTGCTGTGTCAAAAAAACACCAAAACAGACCCGCATTTAGAATGTCCATATCCGGACAAGCTCCATTATTCATGAACGGTCGAAGCAAGCGGGTTGCGATGCATAAACGTTTCAAAGCCTGCCGTGCACACACGGGGGCACACTCTCACCCTTTCCCTTAGAAGAGGCGCAGAATAAGCAAAAAATGGGCGATTTAAGAAAACATCTGCATCTTGCATTCTCCTTATCATAGCAACACGTTTGTAAACCATTGTACTTGAGTACATATTTGAACATTTGCTAGGAACAGTACAGTTGACGGCTGCCACTATGTGCTTCGATGCCAGAAAACAAATTACTAGCGGCCTATGCTATTACAACCTCTTACCTTTGTTTCATGTGAGCATTTATAATTGCAGTTTGGTTTTTTAAGGTGAAACCCTCATATCTCTATGTGGTGCAGATTGTGAGGTGTGAAGTGGGGCGAGAGGAATGGGTGGTACAGAAAATCGCGAGAAAAGTGAAGCTGTGAGTCGGGCTTACAAAAGGCTGAGATTATGGTCCGGGAAAAAAACGGCACTGAGAGGAATGTTCCTAAAAATGGTTCTGAAAAGAGCTGGTGCAGCGCGCGGCTCGTAGGGAAACATCAACGCTCAACGAGGTTAGGGGGCGGCCGCACCCGCAATATGAGCCGCCTAGAAAGGTCAAGGCACGGGCGGGGGGAAATAGAAGGCTCCTGGCTATGGCTTGCAAGCAGAACGAGCTTCGCAGTTCCTTTCCAGGGGTCGGTCGAATGGTGATCCCCGCGGCCACCAATTTTTTATGCCAGATCAGCAGACGGTGAATCAACGATTTCACCTTCCCACTCTCGGAGCCTTCTAATCATACCCCGTATTTTTTTCCACACAATGAATGCAACAGATAAATGGCTTCAAACGATACAGTTTAAAGACCGCGTTCTCCACCCGTTCTTTACAAACGAGCAGCGATAGTTGGAAAGACACTTTTTATGCCATTACAAGCACATGTGGGGTTTGTTTGACGATCGACATGGGAAATGCATGATAGCAGCAACATTCAGGAGCAAAAAGGTCTCATGTTAGCCCAAGGGCAACCGCAAAAACAGTGTCACAAATATAAACTATCAAATATTGACAGTAATCCAAAATAGATTGAACAGTAGTGTACTACAAAAGAAACCAATTGCATGATGTGGAAATGGGCGCGCCTTAGATGGGAATCTCTAGCAAAGGTATTACCAGGTTCACCTTGAGCCAAACACCTTATTTCAATTTTGGAAATCTTTTTCCTGAGTCGCTTATTCTAAATAACGTTTTTGTAGTGGAACGAAATGCACACCTTCTATCAAATGCGAGAATAGCGGTACCTACCACCTCTAATAAACAGTAATGAACTGTTTTCTTCAACCAGAGGAAGTCTGGACATCTTTAAATAGGATTCGAAACAAACCTGCAAAACGATGGCGTCAATTCAGCGCTACATCGGAGAAACCTTGCACTCTTAATTTGAGGCGCAGGTGGGCTTTACCGCAAGACTCCAGAATGACCACTCATCGTGACCAAATCTGCAAAAATTGGGAATGACGGGGCCCAGAATGCGATTCTAGAAAAAAGTAGTATTAACGCTGTGACATAAACGCAGACCACGCCTTACACTCTTGTCACAGCGAAGATGCTATATTTTGCTCTAATCGCATGCTGGGCACCATAATTTCGCACATTTCCGTAATGGTTAGCAAATGGCCGGAACAATTGGCAGGATTAGAGACTTTGTACTTGACGGCGAGCAATGAAGGAAAAATTGTCGTGATCACGTTAACCAGGAACCCTCTTCCCTAAGTTATTCTACTAAATTACTGATTGCCATTTAGATTATTGAAAATACAATCGTGAACAAAAACATGGACACAAAAGGAGACGGCACCAGCTCTTAATATAAATAGAACAGGTTATTTTCAATGGAAACACATTTATATCCCCCAGAGATTGGTGTGGGTTCCCGCTATTCATGTCCATACGTTTGAAGATAACCCTACCCTCAATGAATATATCCTCCTTCCTAATGCTTTTTGTAGGATGTTATCGCTGCATCAGAAACATAGGTGATGACTTCCGAGTGCTACAATATACCAAACTACATATTTGAATCCCGACCAAGAATTTTCAATTACCGAGGAGGTGGCGTTGGTTTATATATCAGGTGCTTTAGAACTCTTCAACCATGTCATTTGATGAACTCCTCTGTGCGTTTTGATTCTGAAATTTTCTTTGTTGAGCTTGACGACATAGTTTTAGGAATTGTCTACAGGTCACCTCAGACTGACCGGAGCCTTTTCTTCGTAGACTTAGAAACTGTGTTTAATCTGCTCACTGAACACGCTGAATGAGCCGTTGTATTAGGCGAAACAGACATCGATACTTTAGGCAGTGGCATTCAAGAATACACACACCTCCTGGATTCATAAAGTTTTTATATTTGTATTTCAACGCCAACCCGAAAAACGGAAACAAATGCCACCTGGATTGATCACACCTAGTGTAAGATTGTTCCTGCCTGTTTTTTATCTGGTGTATATAATACAGCAATTGCTGATCACCTGAGTATTGCTTTTTTATACCGCATAGGGAATGCGCACCAAGAACATGGAACTAACGCTGAGTATGTCACTAGAACTAATTTTACTAAACTGGCAAAGCAATTGTCCTTTTACAGTTTTAGTCGATTTGAGCCTATGACCGCTAATGAACATTGTCGTCTGCAGACCGAAAAAATTCAAGCCGTACTCAAAGAGTACTGTGAAATCCGCCGTAAACAATATTATACGCATCCGATATGCCCTTAGATGGGTGAGGCTATTCTAGAAGCGATAAAAATTCCAGATCATTGGCCACAAAAATGAAACAAAACAAAGGAATTGTATATGTCTCTTTTCAATATAATGAACACAGAAATAGGGCAGTGGACATGATGCGAAGAAAAATGGAAGCAGTTTTACTGTACACGAATTAATCATTGATCAGGGAACAGCGAACAACTTAGGGTTACCATCAATGCTATTAGTTCAGCTACTGTTCCCGAGAGGGTGTTAGCCGTTTTAAACTGCTCAGAGATACCCAAACCTTAGCTGAAAATTTCAACAATCACTTATGTGCAGTCGGCACTAACATGGTAGCCGGGATGCGTGATACTCAATGCCGTCGTTTCCCTCCGTGGCATGAGTTACCTTTTGCATTTTGGGACAAAACCTGCGAAGAAGGGATATTAACTGCCAAACTGCTAGACTCTTGTTAAGCCGCTGGAAACGAAACCATTCCGGTATCTGTTGTTAAAGACAACATAAACACTTTGGCCCCCACTTTGACGTCGCTATTCAATAAGGCGTTCTATATTGGTGTTTATTCTGATACTTTGAAAATGCCACGCGTCGTTCCAATATACAAAACTGGTGACCCGAATGACCACGGTAATTACAGGTCAATTTCTGTTATTATTTGCATTGATACTCTATTTAAAAAGCTTATAACCAAGCGATTAAGACAGTTCATTCATAAAAATGGTTTAATTTTCACCGCTCAGCCCGGCTTTCGAGAAGCTAAGTCTACTACATCGGCAATAATTTGTGTTTCCGACATAAATAATGATGGCCTTAACAACAGTGAATATCCAGTCGTTGTATTTTTTTACATAAAAAAAGCATTTGATACTGTTGACCACAACATTTCACTAATTAAATTACAACGTTTTGGTAATATGGTTGTGGCTCTCGAGTTCTTCAAAAGTTACCTCAGCTGTCGCCACGAAGACCTAAATATAGACCAACATACCTCGAGCTTCAAAGAAATAAACATGGGAGTTCCGCAGGTATCCGTATTAGGGTCCTAACTTTTTAGACTGTTTATCAATGACAGGCCTGCTTGTCTGCGTAGTGCCCAGGCGATTATGTACGCCGATAATACGCCAAAATTAGTAAGATTTAAATTGTTATTAGATACTGAGTGCACTATAAATAATAAACTAGAAAGTATTCGCAAATAGTTTGTGTCGAACCAACTCACTCTGAACACCTCTAAAGCTAAATATATTGTACTTAGCTCCCCTTATAAAGCACACAATACTTTACCGCTCACACTGCGCATACGGGATATCGAAATTGATCGTGTTGACGCAATATCCTATTTAGTTGTACTTCTAAACAAAGCATTTAACTGGAGGCCCCACATTGACAATCTTAAAAAGAAACTGTCTTATGCCTGTTCTATCCTGACTAAAAGTCGTCGCCACTGCGATTTTCAGACAATGTGCTCTGTATACCTTTTGATATTTCACTCGCACTTGTCTTACAGCATAGAAGCATGGGGATTTACTTACAGCACGTACAATACACCAATTTTGCCCCTTTAAAAAAGAGCGTTAAGGATAATTATTTCCTTAGCTCCCTGCTCTCCGTCAAAACCTTTGTTCACTCACAATCAAATATAGCCGGTGATATTGCTACGTGATTCCTGTTAAGTTGTGTTATTGCATCAAGTAATACACAACTACCAACTACTATTAAAAAATCCACCAGCTACCTTCAACTACTATGAGCTACCATCATTAAAAATCAACCACCAGCTACCTCTCCTCGAGCTACCATTCTTAAAAAATCTAGTGTAAATAGTCGTTTTGCCTCTCAAGGGAAATATTAATTACCGCCATTCAACAACGTATACGGTCAGCGACGATTGCAGTATATAGTGTGAAGATATATGAAACGATCTTCCTTGAAGATTTGTTTGTCTTTAAATCAACGTGCTCCCAATGTCACGGCCTACTTGAAAGTTTATTTTTTTATTTTCCTGTCCTGAAATAACCCTCTTTTATGGTACAGATCGCTAATCATATTTATGTGTTGCAACGCAAGCGATAATCTCGTAGTATTCCCTGTATTTTCTTGTTTTGTTTCCCATCTATTCAAATATCTTGATCAAGTGTTTTTGCATGGTCATGCTTTAACTCTTCATTCTGAATTTTTCTGGTTCAGTTGTCATATTTTTTGTGCTGTGCTGCTCACAGGCTGCGTATACCTTTATACCTTCTTTGCGTTGTGTGGTTGTATGCCTGCCGAAACTCCCCTATGTCAATCTCTCTGTTTTGAATGGGTCCAGAACATGCCGAAGGCTAAGGACCCAGACGTCGTTGTTTTCATCTTGTACCTGCTGAAGCTTCACAATTAATAAATTCCAATTTCAATTTCAAGAAAGAAACACTTCCTTCTCAGAGACGCTGAGAACCTCTGGCAAGGTCTCTAACGACATTTACGTTCATTATAAACTTGGAAATATTTAGGCTTCATAAATGATTTAAGGCCTCATAAATGCGTTTAGGCTCCATAAACCGTACACTGATTACATTGCAAAACTAGGTAGTCAGAATTTTCGAAAATTACCATGAAAAAATTCAGGATTGAAGAACCGTTGATGTATTTTCAAAACATGGTTTGCTAAGAGCTAGCGAAATACATAATTACGAAGTGCTACAGCACATCAGAAATAATAACCTTCATATCCACCAACCACCGCCGACAGCGAGTTGGTACTCTTTGCATGGTGGACATTTAAAAACACTGAGATCTGTACTAATTACTGTCAACAACATGTTGATTTCTATATACCACTGCTATTAAATAAATCTGAGGAGCCCTATAATTGTAGCAAACGGTGATCTAACAAAGTACGAAAACCTCCCAGGACTTCGTATAGAATGTTCATATCTTGCCTGTTATTCCTGTTTTTGTCTGTATATGTGATATTATATTTATTATAAGTTTACTATATGTTTCCAAGATCCAAGATCCACCTTTAAAAACATGTTTTCTGTTTCTAACCTACAAACTATTGTTGTAGTATTTAAGTAATATACATGTCTATGGGAGAGCTTGTTAATATATACAGGGTGTCCCAGCTATCATGCACCAGGATTTAAAAAAAGAGAAATTGCGTAACTCGAAGAAAACCTAGTGCATAATGTTTGCAGTACTGTGAAGAAGCGGAGAGTAATTTGTTCGTTAATGAGACTTAATTAATTAATTGTAATTAATTATCTAACTCGAGAAATACTGCCCTAATCACTAAAGTGTCAATGAGGCACTTGTAGGTAACCACGAGGGGCATCTAACTGCACTATTTTCAGCGACGAACTAATTGCGTACTCATTTATTCTGACTGATAAAGGAAACCCGCGAAATATGAAAAATACCACGTGACGACGCTTACGCGCGCATTGTAAAGGAGCGTCCCCAAACAAAACTGATTGAAAGCAACTGCATCGCGTGTTACCCGCCCGAAGACACAGCGCATGGAAGGAGCAGCAGCAGCAAGATTCGCGGGACGCGTGTGCAGATAAGGAACAAACTCGGTCGCGATTTCTTCTTTCTTTCTTTTGTCTATTTCATTCTGGCTAACTCAGAGGCAGCCTGTTTGAGGGCGTTGCTTACGGTGCGCGCGGAGCGCCGTCACGTGTATTTTTCATATTTCGCGGGTTTCCTTTATCAGTTAGAATAAATGTGCACGCAATTAGTTCATCGCTGAAAATACCGCAGTTAGATGCCCCTCGTGGTTACCTACAAGTGCCTCATTGACACTTTAGTGATTAGCACAGTATTTCTCGAGTTCAATAATTAATTACAATTAGTTAATTAAGTCTCATTAAAGAAAAAAATACTGCGCGCTTCTTCACAGTACTGCAAACATTATGCACCTGGTTTCTTTCGAGTTACGCCTTTACTCTTTTTTAAATCTTGGTGCATGATAGCTGGGACACCCTGTATATATATATATATATAAAAATATATATATATATATATATATATAAAATAAGGGTTGGCAGTTAAGATAACCTCAGAAAGAAAAGCGGGGAATGCGTTAGGTCATAGAAAGGTCATAGGTCATAGAAAGATATAATATATATATATATATATTATATATATATATATATATATATATATATATATATATATTCATCCCCATGCCCCTCACTCTACTCACGCTTCGAGTATATGTTTTGGCGCGTAGGAAAGTGAATGTTATTGTGTTGATTTGCTGTAAGGCTAGATCGCTCCGTGGGGAAGTGCCTCTGTCAGGCTGTACCCTTTAGCTGTTGCTTCACTTTCCGCAGATTTGGTAAGTAGTGAATAAGCTTTGAATGTGCAAATTGAAATTTGAACCTTTGAAATAGGCGCTGTTTAGATTAAATAATAGTTTATACTAAATAAATTAGCACAAAACGTGCCTTTGCTTGTGCACTCTTATTACTATTCCTATGGTGTCTGTCACATAAAAATATCGTTTACAAATCTGCCACCTTTGTACCTCCTTGTGCAACATGTGCTTTATTTTGAGCTGGCCCAACGCAACCTAAACCTTTAAGACACCAAGAAAAGTTTGACGACCTAACTTTGGTTGTTCTGCACGCTGGTGTAAACATTGGTGGGACTTATTCTCACTCGCGTAGTGAACGAAAACCAACCTTGCTCGGGTAACAGAGAAATCTACACAAAGGTCAACGGTCGTTTTCACGATTTGTAAATGCTGCTAAAACTGTCCTTTCCCTCAAGGTAAACTAGATTACTTTTCAATCGCAAAATGAACTAGCTACATTCGTAGATTGCTCGGCTTAGTTTAGCTGAATGTAAGATGTTATTAACTGCACATGCTGCTGGTTGAAGTAACAAACCGCGGTGGATAGAACAAAATTATTCTTAGTTAAGTGCCTCACCTCCTTTTGGAAGCTAATATGTGCGTCCAAATTTATTTGCAATTGGAAGCAGGAAGATGAAAGTTAGTGAAACATTATTCCAAAATGCTATTTGTATTAAGTGCACAAAAAACCAATGTGATTCGTTACCTCCCGTCTGTGGATCATTCCTATAAAAATAGAGGTGATAGCGAAGGCGGAGGCTAACCAAAGCTGCTTTTCGATGTCGTTTACTCAGACTCAGTCGTCGGCATTGAGAATGCTCCACGCTGGTGTCCTTCCCTTCGCGGGGCACGTTTAGCCACTTTGCACACAGCATTGACCCGCACTGTCCGGACTGGGGAGAGGCATATGCTACTTGGATCCCGTGCTCTGGCAATGTCCTGCAATCCAGGACGCTGTGTTTAATAACATAGATGATTGGGAGGAAGCCCTCGAAAGTGGCTAATACTTCTGTCAAACTCCTGGCTGTCCAGAGGGCCTGCGAAAGGGCGAAGGGCCTTGGCCTTGCGGTCCTTGCGTGGGAGTGGCCAGCAACTACAACCCCAAGTAGTTCCTCAGGACCAAAAAAAATCTGCAGAAATCCAGAGGATTGTCTTACTAATGCGGAGCGTTCATATGCATTTCTCGTGAGTGTGACTTGTTTACAGGCCACATTTATTGGTTCTTGAAAATCCTTTCCGACCAATTGTCTCCATTTACGCTATTATAACCGATTAAAAGGTGGAACTTTTACTAAATCTGCATCATTGTGGGAATGGAGGCAGTTATACAACAAGAACAATGAGGTTTTATTTCCACCAATGTCACTATAGAGGCCATTTTTCATTATTCCGTTCTTTCCGTTATTACGGAGGCCGTATGCCATTTTCTGTAATTCTTTATATTATTTTTATTTTTTTTCCAAATTTTTGTTCGTCACATTACCTCCCTGTTACGCTATTATAAGGATTGCATTGGAAACTCCCGCGAAATCTGAAATATTGCGGAAATGCAAGGCGTTGCACGTTTCACCACTCCCATATTTATTCTATTTTTGCTTATTCTATATTTTGCTTATTATTTTAGTGTTGCAATATTTCGTTGGACCAGTCAGCTCCACTTACGCTATAACTATTACAGCTGGTTCTTCCGCTGTATCTGCATTTTTGTGATAATGCAGGGAGTTATATTGTCGTTGCTGTGGGGGTGCTCGGCAAAGAATGCTGCGCAATAATAAAAGCTATTTGTCTGTCGGTCAGTTCAATATTGTATACGATCAAACAGGTTTCTGAATCGAGACCTGCTTTTTTACCCGAAATGACAAACATTGCGTCGATAGCAGGTTCTCGGATGCAAAAGTGATTGCTGACGGACTACTTCATCTTGGTTGATAACCACATAATGCCGGAATCGCGCCTAATTTCTTTAGTCTCGGCAAAATGTTGCCGGAAGTTCTTTGGGGAAATAACAGTCCAGAACGCAATGCTTGGCTACTATTCAATGACATGATTTTTACGCCAGGGAAATATTGAGTACAGGTGGCATTTCAGCTATCTGATTTACAACTGTGACATTAACTACATTGTCGGACGGCGGGGGGGGAGAGAAGAGGGGGGCTCGGAATGGCACAAGCGTAAAAACGCCAGGAAACATTCCCTGTATGAGAGAGAACAGGAACCTCCACAACATAGAACCGTCAAGATCCCCATTAGGGAGGGCACTTGAACGAAGGTCAAATGACGTTGGTAATTGAAGGGCGAAATTCCTCCTCATCGCCCAAGGATTAGGTAAACGTTTAGGGATACGTGATACCATAAAAAAATCCAATTTTAACCAAAATTTGCAACGTTCGTGAGGTATGAATGCCAGTTTTGCTATTTTTGTCTGGAGTATAGCACGTTTCGTAGAAGTAACCGGAAATGACACCAATGAAGTCCCGTCCAGCAAATCAGTAATGGGTGCGTGATGATGGCTTTGACTGCATGGAGGAGACGGAAATGAACAGAAAAACTGCAGACATTTCGCGTCCAATATACCACAGAGCCCACGGGTCCATTATTTCTTAGTTGATGATGCATCGGAGTGTTTCTTGGATACTGAATTCTTGTTTTCCATAAAGATTTTGACAGTTGTTTTAGTAGACAACCCTTGTAAGAAATAAAATCTTGGCAAGTGTACTTTTCCTGGTTGGATAAAAAACACAAAACGTGACATACTTATCCTATGCGCTGCTTTGCAATGTGTCTATTGGCCATCCTTTGTTTTTATGAAGTGGTTCTTTGTTTCACCAATGCGAAAAAATATATTTAGTACAACTTTAATTTGTAATTGCTCGTTATTATGTCTACTCAATTTCAGTGTACTGCTCGTTTGTGTTGTAATATATTTACTGTATGCACAATGAGTAGAATGTGGAACATTGTAATGTTATTCATCGTAACTGTAGTGGCGGCGTGTGCCGCCGATGAATGAACGACTAGACAACTTGAGTGCACATCTGGAACAAAGGCCTCTTTATTCCAACTTGCGCATCCATAAATACCTAAACAACACTGGCGCCACCTGCGGCAGTGATCGCGGAACCGAACCCAAATAGACAAATATACAACACATTCTCTTCCTTAAAAACAGCTATATGGATTAGTAATCTAGTAGGTTAGTATTTTAGTACATATGCAAAATTACTATTCAAAAATACAAACTGTACAATGAACATAGCTATACAGTACCACATGTTTCGACTTCGTAGTCTTCACCCATACTAGCAGCACGACGCTGATCATCATTATTTTCATCATGTTCTTCACGAGCTGCCACATGCTGTCGTGGCTGCGTCGGCTCGCGCCACTTCTTCTAGTTTCTATTAATGCCTCATCGCATCAGGACATGTCGCTCCGCTTTCTGAGCATCGCGCCGCAGCTGGAGGTCCCAGAGATCCAACATCACAAAATAACATCATTTACAAAAAAAACTCCTCCACACTGGATATGTCCGTTCCATTCGCTTTAGCACAACTTCACTCGCTACACGTTGTAGCCATAACGCTCTGGTGGTAGTCTCTTTCTTGGTGGTTGCACCCTGCGTTGCTGTGTGACTGCTGCTGGAAACTTGGCCAACTGCGTCGCAGCAGGCGACCTGTGCGGCTGCGCAGGCGACGGAGACGTGGGCGCTTGCGCAGCATGCGCAGGAAACGTGGGCGGCTGCGCAGCCGAAGGAGCAGCAGCTGAAGTCCTCGTAGTTATCTCTGGCATGGGGCCCTCACATGTAGGAAAAGGTCCTCCTCTACTACCTGTACCGTATCCTCCCCACGTGTAAAGAGTGGCCGAGGCTCGTGGCACCTTTGAGAACTTCGATGCATTCTACGTTTTGCCGTCAGCCAGGCGGAAACAGGATAGTCCCTTCGTGCTGATCACTTCTCCTTGGCGGCTGAATTCCAGGTCGCCTTTAAATCAAGTAGTAGGTTTCTTCACTCTGACTAAGTCACCAACGTCAACTCTCGTTTCTCTTGCAGCCCTCCGAGTTTCCGTGTATCGTTTCCTACTCTGTTGTTTTTGCTTCACCCGCTCACCTAAACGCCGGAGTTCCAAGTGAGGATCATCAAAGAAGGTGACCGACGGATGCCCGACGACATCCAACCGAGTTCTTGGCAGCCGCCCGTGTAGCAGAATAGCTGGAGCCCTTGCCGTTGTAGCATGCGGTGTGCATCAGTAAACACCGAGGTACTCCTCTGTTACCGCCTGGTGCAAGGGTCGCTGCTCAAGAACCGCGACTTGAATGAAGCTTTTTATACTCTGTTAAAGCGCTCCACTTGGTCGTTTGCTTGTGGATAGTATACTGACGAATGTTTGAACTAGATGCCACGATCTTGAAGAAATGCTTAAAACTCCCGAGATGAAAACTGTGGACCATTATCCAAAATAAACTCTTGTGGGTAGCCTTCGCCCGCGAACACGGATACTGAAAAGCGTATTACTGTGCCGGTTGTTGCCTCGCTACAGAAATGCACTTCGGGCCATTTGGAATAATAATCGACAAGCGGGATTGCATACCCACAATCGTAGGGCACCATCTGAAATGGGCCTACAATTTCCATGCCTAGTTTGAGCCACTGCTGCTCTGGAAAGGGGACCGGTTGCAAGGGTGTAGCTCGCATCTTGACGCTCTTGTCTGCTTCCTGGCACATGCTACACCTCTGGATAGCTAGCTCGACTCGGCAGTCGATGCACCCGCCAGGGGAGTGAAACTTCCTATACCTTGCATGGGACGCGATATTCGCTCGCAGCGCCGGACAAACTCCTGGTGTTTGGGGGAGGTACTAAAAACATGGCGGCACGTTGCAGACATGCATTAGGAGACGCCATCTTGATGAGGACTGAAAAGCCGAGCCAGGGTGGGGTGGGGGGTGGGGGGGGGGTGTGATTTAGCGCCAATTCAAAAGGCATTCAGATGGCCAGCGCACGACTTTGTTCCTGTTGCGCAACCCACCACATTATCAAAAGGGAGATTGTTTCGGTCTGATTGATAGAGTTTTGCGCGTCCACTTCCTTTTTCACCTCTTATTTTAAGTACGACGTTGTTTTGGTTTATTAGTGAACACAATCCAGACAAGAATAAAGAGCGCAGTTTTTTATGTTTATTGCCTAAATGTACCAATCGTGCAGTAGAAACACAATTTGGATTTTTTGCGCTTTTAGTCGCATACAAAAGTGTATGGCCCATGGCCGCGTGCTAATGACTAGGTATCCAGCCAGTGCATATTTGTCCAAGGTCCGCGTAGTCTCTGCTGGTGAAATGGGCAGGACACAGCTGGTAGCTGCTGTAGGTCTGACGAGGTGGTAAATGAGCCAGGTCCTGCCTTCTCGCACACTGGAGCCAAATGCGAGATCTAGAACATCAACAAGAACGTGTGCATATTTGGGTTAGAATGAATACTAGCTTTATTGCTGCTTTCATGCGCACATACGAGAGTTTTGAGTGAAATCTCTGTGGCATCTATATTCGAAATAAACGTTATCTGATATATTAGGAATTTTTCTTTCTTAAATTGATTTTGGCTACAAAGACGACTTGTGACAACAGCAATCGTAAAGGCAAATTTTTAAATTAAAATCAGCCTCTATTATTAAGAGACGCGGATACGTTGTTCTATCTGTGCGATTATTGTGTTCGGTGGAAACGACCCACACCTTCTCCTAATCCAAAATATATTTCTCCAGACGAAAGCAGCCGTCCCACACCAGGATTCCCTAAACTATTATTAAGGCATATATACTTTCGCGCGCTAGGTATTCCTCAGGTATTCCTCGAGCCCTGAAATAAACCGGTTATTAACACCTTATTTAAAAACCTGTAATAAATTACTAGGATAGGTTAAACCTGCACTGTCTAAATATTTATCGGCTGATAGCTGCAACTGCGTTCTTTTGAATATATCGTTCCTGTACTGAAAGCTGAAACTCGAAGCACGGAACTGAAGCGTAAATTATAAATTATAAGTGGTGGAATTATAGTTATGAAGGAATTATAAACATATACAATAATTGCATAGTTTGTGTATAGATTGCTACAAATTCATTCTGCTATATGCCATGGGTTCACGGGAATACAAAATGCAGAACACACAATTGAAATGCAATAAAATAATTAATGTAGTCACTACTTAGTTAACATTGTGCTAACAATCCGATATGAATCTATGGACCCACCCTTTGAGCCAAAAGTGTATGGGAGATGCCTTCCTCCAGCTGTAAGCATAAATAGGCTGATAATAATAACGACAACAATATTACTGATAATAAATATAAAAATCACAATAATAAATATAATAATATTACCTACAACGCATGCTACGAAAACATACTAAACGCAGGCAATTAAAAGAAAATAAAAAGACTGCAGATAAGCTCACACTGATGAATTAGTTATTGTATAGTTGCCTCATATACACTTTGCTGCATGCCGTGCATTCACGTGCGCTAAAATACAAAACACATGATCGGAACGCATTAAATCAATAACGCACGTGTAAACAAACCTGTGTAGCTAATGTAGTCATTGGATTAATTGCCAGATGCTCTGCCACGCATTTCATGCGTAATTCAAGAGGAAAATAAGACAATCAGAATGTAATAAATAAATAGTGCATGTGTATGCTCACTTAAAATATAAATCTGCTGCTGCAACCGCGTCCTGCTATATTGTGCAAGCGTAGAAAAGCAAAACGAGCAGCATGCAGATCGTACCTTTCGTCCGCCGGGATCCAAAAGAATTTTGTGCGGCCTGGCGTGAAGAATTTTGACACCACTCAGTTCAGCACGATCTGTGATGACGGTGCGAATCCATTCATGCGTCTGTTTCGATGAAACAAACTTCACGGTAGTAAAAACGGCCCTCGGAGCACCGTGGATCGTAGCATACCTGAGGGCGTGACAAGAAAACGGCCCCTTTTTCTGCGGTGCGAAGCAGAAAGGCGTGGTTCCGATTTTCCACTCCGGGTGGCGATCGTATTTTCGCAGTCTAGAACCGCAACTTTTAAGTTCCCTTGAATATTATAACTCCGTAATTAATAAGTAACCTGTTAATAAATATAAACTGCAGCAACAACGTTCATTTATGCTCGTATGTAGTACAGCCCCCAAACGTTAGGATCGCTACAGTCACGGGACAGAAAAACAGCGGAGTTTCATCCTCCTGGCCCGGCCACCAATACTTTTCTCGCAGCCACGCTTTTGTGCGCACCACTCCGGGATGCGACTCGTGTGTTGCAGCGATTACCTGCTGCGTGAGTGATGTGGGAACCACAAGCCGTTCGCCACGCAAGACCAAATTGTCTACCACAGAATGTTCGTCACGTACTTTGAAGAACCGCTGAACCTCGGCCGATAAGGATTTGTGTGCCGGCCACGACGATTGCACACAGATTTCGCTTTGTTGCAGTGTGCTATCTTGCAACTGGGACTGCTCAGACTGTTCTCAGGTAATGCACGAAAGAATTTTGAGAACTGCTACAACCTCGTCATACAGCGTTACCTCTTCCTGGAAAGACGACGCGGGCAAGCGTGAGAGTGCGTCCGCCACTTGGTTTTGCGACCCCTTGCGGTACTCAGAGGTATAGTTGTACCGTAGTAGGCGTTCTGTCCATCGCGCTACCCGCAAGGGGCGCCTTTCTGTTCCCTGTGTTGAAAGGAATGCCACCAAGGCTTGAAGATCAGTGAACAACGTGAAGTGGCGTCCCCACAAGTACACGTGCCACCGCTCGCACGCCCAAACACAGGCTAACGCTTCCCGTTCTCGTACCGAATATTTCCTCTCAGCTGGCGAAAGAACTGGGGAAGTGATAGCGACAGTGTGCAGTTTATGTCCGTCCACCTTTTCTAGGACCGCTCCAAGTCCGCACTGTGATGCATCCGTCGACACTAGGACTGGAAAAGATGCATCGAACATTCTCAGTATAGTGCTAGATGCCAGCGCGTCCTTGGTCTTTCTGAAACTAGCGTCTATCTCGTCGGACCAAACTGAATCGCTGCCCCTTTCTTAGCAGGACCCGCATTGCTTCTATCATGTCAGCGAAGTTTGGAATAAACCTGGAATATTATTCGAGTAATCCCAGAAATGATCGAAAGCTGGCTGGATCAGTAGGCGCTGGAGTGTCTCGGATGGAAGCAACCTTTTCCTTCAACGGCACAATACCGTTTGCGGTGATCCTGTGGTACAAGAACGCAAGCTCCGGCGTATCGATGACGCATTTTGTGTTCAGCTTGAGTCCTGCCTCTTTTATGCACCTCAGCTATGCGATAAGATTCGCCATGTTCTCCTCTCTCCCCTTCCAAAACACAATGATGTTATCGATATAGAACAGAACCCCGCTGCAACCTTGCAGAATTTTCGACATCATACTTTAAAAAGCAGATGGTGCTGAAGCGAGCCCAAAACACACGCGCTCAAAACGAAAGAGGCCTCCGTGCGTTGTAAAAGCCGTTAAATCGCGGCTCTCGCGGTGAAGCATAACCTGATGGTAAGCTGTTGCAAGGTTAAGCTTGGACAAGTGGGTTGCCCCACAAGACTATGCAATAGCTCTTCTGTATGAGGGAGGGGAGAGCTATCTGCTAAGACGGCTTCGTTTACCTGTCGTATATCTACACAAAAGCGGATACCTCCATCTTTCTTTTCAACCACAACAATGCGGGACACCCACTCGGTTGCCTCTATTCGCTCAATTACGTCCATTTTTTTCCAAGCGGCGGAGTTCTTCCAATGCTAGTGGCCGCAGTGAGAGCGGCAGGCGCTTAAGTTTTGAAGCAACTGGTTGAACTGTCGACTGTGTTTTGGCGCGGTGAACATAACCCTTCGCGCGGTTAAGTCCTGGATCGAAAATAGCACCAAACACTTCAACTAATTCTGGTGGATAGTGAATGGACTCCTCCGCCGCTGCCTCGACTGCGGTGTGCTCCGTTCGAGCGTTAGTACGCACCGCTCTCGTTTCAGGCACTGTAGTGAAGAGCCATCAATTTGCAGACCAAGCGCCCTGATGGCATCAATACCTAGAAGCGAGGTGCCTTGTTCAACGACATCAAAAAAAACTGTTGTGCCGTTATTGTACGAGAAATCAGCAAAGAAGCAACCACACACTGGAATTGGTTTCTTCGAATAATTCAGTAGTCTAATTCGAGCAGCTGAAAGCGCCGGTCCTTCAAAATGCTGCCTAAATAGGTCATGCGTCAAAATCGAAACTCATGACCCTGAATCCACGAGGAAAGGTAACTTCGTTTCACCAACTTCTTCTGACAAGTAGATTGCGGAAAGAGTGGATGCCGCCACAGCCAGAATGCTCAACACCTCTTCAGTTATCGAATTTTCGCCGTCTAGTTCACGAACCGGAGCGGCGTTTCTGTTGCAGACCGGGCAAAATGACCCATTATACCGCAACCATGACACCGCTTGTTTTTGGTGGGGCAGCGGAATCAAGCAGCGATGTGCCGAGGTGAACCGCAGCGGTAACAATGCGCCTGTTGGCTGGGTGACCGCTTCGAGGGGTCGCCGGAAGAAGGTGCGGGCGGCGGGGTGTTTCCGCGAGAATTTATACGCTTAACATCTGCAGTAGCAAATTCCTTGCAATCATTGGTTGCCTGCTCAAACTGCGTCGCTATAAGTACAGTTAGAGCAAACGAAAGAGAAGACCCTTCAAGCAGCAACCACTCGCGCAAGTTCCGATATAATACGCCCGCAACAAACTGGTCACGCAAGGAATCTTCCTGAGAAGAAAAAGAGCATGTAGCAGAAAGCTTACGTAACGCGGTAACGTACTCATTGATTGCTTCACCGACTTGCTGAACGCGCCTACCGAAACGGTGCCGTTCGACCACAACATTGGTTGTTGTAGTGAAGTGCGCATGCAGCGCTGCGACAGCGGTATCGTACGACGACGCTTCATGCTTTGTCTGAGTAGTGTCTTTGGCAGCTCCAGAATCAGTATCAGTAGTTGTCGGCTCACCGGGTTTAGCGTTAGCCGAAGATTGAAGCGTTAGTGTGTGAAATATGCGCTGGCCTTCGACGCCGAGGCTGTGGAGTAGGAGAGCCTTGCGACGGTCCGGCGCACTGTCCGAAGCACCAGATGCGTGCAGAAAATTTTCGAAGATGCGGATCTATTGCCGCCAGGCAACAGCAGGGCGGCCAGGCGTGGGCAGGAACGGGAGCGGTGGTGCCAGTCTGCAAACACTCATGGCGTGGGAAACAGTCGTCGAAAATGACGAAAATCACGCCCCCTCCTGAACGAGCATCCTGGTCGCCAATGCAGTGACGGCGTACGCCTCCGATGAACGAACGACTAGACAACTTGAGTGCACATCGGAAGAAAAGCCCATTTATTCCAACTTGCGCATGCCTATATACATAAACAACACTGGCGCCACCTGCGGCAGTGATCACGGAACCGACGCCAAATAGACAAATATAAGACAGTAACCACTTAAAACAGCTTTATTGTGAAACCATTAGCATACTGTGTTCATCAAAAGACCGGTGATCATGGCGTACAATGTGTCATCGACAGAGAGTACACAAAGCGTTCTAAACACGGTGCACAAAAACGGCACTCCTCGAAGGCTACATGTTGCTGTCGTCTTTGAAGACTCTGGAGCATCGTTTTAAAGGTGAAAGTCTTTCTTTGGCTAAATAAAGGTGAAACTCCTGTTCTCTTGGTCGGTCAGCCTAAACTATTTGGCCTACAGGGCGGAAGTTATAGGAATTTTGGAACGATATTTTTCTACTGGCAAAACTCTTTTGACATCAAAGCTGTGCAAGCTCTTGGTGGCGCCGCCCTTATGAAGAAACAAATGCAAGCAAATGCAGAGGAAATATGCTACAAGAAGGAAGAAGCCAGCACCGATGCGGGGCCCCATGTAAACCCGACGTAGAAGAAGACAATGAAGAAATACCACATAACTCGATTGCTCGTACTGATATGGGGCCTATGAAATCATCCCTTCATCTGCCATGGTTCGCGTCTTCCATCCAGCCTCGGCGTAACATGTCTCGAAAATACTTTGGTATGGCTCCGGAAGAGGGCAGGGCCCCATTTTCTCTGCTTTATAACAACCGGGAGGATCTGTCATTTACGCAGGTATTCCTGGCTCAGGAGCGTAACGTCATGTACCTCCACCCGACACCGTTCGCGATGGCGAGCAGCTAGATTTAAACGACGAAGAAGATTTAGACGACAACAATGGAGGAGACAAATACGAGCGCAAACCCATTCAAAAGCTAAAGGATCTCAACGACGAGATGCCCTACTGCTTCGAACACAAAGTATCAACACATCGAACAGTTCTGCCACCACATTGGCATGCGGAATGAAGTTACTTGAAGATTCTCATAGCCAGAGGGAGTCGTCCCTCCGTCTTGTACAAGGGGCGCCCCGATCAGAAGTGGGTCTACCTAATCCAACCCTCCATCACCTCCGTGGCTGACTCCAATATGGACAACAGGTCATTATGGAATACTATGCCTGTTCCACGTACGTCGTCGACTACGGGAACAAGGCCAACAGCGGAATGTCTAACTTGCACAAGTCTATGGCGTACATGTTGGAGCAAAGCCGTTACATGTGTTAGCTCGTAGTGCGCATTCAGCTCGCTTTATACATGCTCAAGGCGGCCCCGATTTTGGCCCAGGAAGCCGCGTGGTTTCTCCTAATTCAGCACTTGTCCTAGAATAGTCGGAGAGTCGTTTACATACCGACGTGCTTCCCAGAGGAGCGCCTTGGAGTGCGCAAGACAAACAAGCAGCTCGGCAACCTTCCTGCCAGGTACGGTCGCCAGCTCTGTGGTTTTTCTAGCCTTGCACAACTAGTGCATGCAGCGCAAATTTGTTTCGGAATTTTAATCGGGTATAGTAGTGTAAAAGTTTAAACAGTGGTAACCAAAAACGGAAACAATTACCCATGTATGAGGCAAAATATCGATGCAAATCTCGTACCCGCAGTGTCTTTTATGTAAACCGACGTGTCCACAATTTTCTTGATGGCCAATTGTAGAAGGAGTTGAAAACAGGCTTTAACCTAAAATACAATTTTAATCTTGCGCCCGTTCTAGATTTTAAGGAGTGATTTATAGAATAAACTAACAAAACGTTCCAAACGGAGGCGTGTAGCAGTGCGGATGGCGTAAAATTAACTTGACATTGTTGTTATGTAACTCGAAACTTGCAAGCACTACGCACCCCGAAGGTATTCAGCATTTGCGAAGCTCTCACAGATGTATATGCGTTCAAAACAATCCAGGAGCGAATGAACAGCGGCTCTCAACGATGAAAGCGTTGGAAGTTGTCTCGTAGACAAACGTTGTGAAACGCACATAAGTTGTAAGGGGCGTAATGTTTCCCTTATAAAATTTCTCTTGGGAAGAGTCGACAGCCTGTGCTGCGGCTGTGTATAATACCACATCCCCAATTTGAACGTGTCTCCTGACCGAGGCTGTCCACGCAGTACCTTTGATTGATTACCACTCAGAGTAAAAGTTTGTGGATTTTAATTCGCTGACGTTTACCATACTGTCATTATGCAAAAAATACTGGAAATATACGAGAATTGAATTTTTGAATTTCCACAGAAACACGGAGGAAGGCTGAGTGAAGCACTGCACCATCAAATAGAATAGTATCATAAAAATAGGGAGAGAGGAGGTAATAGGGAAGCATGATTAGACTGCGAAAACTTTACTCGTATACTGGTGTTTTGTGAGGACAAGAGCAGTTGGAATACCCAATATTTTGCGCGTTAAAAAAACGAGCACGAATTTTTGTGAAATATATTTAACATGTTAGGAATGCAAAGCTTACAGTTTCATTGGTTGGAATACAGTAAACGTACACATATTACAACAAACGAACATATTGCTTAAAATAAACCTACCAGCGTAACGATGTTCAAAACTCCCGTACCTAGGCAACAGGAAAGTTTAGTATGCGAAGAATGACTAACCGTTACGCCATAAAATGGAAACTAGGCTTAGCGATAGCGGAACATTCTAAACTGCTGTGGCTTTTGTATCTTTTCTGTGGCGTTTCTGCGTATCTATAGCCGTGCATCTCCCAATTACAAAGCCCCCGAACTTTGCACCAAAAAAAGTTGTGAAATACAATCCAACACTCTGCAATTATGCTGTCTTATAAATTTAATTACCACAACAACCCCATGGTTTTTGTTAGCTTAGTTTTAAGTGCATACACTCTGCCTTCTTGGAAAACTGCTTTCTTCTGAAGAAAGTAAGTCAATTTTAAAAGTGTGATACACCAAAACAACGTTTAGGTAGGTGTAAGCATTGTGGCTCTTTGTCATAAGGAAGAACAGCAAGTCGCAGTTTGCCTGGATAGCGTGTAACAAAAACAGCGAATAATCATAGGTTGATTAAAGCGGAGTCCTTACATACACGCGAGTGCGGCCCAGCTAGACCTGCTGCGTTCGCTTTAGTTTTTTAGCAGTAGTTGACAGCTTTTGCTTCCTTTCTGGCATGCCCTTTTTTTAGGCACCACAACTGGTTCTCCGCTGCCTGCAATTCCTGACGTGGTACTTTATTCGGCGTTCTAGCAGAAAGCCCTGTTCCCAAGGGGTAAGCAATTTTTTGGCGCTTTTCTGCTCGACGCTTTCTCCTCCTGATAAATCACGAGCCCGCTTCCCATTTACGGTTTCTCCGGTCATTGCGCACAATTTTTGTTCGTAGCATGCGTTCATTTGGTCGTTGCACGCGGGCGGTGAAGCCATATAATACAAGAAAAAGTCGTTTTCGCCATGTGCGACTTGCGCCGAGGCATGCCTTCCTATCCATTGCTTCATGTTTATGTTTTTGCTTTAGGCTTTGCTTTGCTCTTTCTCCCTTCTTTACAGCAGTTCTTTCGTTACACTCTTCTGTCATGCCGTTTCCTCATCTCTGAATGAATGATCCCTCCGTGTTCCATTTCTCTGGTAACATTTTCGGCTACTCCAGTTTCTTCTCATTCTCGTCGCAGCACCGTCTATTTTTCTCTTCTTGTTACATTATTTTTTCTCGCGTCCTTTCTAGTTCTGATTTTTCTTTACTTACTGATTCCGGGATTTTAAGTGGAACAAGTGCTTATTTAAGGCGCCATGATTACATTGTTTTTGGTTATTTTCTCTATTCCTTCCAGCAAGTTGCTAAAATTTATATTCCACGGTTTTTAACCCAAATTGTGGCATAAGCTAAACAAGGCTGGCTGGGGTTCAATTCACGCGGGCAACTGGCTGGCTAAGGCGTCTTGCTGTTGCGCACGCGAACGCTGGACGGATCATGACAACACAGACCATTTTTCAGTAGTGGGAAAACAAAACCGTTCCATATGGGAGGTTTAGAAATGCCTTGAACATCACCAATTGGTGTAAACTATTCCGTTATTTCTCACAACGACCTGAATATTAACCACGACGTAAGGTATTTGCACGATTCTAGCGCGCCCCGGTTCGAAAGGCGCGGAAGAATTCAACACTCCGGAACAACAAAAATAACATTGTGCCGTTTCTAACGCGCACACAAAGTAATGCCCCAGACAGCCGAACAAAATTGCACAAAACATTGAAATAAACACACATCGGCCCGCGTTGCAGGCAGCTGTAGCAGTTCTTTGAGGCTTTGCACTAAAAAATGTGATCCATTTGTTTTTCACGTCGCGAACATGCGACTTTGGGACTCCTAAGGCACAGAGCACTGCCCCTATCATTCTGGTTTCCCCCATATAAATATTTTGCATTTAATTGAAGAAACATAATTATATCGTTCTTTCTTTTCGATCTTGGCACATACGAAATTGACCCAGCTTCCATCTGCGCACACCAGAGCGACTTCGCAAAAAAAGTATATACAGAACAAAGAACGCCCCAGGAATTGTCAAATGGAGTTCACTAGAGTTATACTATCCGATACTACTTGCTTATATTCATTCCAAATGGCTGGGCGTTATTAATAACCCGCTTTTTTTGCTATCGGGTTGGCTGTTTCGGTTGTGAGTGTCACTACAACGCGCTGGTTTTCTTTATTGTATCATTTCACAAAACAACGTGCGTGCTACATTTGTGCAAATACCGCTGTATCTAGGTTTCAAGCGAACAGACCATTCTACGTGCCTTTCCCCGGCCCAAACAATACCTGAGCGCTGTTACAATATAAAGAATAAGATAACCTTCACTCCTTATCCAAACAGAGGAAGCTGGTTAGCTCCAGTTTAGCTCTGCGCCAATTACGCCAGCAATCTCGCAACGAACAAGCACTTTTCAGGTGTGTGGCGTGCAGCTTTTAATGGTTCTTCGTGAATTCCGCAGATACGTAAACTGTATTGTTCGGCACTTCCTTTATACCTTCTTACTTGATCAGTTAACATCCAATTAAACATTTTGGAGCTGTGTCAGCTGTCTAGTTACGTTTTGTACAAACAGTTTGCATGAAATGTTCTTCTGTATTGTGAGAATATCCTGAGCGGACGCACGCCAATGTACAATCACGATATGTTCAGTGTATTAACAACTGATCAAGCTATCAGACATATTTTGGTAAATCTCTTAAGATCTTTTCATAATGTAAGCCCTTGCCGGTTCTTTAACACAAAAAACGCTTCTGGCGTCGTACTGTAGGTCTCCTTGTTTTCTATTACACATCCTTTATGTTGTACGAAGCATAATGAATTTTCACCCCGTTGACCTGATATTTACCACTCAGGTTGTTGAACCTTAATTTTTTATCGTTACCACACCGAGTGATAGACTCTTTTATGGGCCGGCGGCTTTGAAACCTGCAAAACCTTTCTGCAAATACCTATACCAACAAAGGTGGTGCAGTGTTAGACGTGCGCTAGAGTTACCGCTTTTGCATCAAAGCACACACGCATACGTGGGCTTCACATTTGCTATACCCGTGCTACACGGCAACTTTCGATTTGCAGTTGAAACGTCACACCGTAAAGTACGCCCTATGTATTTACAATGGGCGCTCAATAGACAATTGGTTCAAAGGCCTTCGGAAGGCTTTTGAAATGTCCGTGTAGCACAGATATTAGATGCACCTCAACACCTTGTATAGCTAATTTGTTTCTTAAGGAGAGGTTCATTCACCAGATGACCAAGGCTCTTGTTTATGTGCAGGGAGAACTACTTTTGCCAATTTTTCTGGCCGCTCGTGAATGTATACGTTGCAATTTAGGAGCCGAATCTCCCGATAGAATAATCAATAATCAATATTCTAAGGTCACTTTATTCATCTTTCATAATGTCAGTGGCCCTCGCTTGGTCGCCTGATACACATTGTACGGCTTTTGGGCACTCCCAAGTGTTCCTGCGTGATTACTTTGATACCACCCGCAATAAAACAAACGTCGCCTCCATCTAAACGACATTACGCCAATAAAGAGAAATGGTTCGTCGGATTGCCATTATATGCTGGAGAGCTTAGATTACCGCAGCAACTTGAAATAAAACACGAAAATATCAGGCCGACAAAAAGCGTTCGAATGAGCACACAGTCGAGGTGCCAAAAATTTTGCTGCAGGATACCTTCCCTAGCGTGAAAAATTGCTGATATTGATTTGAAAAAAAATTTGCAGTAAAACAACGAACGGCTCAAATAGCTATTGCCTCCAATAAAAATACCCGAAGAAGGGCTCAAAAAGACCTAAAACGAATATACAATGTGATAGCACTAACGCTTCCGTGCCTGCGAAAATGTTCTATCAAACAAATTAGGATCACAAAAGCCAGTCAGACCTCCTTGCAGAAGACATGTACAACGTTTCATCCTAAATGGAAGTTGAGAGAAAAAGCTACTCTCAGTGGCAACCGTTGTGGCGGCTACATCTCCAGACAGTTTTTTGAAGACAGGATGTCAGCTCACAGTGCAAAGTATAAATTCAAAACGTTTTTCTGAATAGTTGACTGCGGGAATAACAAAAACACGCTCAGAACAACACTTGTCGGCATACGGGGGCCCATAGTATCTGTTCTTGGGAGCTGAAAACTGAAAGTTAAAACCTAGACATGGGTAATAGGTACTGTAAGTGTACGTAGTGTAAGTAGGGTATTGGGTATTCGGTAGTGCCATCGGGAAGAACGTTTACTTTTTGTGCACTCAATTTTTAACACGAAAGTGCTTTATTCAGGGATACACAAACATATCACTGACGTCATATCAGCCACGGAAATGACGCCAGTAAAACGAAGCCAGCGGCCTGTAAAGGGCGCACCTCTGCACACAGGGTGTTCTTGTAGGGAAGCAACCTTTAGTACTAAAGAGTATGTTATACTTAGGGTATTTTGTTTTGGGTTTTATAATTTAACACTAAAGTGTTTTATGACGGGAAACACAGAGCTTTCGCTGACGTCATATCGTCAGGGAAAGGACACCAGCACACCTTTGCCGAAAGGACCCGCCAGGTGGACGTCGCTCGCCAAGCACACCCACAATACAGCCGCCGACTTGCAAAACATGCTCAGCTGCAGATTTCGCTGCACATTTCACTTTCGTGTTTTACCGATTCCTATGACAGAGGAATCAACCACATTTTTCTGTTTTTATTTTCCTTTCAGTGTCTGGCGCTGCTGCTCCCCTCCGGATTTTGTAAGTCGGAAGATAACATTCTGGAACGAAATTTTAAGGCGAAATCATTCTTATTTGAACCAATTGCGTCCTGTCAAGAGGCAAGGCATTCACCAATGAACCGCTTGTTACATTGAAAAAGTCGGATAAGTTCTCTGGACACATGGTGCCTGCTTGAAATCGGGTTTCCATTGTGTCAAAACTGTTGCTTAAAATCGTCAAACAAGAACGGCTCTAGATAAGACAGTGCATGCATCGATCATGAAGAAGGAGTGCAATAGTGTACCTTTATCTCATAATCACCCATTGATATAAATAAAGATTGTCCGTGGATGCGTTTAGCTACTGGGCGAAAAATCGTTCATCGGTTCGTTCTTCGTGTGTGATTTCAGGCTTTGAATGTTTGAGTATTGATTGGCCGTACTTTCGTGGAACATTGTACCTAAGTTTAGCTACGGTTAATGAGGAACTTTTGAAGCAGTTTTATTGTGAGAAAGCTATCGTGCTTCTCTCACCGTTGTTTGGAAGGGATGGTAAAGTTATTTACGAAGCAGGAACAAAACATATCACACGATGCTGACATGAAAGCAGTAAAAATAACAAGACGTTATTTATGCTTCTTATCACGGTACATTGTATCGAACATAAAAGCTCTTCCAAAGACCTTCGTCCATCGACTTGGTATTTGCATACCAGCGGCTTACCTTCAAGCTGTAATGCCTCTTTATATTCCTCATAAAAAAGAGGAACATGGGTATGCTGCATTTAAAGCCATGGTATGTTGAGTAAGCTACGGAGCTGTACTAGAAAAAAAAACACTTGTGGTGTCTAGGGCTCTAGGATGATATTTACCACTACGCTGAAGAAGAAACGGGTGCTTTTATTCTTGCTGCTTTCTATATTTCAGGCACCTGAATTTTAGGCGCACACCAAGGAGCTTCGGATCTTATGAACTGGCTCTTCTCCTATAGTTCAGTTTTGTTTTCAGCTTAGTGCTCAAACTGAGCTCACCTTCGTAGTCCTACCACAAATATAATTGCGTGTGGCCTGTGCAAAGCCTTGCGGCGTATGTATTTTCAGGTATTTGTCGTGTTTGTCAATAATGTAAATATCATTCTTGTGTGAGTGCCTTTATTGCTCGTTTACTTTGCATATCCCATGCACATTCAGCTAACTAAACACTGTATTTCAGGCGTCTTAATTCATATCCATATTATGGACAGTGATGTCGATTCGGTGTAAATTATGGATTTTTTTTCAATATTCCACCCCGGTATTTTCATAAAAGCTCGAAGATGGTTATTTTGATTTCGAGTTACAAATCGCACTGTTGGCACAGTAATTTTTTGTTTACCCTGAATGATCATGCGTGTTGTGGATATTTCGGCTTTAGTTCAGTGACCAAGAATGCCTTGTTTCCTGAGAAATTTTTTGGGCTAGTATTCGTCTCCACCGTTTCGTCTTCATTCGTCCAGAACATCATTTCTGAGCATTAGGTGAAAGACAAGCAGGAGAGGCTTTAGGGAAAATGGCGAGGGTCACGTGAACTCGGGTTCCGGCTCGCTATGAGGGCATGTGACGAGCTAGCATTTCTGCCTGCGGTTTCGTCTCTATTCTTTTCAAAACATTGAATTGCACGTCACGAGCCGTCAGAGCGAGTAAGGGCCCGACTTCACTCGATCCTCGCCATCTTCTTGAAAGCCTCTTCTCGTTGTCGTTCACTTGTCCACAAATATTTTAATACAATAACAAAGGTTTTCTAAAGCCATGCGGGCATGACCAAGTAGGTTAACTTGGTCATTAAAGCCTGCCCTGTGCGACCCTCATTGTGTTACCTCCTGGGGCCAGAAGAAAGGGGTAGAAACAGCACTCCCGAAACTGTTCGGCAATGAAATTGGTTTGCGCAGTGTACAGGTAGCTAGCTGACGTCATATTTATCACTATTCCCTAAAATGTACGAAATTCATTACATTGAATACCAGTGCACATGCAGAGGTGTTCAATTTACAAAATTTGTTTTATTGGCCGTCGTTTTGTTTATACCCAAAAATTGTACAATCTGCAAGCCTCAGTGAAAAGGGTTTATCAAGACGTTTCAGTGAACTAACCATATTTACGTGCCCTGTCGGTTTGGTTATTCTTTTTAAAAGGAAATAAAGAACCCCTAACCCTAGATATAAACCAATGCCTCGAATCAATTTTTCTTGGGTATATCTGAATACTAGGTCCAAGGTGTGTTTATCTTACGTTTGTATTTAAAGAATTTCACTCTCTGCTCAATGGCTAAGTTCAAAAGTTCGCGTAAACAGTAGTGTTTGCAGTGGCAAAGGGTGAGTAATTTTTGTCAAGAGCCTAAAAAGAGCACAAAACTACATTCTTTTGCTGATTGCGGTACCCTTTAGAGTAAAGAAACAAAACAATTGAGCAATTCATTAGGGGCTGCCTTGAGGAACAACTTTATCCAGGCATCATTAGCAGCTGAAAACAGTTCGAACTGATCCTACAGGGCGTAATCATTTGGTGGGGATTTCTTTTCAGTTGGTTGGACACAGCCGCTAATTGCAGCCGCGTAAGCGAACCTGGTGGAGACCCTAACGATATTTCGTCTCTTGATTGCTTCCCGCCAACATACAGGGTAGTCCTTCTAATCAGCACTACCGAAAGGGATGACGGTAAAGCGCGCACAACGACGGCTTCTTCTTTGTGGGAGAGCATTCCCTAATTGTTTACAGTTTCTCTGTAAGCTGCGGTTCTATGTATATGGCTTATTCTACTGTCGTTAAAAATAGCGATAAATGCTCCGTAAAAATTCCTACACTTCGGAAGGAAGGGTAGCTGAACGAAATAGATGGCTTTCTTCCCACAATGTAGGAAACCTAATTGAGTAGTATGAAAGGTCTGGTAAGCGTGTTCTTGGAGAAGATGTCGAGCTAAAACGTGAATATAGCTGACGTGGTGTTTTTGAAGGGGATATTTAAACCGCGCTTTTATCGGCTGCTCTTCCTATCTTCCTACGGTGTAATTGATAGCATGACTGGTGGCATCATGCGTGCTCTTTTGAGGAAGTACGCGACCCCAAGTTTATACTCCTGCAAAAGTAACTGCACTGGATGGGCGGGAACCCGAAGTTGATAAAGAAGATTCCGAAATAGGCCTATACTAGAAAATATTGATAGGCATAATTCATTCGCGATTGCTGCTTTAGAAAGGGGAGTACTAATTGCTGCATAGACTTGTTCTTGTAGGGTGTGGTTTTAAAATGTTAACGTTTGTAGGGATTATCACAAAGAGGCTCTCACGGGGCAGCGAGGCACGTCCTATTGGATGGCTGCAAATTATTTTGACCACCTGGGGATGTTTATCCTGGGCCGAAATCCCGAAACACGGGCGTAATTTACTCTTGTCTCCATCTGAAGAGCAGCCGGTGTGGTCCCGTCTTGGGCTCAGCAGCACAAGGCCTTAGCAACTGAGCAACGGCGGTAGTTTGTGCGCATAAGCGTGTGCTTCCGCGCGTGTGTGTCTGTATTGCGTGTTTTTCCCTAGATACAGAACGTAGTGGTTCCGGCAGTACCCATTTAAAAAAATTGCGTCATCCAACGCCCGTGTAATTCGAATTTGGGGATTCATTGGTTTTTATGTTTGTGCCCTACGATGGATTGTGTGCAGTCAGCATTACGAGTAGGATATAGGTGGTATTCTTCGAAAACTTTAGCTGCCAATTTCTTCGCTTGGAAGCTCTGGAAACGGCCACAGACATGGCCGATGCGCCACGGACATGGCGAGGCTTGTGCCACTGCGCTCGCACGCATAAGAAAAAACAAACACCGGCGTGCGGAGCCTGCTCTGTTTCAATCCGATTCTAAACGGTTGTGTCAACAGAGATGTTATTATTCGCACTTACATTTGACTCGAGGCAGTATTTCAGTTCCGTGAGGTAGAGTTTCTTAGCGTGCAACACCGTCATGTGCTTTGCACGCAGAAGTACCGCCATCCCGTGGAGCCCCATATAACGAGTGACATCGCACTCACACGGCTGCCTGCATGCGCACCTCGCCAGTGAATACAGGCAATAGATTAACGGCAGAGGTTTGTAGCGTGAGCTACACTGGCGAGTTTGAGATGTTTCGCGTTGGTCCAGGAGAGCCGTGCTGCGCTTGCGCGAGGAGCGATGACGTCGCACGGCGCACAGAACGTACCTCGCTGCCCGGCGTCTCTCACACACCCCACACGCCCAGCGTCTTCTCCGACCTCCGTTCCTGCACGTGGCGGCCCGGTCAACTTGATGATCATGCGAGGGGTGGCCGGGTGTGGAACCGATAGCTCCTGCGTTGCAGCAACACCGGCGTGCGCCTGTGGAACCAGCTTTGCTCTGGGGTGACGCTGCGTCGGAGTCGCTTGATAAATATACTTGTGTCTCATAATGCGCATACGGTGTGTGTCATTGAAGCAGCAGTAGCCATGATAATCAAGCTAATTCTAGACAACCAGGAAAGCAAAGAATAACGAGCCGAACCTTTGTTCATGCTTCGTATATCCTGGCATAGCCGAGCTAAGCCACTGCTAATTTTTAACGCAGTCACGTGCACGTGTAAAAGTTGGTCAACGATTCAGGTATGTAGGTCTTTAAACCGGGAATTGTAGCCAAAGAAGAATTCAAAAGAAACGAAAATATGCGGTGTTGTATTACAGATACAACCAATAAAATACCCTCGTAACCGAATTCGGTCCTTATGAGTACATCGTATTTTTTTTATTTCCAATACTATAGCCCTTGCGCGCTCCCACAAGGGTGGGAAAAATCTTGGTAGAACACGTACGGCTAGTTTTTTTATGCAATGAACTATGCATTTACCAAGCACATAACAGCAGTTCATGCTGAAATGAACAAATTCTATTGGGTCCGTAAATATATGAGCGTAAATGAGGACGAAAGATGTAGGAGGCTGCAAGCGCTCCGTATAACTCCGTGGTGAGTGCTCAGGCGGCTTTTAAAGATTTATTTTGTATAAGGTAAGCTAAAATTACGTGAAAACATTAGGTATATTTTAAGGTGATAGTGCCGTATGGAGACCCCCAGTGTGAATTGAGGCACGGGGTTGTCTCAAGACGTTCGCTTGAATTCACAGGCTGCGCATATTAGGTTATAATCGGTGCCCTGTCGACGACACACAAAAATGTTTATCACAATGGCCCCATTGAGACCCACGCTTGTAGTGGGAATTTCTCTGGTGCGCTTCCTCGCCAGCAGTAGCTCTTCATGCTAGGGCTTCCCTAATTGTTGAGGTGGACATCACATACCGGACATAAACGTGGCTTTCCAGCATGTTATTGGCGGTTCATTGATAGACAGAAGGTTGCCGCGTGGTCGCTCAAGCCCTCCACATGGGGTTGGTTCTCGTAAATACCCAATCAGCTTTCATTGGAGCGTACAACCAGGAGGGGGCTGTGCGGTGGAGGTGTCGTTGCCGGCTGGAACTACACCAGATATATCGGCCTGAGAAAACACTCACTGAATGAGCGGCTCGGTTAGAATGTGTACTCTAAAATGGCAGCCTGGACACCAGTGAAACGACCGTATTTTCAGGCGGAAGATGTAGAGGGATCACCAGGTGTCTAAACCACCCTCACAACACGCTGATCTTCTGTAATAATATTTAAAAACAAAAATAAAATAGCATTTTATAACATATGTTATTCTTTATTCAGCACCTGATTGAAAAAAAAACCGGAAAACGCACATGCCTAAGTCAATAGCGAACTCGGTAATACGGCCCGGCGTGTTAAGGAAGGCCTTGTGGTTGCATTGTACGTATTAAGATATTGATCACATGTTTTGCAGGGTGTCAAGCAAATCAGAAGTATACACTAAATGGTGCAGTGAGAACAGTTCAGACTACTAAAACACTGGAACTATATTTTTGCATTTAAAAATACTGTGGGTTATATCGATAAATAGAAGTCTTTAATAACTTTTGCTGAGCCAACCACTTCACCATTCCGCTCAAACTTCACCCAAAGGTCGAATGTTTTAGTCTATTTTGTTTGGCACTGGGAAACCTGACGCTACTTATCTGTTTACTTAAAAAACAATATTGGGGAAGCTTTCACTTATATGCGCAAGGACTGAACCGTAGCGAAACTGCGGGATTTATTTTTACGTAAGCAGTAAAAGCATTGTGATGAAAGGCCACGTGAGTGATTCACCGAGCTATTGAACCAGCATGAACAGCAGCGGCGACGACAATGAAGAAGGGCTGTGCGCGGGAGTTATCGCGGAAGCTGGAACAAAGACGGATGAAAGCCAAGCGGCGGAACCGGTCACAGTTACGTGGAAACGACGCCGTGGGACGCCTGCCTCACGGGCCACCTTGAGGAAGACCGTCGCTGATGATGATGGTTGGATGTTTATGGCGCAAGGCGAACTAGGGAAAAGTGAGGAAAACAGTGGTTATGTATGAGGGGTGAATACAAAGTAAAATCACTTAGCAAAAATTAGAACTAAATAAAGTAAGTGGCAATGATGATGTCTGGTGTAGAAGGCGAGGTGGTGATTGTGCGTGGAATAAAATTAAGTCTATAAAACTATGCGTGATAGGAAATGAGGTATAAATATTTGATTTGACTAAGAAACGTAAATGTGCGTTGCAGAAGAATCATGGGATCATCCGCTAAAAACAATGCTGGTTGTAGTGGAATTTGGTGTCTGTAAAGTTCAGGGAAGTGTTGCGTATTGTTGTGTGGAGTACTTTGCATGTAATTAGAATATGACTTCTGAATGTGCCCTCCCCACACCTGCTACGCAAAGGTCCTGGAGATCCAGTCAGCAGATAGGAGTGTGTCGCGTGTGTGTGGCCCATCAGTAATCTAGCTGGGGCAACTTCGATGAATCTGTTGTGAGTCAGTAGTGCATGGTCCTAGGTGTGGTTTTATTAGGTGTAACTTGTTGTCTGTCTAGGTCGGTGTAGGATATTTTTGTTATATCATCTGTGTTCGTGCGTTTGGCGCTGGTGTGCCCACGGCTGACGTTCCGTTCTTGCTGTTGGGTGCTGCAGTTTCTTGTTCAGCATGGCTTCCAGCCTCTTACGCAGACTACACACTTCGTGGCCATCTGTCTACGCGTCCAGGCTGCTGTTGGTAGCGGTAAAATAATATCGCGACGGAACGTGAGCTGACTTGCTTATCGGGCATTGCTTTTGGACCTTCCGAACTGCCACACTACCTTGTGTTCCTTCGAACTGTTGGCTATGCTTTCGGTGCGAACCAAACCCGTCCTGTCAATAGCGTCTTGTCGTATACTAGACTCACGTCCTGCGCTTGCCCTTCATCCTTTTGAATATAATATCCAACTTGTTAACAGCGTTCGTCTCTGCCTGCGTAGTCCTTTGACCGTGGCGAGCCTCATACCGAAGCAAATAAAAGCACCTTCCATGGCGACTGGCTTTTTTTGTGTGCGATCCCACTATCGCTTTTTTTGTGGCGCAACGGCCAAGACCCAAGCAACTGGTTGTGACTGGTTGTGTCCCATATTTAAGGGTTTGATTTGTTAGAGTTGGGTGTACCATAATTTAAAAAGACTTAGCCAAATTGTTATGACAATACCTCAGTGAAAGGCACTTAGGGGAGTCTTCCATCAAAAGTTTCGTCCTTTACTGGCTTTTTTTGTGTGTATATTTCCCGATCCCTGTAAAAGTTTGGAAAATTAACTACAGCACGCATCTTAAAGGGTGGGGAAGTGGTTTTGAAAGGGGGTAAATGGTTGTTTTTTAAACTTTTTTTGTGGTAAAAAAATTTTCGCAACGGCAACAAAGACGCTCGCGCTGTGCCGCCCACAGAGCGGAAGTAGCCTAAGCGGCGTGCGCCGCCGCAGCTGTGTCCCACTGGTTGTAAGCAGACGTCGCCCTTTATTATCTCGTTGTGTCGTATCTGACTTCCCTAAAGCGGCTCCTACATATTTAACCCGTGCGCCCGTGGCTCCTACATTGTTTGAGGCGGCCGGGTCGTCGGGTGCTTGTTACGCGAAGAGAGTTGGGACCCATTATTGTATGGGACCGCACAGCCACTTCTTGCTCGTTTTAATTTAAAACACGAGCTAAGAAGAAATCAAGCAAGCTGAAATTGCGGCGGGAACCAACTCGCCGGTCGTGCATTGTACGCGCACGAAACGGCTCGCACAAGACATGCCGCGGCAGCGACCGCTCTTCGCTGCCGGCCTCAAGGCCGTCGCCAAAAGCAAGTACGAGATAATGGATGAATAGTGTGGTGAAAAAAGTAAACAATATATTCGAATTTGTAGTCAACCGGTCGCGCAGCGCGTCGTCGGGTGCCCGAGCACCCACGATGGATGGCTCTCTTAGGGGAGTCGTTATCGAGAAATGGGATGATAGGGCGGTGAAAAATGTTTTAAGGATGTGCGGTATAACAAGCCTTAGTGCTTAAAAGAGCAATGGTTCAAGTTTTCAAAGTATCGGCGACAACGTTTTGGTTTACCTTTCGGGTGACCACAAAACAGTTCGGTTTCCTTTAAATGACGGGTGACGGCCGCGCAGCGACACGGCACAGCAACCTGAAGCGGGGTTCGCGACCGGCGCTCTGTTAAGCAACGCAGCTTGCAAAAACAAAGGCCCGAGAAGGGATGTTTCGAAAAAAAAAATGACTGGTGGTAAAATGAAACAAATATGAAATGGAATCAGGCGAACATCTTCCTAGTCGCCGCGAGTACTTGTTGCGATTTCCCTTTTATTGTAAGGAAAGATTGTGCCCTCCATTCACCAAAGCTCTTGCCCGTTCTGCGGGAAGGGTTTGAGATTTATTGCACTAAAACAGAGCCGGTAAAAGTTTGCCAATTCCGACAATTACCGTGCCCCCGTGCGGTACTACATGGTTTGGGTATATTTACACATAAAATAAACGCATTACTTAAGCCCCCAAAACAAAATTTTTTTTTGGTGACGTGACGCCCACAGCTGTTGCATCGTGGCTGTGGTGCTCCACTTAGATGGTGGCTGTGAGTACCATATGTATGGAGTACACGTATTCTGCACACGTACACTTCTGTTGTTCTGTGAAACTTTTCTGTGTAATAGCTGCCTATTGGGGTTAGCTGGTGTGGAGTTTTTTGTCTGTCTGGGTGTCACGGTGTTGCTGCCAGTGGTTTCGTAGTGCCTTGCGAACAAGCGGTTTTCTGTCAAGATATGGCTGGTGAGGAACACCGATTACACCGCGCAGTGCTACTGCAGAAGTACTCTGGTCAGCAAGCTTATTGCCAGGCATTCTGCTGTGTCCAGGCACCCGAGACCCTAGAATAATGGTCTGTTTTAAAGCATACGCTGATATGACCTCTTTAATGACTTCATTCAATAACCAGCTTTTACTTTTTTGCCTTACCGTGACCCTGTTAAAACGCTCAAGGAGTCTGTATTATAATGGATTGTGGTGTCTTTGCTTGTGTTATATGTTCTAGTTTTCAGCGGTTTTATTTTTGGCAGGATGTCTGTAAATCCGCTCTTATTTCTAGTAATAATACACCCTTACTTATTTTTTCGGATTTCGTCGATTTTTTTATTATTCAAGGTACCTTACAGGCCCAGCAGGGCATTGAGTAAGAGGGGCTTGTGGAGGAAATCACACCAAAATAACGAACAAGGGTTATACAATAATTAGTCATGTCATATACAGATATCAACAAGTCAAGTAAGGTGTGAAAAAATGAAAAAAAAAGAACTTTATCACATCATCGTAACAACGGCAAGAGAATTATACAAAAATTAAGAACATCATCAAGTAAAACACAATGCGAAACTAAGAAAAAAACCGATGCGGACGGAATAATTCCTGTTCAATCTGAAAAATGGATCTGAAAGTGAGTGACGGAATGACGGAATTTCCGGGTTCCGGGTCAGCGAGTCAGCGACGCGATGGTATCAGGAAGATCATTCCATGAGCAGATAGCACGTGGAAGAGCGGATGAATTAAATGCGTTGGTGGTGCCGTACATGCGTGCGAAGCTACGTTGGTTAAATAATCTGTGTGATGTGGAAACAGGGGTTATAATGCGCAAAGGGGAATAGCTGGTGCTATGAATGTATTTGTGAAAAATGCACAGGAGAGCGATTTGCCGGCGCAGATGCAGTGTTTCTAGTGAAAGATCGTGTTTTATTTTTGTTATTGTTATACTACAGCCAAAGTTATATGACTTGGTTATAAACCGTGCAGCCCGATTCTGCACTGCTTCTATTTTTTCAATTAAGTAATTTTGGTAGGGGGACAAACAAACGGAAGAAGTGAACTTTAACTGTGGTAGTACGTAAGTTTTATAGGCTAGTTGACGAATATTAGAGGGCGCAGCATGCAGATTTCGACGTAAGTATCACAGTGATCGCGAAGCTTTAGCGCATATGGACGTTAATGTGGGTGGAACAACGAAAGGTTAGCCCTTAAGAGCACGCCTAGGTATTTATATTTTAAAGCGTCAGTAATTAAATGGTTGTTTAGGAAGTACGAAAAATTAGAGTTAACGCGTTTTCGGCTGAAAGAAATGTTTTGGCATTTCGTTAAGTTCACCGACATTTGCCACGTATTGCACCAGTCGCAGATAGCCTTTAAGTCATTTTGAAGCGTTACATGGTCACTAGGGTTATTTATTTTCCGGTAGATTATGCAATCGTCAGCAAAAAGTCGCATGCAAGGTGTTACGCGAGAAGGTAGGTCATTAATAAATATTAAAAAAGTAAGGGGCCAAGAACGCTGCCTTGAGGCACACCAGAGGTGACAGGGGAAAGCGGCGAAGTAGAACCATTAACCACCGTGAACTGTTCACGCATGGAAAGGAAGTTACGAAGCCAAGATAAAGTTAAAGAATCTAATCGGAGCGTGGATTTTTTACTGATTAAACGGCAGTGGGCTACACGATCAAACGCTTTGGAAAAATCCAGGAAGATACAATCAGTTTACGAGTTACTGTTCATGTTATTGTGTAAGGTCCGTGGTGAATTCAAAAAGCTGGCGTATCTAAAGAAAAAAGCCTTTTCCTAAAACCCTGCTGGTTAGCGAAAAAGAATTTATTGGTCTTCAAGATGACAGTAAATGTTAGAAGCGTAATGTGCTCCAGCATCTTACAGCAGATACACGTTAGCGAAATTTGGCGGTAGTTGTCCGGTGAGTTTTTATTACCCGATTTATGTATCGGCACGATTTTACCTATTTTCCAGTCCCTAGGCAACTGGCTAGAAGATAATGACTGCGTGAATATGTGATATAAGATCACACTTGAAATTGATTTCGTGTTTTTTAAAAGGTTTGAGTTTATGTTATCTACTCCTGCCTTATCTACTCCTTGAGTTTATGTTATCTACTTCAAGGAGCTTTTATAAGCAGTAAAGAACAGGTTTATCTGCGGAGATTTGTTAGTATCTAAATTTACAAAACCTGTTGCGCGTAGATAAATTTTGGAATTTGTGCGGAAAACTTCATTTCTTGCCTCAAGGTAAAACAGGAATATGTATTGTTCATACATTAGGCTATTCAAGTTGAAGGGGGGGGGGCACATTATCTTTAATGAATTCCGTATTATTCCAGTCTACGCCTAATTTTCATCTTTTTTGTGTTAAAGATTAGCTATGGCTACCTACGAAAGTACAAGATAGTAATTACGTCGATTATATTTTGATTGTCCAGTCTGAATTGCTATATGACTGCTTCGGTGTTAAATATTATCGTTGGCTTCTTCATGTCCAACTTTATATTTAATACTTACTATTAAAAATTCAGTGTTTCGCCGACCACCCATAGCCTACGCTATAAGAAGATGTTGTGCACAAACTCCCACCAGATTATGATTCCCCGCGTAAAACTTTAAAATCAAGGCAAACGAAGCACCGTGTGTTGGTAAGAACCATTATGTACATAAAATGTCCCATGGAACCGCCCTTGATGTGATCTTTGGTCTAGGAGGAGCAGGTAGATGACGTCGCCCTGTCCGCATGGCGATATCAGTGCTGATTCTCACACTACCCTTCTTTTACTCTTCACCTTTAGTTCTCTCTCTTAAGCCTTCTTTATACTCTTACTAAACATGTTCTCAATAACGCCTACGCGACCGTGTCCTCCTCTTCGAATATCTACATTGATATGCAGAACTGGTCGATTTTATGCGTTTCGTTGAGAACCTCTAGCATTTGACAATGACGGAGACATAACGCGGTAACTTAAAAATGTGGGTTGATCCTTCGCAAATAGAAATGGGAAAAACAAAAATTCAAATGTGCCTTTACAGGCGCGTTTGCATGTTTATTGTGAAACCAATATGCACTTGCACGTCGTATTTATATTTTCTTGGTGTGACATCGTTAGACGCATCAACATTAGGACACTGGTATTACACGTGCCGGAGCGCTCCGTAAATTCGATTGAAACCCTAGGCGCTCGCAAACCGTGCGAACGAAACCGAATGGGTTGTCAGCGAATTGTTTGGTGATGTCACAGTACGCTATAGAGAAAGGAGCATGATTTGCGGGGCAGCAGTCTTGTGGGTTGGCTTGGCGAGCGTAGTCCTACTAGCGGGGCGCTTAGGCAAAGCTGCGACCACATTGGTCCTGCTCCGTGGCGTGTACGCCAGACGCTTGCGTTGGGACAAGATAAGCTTTTGCAATGCAGGCGGCGACGTTCCACAAGCTGCGCGTTCCACAAGCTGAGTAGCGTTCGACATAGGCGGCGGGCAGGATAAACACCGGAGCTTACGCTGCTGCAAGGTGGCTTATCGAGGCGCCAACTATGGGCGCTCATTAGCGTCCTGAAGCATTACTTCTCGTCACCTCTTCCTGACGGAAGCATCATCTGAATGCACAAGTTAAAGGTAAACCCACAAGGCACGTTCGTACAGCTAGCCGGGCAGGACCTCATCGCTCAGTCATTAGAGCGTTTCACATGTCCCATTCAGGCCAGTGAGAACGGAAGGTCGAAACCTAGCGCCGCCGTACCAAAGGAAATTTTTTGGTGATGCCCTTTTTTTTGACGGATATGACGTCGGTGAGCTTTGTGTATCGCGGCATCAAACACTTTCGTGTTAAGAAGGCAATACAGTATTGTCCAATTAACACCTTTGACACTTTGAATTTCCTGTGGTAGTCTTGTTTCTGACTTTTGCCCAGTGATACCTGTCTTGTGCGGTTGTAGAGGGGCCCCTTCTACTGCGGCCGAGGTTGCGGCCGCCGGCGATGTGGGTGCATTGCAATATAACGTGGTAGGATGATTACAACCACAAACAGTTGCCTGACTCTGCTGAATGATACACCGATGGCTGACGAGGGGAAATTCTCCTTTGTGAAACCTTTACTGCTGCCGGGCACAAGACCAACCCTGATCGTTCATTAATTGCCGACAAAAAAACGGGGAAAGTTACCTGTGGACCCGCTAACTTTACGTGGGTCCGTGTTTAGTTTTCGAAACCATTTGTTGATAAAATTTTGGCTTCATGTGGAAAAATTCTGGCTGCGGCCGAAGTTATCCAAGCTTGCTGAGACAGCCATTCCCGAATTTGATACAGTGGTGACAATTCTAATTTTTAGGTATCTGATTCTATTTTGACGTTTCTGTAACTTATGCTGGTCTTTTGAGGTAGATGTGGCTTTCCGAAGTGGTGGGAGCTAAATTTACTCACCGAACCCATTACATTTTCTTTTGAGAACGTTCTCGTGTTGGCCGTTGTTAAGGTTGGAGGTTGTGAAAAGAAGAAAAATATCCCACTATTCTGGCCAGCACACAACTATTTTCTTTTGTCCAAAGTGTCAACGTTCTCGTGTTATCAAATTTGGCATCGTAAACCGCCTGTTAAGGTAGGAGGAGCAGGATGGTCCCCCCCAGGTGATCTTTCTCTTTTATCTTCCCTACTCTCTTGTCATCTCTAGAAAAACATGAAAAGAAGAAAAAGTACAAAACACAAATTTAACAAAAAAAACCAAAAAAACAACAAAACAAAATAAAAAAACAAAAGTAAACAAAAACTTACAAAACCAAAATCCACACAGTTAATATAAAATTATTGCAGATGGAAATTCAAAAAAAACGAAAGATGCAAAAAACATATTCTGCGCTTAATTTTAATAAAGTAGCTAAAAATAACATATTACAACCTCGGAATGGGGGGGGGCATGTTATCATACACACGCCAGTAATCTATCCTTCCACACAACTAGCACTTACCACCACCCAGTGCGGAAGAAGTATTCCACACACAACACAAACACTAGGAAGAAGGGGGCCTACGTACAATAAATTCTACTTTGTTTAATTTTAATTAATATACTGAGATGCCTAATCCTACTCATCCCTGCTCCCTAAGCCGGGTCCCTGGGGGGGGTGCTCTCAATGTCATAATTGTTCCGGTAGAACAAAATTTGGGGGGTCTCCTGAGTACACATACCAATACTTCTAATATGCGAGGTTTCCAGAGTAACCTACTATCTGGATATCTCATTATTCGACAACTAAATGTAATCTACCTGGGAGAAGGGACAAGTGTTTATTCTAACCAATTTGACATGTAAAAAAGGTCTGCGTTTCTTAACTTATTTAAAAAAACCGAAAAAAAGAGAAAGTGAAACCACACAGGATACCAAAGCGCAACCATCCTTGTCGTTTCTCGTCAAATCTACTTGCTAATCAGAAGTTAAGATCTGCCGGATGGCCAGCACACAAAACTTGTGCTTCTATACAGCAAACACGCCTAGGGTCGTGTCACGCTGCGTTATGCCTCTCTCTCATTGTGGCTTTTTTGGGTCTAGGCAAATATTCCCGGGATGCAAGGCTGCTTCAACTCTTTTGTGACAGTTGGAATGGTTGCAAGTCAGCTGCAGAAAAAAAAACAAAAAAAAAAACAAGCCTCCATTTCCCGATGTCCGCACCGGCAAAAGCATCATTATTCAAGAACAGTCGCTGTCAGGTGGGTAGCGAAGCATGAATGCTCTGAAACAACTCATACTAGTGGGAGACGAACGGCTACGTTACCTGAAAAAACCAAATAATATGCAGGGTGTAGGCAAATGAGAAATAGGAGCAATAATCTTCGTCGCGCTTTACAGAAAACAAGAGCGTGCACAACTGTATATCTGGGTGGACATTGTGCACTCTGTTTTGGAAGCACTGGCTACATGGACGAGAAGAATTATTACTACTGGGACGCTTTTCTAACAGTACTTAGTTGACACTTGTCCTAATTAACTAGCGTGGGTGTTTGAGTTCGAAGCCAGGAACCGCGCAGAAATTCGAGCTAGTAATCATTTGTACCACCACGTCAAACGCTAGCGGAAATCTTTAGCTGAGACGAGTTCAACACTGACACACGGGAGAAGAACGCATTGTATTGTTTTATGCAATTAAAGCTTGTTTTTCTACCAAATAATTTCCTCGACCGTGTCGATGCTTAACGCATTTCGGTTCTCCGTCCAGCCATTTCGACACTTAATGTAAACTAATTATTGGACAAGCACAATGTCTACGTTGATGAATGAATCGCGTTTCTTGTTCACTGAGGAAAAAATGGGTAAATAGGGAGTTTAACTTTTTTTACCGGCAAGGGGTTCCGCTGGCCAAAAAAGGCACTTCCCCTCAGACGAAACCCAATTTTCTCTGGAATTATCACTTGGCTGATGTTTTGAGGGTTAAAGTAACGGTCGAATAGGAAAGAATCATCGTACCTCAGTGCAGCGAAGGTTAAAGAGATATTTGTACATCGGTTGAGTCGGACACTTGCATCCCGATAGGCTCACGGTTATAGGACTACTTATTGTTACGCCAAATAACAGCGATATCGCATACAGAAATTTGTCTCTCGAACCCTTTCACACGAAATGTTTGGTTTCAGTACAAGTCTTTATACCAACTCAGTATACGTACCCCACCACAGCATATACTCACCTCGACCAACTGAAGAATAATATCGCCGGTGGCTGCAACTTTGTCCCCTAATAAAAGGCGACCGTCAGCGCCAGCACACCATACATGGCGCTCATCACATCTTAAACACGTCTATCGCCATGCGAAAGTCAAAAGAGCACTGACTAGGCGTTCGTTGGACATTATAAGAATCTCATTCACAAGTCAAAGAATGTTGTTAGGTGTCCCCGGAGAGTTTTGCAATAGTCTATGGAAGCATGGTGGGCTGAGATGCATGGACTGGCCTGTCTACTTCATACAAGCGTGTACCATCTATGTCTCTCTCTCTGTCGGACCATAACCAATTGATACCGGGAATGCTAGTCGGCTAATTACAACAAAGTTTGCCAATACTGGTGCGTCGGCAGCGCCTCCTTCATTTTCCTAAATGCAAACCGCAAGAGTCCAGCGACTGTACTGATTTTAATTCGGGCCAGTATTAGTACACTCTCTTGTTTACGAGGCATCGGAGCGTAAAAGCGCACAGATTTAATTTTGGGAGGCTCTTGTGTTGCTAAGCACAGTCATTAACCATCACTTTCCGCCACACCTTCATACCGAGCGCTCCGAAACTTTGAACAGAGTGGCACTCGGTTGCTTAGGTAGTTATGTAGATACTCAGTGGTCTTAGCAACCACACGCTTCAAATCATGGTTCCGCGAGCCCTTGGCACCATCTCATTATTACTCAGGAGAAGAATAACAACAACAAGAAGAACAAGGCAGCACTCTTCCTTCAGAGCGGGGGACACGGCTTCCTTGGTTCCGCTAGTAACCGCATGAAATGAGGCCAAGAAATCTTTATGGGAAAGCTTATTCTAAGTATGCTAACAAAAATTGTGGCGTCGGTGTCTTTGGGCCGCAATGTGCAGATTGCAGAAGGAATGTCATATGTCATTTAAATTAATTGTATGATTAGAAAACAGTGCTGTTTTAACACTGTCAATAAAGCGTAAGGGTAGAAAGATTGGAAGCTACCGGAATATGTGGCCAGGTTAATTCTACCGGACTCTGTATGCGAACGAAATTTCGGCACATCTAGAGTATACTTAAAGAAACAAAAGTGGCAATGTGCTACGAACCAAATATTTCTGCTAGGTGGATTTTGACAGAAACAAATTGACACCAAAACTTACCACGTGCTGAATCAAATTCGCTGATGTGGTCGCCATTATGTGGCCAATCTTCCCCCTTAATATCTGCCCGACCTACCAAGGGATATTTGTAATCCCGTTAGTGTCAACTCTTTGTTGGAGAGCGGGAAATATACGTCCCACCTTCTTTTTCAAGTTCTCAGTACTGTTGCTCCGTGACAAAGCTCGCGTCAATGCGTGCTTGTCATAACCACACCTGACTATACCGGGACATTCCACTACATTCGTAACGTGCCGCTGAATGGAAAATTGCAAGCCAAATTCGCTGATGTGGACATTCGCCATTTTTTGCGTTTTGTGAGCAGCGACCTGGGAAGAAACAATGTTCTGGTAATCAAATATTCTCTTTCTGGCTGTACAGTAACTACTTACAAATCACCAAAAGCAATATAAATTTCTTATTTCTTGGCGTGTATAGATAAACTAAAGCAATTTTACGATAAATAGTGCCATTGGCTGCGCGACACAGCGGGGCTGTTCGTAGCACACCCATGTTATTTTTGTATAAAGGTCAGAAGAAATATCTCCTGGCTGAAGAAGCACCTTCTCAGGAAGAAATGCAATGGGCTACGTCGCCACTTAGCATACCTGCACCCATGAATCAAAGCTTTAATTCCTGGTGGTGCCGCTAGTGCTCAAGCAGCAAAAAAAGTCCATGCTTACTACACATTGAATGTATGCAATGTCCCACTCTGTGCGAGTGTATTCGCACCAATTTACCACAAGAAATATCTGTGCCAAGTAGGCAAGGAAGCAAATGAGTCCGACTTGAGCCAGGTGACCCTACTGGCCAGTGGGACATACGGGACCCACTTTTTTCTCCGCAATAAAACACTTCGTGGGTGTTGATTTCTTTATAATCACGAAGTGAAAAATATCAAACCGAGCCCGTTTTCAACACAATAACGTTTGTTCCCTTGTTGCGTCCACCAAAGTCGGTTGAGCTGACTGGTAACAGCGCCAGAAATTGCAGGGAGCTGTTGCTACCTCAGTGAACAAAAAATATTTAACGACGCTGCTTACGCGACCGTTGTCTAAACGTTTCGCGATCTCTATCACGTGAACCCGCTTTTTTTGAACGCTTCCATTAGGACACGCACTTTGAACTCTGCCCACTGATAGCCCAAAATGAGCTCATTCTCTCCTACAGGATGAAACGTGGTGCCCTATAGAATATTCGATATAACACAAATAAAGCGCTGAACAAATAAAGCACATAGTGCAGTATTCGTTATAACGCTTTCACATAGTGGCCTCCACGTTATTCTTAAGGCATACGATCAACTATAGAACCCATATGTCAACATTAAATCAAGAGAGAGAGAGAGAGAGAGGAATTTTATTGAAATAAAAAAACACAGAAAGGTCGGCCTGATGGTAGTATATCTGGCCAGCTATTCTGTCTGTGGGAAGGGAAAGGGGAGGAAAGAGCGTGAATAGAGATCGAGAGAGATGAAGATTACGTGGAAATTAATAAATGTCTATGTACGGAAGATGCCTATACTTATACTGTGAATGCGTTGACGTGAAGCCTGACGGGCCTCAACTACAATATAGCTGGGAGTCCGCTGCTGCGCAGAAATGTCAGCACAACTTTATATGCCTTGAAGAAGGCTCGCGTCTGGCCTATGTCCCAGTAGTACTTCCTCCGAAACCACACGATAGTCCAAACGGGCCAATGTACTTGCCTTTTGTTCTCGAGGATGCGTGTAGCGTGGACAGTGGCAGAGAACATGCGAAATAGTCTCTGGTACACGGCATGTTTCACAATCGGGGTCACTCGTCACGCCGATGAGGTGCTTGTAGCGACGGGTAAAGGCTACGCCAAGCTGTAGTCGGTGAAACAGCGTGGCGTGGTTTCGCTGAATACCAGGAGGTAACCTAAACTTGCAGTCGAGGTTAAGACAAAAAACTAAGTAAACATTGCAGGATACCAAATGTTCAGTACCCTTCCACTAGGTAACGAAGGAGGACCAGCGAAGCTCGGCGCCGCCTAAGCAGTGTAACGGCACAATCTAACACAGAAAACAAAACTCCCTTGTCTGTAATTTTCGATCGAGCGTAATCTTAGCCAATTAGCGTAATGAAATTTGGTAGAACTCGAGTTTTGTTGTAACGGCAAAACATGAAGCTGTCCGCTTTCTTCCGGCGCCAGTGGCCTCTTACGGTCCGTGTAACTCAAGAAACCAAATCTCTCGTCCGTGAGCACAGCAACGAGGTCGCATTGGGCAGTGAGATATACACTTATAAATGTCCCTTCAGTAGAAAAGACATGCAAGAAGTGAGGGCATAAAACCTAGCTGTGAGGTATGCCCCGCTTCCACCCTTCGCCCCACCACACCCGTGCACGCGCATACAGGCAAAAGGAGATGTGCGCGTGCTCAGACATGAAACACACTGGCAAAAACGTCGCTCCGAAAGCTCTTCGAGCCGAACAGAAATAACGGCCTTACGTCGGCGTTTCAAGCGGGCAAGTTGGTTTTCACCCGAGTGGGAGTCAGAGCTACTCGACGAGGTGGAACGTGAGGCCCCCACTGCGGTGGCTGCACGTTCTCCGTCAGTGGATTTATGTTGTTTTTGTGCGTATTTGGGGAATGGTGCGCTCAGGCGCTCATTCGATTAACCAAAATGTTCCTGCAAAAAACAATATGCCTCTGCCCCAAAGTGAGTTCAAAGTGCCACTCCTAACTGCGCTAGCGACCGTTATCAGCCGATTGCACAAGTGGTGAGAGAGTAATGGTTGTGGCAGAGCGTATAAAACTTGTGAAAGAGGAGTAGGTGTGGCGAGGAGAAGCAGATCAGGGATGCAGAACAAAGCGGCTTCAGCAGTATTGAACAGGAGGTGGGGGTAAGGTTTAGCCGTATTGAAAATGCGCGATCATCTCATCTGCCTCCCCTATGGCCCATGAAATAACACTGTAGCTGTAAAGAGGTTGTTTGGGTTCCACGCGACGCAGAGTAATCACATCTGTATTCAATAAAAAGCCCCAGGCACACTGTACCGTATTCTGTGGGTGTGCGAATACAACCCACACCATCTCCCATCTCCAAACCCCGTACTGAAGCACTGGGACAGTAAGCTGGTAAGTTCTTGCTCCAACACGCAAGTACTGGTAGCGGAACGGGTGAACACAGTCGGCCGTAAAAGCAGGAGTTTTACACTGAAGAACCCTATAACAAATAAGGACGCTTCCACTCTTGTTCAAATGTCAACACAACTTTCTGTCTCTCTGATCCTGGCCAACATCATGCAGCGCCTATTAAAGACGAGATTACAAGAAAAAGCTGTTATCCTGTCTCCACCTCCCTGACTACTTCTGTTGTAACTGTGGGCTAGAGATGTTTTGTTATCTATCTTCACCAGGTGGCTTGCCCCCTTGCAATTCTTTTAAAGCCTCCCTGACTACTTCTGTTGTAACTGTGGGCTAGAGATGTTTTGTTATCTATCTTCACCAGGTGGCTTGCCCCCTTGCATTCCTTTTAAAGCCTCCCTGACTACTTCTGTTGTAACTGTGGGCTAGAGATGTTTTGTTATCTATCTTCACCAGGTGGCTTGCCCCCTTGCATTTCTTTTAAAGCCGCCCTGACTACTCCTGTTGTAACTGTGGGCTAGAGATGTTTTGTTATCTATCTTCACCAGGTGGCTTGCCCCCTTGCATTTCTTTTAAAGCCTCCCTGACTACTTCTGATGTAACTGTGGGGAAGTCTATCTTCTCTGAACTGCCTTCTCGTTCGGTATTATCTTGGCTGTCCCGGCTACTGTACTGCACTGTATAGAACTCCTCGGCTACTATGATTATTTCATAGCTGTTTGTGATGACATTTCCTTTCTTTTCTTTAAGTGCATACATCTGGTTTTACCCCATGCCCAGACGCCTCTAAATGCCTAGACGCCATTGTTGAATAGTTTTATACGAAACCCTGCTTGTTCTTCAAAAGGCTACGTTTTGCAAAGTTATCGCGAAACAGCGTTGCATTGGCTCCTGTGCATCGGCTGTACATATTCATCGCGCAGCCCAATTTGTCTCAAGGACGAAAAGAAAGAAGGAAGGAAGAAAGGAGGGAAGGAAGAAAACAAGGAAGCAAGAAAGGGAGGATGGAAAAAAGGGACAAAAGAAAGAAGGAACAGTACCGGAAAGCCATGGAGGTTAGCTTGACAGCTGTACGGTTGGCTGCGGAACACATGGAGATGAGGATAGAGAAATTGGAAGGGAAAGGGAGTACAGTGGTATACATAAGAATCATGCACCCGTCCGTCTAACGATGACGGTCGTTGTACGGAATGCGTTATCGTGAGGAACTCTGGTTGTCGTTTGAGTTTGGACTCAGTTTTGACCACGTCGACATGGAACCGCTAACTAACAATCTCAGGGAGGTGCTGCTACCTGTACCTCGGCTACTTTAAAATGTTTAGTTCTCTGGCCGGGACATGATGTGCTAACCCGGGTTAAAAGAATGGCCATTCCAGCATTCCGTGAAAACCTTCTTTTTGAAGTTAAAAATGAAACGTTACCCGTGAAAACGTGGATGGAGCAGGAGGGTCTGTTGGCTTTTCTAATACGTGTGCAGTTGTGTGTGGGACCCTAGACTGTGGAACGCGTTTTCACGGAGTGCTGGGACGCCATACTTTTTGGGTCGCTTTGCAGACAAAAACGTTGAAAAAAGACCGTTTCCTTGCTGTTGAAAAAGAGGCTGGTGGGCCATACGGCTTGATGGCTTTGTGTCTGCATGCCATTTGGAGGTTTAGGATGGTGGTGCAACATGCTGATCCAAACGCGCTCACTTTGAGCAGGTATTTTGTACATGAGGTGCAATTGATGTACGAAGTTTACAAATGGCAGAATTGTGACCTAGAAAGCCCCACTGTTTTCGAAGAGATGGGTTCAAGTTATGTTCAGTCCTGCCATCAGACAAAGTTTGGCCAACAGTTCTTAATTTACCGCTGTCTTGTATTTGTTTGTGCAAATAGTAATCAAAATGTCAAATTTAGCAATCACATAGATGCCGGTTTATAACAAGAGGGACCCATGTTCGATTCCAGCCAGTAAAGCACATTTTTCTTTCACTTCACCTGCGATACTTCATTGTCCTCTTCAGGGAAAGTTTGCTTTCTTGCAGGGCGTTTTGCGTTAGAGGCGCCACCAGCGAGAACAACATAGCTTCGCTTTAATACAAGAAGAAAATGAGGAAAAAGTCAGAAAAGAAGGCAAGGTGGTAGAAATGGTTAACATATACAACCCGCCGTGGGGTTTCTGTAAACCTACAACCTTTAAATGGCAGTGGATGGCGGAGAAACCACCGGGGAGCTCCAGTTCTTTGGCCTTTTGTTTTAGATCTGCATGGCTGGTGCGCAAACAATGTATTCCGAGTAAGTGTCCTTTCAGTGAAAGTGTGTTGCGTATTAGAGGCAATGCAGCTGAGGAACCCAGGTGTATATGTGGCGGCTGTGCACATATATGCCGACAATCTTGCGCTTAATTTTTGGGTTTCTTTGGACCATGTCGACTCAATAACCAGCCTTAGATGGAGCTCTTTTTAGTTGAATCACAAATCACAAAAGCGTTGAGTGTGAAGACCTACCTAATGCCAAACTACTTCGGCAAACCAGCCGCAAGCTGATTTATGGTCTGAAAAAAGTAACCTTTTACTGTGTCTTTGTAAGATTGTTGTATTTGAAACCGCCAGCTTCACGAGCAGCGACACGTGTAAGATACAGGTGACGGTAGTCGTTTTCTTTTATGCTTTATAGAACGAACTAGACTGCGTCATGGGTTTTGGAAAAAAGCCCCTATTGCCGCGAACCATACATTGGGTTTGTTTATTTGTGTTTTGCTTTTACCGCCCGGCTGCGCTGGTCTGTGTTATCTCTGCGCCAAGGGAAGCGCGTGTTCCATTCTTTCTTTCTGTGCCGCATGTGTTATCTGTTGTGATAGGGAGAGCATTCTCATCTAACGTGAACAGCCCAGAATAATCTTCTTCGATCTACTATGTTCTCGATGCAAATCGACGTTTCGAGAACCACGCGCGCCAAAAGATAAAAAGCCTGCAGTGCGGACGCTGGGGCATTCGATTCGACGACACTCGCCTGTGCAAGTCACTTTGTTGACCGCTGCTTCGCCGCCTCTGTATTCTTTTGAGTTGTTAGGGGAGCACAAGTTCGCTCCAATAAACGTGTTTCTCATTCAAGACAACGGCATCGTCCTTGTCTTCGTGACATCTAGTGGAGGTGCGGGGTAGCACCCTTCATGCCCACTACAACCTTGGGAAGCCGCCAAGCCAGTCCAACAAGAGCCAGCCTCCGCCTGCAAGATTTACCACCCGAGTTCGGTTTGATGCCAGAAGGGCCCAAGAAAAGGAACGCTGCAACCAACACCATGGTGCAAGAAACAACGTCGCCAATCGACCTGCAGCAGCCCCGGGAACCGCCATCGTTCCGGGGAGCCCCCGCTGAAGACCCCGAAGAATGGTTGGAGAAGCTGGAGCGCGTCCGCATCTTCAACAGGTGGGACGACGAAAAAACTTTCCGGCATGTCTTCTTTTACTTAGAAGATGCTGCTCGAACTTGGTTAGAGAACCATGAGAGTTCTTTGACCGACTGGACTCACTTCAAAAGGGAGTTCCTTAAGACATTCACTACCGTTGTGAGAAAAGAGCGAGCTGCACTTATGCTTGAAACTCGGACACAACACCCCAACGAAGGGGTCGTGATCTTCGCTGAGGAGATGAAGCAACTATTTCGCCGCGCGGACCCCGAAATGACGGAAGAAAAGAAGTTACGCTTCTTGATGCGCGGTGTGAAGGAGGAGCTGTTTGCTGGACTTGTCCGCAACCCGCCCAAAACCATCGCTGAATTCGTGACCGAAGCCAGCACGATTGAGAAGGCTCTCGAAATGCGTGCTAAGCAGTATGACCGGAACTTTGTTGGCGCGGCCAGTGCGAACTACGTCGACAACATGCGGATTCCGGCTGATAGCCTACGCGAGACCATCCGCGCAGTAGTGAGAGAGGAGCTGCGGAAACTTTTCCCGACGACGCCGCAACCCCAAGTCGCTTGCCTAACTGACGTGATCCGGGAAGAAGTTCAAAACGCTTTGGGAACTTCTGTGGCATCCGAAGTACACTGCGAGCCCCAAGCTATGACGTACTCCGCGGCTGTTCACCGACCCCGCCCTGCTCCAACACGTCGTCAACAGGCACGTCGTCAAGAGGCCCCGCCCTACCGCCGCCCACTGTCGCCCGCCCGACCCCCGGTAGCACAAACCCAGACGCCCAGGAAGACTGACGTATGGCGAACACCGGATAATCGTCCTCTGTGCTACCACTGCGGAGAGGCCGACCACATCTACCGTCGCTGCCCATACAAGAGACTCGGACTACGTGGTTTCTCCGTCGACGCACCACGCCCCCGACCCGGCCAGCACCCATCTGAGATTGAAGAATACCTGTCGAACACCAGCCGTGGACCAGCCCGTTTCAACCGTTCGCCGTCGCCCTACCTGTACCAGTCGCCGGCCCGCCGTAGCAGTGCTGACTTTGCACGTGGAAGGTCTCCCAGCACACGCGGGGGAAAACTAAAGGCGGCAACTTCTGGAGGTGAAGTTGCTCTACGGCGAAAAACTGGAAACCCTTCAACGACGCAAGGACGCGCTGAAGACAGTGATTCACGACATGCCCTAACCCCGACTACCCGACCTAAGCCTGACAAGACTCCGAACACGACGACAGCTATACGCCGCGACGCTTACCCGACCTGACCGAGACGTCCGTTAAGAATACGACGGCAACGACGATGCACAGTGACCGACGATCAACACGTACAAGCAGAGATACGACGCCCCGACGAACCGGGAACTCGAGGAAGACTGCATCTGACGTCAAGATGTCCATCGACGGCTTTGACGTAGTCGCCCTCGTAGACACGGGAGCTGACTATTCAGTAATGAGCGGACCATTTGCGTCTAAACTGAAGAAAGTTATGACCAGATGGGACGGTCCGCACATACGCACAGCAGGAGGCCACCTCGTGACGCCAAGTTGAACGTGCACATCGCGCGTCACCATAGACGGCGCAACGTACCCTGCGGCGTTCGTCGTTCTGCCTAACTGCAACCGCGACGTAATTCTTGGAATGGACTTTTGATGGACAACGGTGCAATAATCGATCTGCAGAGTAAGTCAATAACTTTTTCCCCCATCACTCCATGACGCCGGAACCGAACCCCGAACGACGTGCTGCTGTAAGGATTGCCGATGATCATGTCACCCTACCACCCCGCGCAAGCTTGATGGTCGCAGTCTACTGTGAAGATGCTGCTCCTGACGTCGACGCTATCGTAGACACTGATCAAAGGGTGCTTCTCGACCGTGGTGTGTCTGTTGCAAGAGGCATTGTGCGCTTCAAGGAACACCAATCCCACATTTTGGTTACTAACTTCACCGAGGAGTACCAGCATTTAAACAAGGGCGCGGCAATTGCATTCCTCGAAGAAAACGCAAGAAGCAAGTGACGTGATCGCGGTCGCCGACTTTGAACGCACACCCGTAGAAACCTTCAAGCTCCCGCAGGCATTCGACATGAATCCAGCGCTACCGCAAGAACAACGGAAAAAATTATTGGCTTTGCTGCGTCGCTATAGCGAATGTTTTTCGTCGAGCGGAAAACTACGTCAGACCCCTCTAGCGAAGCACCGAATAATAACCGAAGATGGAGCCCGACCTACCCGACAGTCACCGTACCGCGTCCCTTCACACGAACGGGAAGCCATCCGGACTCAAGTCGACGACATGCTCAGCGACGACATTATACAGCATCGAAAGCCCCTGGGCTGCGCGCGTCGTACTCGTAAAGAAAAAAGACGGCACATTAGGTTTTGCGTTGACTACCGGTGACTGAACAAAATCACGAAAAAGGACGTGTACCTCCTCCCCCGAATCGACGACGGCCGTCGACCACCTCTGCCACGCGAAGTACTTCTCATCGATGGACCTGAAGACCGGCTACTGGAAAATGGAAGTGGACGAGAGAGACTGAGAGAAGACTGCATTTATAACCCCAGACGGCCTAAACGAGTTCAAGGTGATGCGGTTTGGGCTGTGCACAGCACCAGCGACGTTTCAAATAGTCATGGACACTGTGCTAGCTGGCCTTAAGTGGCACACCTGCCTCGTATACCTCGACGACGTAGTGGTATTCGCCCGGACTTTCGACGAACACCTTGAAAGGTTGGAGTCTGTACTCGAGGCCATTCGTACGTCGGGGTTGACGCTGAAGCCTGAAAAGTGCCGTTTCGCATACGGGGAACTCAAGTTTTTGGGGCACGTCGTCAACGCCGAGGGAGTCCTACCTCACCCGGCAAAAACTTCGGCCATTGCGAACTTCCCAATGCCGAAAGACAAGAAGTGCATGCGAAGATTTCTCGGGCTGTGCGCATACTACCGGGACTTGGTCGCAAACTTCGCACGCATTGCAGAGCCACTCACGCGCTTGACGAAAGATAGCACCCCTTTCAGCTGGGAAAACGACCAAGAAAAAGCATTCTGCGAGCTGCAAAAACACCTGCAAAGCCCGCCCTTGCTCGCTCATTTCGACGAAAATGCGGAAACGGAAAATGCACACGGACGCCAGTGATATAGGCTTGGGTGCCGTCCCTGCCCAAAGCCAAAGCGGCTGCGAAAGGGTAATCGCCTATGCCAGCCGTTGTCTGTCGAAGGAGGAGAAAAACTATCTGCCTCTGAGAAAGAGTGCCTGGCTATTATTAGGGCGATTTCAAAATTTGATTGATTGATTGATTGATTGATTGATTGATTGTAGGGTTTAACGCGCCGACGCGACGCAGGCGATGAGGCGCGCCGTAGTGGAGGGCTCCGGATTATTTTGACCACCTGGGGATCTTTAACGTGCGCCGAAATCTCGTACACACGGGCGTTTTTGCTTTTCGCCTCCATCAGAAAAGTGGCCGCCGCGGCCGGGAATCGAACCCGCGACCTCGTGCTCAGCAGCGCAACGCCTTAGCCACTGAGCCACCACGGCGGGTGATTTCAAAATTTCGCCCATACGTGTATGGAAGGCCATTCAAGGTTGTAACAGACCACCATGCGCTGTGTTGGCTCGCCAATTTGAAGGACCCCTCTGGCCGTCTTGGGCGGTGGAGCTTGCGCCTGCAGGAGTTCGACGTTACAGTCGTTTATAAATCCGGCAGGAAACACTCCGATGCCGACTGCCTGTCCCGCGCCCCCGTCGACCCACCACCACAAGACTCTGATGAAGACAGCGCGTTCTTCGGGATCGTGACGGAGAGCGACGTAGCCGCCCAGCAGCGTGCCGACCCCGACTTACGCATCATATTCGAGTACCTCGAGGGATGCAACATTGCCGTTCCTAGAACCTTCAAACGCAGCTTACCAGCATTCAGCCTGAGAAACTCCGTCCTTGTGAAGAAGAATTTCAAGCCCCGGAACAAGAGCGAATTACCTTCTCGTCATCCCCGCGGACCTTCGTGACGAAATTTTGGAAGCGTGCCACGACGACCCGTCTTCCAGACATCTGGGCACAGCCCGCACTATTGGAAAAATCAAGGCGAGGTACTACTGGCCCGGCCTTACCTCTGACGTCCCCCACTACGTCCGGAGCTGCCGTGACTGCCAGCGACGAAAAAACGCCGCCGACAAGACCCGCCGACTTCTGCAAACCGATCGCCGTCCCATCGAGACCATTTCAACAGATTGGAATGGACCTTTTAGGGCCCTTTCCCTACGTCACGATCAAAGAACAAGTGGATTGTCGTAGCGACAGACTACATGACGCGCTACGCAGAGACCGCCGCTCTTCCGAGGGGGACTGCACAAGAAGTGGCGAAGTTCTTTATAAGCCAAGTTGTGCTGCGACATGGAGCCCGGGAAGTCCTAATCACAGGACCGCGGAACGGCATTTACTGCGGAGCTGATGCAAGGAGTATTACGCTACAGCAACACGGATCACCGAAGAACGACGGCGTACCACCCCCAAACGAACGGACTAACAGAACGTCTGAACAAGACAATCGCAGATATGCTGTCAATGTACGTTGACGTTGAACATAAGACTTGGGACGACGTGCTCCCGTATGTCACGTTTGCGTACAACACGGCTATAGAGGAGACGACGCAGCTGACGCCGTTCGAGCTTGTCTACGGTAGAAGGCCAACTACGATGCTCGACGCCATGCTTCCGCACGTAGAAGACGACGACCTCAACGCGGACGTCCACGGATATCTTCAACGTGCGGAGGAGGCCCGCCAGTTTGCTCGAGTTCGTATAACGGACCAGCAGCTGGAGGATGCGGGCAGCTACAAACCTCCGACGCCGAGACGCCGAGTACCGCCCAGGGGACCGTGTGTGGGTTTGGACTCCCATCCGACGACGCGGACTCAGTGAGAAGCTTCTGCGACGGTATTTCGGACCCTACAAGATTCTACGACGTGTTGGCCAACTCACCTACAAAGTGATCCCCGATGGTGACTCCGGCACATCACGACAACGCACGCGGCCTGAAGTCGTCCACGTGGTTCGCGTAAAACCTTTCTACGGACGATGACGAACTTTTATTTTCATTTGTTCGGACTGTCGCTTATGTTATCATCGGGTCGATGCACTCTTAGAGGGGGGGGTAATGCCGCGAACCATACATTGGGTTTGTTTATTTGTGTTTGGCGTTTACCGCCCGGCTGCGCCGGTCTGTGTTATCTCTGCGCCAAGGGAAACGCGTGTTCCATTCTTTCTTTCTGTGCCGCATGTGTTATCTGTTGTGACAGGGAGAGCATTCCCATCTAATGTGAACAGCCCAGAATAATCTTCTTGGACCTACTATGTTCTCGATGCGAATCGACGTTTCGAGAACCACGCGCGCCAAAAGATAAAAAGCCTGCAGTGCGGACGCCGGGGCATTCGATTCGACGACACTCGCCTGTGCAAGTCACTTTGTTGACCGCTGCTTCGCCGCCTCTGTATTCTTTTGAGTTGTTAGGGGAGCACAAGTTCGCTCCAATAAACGTGTTTCCCATTCAAGACAACTGCATCGTCCTTGTCTTCGTGATACTATAACAAAAATGTTACGGTTTCAGTGAGGTTTATCATAATTGTATTATAGAGCCTTCTATGGAAGTCGTTTTGCTGGTAGAGATGCGGTATGGCGTTTTTTATCTACAATGTGTCAATCATAGGTTCTGTACAAAAAGAAAGAACACAAAAGATCGCATTTTATGATGTAGTGAGCGCAGAAGTACCACTTTTTTCCAGAGTGCGCCGGAGCATTCAGCGCCGAGATGAGCCAAATCGACCCCCACGAAATCAGGGAGTGTGCCTGCGTATCGCAAAAATAGATTAGTGCCACACTAGAACCACCAATTCCCCACAGGGTTATGGGCCGACATTTAGAAAGCCCACTAGTTTGACTTAGTGGGTTGCTTTGGCAACACGGGAGCGGGCTGGCGGTACATAAAGACAGAGGTGCTTTCCATGCTTGGTTGCACTGTTTATAGCGCAGTCTTGCCAATAAACAGAGCCTAGCTGCCTTCTCCTGTGGAGAGGGCGACTTTGTCAAGTACACGTACTCTGCTGCTATTTTCTGCTCTTCGCCCTCGTTAGCTTTCTCGTTAGCCTTGGCCAGTTTCCAACGGCGCACCCCCACCGTGGAGAGAGGCAGAAATCAAGCGTCCCTTTTGTAGCCGTTTGCAAGCGTTGATGAGCCTATTCTGAAAAGAAGTGCAGGTCTACTCTAGGACCGAATGGATGTCGGAAGGCAACATAATATTTCAAAGTACACTGAAACTGCTGACCAAAGGAAGGAGAGATTTTTAAGAATTATTTAAGATACAGACATGAATCTTCATTAATTTTACCAGGGCACTATCATTGTTGGCACAATGCGTGCGCACCTTTTACTTGCCTTCTTTTTCCCGTAGGTTCGGTAGAGTCACACGCAAACTCACAGCCAATCAGAATTCTCTATTCGTATTTCGTCAAGATGACTGCATGTCTTTGACACTGGCATTTTCGCTGAACGCCCACCTCGTGCTTTGGCATTTATCAAAAAAAAGGACACCTTAGTGAACAATTGTTCTTTTTGCTATGTAATGTTATCACCACTTTCCCCAAATGCACCATTCCCCCTTCTTAATTAGGCTTACCACTTCCGTGTTAACGACCAACGTAGTGCCCAAGACCAAACGCGACAGCGTGTTACGACCCTTGAAAGGACCTCGTTATTTGGAACGACGTCCAAAACACTTAACGTGGTTAATGCTGACGCGCGTATATACGCCTCGAGCTTCGCGATCGCTGCGCCGCCTGCCGCCGCTTCTCCGCGGCGTTGACGGGATTTGCGCTGCGTGGCTGATAGGGCCGCGTGCAGTGTTTAGGTTCTGTTTCGCTTCTTTTCGCCTTTCCGTGCCCTGTAAAAAACTTGTTATGGTGACGTCTATAGGCGAAGAGTACGTTTAGGTCACTTAAAAAGCAGCTGCGTCTTCGCAGAGCCCGCGATCGCCTGCAAGAGCTACCCGGGGACGCGGTTCTGCGTGCTTCGTCGCCGCTCTTCCGGGCGTCGGCGACGGTAGCAGCATATCACCCCTGTCACCTCCAAAACATCAGGCACAAATGAATTCTACTGTCGCCTCGTTTAGACCTGATACTGGCACAATGAGAGATTGGCTTCATTTTGCAGCGTCGACAACGAATGCGGCTTCGTTTCGAATATATACGTCGCAGAAAAATATGTTTCGGGGATGTGATTACCAAATCCCGGACAATAACTTATAAGCATATAAACCATGCGAAAATGTTAAGTATATTCCAAGCCTAGCTGTGCGTCGTTAAATATGTGCCCACAAACCAAGGCAAGTTAATGAAACCACGGAAAAATAAATGCTGTGCAAGTGCGGAATTAAGAAACATAATTCTCTAACGGAAATAAAGAAAACAGTGCAGCTTCTGACATGCTAAAGACGTTCGTCGAAACTTAAGCCAAGTAGGGTTCACTAGACCAACTATACGCGAAATGCACTGCTATTTCGCAAGACATCGTTGAGCATTGGGGGGGGGGGGAGGGAGGAGGGGGACGCTGTGTACAAATGCGGAGCGGAATCAGGCAATGAACGTTTTAGTAATCACACACACACACACACAAATATCGCGTTTACTTTCCTTTTCTTTTTCTACTTCAACGAACAGCTGATCATACGGCGGCCGCATTTTTGGAAGTATACAGGGTAGGCTGTTCAACAAGCGATGAAAGGTGTCGTTGGAAGAGAGTGGTTGTGATAAGGCCCTCTGATTTCAGTTTCTGCTTCATTCTGCTGGCTCCCTGTGCCATGTGACGATATTTCGAAGAAGGGACGCGGATTATATTCTAAGCCGTCTCCGCGCTGCTCGCAGAGGAGCAGATGAATGTTTGCGGGCGCTCACCTCACGACAAGAGGACTTTGTCGTGTGCTGATCCCCGAGTATAATTACGTATGCATTGTCCATCGTACTTTTGTTGAATATTCCCGAAATAACACAGACTGGCTTGTAAATGGTGGTGATCAATATCAAAGTTATAATATTGGCAAACGTAACTGGCGTGCTGTCAGGTATGAGAGCCCCGCTGATTATGTAAGCGCACAAAACCAATTTAAACCGTAGTGTATAGCCGTAGAATGAACATCTGAGGAACCGGTGGTTACGAAGACACTGCTAGTAAATTCAGGTCAGTGTAACTACAATCGGCTCCATCACACGCCGGTTCCGCGACGCTGGCCTGTGACACACACCTGGCGCTTATACAGATCGAATATACAACACTAAGATCGCGTCAGAAATATTTACACTCTCGAAAACACACCTCATTTGCGAACAGAAAGACTGCTTCACATAAACATGGATTTCAAACGCCCCGCACACGGTAAATCTCAGTCGTGGACGTGACGCAAAAGCAGCGGCGGCACTGGGGAGCGGGACGCCGACTCCGCGCCTGCTTTCGAAACGGGCCGCTAGGGGGATTTCAGTGGCGCCCCTACAGGCCGCGCTCGAGGCGTATAGCCTCGAAGGCAAGCAGGGTACACAAGCAGGCACCCTTAGCCATGCTCGCTCGTTTTTTTTCTTTCTCGGAGGCGCTGTGTGCATACTCTATTTTTGTATATGTATATATATATATATATATATATATATATATATATATATATATATATATATATATATATAAATTGTAAGGAAGACCATCGCCAACACCATACTCGTTTAAATAATGTAGGAGCGTGGACAGCACTGGTCATTCGCAATACGTGGGTATGTGACACAGAAGCCACACATGGAAGAGGCACCAACTCGTGGATGTCCCATCGCCATCGCTGGGACGAAGAAGAAGTCTCGTCTCGTTGGCTCTCCGTCTCGACTTGCTGGTCAGCGCGACTTGGTGCTTCAGTGCTACCGCTGCTGCTGGTGCGGCTGAAGAATAAAGCCTGAAAACCCTCTATAGTTTTGGTGGAGTGTGCGGGGCGATCACCTTCATCCTGGCCCACAGCATCTCGCCGTCTTGACTCCTGAAGCGATCTTCTCCAGGCTCTTGGAACGCGTCGGCATGCCCCAGCCCCGGTGAGCCATCACGGCATCTGTTCCCCAGCCCGAGCCCCAGCCTATGACGTGCCGAAATCAGCCAAGACGTGAGAAGCCGCGACCCGACTCCCTCCAACTACGGGTCGTGTCCGTGCACCTTGCAACGCGGAGAGTGCGTCGGCCATGTCGAGACCGTTCATTCTGTTGTCGCTGTGGCTGTGCCCGACGATTCAACCCCGCTTGAAATCAGGGACTGTGTGCTCCTTCAGAAGCAAAATCCTCCCCGTCTGCAGACGTCTTCCTTCGCGCCATTGATGCCGACCTTTCACCGTCCCAACGAGACCAGCTTCTCGCACTGCTGAACCGATTTCGGACGTCTTTTGATTCTGTCCTGACTGGTCTGGGACGTACCACCACAGTCGCACACACCATCGATACCGGTGGTCACGCACCCTTACGGCAACGTCCCTACCGTGTCTCCCCCACTGAACGCCGCGTAATCGAGAACAAGTCGAGGACATGCTCCAACGCGGTGTGATTCGACCCTCCACCAGTCCATGGCATCGCCGGTAGTACTTGTCAAGAAGAAGGACGGCTCTATTCTCTTTTGCGTCGATTACCGCCGGCTCAACAAGATCACTTGCAAGACGTATATCCGTTGCCGCGAATTGATGACGCCCTTGATTGTCTACAAGGCGCAGAGTTCTTTTCCTCCATTGATTTACGCTCGGGTTATTGGCAGGTTCCATGGCAGAGGCTGATCGTGCAAAAACGGCCTTTATTACTCCTGACGGCCTGTACGAGTTTAACGTTATGCCGTTTGGCCTCTGCAATGCGCCTGCAACCTTCGAGCGGATGATGGATAATATTCTCCGTGGACCTCAAATGGCAGACGTGCCTTTGTTACCTCGAGGATATTGTGATCTTCTCTCCCGATTTTTTCGACGCACCTGATTCGACTTGAGCAGATTTGACGTGCCTTGACGACCGCAGGCCTTCAGCTCAACCTGAAGAAGTGCCGTTTGCTGCCCGAGAGCTTACTATCCTTGGCCACGTTGTCTCTAAATTTGGTGTCTGCCCGATCCTGCAAGTTAGTGCTGTGGCGGAATTTCCCAAGCCGACAACTGTGAAGGCCCTCCGCAGCTTCATTGGGCTGTGTTCATACTTTCGCCGATTCGTTCGCAACTTTGCATCTCTCATCGCGCCTTTGACAAAGCTCCTCAGCACAGAAGGCGGCATCTGTGAGTGGTCCACGGCCTGCGACGACGCATTTACTAAACTGCGCCATCTCCTCACATCTCCGCCAATCCTGCGCCATTTCGATCCTGAGGCCCCTACCGAAATTCACACGGACGCGAGCGGAGTTGGTTTGGGGGCAGTTCTCGCTCAGCGCAAGGCAGGATATGACGAGTATGTCGTTGCTTATGCAAGTCGCGCGCTAACAAAGGCCGAGACAAATTATTCTGTGACCGAGAGAGAATGCCTGGCCGTTATTTGGGCGCTTGCGAAGTTCCGCCCGTACCTCTACGGGCGCCCTGTCCATGTTGTCACAGATCACCACGCGCTTTGTTGGTTGTCCTCGCTCAAAGATCCTTCTGGGCGGCTAGCGCGCTGGGCTTTGCGGTTACAGGAGTATGACATTCGCGTCACGTATCGCTCAGGCCGGCGGCACAATGATGCTGATGCCCTTTCGCGCTCCCCGCTGCCTCGTGACAGCGACCGGGTCTCGAGCTCCGACTGCTACGTGTCGCCATTGGAGATCCACTCTATGTCGTCCGAGCAAAAGAAAGACCCTTGGATTTCCCCCATGTTGGACTTCTGTCTGGCTCATCAACGAACGCTGCATCTCGGACACTACGCCGGCAAGCGTCGCACTTTGCCCTTCGCGACGTACTGCTTTTCCGTCGCAACTACCACCCGAAGGTCGCAAGTGGCTCTTAGTAATTCCGCGCCACCTACGCTCTGAAATGTGTGCCTATTTTCACGAAGAGCCACATTGCGCCAATGCTGGTGTCCCCAAAACATACCAGCGTTTGCGCTTGCGGTACTACTGGCGAGGCATGTACCGCTTCGTTCGTCAATACGTCCGTTCGTGTGTTCGATGCCAACGCCGAAAATATCCTCCCCGCAAGGAACTGGGCCTTTGCAGCCCTTACCGTGTCCAGCAAGACCATTCGACCGTGTAGGAATCGACCTTTATGGACCTCTTCCTTGCACTGCAGATGGCAACCGATGGGTCGTTGTTGCTGTCGACTACTTGACCCGGTACGCCGAGACTGCCGCCCTGCCTGCTGCTACCGCACGCGAAGTAGCCTCCTTCCTACTTCGGCACTTCATTTTACGGCATGGGGCGCCGCGTGAACTCCTCAGTGATCGAGGAAGGGTTTTTCTGTCTGAAGTTATAGAGGCCCTTCTTAAATCCTGCCGCACGATCCATCGCACCACCACGGCGTATCACCCTCAGACCAATGGACTGACCGTACGTTTCAAACCGCACTCTGAGTGACATGCTTGCTATGTACGTCGCGGCGGACCATTCCGACTGGGACGCAGTACTACCGTTCGTGACCTACGCATATAACACCGCCACGCAGGCCACGACCGGCTTCTCTCCGTTTTTTCTTTTGTATGGCCGTGAGCCTTCATGCACACTGGACACCATACTTCAATATCGGCCCGATGAGTCAGAGTGCACGCCCATCTCCGACGTTGCCAAGCACGCCGAAGAGTGTCGTCAGTTGGCCCGATCGTTAACTACGGAAGATCAGCAGCGTCAGAAGTCGCACCACGACGAAGCGACTCCCGCTCCTACCTACTCAACAGGGTCGCTTGTCTGGCTGTGGGTTCCAGTGTCGTCGCCAGGCTTGAGCAGTGAACTGCTTTCGCGCTACCAGGGTCCCTACCGCATCGTCAAGCGGACGTCTCCAGTAAATTATGTGGTTGAGCCTCTCACTCCGTCACCCGATCAGCGTTGCCGCGGCAAAGATATAGTCCATGTTCAGCGCCTCAAGCCTTACATTGACCCCGTCGTAGTTTCATCTCCCTGAGTCGCCAGGATGGCTCTTTCGTTCCCGGGGGCAATTGTAAGGAAGACCATCGCCAACACCATACTCGTTTAAATAATGTAGGAGCGTGGACAGCACTGGTCATTCGCAATACGTGGGTATGTGACACAGAAGCCACACATGCAAGAGGCACCAACTCGTGGATGTCCCATCGCCATCGCTGGGACGAAGAAGAAGTCTCGTCTCGTTGGCTCTCCGTCTGCTGCTGGTGCGGCTGAAGAATAAAGCCTGAAAACCCTCTTATAATATATATATGTATATATATATATATATATATATATATATATAGGTAAAAGATAAGAACAACTTGGCGGTATTGTTCCCGAGTTCCACTTCCGAAACTGTTGGACTAATTTATATTAAACAAGTTAACCGCACAGTTGTTCTTATCTTTACCTGAACGTTTCTTCAGGCCCGTTGCAAAACTAATCAAAATCTATATATATATATATATATATATACACGTATATATATATGCACATATATGCATATATATATATAGATATGCATATAAATATATATATATATATATATCTATATATATATATATATATATATATATATATATATATATATATATATATATATAGAGAGAGAGAGAGAGAGAGAGAGAGAGAGAGAAAGATAAACTCACAAAGCGCGCAGAAATAGTATAAGTAAAGAGTCGGATACACAGAAAGAACAATAACAAACAATGTTTACTTACGTAGCGGCCACGGGACTTGCCTTCATCAGAGTAAAGTTGCATGATTTTGCTGTCGCAAACATTTTGAACACATTTCTTATATAGGTTTGCATAAAACTGTGAGAAGGAGCGGAAAATGTTTCGGAAATGGAGAGTGCGCATACAGTCCGGCTACGCCTATGTTACAACATCAACAAACAAACAAAAAAAATAAATAAAGGAGGGGGGGGAGCGAGAGAGAGAAAAAGGGGTCGTGTTATATAATGCAGCGTTCAAGGTTGCACCATGACGGGTCAACGTATGCCGCGCGGGCTGCAAGTTCAGACAATGGGGGAAACTGGACAACCGCGGTTTGAAAAGAAAGGGAAGAGTATACACACAGGTATTCAGTGGCTGGGGAGACTGGTTCGGGAGGAAGCGAAGATGGGTGTGCCCCCCGCGGATGAAGAGAATAGATAGGGGGCACAAAAGAGCATTTCACAGAAGCTAGCAATTGAACACGAAATAGGTAGGGTCACAAAAGGTTAAACATGAATAGATCACAAAGAGTTAAACATTCTTAAGTGGTGGTGGGAACGAGGCCTCCTTCCCCAAGACAAATGGCATTGTTGAGCTGCATTAAGGTAATAAAGCTGCTGTATTAGGAGAGTTTCTGCGAATTCTGATGGCAAACTCGAGGGTAGAAATAATGAACATAGTTATAAAAATTATGAAGCCGCTAATTTTATTCGAGGGATAAGCACGTTAGTTTTCCGTAACTTTCATTAATTCCAAGTGTGGCTGACCCAAACCTATAAATGAGATAAGATTCCCGAACCTCGCGGTCGTGGTGCGTTTTGAAGGCGGATTCTAAAATCGTTGCTTTAAGATGTTCAAATGCATGCCCGGGACTGTTCACGTGTCTTGACAGGGGCAAATAAGGGCAGTTTTTGCATGAGAGCGGTCATTATTGAATCGTATTCGGAAGGGCGTTTCAGTTTGGCCGATATATTGTTGCCTACAAACAGTGCACTGTAGAAGATATACAACATTAGCGGAGTCACAGTTAAAGTTACCTTTTATATTTACGTAGTAGTCTGAAGCCGTGCTGGTGGCGCGCTGTGTAGTGGCCATGTGTGGGCATACTTTACATCGGGGTTTATTGCAGGGCATGCAGCCAGTAGTTGCCGGTTGGTTGATGCGAGAGTTAGTAAGAAAGTCACCTAAATTCTTATTACGCCGGTAGACAACGCGTGGTGGTTCGGGGAATATGCTTTTTAAGCGGTCACTTTGCATTAGGATATTGTGTTGTTTTTTTAGCACGGTTGACACTCTTGCAGCGGAGGATAAGTGGGTTAAAACTAAGTTAGTTTGCGGGTTTCCGTTCGGGGCTTTTTTCTTACAGATTTCGTTACGGTCTAATTGGTTGGCTCGCACAATAGCGTCGTCGATAACTTTTTCGGGGTATTTTTTATTCAGGAGGGCGGTCTTGAGTTCTCGACAGTTTGAGTCAAAGTCGGCTTGGTTTGAGCAAATTCTCCTAAATCGGTGTGCTTGGCTTTAAGGTATTGCTGTCTTGCAGTGTCTGGCATGGCTACTTCGGAAGTGCAAATACTGCCGCGTGTCTGTCGGTTTTCTATACAGTTTAGTTTGAAGCCGACCTTGGAAGGTAGTAACGGTGACGTCCAGAAAGTTTACACTGTGTTCCGAATAGGAATGAGCAAGGGAAATACTAGGATGGGCTAGGTTGAATGCCTCAATGAAGGTGAGGAGCTCCGCCTCACCGTGTTGCCAGATCATGAATATGTCAGCAATATACCTTTTATAGTACATTGGCTTTAAATTTTGGGTGTCAAGAAAGTTTGATTCGAGGTGAGCCATAAAGATATTAGCGTAGTTAGGTCCGATTCGAGTTCCCATTGACGTTCGGCTGACTTGCACGTAATGAACTACGTCGAACTCAAAATTGTTAAGTTCAAGAATAAGCCTAAGGAATGTTTGGAGAGCAGAAGAATCAATAGGTTTGTCGCACGATAACTGGTCATGCGCAAGGGATACAGCGGCGATGCCATCTTCATGGGGGATGTTAGTATACAGTGACGCAACATCAAGGGTGACTAGAAGGCAGTTATCAGGAATTTCAATTTTTGAGATGTCTGAGAGAAAGTCATTGGTATCCTTAATGAAGGAGGGAAAGCTGGGCGGAATGTCGCAAATGAGATTATCCACATAGCGGGAGAGGTTTTCGGTAACAGTGCCAATGCCAGAAACAATGGGGCGCCCTGGGTTGTTCACCTTGTGAATCTTTGGGAGAAGATAGAATTTACCGGCTACTGGGCTTAAGGGGATCAGGGAACGAGCCGTGGTTTCATTTATTGTTTTATTTTTAACAAGCTCAGCAAGTTTATCTTTGACAATTTGCTTATAATCTTGAGTGGGATCATTGGGTTGTGCTTTATAGAACGTCTATTGATAGTTGCTTATTGGCCTCGTTAACATAGTCGGTTTTGTCAAGGATTACGATTGCGCCTCCCTTGTCGGCAGGTTTAATAATTATGTCGGGACAGCTTGCGAGTTCCTCTAGGGCTTTTTTTTCGTTGGTAGTCATGTTGTGGTGGAAAGAAATTCGTGTTTGGTATGCTTTTCGCACATCGCGTTGGACAGCTTTGATGTACATGTCGAGGCAACTATCACGCTGTGTGGGAGGGGTCCAGTGCTTATAGCTAGGTAGGGTTCTGCGGGCCTCCTCCGTCGCGGGGTGATCGTAGAAGTATTCTCGTAGCCTCATGTTTCTGGCGAAGTTATCGAATTCCTTAACAAGTTAAAATTCATCAAAACCACCAGTAGCCGGGCAAAAGTTTAGGCCCTTTGACAAGACGTTTATCTGAGCTGGGGAGAGGGTTATACTTGAAAAGTTCATTACATTCCCGGTAAGGTTTTCTTTTGTGACGGCAGGCGAGGGAAAATTATTAGTAGAGGGGTTTCACTGAACTGTTTGGGGTGCAGTAGTCGAAGCATTTATTACTGTCGTAGTGACATTATCGGCCGTATTGTCAGAGTTGGGGCAGTTACTAGTGCCGGAGCTTGTTAGGTTCTTACGCATGTGGCCAGTGTTAGAAATCTTATCTCGGTTAAACTTTCGGTCTTTTGTTCGGGATATGGCGGAGGCCGTCTTAGATTCGTAGTTGCTTAAAAGGTTCGACTCTCTTTTGCTTAGTTCCTGACTAAGTTGTTCCTCTTTCTTTCGGAGAGAATGGGCCGTAGTTTCGTAGTTTCGTAGGTTGTCTCGTTACCAACAAAACAACTTTCGGCAACGCAAGAATACTCCAGACCATGGATTACTAGAGGCATTCTTAAGCAAATTCGATGATAAAACAACCTTTACCAATTATCTTCTGTGCTCGAGATCAAACCGATTGGAATCGGTACAAAACAGTTGGAAATACCTCAAACAAAAAAAAGCAAGCGAGAAAATTTTTTTTCGATATTTTATGCTCTCTGTCTCCGCAGAATTGAAACGGCGTGGGAAAAAGTAAACGACATTTTAATGGGAAAACCAATACTAGCCAAACACAAACAGTAATTGTAGATTCCCAAGTTTTTAAAGGAAAAGTTCAGCAGAATGAATGAATGATTTATATGTAGAGTTGGCGGGAGGTAACTACAATAGTTAGCACTGAAAGTCCCTAGCATCAAACGGGCTGAACACCCACTTTTTTTCAACGCTAAGTGATGAATCGGAGAATATCGCTATCTTCCGTGGGCTAAGAAACAGTCGCAGCAAGGACGCAGATAGAGGAGGAGGGTTGACTTTATTGGTGAAGAAAAGTCAGCCTGCCAGCGAGCTAGGGGTTGCTACTGCACATTAACATGAGAGAGACAAATGAGCAAAGGAAGTCAAGATATAAGAACTCGATCAAACACTAACAGACGCAAGTAAGCACATAGAAACTGACAGACGCAGGAACACGCACACAGCTCACTCACAGTAGTAAAGTTAAGGCAAACGTTCACAGGGTTTCGTAGAGTTCGGAGTCCCGGAAAATGACACCATGGCCCTTGTATTACAGTGTTGTTGGGGCAGTTGGTTGCCATGGACCGGCTACGTCCGAAAGTTTATGACCTGCATCAGTACGAAGTCCCCAAAGTTTTCTTCTATGTCAGCCGTTGGGTGCTATAACGGGGACACACACACACAGTACATGTTCAATGTACTAACGAACACCGCAAGCGTGAGAGCGATGAGAGGCAACTCGGCACGTACTTGTGCAGTTAGTGGCCTGCTAAAAGCGACGTTGAGGCGAATGCGGTTAACTGCTCCGTCGCGCTTTGCCAGGCCACTCGGCATTCGGAAAGTGCAGGCGGGATCAATTCTGTACCAAAGCTGATCATTTTTTAAGCCTCCGTTCATATTGACAGTTGTGACTGCCGCGCAATAGGGTACGTAAGCGTTGGCGGCGTCGCGTCTGGAGAAAGGAATCGGGATGATGACTACTAGATTGATTGTGTGCCGTGCAAGCTGTTTCGTCGGCTACAGCATTCCCATTGACTCCACAATGTACAGGTAGCCACTCTAGCACTACCTTGTGAAACAAGCTAGCAGCCTGCGTATGTAGGCTGGGTGCTTCTTTGGCCAGTTGATCCCGCGGAAATCATGCTAGTTGTTAAAGCGCCATCCGTGAATTTTTAAAAATCGCCCACACAGAAGCTTCTTGCCCAAGAATGCAGTGGAAAGCATGAGCGCAAGGCAAGGAGCTATAAGGTCATGGACGTTTTTGTGTGGCTTACCCTTGCCGCAATTGTGGTCCGCGTCGATGGTACCGATATCCCGATCGCAGACGCGGTGGCCGTCACCGATGCATCGGTATAAATATGTTTGTAGTTAGGGTAGTATTTTCATACGTGCTCTACAGTGAAGTACTTTAGGGCTGGGACTGGCAACCTTGAGTTACAATTTGCCACGGGGAGTACATCCAGGGCGGAAGACGAAGCGCCGTAGTGTATTTCTTGTACCTCAAAAGCGGAGCTAGAGCTCAACGGATGGCCATGGGCCCTAGTCACCAGCCGCAGATGTAGGTGAAGCTGCTCGGCTTTCACCAGTACACAGGGTAAGAAGCGCCTAGACTGTCGTATGGTCCCCATTAGTAGAAATTGTCTTCGGAAGGCCAAGACAAAACAGCAGAGCTTGGGCCTGCATTCCTTCTAACAGCTTTGTGTTGGTCTTGGAAAAGAGACCGAGTGCTGCGAGGCTATATCGGAGCAGTCCTTCGCAGAGTGCTGTGTAAAGACGTAGGAGGGGTGCCACAGAACAGCATCCTGACCCGCCGGTCAGCATGCGTAACACCTGAGCAAAGGCACGCAGCTACTTCTTCAGGATACGAACGTGTGGGGACCACGTCATCGACCTGTCAAGCGTGACTACCTGGAATTGGTAAACGTCCGCAATGGGTATGGGGACCACTGCCACTGAAAGATTATAGCGGGAAGAATCACGCCTGGTGAAACCTATTGCCGCCTGTTTACTAGCCGACATGTCGCGGCCTCCTCTTTTCAAAATTCCCGCTATTTAATTGATGGCTTTTTGAAGGCGAGCTCGTAAAACGCGCCTGTTGCCACCAGAACTCCAGATGAATATCATCGGCATAGAGCGTTATTTCAACAGTGTGTGACACACACATCTCAATTCCAGTGAGATTGGTAATTAATACGGTTGGGATTGAAATACCGCCCTGTGAGACACCTCGCACGATATTTTGAGAGGCTGCGTCACCATCCTGTGTGTGACGTATCCAAGCGCAGCAAAGACGCGGACAGGAACACAGAAGACGACACACAGAGCGCTAACTTCGAACTTTAATCATTAAAGATGGAAGTTGGCGCTCTGTGTGTCGTCTTCTGTGTTCCTGTCCTCGTCTTTGCTGCGCTTCGATACGTCGCTATGTACCGACTCGCCGAAACCAACTACTCTCCTGATCCTTTGTGCGGACCTAACGACAGTTCTGTAAGATGAGTAATCGGGTATTATGTACAGGTGCGACCTCCGATGCGTAATGATTCCAATGCAGATTTTATCGCCTTATGTGGCACACAGTCAAATAGCACCAATGAAGCGCGTATCACACCTTATTCCGCATGTTAGAGCCCATATCTACAATTTGGTTTTATCAACTTGAAAACAGTGATTTGCAAAATACGGGAGAAGAATGTTTTTAGCAAATATCGTGCGTCATCGATGTTTCAAATATTCTCCAAATTCCCAGAAAAGTAATTCACATTTGAATGAACTCTTTGTCGCAGAAATATATTTGAATTACTCTCTGCTAACATGTTTTTAGAAAAAATCTTTTAACAGAGTCTTTCGCATTGGTAGAAAAAATCACATTAAAAAGAGACATTGATAAAAATGAAGACTTAAGGATTATACGTGAACTTTATTCAAACCGTACATCGCGTAATCACACCATGCTGCTCTCTAAGTTGGAAAAATTTCGATTACGTGGTACTGTACTTAACCTTTTCAGATCCAACTTGAGATCACGCATCCAATTTATCGGAATAAATGAATGCAGATTGAAGGTGAGATAGGTTCCTAATAGAGTGCCGCAGGACAGCACTACTGGTCCCATTCTTTTCTTGTATTATATCACGAATATTGTTAACCCCAATACAAATACAATTGTATCACTTATGCTCATGATGGTACTGTATTTCGTCATTGGAAATGAATAACACACATAAAATAACCATCAAGCAAGTAGAGTTTGTTATGAGCTAAAAATAATCTGACACGAAGAGCCTCTTTCGTAGCGAATTCATGAGCAAATTTGTCCTAAATGGGGCTCAAAATACACCTATAACTCTACCGAACACTATAGTTTTGGCTCACATACGTACAACTTGAAACTTCGGTGAAAACACGAGGGTTAATATTCCCGCCACAGATGTCGTGGAACAATCTTTTAAATTTTTCCTGTACGAAAGCTCGCAAAACTGTTGAATTATACGCAATGATCGGTATTCCTTCCCTTTTCATATTCAAAAACTTTTTTACAATTCTTTATTTCATTACAACTTCAATTATTCGACGAGAACAGGGGGAAGCACCACAGGTAATGTAAACAACGGTCTTGCAAAAAAGGCAGTTTCCCTATACTGCACACACGGAGGAACTAATTAAAAAAATTCTTGCCATGTTCCATTTGACGCACTGAGTATCGGCGCCAGATATTAAAGCCATACCTTATGAACGCACTCACTGAGCTGCGTAAACAAAACAGAATATTCAAACCCTAAGAACAGAGGGATTTTGAAACTATAATTTTGAAAACTTATTATCCCGAAAGTATTTAATAAAAACAGGTAGCTGGGCGGAGAAAATATCGTTCACGCCACACTCTTTCATTCCAGTGGCATTTTTATATGCCTCATCTTTTTTACTTTATACGCATGGACCTGATTTTGAATGTTGGCACTGTTCTTTTTTGCATCTCCTGCGTTCTATTTTCAGAAAGAAAATGTTTTTTTCCAACTGTGGCACGCAGTATATTCCTGCGTCTTCACTTTACTTTAAGCTGCGATCATGGTGCCCGTTTTAGTATTGTATCAGTGACTACAGGATGCCACATGTATCTGCCTTTTGTTATGACTTATTTCCATGTACATTATACTAATCGGTGTGATCTCCTTTTCAAGATATGGTTTTTTTTTTGCTTCTTTGTATGGTCAATCTACGCTGCATTTATGCTCAATTTCGTTATAGAGAGTTTGCGCCTGCTTGCTGCGTGTCCAAAATGAACACAGCCCAGCCAAGTGGCTGTAACCAAGATTTCTTTCCGATTCCCGTTTTTTCCCCCTTTGTAGTTTTACTGTGTATTACTGCGCAAAGGTGACCTCCCGAACTAAACGAAAAGACACTAGTTCGAGTCTATTGCCTAAACGCTACTCTCAGGCTTCTGCTGCTTTTTCAAGTTTTATTATTTCGATGCCAGTGGCAACCAAAGCGAAAAATAGGAAAAACTCCCCCTTCAACTCTGTCGACCTTTCTACCTGAAACAGTTCATAAAAACATCCATGCAACCCATTTCTACTGCCTTACTTCACTTACCCTGCAAACAATACCAAACCCCTGTGCAAAGACAGAGCGGCACCCAATCATCAATGTCTCCTCACTTTCCCCGCAAAGCACTAAACGACCGTCGCAAACGCTACTATAACCCCTACCCGGACCACAGGCGTGTAGTGATTTTACTCATTGGCAAACTCAATGCGTAAAAAAGAGCCAGATACCTCAGCAAGACAAGAGTGTACCAGAAGGGCATGGCTTTTTTCGCAGAAGATGGCAATATACACTTCGTGCTAACACAGTACCTTGTCGGCGCTCCGTTGTCACCATCACCGGCGTCTCAATGTCGGCTCGAACGCCGGTTGTCCGTGGTGTACGCATACACGGTAATACGAAGGTAGAAGAGCGGCTGACATTACTGGCTCCATAATCTCATAATTACCTCACTCGTCGGTACTCCGCCCTGACACTTGATGATTGCAGGCGAGATGACTCCGCTCTAATGTCGCGAGTCGTAAGAGTACAAGTATGTTCACGGCAGCGCGACCACTTTCATAAATAAGGAGCCTGCTCGTCGTCACCGAAACCACAGGGACAGAAATACTGGCACCCCGGCGCCGAATGCGTAATTAGCCGCCCGGCAAAGTCAACGCGTCTTTGTTGATTTGTTGAACTGTAAATGTTGAACTGTAAATGAGTAACCATAGGACCCTTTATTGATGCGTTGGGTACATATGTCAGAGATTGTACTGGCTTAGGGTCCGCTCAGCATTTCTTTGTGCGGAGAGAGCTGTACCGCGGGTAGGATAGCAAAATTTCCATGTTTGGATGAGGATTCGATAAGAGCAGCTGGCGAATTTCCGGGTTGTTGAGTGTCAGTTGGTGGCTTAAGTAAGCGCCAGCTATGCAGAAATCCTGCTGGGAGTGTTTCATGGTGTGTTTAATTTAAATAACTGTTGCACTGCCTCATTGTTGAACAAGCGGGCTGTTGGTAGGACTGGCCCTTTTGCCTTCTGGTGTTTACAGTGGTGCGATTAAGTTTTTAAATTTGTGGGTTCTCATTCTTAGTTTTTGTTCAATAATTTTGCGCAACAATTGTATTGACAAACATAGCTATCTTAGATTTGTTCCCTTGAGTGTTCCTTACCTTCGCGCCACGCCTTCTATTCCTTGCAATTATCCTTCCCGGATACTGCAAGTGGCGTTACAGCAACTTCACTGGGCTTGAACACAGTACAAGCAGGAGCAAACTCTATATAATATGATTGCGCATGCATCCTAGATTTGTCGTTCTAAGAAGCAAAAAAACATGATATCTTGAAAACCAGATCACAGCGATTACGTTAATATATGTAGGCTAATTACGTCATAAAAAAAAGGCAGATCCTTGTCGGAACCCAATACTAAAACAGGTGTCATGGTCGCAGCTAAACGTGAACTGATTACGCAGGAATGTACTGCGTTTCACCGTTAAAAAAACAAATAAATAATGTCCCGTGACATTACACGGGACATGTACGTGGACAATATTATTCAGGAGATACAGAAAATCTAGGGTGTCAAACGTTCAAATCTAGTGCATGCATATGAAGATTGAAAGAAGTAGGCGATTTCGAAGCCCGCTGTGATGAATAAGAGTAGCGCGAATGGTATTTTCTGCATCTAGCAACATTTTTTCGCTAGAATTCTTCGGGAAAAGGTTTTTACAAATAGAGTTTAACAATGCTCTTATTTCTTAGGGTCTAAAGATTCCTGTGTTGCTTATGAAACTAATTAAGTGCGCTGGGTAAGGTATGGCTTGATCTCTGGCGCTGACATTCAGTAATCAAAAGAAAGGGAACACGCCAAAAAATGCGAGATCGATGGGTGTATGGCGAAAACTTATTTTGATGCCACCAATTTTGACAACGCTGCTAGTTTTTCTTGAGCTTCATTTTTATATTTTGGGTTTGTTTAGGCATGGCCGGGCTAGAGCGGTGGCGCGTGGTGTGTTTATATGGCCTTCGCAGCGGTGGCGATAACAATGCAGCCCAGTCTCGACGTAAAGTTCCGCCGCTCTCTTTGTGGGGGCTGCGGGAGCCTGCCCTTGCCTGCTCCTTGCGTGCTTGCATTTGAAGGCTGCTTTTCGCGCACCCGGGCTGTCCTCGCAGCGTTCGACCTCATGTAGTTTAAGTGCGATCATACCGGAGCAGAATTTCGTAGATCTGTTATATTATTGCGGTGAAACCTGCGTTCTGGAAGCTGTCCTTCAACGAAATTTTTAAACCAGGGCTTTTACAGCCATACAACGATGTTGGCCACTTATTCGCCATCAGGGGTACATTTGTGGGTGCGCCCTAGAAAGGGTATGGGTGGGAGGTTTTTGCAGATTTTACGATGATATTTCACTAGACGAAAATACTAATATTATATTATTAACAATATTTTATTCTTCAATCGTCACTTCATACGCTCCCAGGGATTGCCTATAGACCTTCTGGCCGCCGCCCAAAACATAATAATTGTTAATACTTACTATTATTATACCTATTATGCACATTATTGTAATATTACATTGTAATAAATACAGCTGGGCGTCAATTAAAAATTTTAATCTGAATGGTCGAATAACCTATTCTATATCGATTAAGTCGTACGTGTTCATTCAGAAAATGGCTTAGAAAGGGACCATTTTTTAATGATTGTTCTTTTAGATTGCCGATGGTAATGAATACAGGTCGTTTTATGCGATCAATGGTAACGCGTCCTTGTAGCTGTGGAGGCCGAGAGGTTCGTTGACAATTTCCGACACCAGTTTCTTTATTGTTTACTTTCTTTTTGAAAGGCGTCCCAGCTGTGGTGAACGCATGCTCGTATTGAGGACAGGACGGAAATGGGATTAGAAATGGCGTTGAGGTCTGCGGGACGCATAGGAGCATTGTTGTTAGTAACCGAAAGGAGATTTCTGCATTTGGCACCCTTCGAAGTGATCCAGATGGTCGTTGGCGCTTGGCTCGCGTGGACTTCAACCAATGAACTGATTTAAAAAAATAATAGCGGCTAGAACATTATTCAATTACTCGGAAGGTTAATCGACCAATCGCCCACCTCTGATAATAAAAAGCCATTACTACTACTTATAATGCACAAAAGTACGCAGTAGCAACGTTTGGAGGCATGTCCACGAAAACTAAGAGCAAACGCGCGAAGCTACTGCTTCTGTCCGTCAAACGAGCAGGGCAAAGTTATATGTTATGCGCAATTAACGATAGCTCGTATACAACAAATTCGACACAAGAATAATCAAACGGCCCTGATACCAAACGATCATAGTTTTAGGCGACCTATCAAATGCATGTAAATTTTTTGTGTTGCTTCCAGTCGCTGGACCTGAACTCGTGGTCAAAATTAGCACATTTATGGAGCCATAGCCTCAAGCAGATGGCCCTGCGTAGAACGAGAAATACCTCGATGCCAGAGGATAATGATACACCCGCCTGCCCACAACAGCTGAGTCCTCAGGATTTCAGTTCGGGGTAGGGGCTACCTGAAGGACCAGTAAAGTAAATAGAAGAAAACAAGCGAAGGAAAATTTGACATCCACCACAATGCAGCCGTACGGCCACAAAGGAAAGCTGTAGAGCTTTCCTTTGCAGCCGTACGGCTGCGTGGAGATGGATGTCTATTCTCCTTTGCAGAAGCTTAATGCGGCTTTCGTTTTTTTCCCTTGATCATGCCAATAAAATAAAACAAGGCAACAGAAAAAGCCAAATCTAGTGTTATATGGGAATGATTCCGTGCTCTGTTTCATTATCCAATTACTTCATTAATTTTTTCAGGGAAATTGCAAACATACACCGAAGTCGCGTATGGCTGGTGCGCAGCGTGGGGCATAAAAATAATTATGGGAAGTCATGATTTGTTGACGGGCCTAGAGTTATAGTTTTGGCCCGTTGCTTCCTATCAAGCGCCCACCCCCCTCTTTTGCGTAGGCCATTAACCAGGATTGTAGCGAAAAATAAAAATAAAACAAAAGAAGCAGCGCCGCATAGCTTTCCCGCAGAGTGGGAGACGCGCGCATCAACAGAGTGGGTCCGCAGCGCCGCCTCCTCGTAGCGGTGCAGGCAGGAACCAGGCCACTTGCGAACGCCGTACCAACGCGCGCACGCCGCCGCTCTAGCCCGGCGTGGTTGAGGATTGTGCAGTTTAAATGCCCGGATAATTCTGTTTTTCGATAATTAGTCTGTGTGTGAATTATAGGGAACATTTTCTATTACCACAACTTCTTTTCTTTGCTAAACCGTTGTTTAGATTATTACCTGTGGTGTTTTTTCTTAACATTGTGCCATAACTGGGTTGTCAATGTAATAGGAAACTGCACAAACATCTTTGAATTTGAAAAAAAGATGGAATACCGATTTTGCGTATAGTTCAGACAGTTTTGCGAGCTTTTGAACAGATCAAACCTACAAGATTGTTCAAGGACATTTGTTCCGCAAATATTAACCAGAGTGTTTCACCCGACGTTTCAAGTTGTACCGTATATGTGCCCAGAATAATACTGTTCGGAAACGCATCGGTGTGTTTCGAGCACGATATAAGGCAAACGTTCCCTTTCATTCACTGAGAAAGAGGCTGTTCATTTCAGACCATTTTTAATCTCGTACCACAGTCTGCTTGATTGTTCTGATATATCTGTGAATCGTTTCCCATGAGGAAATACTGCACTATAATTGTATTTTGTATTGACAGTAACAATATTGTTGCTATATTACAAAATAAATGGGGCGAGAATGTAGCGGAACTCCTGTAAACCCGATCTATCGTTCAATCAGAGATTCATTTATGTCAATAAATTAGGTGCGTGATCCCAAGTGCGATCTGATAAGGTTAAGTACACCGCCTCGAAATCCAAATATTTCTAACTTGGAGAGAAGTAAGCTGGGATTGACGCAATAGAAGGCTTTACTTAAGTTCACGTAAATTCCTAAAGTCTTCATTTTTCTGTGAATGTTATTATAAATATTCTTTTTTCCTACCAGTAATGGAGATTCTGTGGAACCATTTTTTTTCTTAAACCGTCATGGCAGACAGTTATTTAAATGATATTTCTGCAAAGAAAGTTCATTTGACCGTGGAGTATTTTTCAGTTCATTTTAGAATTTTGGTAATGTTGAGATTGCGCGTTAGTTGATACACCTTCTTGTACCCTCCTTTGTAAATGCCGGTCACTGTCGTTATTTGGATGTTTTTGGGGAATGCGCAGGTTGATAAAACCAAATTGTAGATATGGGCTAGAACACGCGCAAAAAGGTCTAATACCGGCATTGTTAGTGCTATTTCTTGACAATGTGCGTCTTTGCTGCGTCTGTTTCTTTGCCCGCGGAATATACCGATAATCTCTGCTGCATCAGTTGGCGTTAAAAAAAGCCTGTGTTCAGTTCGTGCAATACTACACATTGTTTCAGTGCTATCACTATTGTATGCAGCTCCCGCCAACTCTACAAAGTTTTGTTTATTCGGTCTGCTAGTTTTTTGTTCTTAAAAATTTAACAGTCTACAATTACGGCTTGCGTTTCAGAAGTATTTGTTTGCGCATTTGAAACGTCGTTTAATTTTTCCCATCCCATTTCACTTCTGAGGAGGCATTCCGCATCAAATACACCAGAAAATTGGACTTTCCGGCTAGGTTCTTTTTGTTTATTTCAGAATGTCTTGTACCGTTTTCAATTGCTCTTATCTCGGGTAGAAAGAAATATTTGGTAAAGCTTGTATTTTCATTTATTGCGCTTTAGAATACATTTAGTACTCTATGGTTTGCGGGACTTTGCTTGGCCGAAACTGTTTTTGCTGGGAACGAGTCAACCTAATGCATCCTAGAGATCTTCATAAAATCTTTAAACGACCGGTCAGCATCCTGAAAAGCAAACGTTTGACCAGTATGCGACAATAATGCTTCTCACATATAGGGCGATATCTAGTTTCACAGTAATTGTTAAACTAAAGATGGGAGCTTTGGTTTATGAAAATAAAAAAAAACGTCAAGTGATCGCTGTTGTCGCTATTTATAATACTACATATGTTATGGTCCATGGCTATGTTCACAATAAACATATCAAGTAATGATAACGTAGTTGCAGTCACACGAGTTGTAAAATAAACCATGGCAAAAGCGATTATTCTTAACTATTTCTTGAAGCCTATAAGTTCTACCGGAGACGCTGAATGAGCCAAAATGCGTGCGTTCAATTATCCACTAATGACCAAAGTGCGTCTCATTTCGTTCGCCTATAAAAACATTCTTAGGGAAATTGAAAAATGCCCTCATGAGTCCTGCAGGGGGGAGATCAATGACAGCGAAACTTTTTTCGAGTGCCTTATTGCCCAAACCTTTGTGGTCTTCAGTTATTTTAGTAAAAACTTCCATCATTTCCCAGCCAAAGAGTGTCGTGAGATAAAGTAGCACCGAAATCTCTATACTCTGTGAGATTCAATAAAAATACATGCACCTGTGTGCTACAAAAAGCGCAAATGTATCGTACCATGTTTCCGTGAAAATGAACACAAATAAATTAAGTATGAAGGAAGTGATTAGTGAGAAAATGTGTTTTTGCTTCGGCTGCACTACTCCGGCATTTAGGTGTAACAGTTCAAGCCATTGTGCTACACTTGTGTCCAGTAAAATCGACAGTTGGGATAGTTGGTGTTGATACATCGTTTAGTAGCGCTCGAAACGGGATGCCGTAGTGTGTGTCTTCTCTGCTGTCGTCCCGCTTCAAGCGCAACTTAAAGATGTACACTTGTGTCACCGGTTACATTGTCTTTATCCTGTGGAGTAACCTAATCTCTAGCCACAACGTAAGACTGTTTGAGGCTACGGCAATTATTTCGTAATCGTTGCATATGACACAAATCTCTGAAGCCAGCGTGCATGTCAAACCAAAATTCGCCTGTAATGAGAAATCCCCCTTTTTTCCTGTGCGAAACAATCCAACTATGAGTAACCGTAACAACGATAACAAAAAAGACAGAATGTATATACATCGAGAAATGCATTGTGGAAGCAGCGCTTCCCTAAAAAGTGCACGTGGCTGACGTTGCCATTTTATGTACTCCTCGTTCGAGGCCATCAACGCTCGTCGGCATTATGTGGACGTCGTTACACATGTGGACCTCGTTGCAAATAACGAGGTCCTTTATAGGGGCGTAACACGCCGTCGCGTTTGGTCATGCTGACTACGTTGGCCGTTAGCACTAAAGTGGTAAGTTGCATCAAGAAGGGGCAAAGGGTGCATTAGGGAAATGTGGTGATTACGCTACAGGGCGAAAATAAGCATTGTTCACTATGTTATCCTTTTTTGGTAAACGCGAAAGCATGGGGTGGCCACTGAGCTCAAATGCCAGTGTCAAGGAAACGCACTCAATTTGGCGAAACCGAAAGGAAAATTCGTATTGGCGGTGAGTTTGCGTGCGACTCTTCCGCACGTTCTGGAAAAAGAAGACAAGTAAAAGGTGCGCACTCATTGTGCCTACAAAGTGAATGCCCAAGAAAAAATTAAAGAAGATTCATTATGTATTGTTAGTAGTTTGTGAACATTTCTCTTCTATCCTTTAGCAATTTCAGCGTATTGTGGAGAAAAAATCCTTTTGACTTTTGACATCCACTCGGTCCTGGAGTAGCCGTACACTTCATTTCACAATAGGCGTTAACGCTAACAAAGGGCCATGAAAAGGACGCCAAATTTAGGCCTCTTTTCCGCGGTTTGTGTGCGCCGGTGGAAACTGACTAATGATAATAAGAAAGCTAACGAGCGGGAAGAGCAGAAAATATCAACAGAGGACGTGTCCTTAACAAAGTCGCCCTCTCCACACGGGAAGGCCGCTAAAACCGGTTTGTTGCCATGGCTGCGTACAGAACTTTGCAACAAACCCTGGGAAGCACCTCTTCTTTTTCTAAGAACCTTTAGCTCGTCAAGTTAAAATAGTGGGTTTTCTAACTGCTGGTGCATACAACTGCAGGTGGTTGGTGTTTTTAGTGTGGCGCTAGGCTATCTTCGCAATGCGGTGCCGCACTCCCTGCTGGCGTGGTGGCGCTTTGGCTTTCGCGACGGCGACAGAGAGATGAGAAGACACACGTCTGCACGCTACAGCGCCGTGGACCCAAACTGGAGGCCCCGCTTTATTCCACGCTCGTGCCCAGCGCGCACCGCAAGCGCGTGGTCAGCACTCGCCACTCGTGGCTCAGCCCCAGCGTCATCGTTCCTGGAGCGTGCCCGTTTGCGGCAGCAGACGACGCAAGCTGCTGGGGCGCCGCCACATAGCCCACCCCCCCCTCTCTTCAGACGGAGTGTCGGTAAAACGGACAGTCTTTGCGCTGGGATGTTCGCGGGTGGGGCTGCGAACGGAGGGGAGAGTGGTGGTATTCAGGGTGGAGTGGTGGATGGTGGTGTCGAAGGCAGGCGGTTCAGCCTCGGTGAAAGCGGGCTTGAGGCGATAGATGGAAACGACAGTGTCGCGGCCGTTAAAGCAAACTGTAAACGACTTTTCGCCGCGTGAAATGACGAGATGAGGGCCGGTGTAAGGCGGTTGAAGTGGCTGGCGGGCACTGTCGACACGGATGAAAACGTATTGGCTGAGAGAAAGACTTGGGTGAATAAAAGTGGGTTTTGTGGAACACGGCCGTGGCGGTTGGGGACGGATATAGCTGAAAAACCGGGTTAAATCCTTTACGTAGGATGGGCCAGGAGAGGAAGGGTTATCTTGAGGCTGTGGAGGGACCAGGAAGTCTGCCGGTAATCGCAAAGACGTGCCGTAGACCATTTGGGATGCGGCACAACCAAGATCATCTTTGATGACAGTGCGCAATCCTAGCAGCACAAGAGGAAGGTGAACTGCCCACTGCTCAGGTGATTCGTGAGCCATCAGCGAGGCCTTGAGCTGACGATGAAACCTCTCGACCATGCCGTTGGCTTGAGGAGTAACACCGAGTAGGAATGTCAAGCGGCGAAAGAGTGTGGACTCAAATTGGCGGCCACGGTCTGTGATAATCTCCGACGGCACGCTAAAACGAGCGATCCACGTCGACATAAGCGTGGAAGCAACAGTCTCAGCCGTAATATCGTCGATTGGTTAAGCCTCCGGCCAGCGGGTAAAACGGTCGATCACTGTCAAGATGTAGCCGCAGCCCTTAGATGGTGGTAGCAGGCCAACAAGGTCCACGTTAATTGTGGAGAACCTTGAGTCCGGTAGTGGGAAAGTAGCCAGAGGCGATGTGGTATGCCGAGAGACCTTGCATTGTTGGCAGGCGAGGCAGGAATGGGCCCAGGCGCGTACGTCAGTATTCATGCCCGGCCAGACGTATCTCTCGGCAATCAAACGCCGTGAGGCACGAACTCCAGGATGAGAGAGACGGTGAGTAGAGTTGAAGCAAATGCGCCTGAGAGACGCAGGAAGGTACGGCCGTCTGCGGCCTGAGACCGGGTCAATGTCTCAAACGATGCTGATTCCCGAATCAGGGCATAGAATGTCCTCGAGTTGCAGAGAGGAGCTGTTTGAAGAACGTATAGTTCAGAGCTCCTCGTCATCGCTTTGGGCTTGGGCCAACTCCTGAGAACTGAAACCGGAGCGCTGTATGGCGGAAATACGGCTAAGGGCGTCAGCTGGAATGTTGTTAACTCCCTTGACATGCCGAATGTCCGTCGTAAACTCTGCAAGATAAGCCAAATGTCGCGTCTCTCGGGGAGAATATGTAGTCTTCGATGACTTGAAGGCGTTCGTAAGAGGCTTGTGATCGGTGAAGATCACGAAGCTGCGGCCTTCGAGGAAAAAGCGGAAATGCTTCACAGCGAGGTATGCCGCCAGAAGTTCCCGTCCGAAAGTGCTGTACCGTTGCTCAGTGGGAGAAAGCTTCTTCGAAAAGAAACCGAGCGGGTGCCAGCTGCCGCGGATGTGCTGCTGAAGTACACCTCCAATCGCACAGTGGGAAGCATCTACCATCAGGCTTGTGGGAGCGTTGTGGCGCGGGTGCACGAGGAGGATAGAAGAGGCCAGGCGCTCCTTGATGGTAGTGAATGCCGATCAGCGGCTTCAGACCATTCAAGACTGCACTCGGGAGACTTGGAAGTTTGAAGGAAAGCTTCGAGAGGTTGAACAATGGCCGCACATTTTGGGATGAACCGTCGGTAATAATTCACCAGCCGTAGGAAACGGCGCAGTTGGCGCAAGGACTCAGGTCGGGGAAAGTCGATTATGGCCTTTACTTTGTCTGGCAGAGGGCGAATTCCATTGCAGTCAACGAAATGACCGAGAAACTCCAACGACGGCAACCCGAACGCACACTTGTCGCTATTAAGGATGAAGCCATGCTCTGCTAGGCGTTCGAAAACTATCCGCAGATGGTGCAGGTGCTCAGATAGCGATGAACTGGCGACAAGAACGTCATCTATGTAGGCGAAAACAAAAGGTAGACCACGGAGGACGACGTCTATGAAGCGCTGAAAAGTCTGAGCTGCGTTGCGTAACCCGAAAGGCATCCGAGTGAATTCGAAGAGGCCAAACGGTGTAATGATGGCAGGTTTCTTGACGTCATCCGGGGCTACGGGGATTTGGTGGTAGGCTTTTTGGAGGTCAAGCTTTGAAAAGATGGTACATCCACTGAGGTTATTGGTGAAGTCCTGTATATTAGGTAGGGGGTACCTGTCGGGTACAGTGGCCACGTTCAAGGAGCGGTAATCACCACAGGGTCGCAGTCTCCTGATTTCTTCGGGACCATGTGTAACGACGAGGACCAGTTGCTCGATGACGGGCGAGCAATGCCAATTTCAACCATGTGGTGAAATTCCTGTTCCGCGATTTTATATTTCTCTGGAGCCAGTCGACGCGCCACGGCATGCGTAGGTGGACCGGTGGTAATGATCTGATGAACGACGTCATGCTTCACTGGCTTTGTCCAGTCTGGAGGGGCAGTCAGGGAAGGAAACTCGTTCAGCAATTCCCGGTACGGAGAAGGTAGGTCGCAAAGAAGCGTGAATGCGAACGGATGGACTGGAGACGATTTGCCGATGACAGAAAGGCCGGTTGTGGCGTCCCCAGGATTCTTTTTCGGGCTATGTCAACCAGGAGGCCGAAGTGCGAAAGGAAATCGGCTCCTAGAATGGCGTGACTCATGTTGGCCACGAAGAAAATCCAGCGGAACGCACGGCGTAGGCCGATGTTTACCATCAGGGATTTTTTTCGGTACATGGGAATGCTGGAATTGTTAATAGCTTGGAGATGGCACAGTGGTGCTTGAGTGCGGTCACAGGAATTAGCGGGGAGCACACTCACTTCAGCACCAGTGTCAGCTAGGAAACGTTGACCATTGGTTGCATCTGTGATGTAGAAGAGGCGACTGTCGCTGGCTTGGGAATCGGTCGCCGCCGCTAACGATCCCTCGTCCCGTTTCTCGGCCAGCCGCAAGGACGGGTGCAACGTTGCGCCGCTGCACCGAAGCGGCGATGGTACCAGCACAATGAATCAGGGTGTTGAGGTGGCTGGCGCGTTGTGCCTTCCTGGCGAAATACTTGCGGAGACGGGGTACGGCGAGAAGGGCAAAACCGGCGAGCTCGAGGGTTGCGAGGCGGCGGCGAGCTGTAACCAGCCGAGGCGACAAGCTCCTCCAAGGTTTGCATGCGCTCTCGGAGAGCGGCGAGGTCGTCGGATAGCGGAGACGGCAAAGGAGTAGCAGGCGCCGCCACGGTAGTATGGTCGGAAGATTCAGCGGATGCCACCGTGAACAAAGGCGGATGCAACGTGGCGACTTCCATTATCTTGTCAGCATGCGCGGCCAACGCGGATAAGGGAAGGTCAGAAGCAGTCGCGAGGATCATCTGCACAGAAGAGGGGAGCCGTCGCAGGAAAAGTTCCTTCAACAAACGGGAGTCCGTGGCAGAAGGTGCGTCGCCGAGCAGGGTTTGCAGTTCGTGAAGGAGCTGCGAAGGTCGACGGTCACCCAACTCCTTTGCAGAAAGCAGCCCCTGGAAACGCTGCCGTTCCGATGGGCTCGTGCGGCTCAAGATGGCAGCCTTCAACGTGTCGTAAGGGTTCGTGGTAGGCGGGTTGGCAAGGATGTCACGAACCTCAACCGCGATCTCAATAGGCAGTGACTGTTGTAGATGGTTGAAGCGGGTCTCTTGCGACGTGATGTGACTCACTTGGAAGCTTGCCTTGGCCTGAAGGAACCACACGTCGGGGTGCTTAGCGCTGAAGGGGGGCAAACGTCAAGCGACGGCGGAGATGCCAGGTGAAGAGGCAGCGGAGGACACAGAAGGACCGCTGGCGTCGCGGGGAGGGTCCATTCTGAGTACGTGGCTCCACTGCAACGTCCGGGTCACCAATGTCGCGACGGCGACAGAGAGATGAGAAGACACACGTCTGCACGCTACAGCGCCGTGGACCCAAACTGGAGGCCCCGCTTTATTCCACGCTCGTGCCCAGCGCGCACCGCAAGCGCGTGGTCAGCACTCGCCACTCGTGGCTCAGCCCCAGCGTCATCGTTCCTGGAGCGTGCCCGTTTGCGGCAACAGACGACGCAAGCTGCTGGGGCGCCGCCACAGGCTCATCTCGACGCTGAGCACACCAGCCCGCTCTGTTATAGATTGATGGTTTCGAATTCCCTACATGATTAAATATGATCACTTGTGTTCTTTACTATAGTGCAAAAGCTATGATTGACCCATTGACGATAAAAAATGCTGTACCACGTCTGTACCTGAAAAACAGCTTCCTTTGACGGATCTATAATACAACTATCAGAATTTATAATAAACGTCACTGAAGCACTAATATTTTTCTTACATAAGCTACTTGTGCAAAAACATCTCGTATCGTACACATTCTATAATGCTAAAAAGATAGAGAACACCGGCACGTGTAGCTTCTACATGCCGCTGCTTGTAAATGTTTTGTCTTTCAAACACAAAAATCTACCGAAAAAAAACAGTAAAGCACTTTCTTTCAATATCTGTAATCAGCGTGCATTTGGTTTTCTAAACTAGTTTAGCTTAAGGTAGGTCTCATCCAGAACCCTTTTGTGATTATTAAAAAAGGAGCTCCGTCGAACGCTTCTTATTAGGTCCACGGATCCACCAAACTGAATAAATAAGCGCTGGATTTTCCAAGTATATCTCGGAGCCGCCAAAGGACAGGGTTTCTCGATTACATTGCATCTAGTACGCCCCACATTTTCACCGAAAGGCTGCTTACTAAGAAACTTCTTTATCGCGCCAACCCATGGAGCTCTGAAACAAAGTCCCCAGAACAAGAGCTCGTCGGCACTGTCCCGGCCACCCGCTGCCACGGCCACCCGCTGCCACGTCCGTGATGGAGATCACCATCACCGGTGGTACTCGCTTCACATCGGGTCCGCAGTTTTTCGATGATTGTGCCGGCTTATCACCTTGTGGACCAAAAATGCTTGCCCCAAGTGTTCCGTGAAATCATCAGGACCACGAGGATACCCGCCTTTGAGGTAGGGGACTATTTTTGAGGACTTTAAGGACAATTTTGTGCTCACCCAAGCCGAGCCGTTGCTAAGCGTAGACGTGTTCCATCGGCCGCTGGGCTTCGCCGCCGCCTGCGCCGACGGGCGGTCGCTGCTGGAACGGACATTGTTCCGAAATCTACCAGCATCATGGCCACTTCCATGAGTGTTGAAGTAGAGGGGGAGGATATTAACCCCGAAGAAGTCACCAGGACCCTGGGATGGCGCATCGCCGGTGAACGCAAGTCGTGCCCGCGTCAACGAGACCTAGGCCTGTCCAAAAAAACTTCAGTCAAAACTCTCCAGTACTGGTCGTGGACCCGAGAATGCCAAATGCAAGTTAATCGAGGGAGCGCGTATGCCTGCGTTGCCGCGAGAAGATACTAAGATTGTGGTGAGGCCACGCGGGGGGTCTCAACATCAGCAAGGTCGGCCAAGTGGAAGTTGGCCGAGCCATTTATGCCTGCGGTGGGAGTCTCTAAAGAAGAACGGATCCGGGACGTGATATGTCCGAATTACCAACAAAAACATCGTTATCATCAGTACTTCGAAGAGAGAAAACGCTAACCGATACGTGAGAGTCACCCAAATTGTCGTCCAAGGCAACAAGCACGAGGTCAGCGCCTATGAATCGGCCCCACACGGCATGAGCAAGGGAGTCATACGAGGCGTCCCCCTCGGAGACACGGTTCAAGAAATCAACGAGAACATCGTCACCGAATTTAATCCCACTGCTGTAGAGGCCAACCGCATCGCCAATACGACGTCTGTGGTGATCGCCTTCAATGGACCCAAGGTGCCGAATTACGTTCGATACGGGGCCTGCTCGCCAAATGCTCGTTGTACAGAAAGCAGATAGATATCTGCTACAAGTGTGGTCGCCTGGGTCACCGCATGGATGTTTGCCCGAATCCGACAGACCGGATTTGCCGAGGATGCGGTGCTCCAAATCCCGATGAACTGCATACGTGTACCCCCAAGTGTGACCTCTGCGGAGGCAACATTTGACCGCAGACAAGGTGTGCAAAGCTCGCTTCAAGATCCCGTACGTGGTACGGAAACGTCAGTGGGAGCGGAGGAACGCCAACACGTCACCAGAAGCCTGCAAACCACCACGTCAGGAGAGACCAGCTACGTCAGGGAACCGGAGCCGCTCTCTATCCCGTGACGACAGGAAAGGGCGGAGCAACAGCTGTGCCTCAAGGCCGGGCTCGAGAGCATCGTCGCCGGGTGACGTGGCCGGGAGCAGCTGCAGCGGGCGCCGCCGGGAGTCGCGCTCAAGGTCGAAGACCCGGGGACAGACGCCAGCCAAGAACGCCGCTAAACAGGTGGGCTGGGCAGATAGATCTCCTATCGCTCTTAGCAACAATGATTTCCCTCCACTTCCCAGTACCCCTAAGAAAGATTGTGAGGAATGCACGCAACTCAAAGCGCTTATAGTTAGGCAGAATCAGCAAATCAGCGAGCTTCTTGCGCGCATGGAGGCGTTAGAAAAATCAAAAAGCAGCGAGGATGACACAAAACGCAAAGTTGCCAAGAGGGACGCTCAGTCAGGGCCCCCTGTGACAGCTATGGAGGCAGAGAAAATTGAATCGCGTCCATCGGAGCAGCCAGCGTGGGCCGAGCCCATTCAAGCCCTCACAGCGATGGTCACACAGCTTACCAGCCAGCTCGGCTTGGTAACGTCCAGGATGGCCAAGTTCGACACACTCGAGGCTAATGTCAACCAGTTGATTCTAACCACCCAGAAAGCCAAAAAGGGAGCGCCGTATGGAAAACCATGCATGGGAAGTAGTCTCACGACCACCAGCCTGAGCCAAGATGGAGGACAGTCGTAAGAACAGGAAGGGAGATACAACGACCTTGGTGCAATGGAACTGTCGAGGAAGAAAGGACAAAATAGGGGAATTGCAGCAGTACATATATAATGCGGAAGACAAGCCGGATATCCTTGCAGTACAAGAAACGAATTCGCGACCGAAACTCCCTGGGTACATCACATACACCGATCCCAGTGAGAAAAGCACGGCAATCCTCGTTCGAAGCAATATAGCTGCTACGCAACACATGACTGGCCAGAGAGGGTGTGAACATGTTCTATTGGAAATCCACAGCAGAAGCATAGGAAGCAAAGACAACATCTTTATACTCAACGCGTACTACCGGCCCTCTAAGAAGGACCTAGACATAGAGGGCACGTTACTCGACAGCAAGAGAGAGGCGGGCAGCCGGCCTTTATTGATATTAGGAGATTTCAATGCGCCTCACTCGATATGGGGCTACAAATTCTGCTCAAAGAGAGGCAGGATGCTGGTGAACCTCATGGATCAGCACAACCTAGCCCTCCTCAACGAACCAGACACTCCCACCCGCATGGGTACAAGTACGTCCCGTGACACCACTCCAGACCTTACCCTGCTGAGTGGAACTTTAGACGTGTCGTGGCGGAACACGGGGGTAAACCTGGGTTCGGACCACGGTATACTAAACATCACGATCAGGGGGCCCATGTTCAAGGCAAGAATGGTAACAGCAAAGCTAACTGACTGGGACAAGCTTCGACAAAGGCAAGCAGCCGACGAAGATGAGAACATGAACAGCACCAGACCATATGGGGAATGGGCCAAGGAGCAAATCGAGCTGGTAGCGAAATATACCCAGAAAATTGCGACCACACTACAGACACCCTTTGTGGACGCAAGGCTTGCCCACTTCTGGGAAGCTCGACACAGCCTCACCAGACGCTGGAAGAAACAACGACACAACAGGAAACTTCGCAGACGCATCCATGAGCTCAACAAGCAAGCTGCTGAATACGCGACCCAGCTGTGCAAAGAGAACTGGCTGAGCGTGTGTGACGGTCTGCAGGGCACCCTGTCTACCAGGAAGACGTGGTCTCTCCTCCGTCACCTGATCGACTCTCTCAGCAGCAAAAGCGCCACTAATCGAAGCCTCATACGCACCCTCAACAACTATACTGGCGGTGTCGATGAACTCATCAACGACCTGAAGGCCAAGTACCTGAAAACTGGAAAGGGAGACATCGCACCTCAGGACTATGCAGGACCTACCAACGAAGCAATAGACAACCATTCACCGACACCGAATTGGTCGCGGCAATCTCCGAGAGCAATAAGGCCAGCGGGCCAGGACCCGATACCATTACCTACAAGTTACTCAACAACCTCGGGGACAAGGCCCGCAGAGAGCTCCTCCAGTACACTAACCAAGTCTGGGAGACTGGCAAACTCCCACCGGAATGGAAAGAGGCAGAAGTCCGCTTCATACCCAAGCCTGGGAAGACACCTCACATTGACAACATGCGACCGATATCCCTCACGTCCTGCGTGGGGAAGATCATGGAACGTATGGTACTCAAGAGGTTGCAGCGACATCTGGATGCTACCGACCAGATGCCGGAGACAATGTATGGCTTCAGGCAACACCTAGGCACCCAAGATGTTCTCATACAACTTAACGAGCTAGTAATCAAGCGGGCAACGAAACAGGCGCCCCGAGCGATACTAGCGCTCGATCTCAAAGGTGCCTTTGACAACGTCACGCATGATAGTGTCCTCCGCAACCTACGCAACACGGGTTGCGGAGTGAGAGCGTACAACTATATTCGAGACTTTCTTAGCAACCGAACGGCCATGATCAGAATAGGAGAGAAGACATCCCAACAGATCTTACTCGGGGATAGAGGAACACCGCAAGGTTCAGTTCTCTGCCCACTCCTGTTCAACATTGCTCTCCTGCCGTTGCCCAAGCTTCTCGAGTCCATTGATGGCCTGGGACATGCATTGTATGCCGACGACATCACCCTCTGGACTGCGAGAGCAGGATCGGATGGATGGATCGAAGACACGCTCCAAAAAGCAGCTGAGACGGTTAACAGCTATGTGAAGGCCTGTGGCCTTTGCTGTTCGCCTCAAAAGTCGGAGCTGACCATTGTTAGACCACGTACATCAGGGAAACGATCAGAAACCATTGGAATCACTCTAGAAGGGATCCGCATCCTTCCGGTACCTCAACTCAGGATCCTAGGCCTCTTGATCCAGGCAGACGGCAAGGCAACGGCTATGATCAGAAAAATCAAGCTCGCGTCAGACCAGATCTTGAGCATGATCAGGCGAGTGGCCAACAGGCGGATGGGTCTGAAAGAGTCAGACACATTGCGCCTCGTTCAGGCCTTTGTTACCTCAAGAATTATCTACGCAGCGCCGTATATGCAACTCCTGAAAAATGATGTAATACAACTTGACACAATAATCAGGAAAGCCACAAAGCAGGCCCTGGGTATTCCCACAAACTCGTCCACAACAAAATTACTACAAATGGCAGTCCACAACACAGTAGCCGAGCTTGTAGAAGCCCACCTGTCCAATCAAAGGGTCCGCCTTAGCCATACCAAGGCGGGCAGAAGCGTCCTCCGCAAGATCGGATGGCAGCAATCCCACTATACCTGTCACGGCCAATTACCCGAAGAGTGGACTGAGAAGATGGAAAGCAAACCATTACCGCGCAACATGAACCCCACAAGGCACGCCGGATGGCGCGACGCCCGGGCCAGAGCCCTCTCCAGGACCCTGGAGGAAGACGACACTGTCCTCTACACAGACGCCTCCCTGCCCAAACACTCCACAAGGGCAACGGTCACGGTCACCGGGTTGGACAAGCTGGTCACCTGCGCATCGATCAACACTCCATCTTCAGAGGAAGCAGAAGAAGTGGCGATAGCCTCGCACTCCTGCAACCTAACGTCACCAAGATCGTTACGGTCTCACAAGCTGCGTACAAGAACTACAGATCTGGCTGGGTGTCCCTTGCGGCTCTAAAACTCCTCGAAAAAGCTAGGCCTCCTAAACAAAAGATCGAATTAGTTTGGGTCCCGGCCCACTCCTCTGTTGAGGGCAACGAATATGCTCATCAACACGCCCGAGCACTGAACTCCCGGGCCACCGAGGAGGAGGGAAGGGGATGGCAACCCATCACCAGCTACACAGATATAGTCAAATATTACAGGGACGGTAGGAAGACATTCCCACACCCCCACCACTCCTTGACTAGAGCAGAACAAGCAATATACAGGCAAATACAGGCAGGCTCCTTTCCTCACCCCTGCCTCCAGAATAAAATGTACCCTGAAATCTACAAGAACAGATGCCCACACTGCAATCTACTAGGCACTCTCCTGCACGTCATAGGAGAGTGCAATTTCTCCAAAGACCGCCCCCCACCTATACCCATAAGTAATTCGCCTATATCCTCACCGTTGACGAGCGATGGGAGATCTTGCTATCCAGCCCCGCCCTGGAAGACCAGCTCCGACTGATCCACAGGGGCCAGGCGGCCCTGGAAGCATATGGAACCCGTGAAGAGGGAGCCACCCCATGGGGCGCTTAACGCGCTCTGTCTGACAATAAAAGTTGTTTCCTCCTCCTCCTCCTCCGTGATGGAAGTTGAAAGAAATTTCCGTGGCGGTTTGTATATAGATCTTTGGTTGAGCATTCGCACGCCTTGTTTTTTCTGATTTTTTTTGTTTTCTTTCTTCTACTATAAATCGCAGTCCTCCCTTGCCTGTTAAATTTCTGTATCGCCATCCTGTGTGTTGGGTAGCCGTCAGGCAGTTTTCAGGCTGACCTCGCTTCCTCTCCTCACTCTCCTTTCTTTCCTTCTTTCTTTCCTTTTTTCTTTCTTTCGTTCTTTCTTCCTTCCTTTGATGTTCCCAAATAATGTGCAGGTAGCATGTTTAATCAAATTGAAATGTTTGTTTTACTGCAATTTTGTTAGTTGCCATGGTTTTAACCAAAAATCCCTGCATAACGCATAAGCGATGGCCCGAACTTTGCCGACGGATTGAACTAAAACAACACACTGCTCGCATAATGCTTCAGCGTCGTCTTATTAAACATTTTCTAGTTATAGCTATAATCCTCCCCACCTAGGCATCCAGTCCTTACACACAAGTTAATGGCCAAAGCAATAAACAAGTTAAGAAAAATACCTTCGCAAGAACACAAATCCACACGCTTCCAACAACAGAAACTATTAGAGCGACATTTCCGAAAAAGAGCAGACAACCTCTACATCTCAGATATTTTTTTTCTTTCTAGTTTTCTTATGTAAAATGAGACCATGTTCTTCAAAACCCCTTTCTGCTTCTTTCGTTAGCTGTTTGAAACATTGAGGCGTAGTACCTTTTAGAAAAGAAAAAAGAGAATCGCATGCAATCATTTGTTTTTGACAGTCGTGTGGTGCGGTTTCCGAACTTTGACAAAATGCCGCTGCTGCCAAAAAAAGCGAAAATGACTCTCACAACAAGGCCCTATCGTTGTCGCAACATTGTGCTGACGTGGCTCTCTGCCACTTGACTTGCTTCTAAGTTGATATCGTGTTGAAAGCTGCCTCCATTACCTCTCTTGTTGTGTAAATCGTTTCATAAGGTTTTTTACCAATAATGGATGTTTTCTTGCGGAAAGATCAAAGATTCCTTGATCGTTCAGAGCCTTCATATTGATCCCGCTTATATTATTAGGATCTTTCGATTTTTTTCTAAAGATATGTTAACTTCAGGATATTTTTCTTATGCGGCAGAAATGCCAAAGGTAATCTGCTGCTCAAAAAGTCATCTTTTCGGTCTTGTTAATTTCCTGCTTGTAGATAACAATTTAAGGTACCCATACTACATTTTTTAAGATCGTTTGATTAGGTGACGCAGAGCGAACTAGGAACTGAATTGCGAATGAGCGGACTACAAACGCAGGCACACGTTAGTCATGTGCAAAGTGTTGGGGCGTTCCGTGCAGAGCGCCGTTTCCAAGGAGGCTACCCTGGATAGGTCGCAAATAGAAAGCATACCAAACTAACGATTACAAGAATGCCGTAGCGCGGAAGGGATCAATTCCGACAACCTGGAAATCTGCATCTATGTGTGCACGTAATTTACATGCCGCACCCGATGAAACATGGCTGCCGAGGCCGGCAATCAAACTCGCATGCCAGGGAAACAGAACCGCGGGGCAACCAGTGCAAGGAAAAGATTTTAATGCACGTACCTACTCGTACAAAATTTGAGCATAAAAAGTTGTGGCGGAGAGAACCCTGTTACCTTCCTAAGAATCTGGTCATCAAATGAGATTGTGTCTCTAATTTAAGAATACAAGGTTATCATTACGCCCATGTGACGTCAACTGAAGACAGTGGAAGAAAAGGTACGTGCACTATTTACTCAAAATTTTGGGTTATCAATCTATGACGCGTTGTGCAGAGTGGATACTCCGTCTGATTCCCGATACGAAGACACTCAACAAACTAGAAGAAATACTCTTCAGTGTCTAGGCCGCACCTGGCCACGCCCACGCGGGCCCTTCTTATTCTAAAAACAGATTCACGCGTCTCCACAAAGTGAATCATGACTAGTGGGCAAATGACTGGGGATTATTCTTACCGTAAATCACCCATGAGAGCACTTACTGTTGCTTAAACGGTTTACAATCCAATCCTATGCAAATGCAATCCAATCCAATCCAATCCAATGCTCCTCGCGCATGCGCAGCACAGCTCTCCAGTAGCATACATTTTCCCCCTCTCTCTATTTTGTTCTTGCTAACCTTTTGTGAACCTTTTGTTCACAGATATTTCGATTTACACGGTGCTATGCGTCTCTCTCTCCTTCCTCCCCTCCCCCCTCTCTCTCTCTCTCTCTCTAAACTTTTTTGAACCTTTTATTTTATTCTTGTTAACCCTTTGTAAACAGTTTGTTCACAGATGTTTCAATTTACATGGTACTGCGCCGTGAGTACCTACGCCGGACGCCGGACCAGCCTCGGACTTAAGGTGCTTCCCCCTAAAATAAATTACCGGGAAGGGGCCCAGGCCCGGGCCAGGCTCACTTAGGGACGCCCGGGCTTGGTCTTTTTAAAGCGGTATTGTCGCGGGCCCACGCCTTAAATATCAGGCCCGCACAGGGCTTTAAACCTTAGCGATATAAAATCATCTGCGAAATCCACCCAGACTTGATGCAGCGAAGCGGCTCCTTCCACGGTGCATGCCAAGGATTGCAAATACGTACACAAATCCGTTTGCGAACCCAGTGCTCCGCCAGTGTAAGACTTCTTAAACTCGCTGTAGATGCTCACAGAATTACAGGCATATCGATACAGCGATACAGTGCGTTTCTTAGCGTTGGAACGTACCACGCCGCAAAGTAAGTATCTGCTTTAGGAAAAGATGCCAAGCTTAGGAGACTCTACACATACACCTACCACTCAGTTCCCCACAATTAGATTTCCTAAACCTAATACGCAGCTCTAGCTCCACGATACTCAACGCGGTAGCCTAAATTATAAATTATAGGAGTGAGTTCTAACCCACTTCCGCACTACCATTCCCCACACTTCCTTTAAGCAGTAGAGGGCTCCCCATGCGATCTTGATGCTGACATTAGGCTCACCCTTCTAATAAGCGGAAGAAAGAAAACAACGTAATAATAAGGAATATTAATAGCAAGAAGATCAGAGAAATCTAGTGCCGCACCTAGCCTTTTCAATCATTTTTCAAAGCAAATTCGCGATTGGAATAAGCTTTCGGAAAACGTCATTTGCGCATGTGGTGTTAGATTTGACACCGCTCTAAAGTGTTATCTGCGTGGCGATATTGAAAACAGTGTTTTTCGATTTGCCGTGATTTCTTCTTGTAAAATATAATTTTTTGCTTTTTTGTTATTCAATATTGCTGCGGCGTGCTGCGTCCCACTGCAATATTTGATGACCGATGTGGTCGATTTATAGAATGTCCATTTTTTTATTTCGCCCTTTGTCTCGTTTTTCTTTCTTCTCTTTTATTTTATTTTTTTCCTTTGGCTTTGTTGTCGTTTGATGTTGCACGATACCGTTTGCTGCAAGCTTTTAAAAATGTCTCTGTTGACTCCAATTTTTTTATATTACGATATTCATGGTTCCAGTTCTGTAGGAACACTTTTTATGTTGATGATGCTGATGATGCTTAGTGGCTTCCCCTTTGTAACGGGGTGACCTTGCACAGCGGCCTTAGTCACAATGCCGCTGTACAATCACCTCGCCAAAAAGTACAAACAAAATAGATTAAAAATAATATCAAAATAAAAAATACTTTTAAGAAAATTTTGTGCTAGTCTGACTTCTTTGTTCACATGTCTTCCCAGATTGTTCTCTGCTCTTTTCCCACCAACATTCTAACCTTCTTTTACTGACCTCTACTGCTGTCCGATTCACTTTTCCGCTTACCGTAAATCCAAGGGGTTCCGGAAACTTCTGGTTTCCGGGTTCCGGGAAGCTTCCGGAAGAGGTTCCGGCTCCATCCCTGAGGACTGGACGGATACTTTTGCACTCCGTTACAATATGTCGCATGGTTTCTGGCTGATTTTCGCAGCGTGCGCATAGTTCTTTCTGTACCGACTCGCGGATAAGCGTTTTTGTTCGCAAGCAACCCGCCAGGGCTTCGAAAAGCAATGCACTCCCTTTGGTATTATCGAATAATTTTTCCCTTGTGATCTCCTGCTTCCCGATCCTGCATATATCTAAGGACTTCTTCGCATCCATCCTTTTTTTCCACGTTGTTGTCTCGGTTTCTTTCACATCATTTTTATTCCCTTGGTCGTTTCCCCTGCACTTACAGGTTTTATATACTTTGTCCTGAGCCTCCTGGTTCTTTTCCTCCAGTGTGTGTCCACGCTTTTTATGTAAAGATAATGTGACACTTTGGCCGCCCATCTCTGATTATTCATATTTCTAAGTCGTTCTTCAAAACATATTTTGCTCTGTGCTTCTCTCACTTCCAAGGATGCCCATCGTATGTCTCCCTGCACTGCCTCATTTGTAGTTTTACTATGTGCTGCTAATGCCAATCGACCTACGGCCCTCTGATTTATTCCCAGCCCTGATTGAATCTCTGATTTGACATACACTACGGCGTTTGAAAATGTGAGTGCTGGTGCCATTACTCCCTTACAGATTCCTCTCACTACTTCATATCTGTTTTATCCCCAGAGCGCTCTGCGCTGCATATGATAGAGGCGTTTCTTTTGCCTTTCATTTCTAAATGCTCCTTATATTTAAATGCTCCTAATATTTATATGCGGCTGGCCTTCGTTGAACCATATGCCCAGATATTTGTATTCCGTTACCCACGGTATTGCTGCTTTTTGAACGAATACCGATTTGTTACGGGCGTTGTCATTAAAAACTAGAACTCCCGACTTTGCTGTGCTAAACTCTGACTCCAGTTCAGTGGCTTCTTCCCCGCAGATATCTGTGAGCGGTTGCAGACACTGTTTGCTATCTGCTAGTAGTACTATGTCATCTGCATATATCAGTCCCGGGATATGTTGTTCCACTTCCTGTCCTTTGCGGCTATAACATAGATTGAAACCTATTTTACTGCCTTCAAGCTTCTTTCTAGTCTAGCCATGTACAGCATGAACAGCAATGGCGACAGAGGACAACCCTGCTTTAAACCTCTATTTGTGACTACCGGTTCCGTGCACTTTTGTTCCTCTCAGTTAATTTGCACCTCGCTCTCATTGTAAATTTCCTGTGACAGCTGTATTAAGTCTTGGCCTAATCCCTCCCGCCATAAGTAAGCTCCATAGAAGTTCTCTATCTACGTTGTCGTAGGCTACTTTATATCGGGAAATGCTATCCATAGTGGTCGCTCCTGAGCCATTGACACCTCTATGCATTGGGTTAGGATGAATAAATTGTGCTCTAAGCGTCTGTCTCGTCTGAAACCATTTTGTACTTCTCCAAGTATGCTGTTCCCCTCTATCCACGCCTGTAGTTCTGCTATTATGACTTGCATTGCCAGCCTGTATGCCACTGAGGTAACTGTAATAGGCCTGTACAAATTGGCATCAGCCCTGTCTCCTTTACCTTTATATATAATCTTCATCCTGCTCTTACGCCAATTGTCCGGTACTTGCTTTGTTTTTATCACTTTTTCGATTGCTCGAATCAGTTGTGCCTTGCTTTTTGGACCCAGTAGGTTGACCAGCCCTATAGGACTTTCATCCGCCCTTGTTGCCGTATTAGCTGAAACAATTTCGTCGCCTTTTTTCCTATTTAGATTCTCCAAATTTAGCTGTCTATCTGTACGCACCTCACTTGCCCCACTCTCTAAATGCTGTAGTCCTCTCTCCGTTCTTCTTAACTTATTTTGTATCATTGAGCGTATGTGAAATACCGCTTCTTCCCCTTTTGATACCTGGCTTTCAGCGTTTATGACATGGCGTTGTACTTCTTCGATCTTTTTTTTAGCTCCTTTACATAATTCGAAAACTTTCTCTGCGCGCCTTTATCCTTTGCCCGTATATTCGAGACCCATCGCTCACTTTCTCGTTTAAGGTTTTGCTGTACAACTTTTTTTACTTCCATCTTCCTAAGGTGGTACCGATTCTACTTCAAAGAATTTGTGGATTATGTATATCCTACAAATTATGTATCTCCTACAACAATGCCCTCTGGCGAATGCCGTAAGCTGAATAAATAAACGAATAAATTCATAATTTAATAATAAGGAATATTGAATAATAAAGAATTTCACTTGGACGTTCTTCATATTACACTCTGTGCACTTTTGAAAAAAGCTGAACTGTGTGGGTGGACATAACCGTTTTTAAACGTATTTGAGTATTCAGCGCATCGCAAAGCTGATTCCACTGCGAGGCCCTACCTTTGATACAAGTGCTGCAGAATTTAGCGAACTACACCGCGATCTGTTGCGAAAAACTGGGTTCCTTCATCACTACTCCTGTATACATTCTTTCACCTCCCTCAACGTTCACTCGAACTGACCTTTAAGCCAGTAACAAAGTATTGCGCATCAATTTGACATAGAACTCCTGCATCGAACTTTGTATTATTCTACTGTGGGCGATTGGGGTCTTACAGGAGATGCCACTTAATCTTGTTCAGCGCTCTTCTTCTTTTCCCAAAGATGGATGAATTAACGGAACCAATAGCGCGGCTGCAAGGAACTTTGCGATGCGATCACCTGCACGTTTTCACCAGGCAGGCGGCGCCGGCCGCAGATATTGTGGTGCTGCCTGATTAGGGATTAGTTTCAGGTTTTTTGTAAGGACTGCCCAAAGGTTTTGACTGAGATTTGGCAAGAATAAAACTGCAAGCTTGAAATTATTGACATATTGCACTACAGAATCCGGATCAATTCACATTTGTGTGTTCATTTTACATGCTTGGGTTTGTTCGTGCATTTCTCGATTGCTCGAATCAGTTCTGCACGAAGAGAACCTACGGCGGCTAGCAACAAATGTAGTTTGTTATCGTTACGTACGGCGGTACAATGGGCGTATTTTTTGCGAATTCTGGTTGAAACAAGATTATTTTGTAGCGTTAGCTACACTGGCCGAGGTTGAGCAGTATCGTGTGGCTCCTGGAGAGCCGTGCTGCGCATGCGCGAGGAGCAGTGACGTCACACGGCACACAGGACGTTGCTCGCTGCCCGGCGTCACTCACACCCCACGCGCCCGGCGTATTCGATGACCTCCGTTCGGCACTGGCGGCCCGGTCCACTTGATGATCATGCGAGTGGTGGCCGGGTGTGCAACCGATAGCTCCAGCGTCGCAGCAACACTGCCGTGCACCTGTGCACTGTAGGGGATTGGTGTCGCTGCGCAGGAGCCGCTTGATAAATATACATTTGTCATATAATGCACATACCGCGTATGTGTCATTTAGGCATCAGTAAGCATGATAATCAAGCTAATCCCAGACTACCCGGAAAGCTAAGAATAACCAGCTACGTATATCGTGGCATAGCCGAGCCAAGCCGATGCTCATTTGTTTACATTCTCCTTCCTTAAATTACTTTCTTTTCAATGCGAAAACACGCCAATTTTATGCTACAAGAAATTTTAGGCACTTTTTAAATCTCGCACTCAGCAAGAACCTCTCAAGATCGCGCTTCACGGAGGCGGGTTTGCCCGTGCTTACCCCCATGCCCGATTTCGGAAATATAATTGTGCTGTCGCTCCCGTCAATATAATGCGACAAAATGAAAGGGCAGTTAACATTTATATAACAATGTAATAGCTAGTTCTTCAAGAAGCTGTTGTGAGTCTGTTCCTAGAGATTCATAAGCACGGAAATTTAATTTTCGCTGTCCAAATTCTACGATATAATTTGAAGAGATTGGGATTCAGAATTGTACAACGTTTAAGAATGTAGCGAAGAAACCTAAATTGCAAAACATTGGCCTGCCTTATAAATATCGCTATAAATGAAGCAACGTTCCGCCTTCACAACCTCAACTTAAAGAAATAACAACCCCAGCTACTGGCAGCACGCTTAACACTGCAAAGTCCAAAGGACGCAGGCAACTCAAAACCAAAACGTACCCACAACAAGTGCCCTATCGTCAGTTCCCTCCAGACATTATCTCTGAGAAATACAAAATTATCTCCACTGTGCAGATATCACGGACATTATCTGCGAATTCCAGAACTACCCACAGAACAAGACGCTCCAACACCAAAACACATCACAGACATGCAAAATTGCGAGACCCTGCAGCGCAGCTCCAATCCCGTAATACGGATACGCCTAAACTGGATGGCCAAACAAGCCACCTCAAACCTAAATCTCCTGGCTGAGAAACGGGGCAGAGAGAACGGAAGTCGCTCTAGTTCTGGGGAAATGAAGTTTTGTCTTTCTTTGTCGCTACCTTCTTGTAGTTAAGTTGTGATTACTTAACACAACCAAGCTTATCCTGGCATTTACGCTCTTTCTTCTTTAAAGTGCGGCTTTTTTGATATCACTGATGGCGGTGAAGCGATGGCGTAGAGGTAGTGCCTCCGCTTCGCGTGCAGAAGGGCCGTGGCTCGATACCAGGTGCGGGACGTTTTCCACCGGATTAAAAAAAGAAATTACGCGTGTTGATGGAATCGCAGAATGAGTCTGGTGGTGCGGCCTGCACCGGCGACCATACCCGGCAGCGCACTTTCAGACCAGAGCAGGATTGACCACCCTGGTGTAGTAACGGCCACAACCTACCATGAATACGCTTATTAACCCACGGACCTCAGTCTCCCGTGGTTGCCAAGAAAGTGACCACGGTGGTGGTCAGACATGGGACGCAGCAGAGGGTGCTAAAAATCATTGGAGCCGGACAGGACGCCATTGGAATCTGAACCTGGCAACATTTAACACGACAGCTTTATCTAGAACGAGAAGGTTATCTAGGTGTTGTTCGAAGAATTGGAGGGCGTCAAATGGGATGTAATAGTACCTAGTGAGGCTAGGGAGCTAGATGAAGCCCTTACGGTGTTGAAAAATGGACGCGTGTTAAGGTAATGCGCTCTAGTGGACAGAAGAGAACTGGGAGTCGGACTTCTAGTCAATGAAAGCATAGCTGCCAACATAGACGAATACTATAGCATTAACGAAAGGGTGGCCGGTCTTGCAATTCGGCTTAATAAGAGGTGCAGGCTCAAGGTGGTACAGTGCTACGCGCCTACATCCAGCCACGACGACTAGCTAGTTGAACGCTTGTATGAAGGCGTGGAATCGGCAATGGCTGAAGCAAAAACACAGTATACCATTGTTATCGGAGACATCAATGCTAAAGTAGGTAACAATCAGGCTGGAGACAAGGCCGTTTGAACTATGGTGTGGGCTGTAGAAATAGCAGGGGGGACCGGCAGGTCAGCTCGCAGAATGGAATAATCTATACGCCATGAACACCTTCTTCTGCAAATGGGGGTGCCGGAAGTGGACGTCGAGGAGCCCGAATAGGGAGCAAAGAAATATAATTACACTTCATATTATTCGATAAAACTGGCGTCGCGCAGGATGTGGAAGTGCTCGGAAGGGTAAGGTGTACTGACCAGCATTAGATAAGATCACGAATTAGGCTAGGCTACATCTGAGGAGTAATCGTAAGAAGCTAGTGCGTAAGAAGCCCATCAAAGAGCTAACAGTAAGACGTAAAGTTGAAGAATTCAGGATCGCGCTGCAGAACCTATATTCGACTCTTACTGAGGAAGCAGAGTAACGACACAGGAAAGCCAGCCACAGTCTTACACGCCCTAAAACAGAGTGTGCTGTAAATGTCGGAGGCATGATAGCTAGACAGGTTGCTGGTAAAGTTTCCCGGGAGTCGAAAGGATATGAATGCCAAACCATGAAAATCTAAACCGCAGCTGATAGAATAGAACAAGCGGTCCTTTAATATAATAAATACACCTAATACAGCTGACATACGGAAGTGTAACATGTAATATACTGTGACAACGGAGGCAGCCTGAAATCAGTGAAGAGGCGTTTTGGTGTGGGGAAAATCAGATGTATGCACTTAAAGACAAGCAAAGCAATGCCGCCACCAATAAGGATAAAATAGTCATAGTAGCCGAGCACAGCTCTCCCCACTCGAACAAAGATTGATGACCCGATTTCTCCCCTACAAAGCGCACTGCACGCATCAACGCACATCTCTTAGGTAGAGGAAGCCCTACCTACGCCTGACATTCATCTGCTCCGATTGTGGGCCGCCCGCCGTCGCGGGGAACTGAGTGCGGCCCGCCAACCGTCATCTGAGAGTGCCAAGATCTACGTTAATCACCTGACAGCTCAAGCGCAAAGGCATGAACGACGCCTTTCCAGGGCTCGCTGGATGGAGTGGTGTGCTTCACTCGGTACCTCCACAAACACACCCTCGATATGGCGCACGCTTCAGCGAATGGAACAAGGCCGCAAGCCGCACAACCCCTTGGACAATGCTTACCTTGCATCCGGTCTCTCCTTGCAAGATTATGTGGAGGAGGCAACGAAGGCTTTTTTCAAAAATTATGATACGCCTCCTCCGTCCTTTGGGGGACCTTCACCCCTTCCCCCTGGGGCAGGCCGACCCCTTACCCTGGAAGAGGCAGCTGGTCTTGTTACCCCCTTCACCATGGCGGAACTGTTGGCAGCTATCGACTCAGCAGGAACACATAAGGCACCGGGCCCCGATGGCATGCAGTACGAAGTGTATAAGAACTGCACAGAGAAGTATCTTCAGGTCATACTGACCAATGTAAACGAAGCTTCGGCCTCTGGATGCGTACCCACTTTCTGGAAGCACGCAGAAACCATAGGCATCCCGAAAGCAGGAAAACCACCGGATAGGCTCAGCAATCTGCGGCCGATTGCTCTGAATTGTACCTTATGCAAGCTGGCTGAGCGTATGCTACCATCAAGGCTCACATGGTGGCTTGAGGCCATGGGTTGGTACAATCCCTCCTAGATCGGCTTTCGGCCCCACATCGGCGCAGAGGACAGCCTTGAAGCGTTCTCTACTTCCGTGCTCATAGGAGGACGCACTTGTCGTATTCGTTCTATTCTTGCCCTAGATGTGAAGAAAGCATACGACAATGTGAGCCATCAAGCAAACCTACAGATACTGCGCTGGCTTGTGTGCCCGGCGCCTGTGGTGTTTTTTATAGAGTCGTTTTTAACACACCGCACATTTTCAATTACAGTTTCAGGACAGGCGGTTGGCTCCTTTTCAACATGCCGTGGGGTACCACAAGGCTCGGTCCTGGCACCCATACTGTTCAACCTTGCCCTTCTCCCGCTGGCTTGGACAGTAGGGGCATTGAAAGATCTAAAATGCCTCATCTGTGCGGATGATATCACGCTCTGGTCGACACTTTCAGACATTGCGGGTCAAGAACACGCTCGTCAGAGTACTTTAAATACGATTGACACCTGGTGCAAACGCGTGGGACTCATGCTATCCCGAGATAAGACCGTGTTACTTATAGTCGGCAATCGAAGGGCTCGACAAAAACTGCAAAACCGACCCATTTTACTAAATCTTGGTGGCGAGCCATTTACGGAAGTTACTTGTCACCGCATCCTTGGCCTGAACGTTGCGGCCTCCTGCTCAGCTGCGCCATGACTACGGGAATCTCGGCGGCGCGCCCTTCAACTGCTACATCTAGTTCACCGGATTTCCATGAAATCGGGAGTAGCTCATACAGAGATGGCTCGGCGTCTTGTACGGGCAATTCTGCAGCCACGTATCACGTACCAGGCTCAGTTTCAGTACATGACAAGGGTGGAATGGGATCGTCTAGAGACCATCAATAGAGAAGCCATAAGGACTGTTACCTGCCTTCCTCGATTAAGGCCCATCTCTACACTATAGGAATAAGCTGGCCTTAACACGATAGATGAGTTGGTTCACCAGCGGCGACAGGCACGATCTCTTAAAGCGCAGGTGTACCCATCTGTGGCTGCTTTAAGGTGGTATATGGGCCTCCAAACTAACACGCCACCAGATCCCTCTCCAGAACGCCCTACTTGGACCCGAATATTAATTGCTGACTGTAAGCCTCTGGGTCGGTCAACTCATCCAGTGCTGGCCAAGATACGTTTTACGTCGACGCCAGTATATCAGGAAGCCTTATTACCACAGCCGTCGTAAACCCAGCCATGCACTTTTGTCAAACGTGCCAATACTACACTCCTCAGAGGCACCCGTCAACACTTGCTGAGCTCAGAGCGATTTTCGACGCCTTGACGGCTATAGAGATGCTGAGGCCAGACCAACCACAACCTTTCAACATCTTTACAGATTCAATGCAAGCAGTCCGAGACCTCTGGAAAGTACTTCATCAAGTGCTCATGTCCCAAACCATCCACGCGAAGGCTGCGGCCCTAAGTTTCAGAGTGAAGATTACTTGGGCCCAGAGGAAATCGACCCCTGGACAGCAACAGGCGGATGCGGCGACTCGTATACCTCCAACGACGCATCCACTGCCCTTATTTCCAGTTGACGCAATGTCAAAGTTGGCCACCGACAAAGAAGACCTTCGGTGCTCCACACGCGCACTTATTCCAACGTCTGGATCAAACCTCCCTGGTGGGCTCACCCGCCGTGAGGAGGTGGCGCTACGAAGGAATCGCGTCGGGGCTGCTCTTACAGCAGCTGTCACCCACACCTGGCCCCGGATCAACGGGCTCCGTTTGGCCGGACATGTCCATTTTGCACCACGTCGAGATCGACCGCAGATATCACCATCTTCTGTGGACTTGCCGTGGCCTCCAACATTCACGACAGCAAGTACTACATAGTGTGGGACTCAACCCAGGCCGGCCTCCCGACTACAGACTCTTTGGGCCATATCACCAGAGCCTTTCAGACTTTCTTAGTGAAAACTTCCTGTTTACGTACATTTAAACACACTCGCCTCCACCGTTTTCTGCTGCAAAGCAAACTTTTCGCAATTAGAAAAAAAAGCTGTATAGGTATCTGAAGTAGCCAGGGCATCCAGGATAATGCCTAACAAGACAGTAGTTCACATGAGATTGACATCCCACCAGTAACAACAGACGAAGTAACGACGGCATTGAAAGAAATGAAACGGAGCAAAGCACCTGTGGAAGATCAGATAACCGCAGACCTATCGAAGGATGGCGGTCAAAGTGTACTACTAAAACTGGTCAACCTGTACATGCAATGCCTAATTACCGCGAGTGTACCGGAATCTTCGAAGAACGCGAACATCATCTTAATCCATAAGAAAAGTCACACGAAGGAATTAAAAATTTCAGGGCGATCACCTTACTGTCAGTCGTCTACAAGGTACTTAAGAAGGTAATAGCTAACAGAATTTCTGCCGCCTTAGGCTTCCGTCAACATAAAGAACAAGCAGGGTTTCGTAAAGGCTAGTACAAATGGAACATATTCACACAATCAGGTGATAGAGAAGTTCGCAGAGTATACTGAACCCCTATAAATATATACCGTCCATAGATTATAAGAAACCATTTGACTCGGTCTTAACCTCAGCAGTCACTCGGGCCTTATGGAACCATAGTGTAGACAAACATTATGTAAAAATACTAGAGGATATTTACAATGAGTCCACAGCTACTATAATCCTCCCTAAGAAAAGCAGTAAAATACCCATAAGGAAGGGCGTCAGTCAAGGAGAAATAATCGCTCCAATGTTATTCAGATCATGTTTACAAGAAGTATCGAGAAAATTGGATTCGGAAGATGTGGGAGTAATGGTTAATGGAGACTACCTCAGTTACCTCGGACTTACCTCAGACTCACACTCCGTTACCTCAATTAACTCAGGCAGAATTGATGCAGATGACAATGTTGGAGCAGTGTTAATTGATTTAACAAAAGCGTTCGATACCATTTGCCGCATTAAACTTTGCCAATAACTTGAAAATATTGGAATCCGTGGTCCCGCCTTATTATTACTGTGCAGCTACTTAACTAACCGAATTCAAGTCGTCAAAATTAATGATTTCCTTTCACAACTACTCAGTATTAATAAAGGGGTCCTTCAGGGTTCTATTCTGGGTCAAATATTATTTTTAATATATATAAACGACCTACCGGAATGTCTACGTTTCAGAAATTGTTTGCTATAGGCTTATGATACAACCATCTATGCTTACAATAAATCGGCAAACGTAAGAGGTGATCAATTAAATCATGATCTAAGCAACCTATCCTACTAGTGCGCAGAAAACAAACTTTGCATATAACCTACGAAGACCCATTTTGTAATCTTTCACTCGCAGCTCCACACGATTGAACTAACATCGCAGTTACTGTTACAAAACCATGTCATTCATCCCTCATCAGAGGTGATTTTTCTAGGCGTGCTGCTGGACCAGCAACTAAAATTTCATCTGCACACTAAACTGTTGTATAAAAAAATCGGATTTGGGCAACGGGTACTTATAAAATCACGTCACTATTTTCCGCGTTACATTATATCTCTTTATCACGCTTTCATTCATACCATTTGCAATACTGCGTATCTACATGGGGTAACACATGCGACACTCATCTTGTGCATGTGCAACATTTACAAACCCAAGCGCTGCGGCGCATTACGTTTAGTCCTTTCATGGCTCACGCGAATCCGATTTTTCGCCGCCTAAATATTTTGCCTCTGATAAATATTTTTCAGCAAAAAGTAACCACAATGATTCACCGTGCTCGTGGCCAGGAAATATTTATTGACAACCTAACAGCCACTGTTCTGATTATTCACAATAACACGCGGTCTTTCGAAAATAACAATGTTTTACTAGCCAAAGTCAAAACAAATTATGGTCAATTTACGGCTCACTTCATGGGCATTTCATTACGGAACCGCCTCCTTAACCATATAAAATCCTCTCGCACGTCAACACAGTACAGTAGAAGGGTGAAGCAATATTTTCATTACACTCTTATTACAGACGGATGGACCAATTCACGGGATTCCTGAAATATCATGTTTTATAAGTTTCTGGGTGATTCATAATTGCATCATTATGCTTGCTTGTACGCAGTTTTTTCTCCTCAGCTTTGAGTTGACAGTTAACTTCTGAATTATGCTCTTGGTATGCTGATGACTGTATTGTTCAGAATTTCATGACGTATATTATTCTTGTACGATGTCCAAACTAATTTTTCTATAAAATGTTTTTTTGTCCTAATCAGGTTGTTTTATTTATTAATGTTTAATAGTCGCTGCTTTCAAATGCAATAATGTTTGATATCTTTTCATGGGAGGTCCCCCGGACAGTTCTTAGGAACTTCGGGACCTCCTCCTGTACTGCGTTTGAACAATAAACAAACAAACAAACAAACTTGCTTATGACGTTGCCTTGCATTGTAACTCGCGGTACGAATTGCTAAGCATGCTTACCGCACTGGACAAACAGAGTAGAACCGTTGGCCTGAAAATAATATGCAGAAAACTAAAGTAATGATCAACAACCTCGCGACAGCGCAGCGGTTTAAGATAGGTGGCGAAGCAGTGGAAGTGGTGAGCGAATATATTCGCTTAGGCAAAGTTGTGACCCCGGATCCCAACTATGAGGCAGAGATAATTAGAAGGATAACAATGGGGTGGAGTGCATTTGGCAGGCATTCTCAGATAATGAATGGCAGCCTACCATTGTCACTGAAGGAGAGGGTGTATGACAGCTGCATATTACCAGTACTCACCTACGGGGCAGAAACGTGGAGGCTCACCAAGAGTATTCAACTTATATTGAGGATGACTCAGCGAGCAATGGAACGGAAGATGATAGGTGTAACGTTAAGGGACAAGGAGAGAGCGGAGTGGGTCATGGAACAAGCGCGTGTTAATGACGTATTAGTAGAAATGAAGAAGTGGACGTGGGCAAGGCATGTATAGCGAAGGCAGGATAACCGTTGGTCAGTAAGGGTAACAGAGTGGATTCCTAGAGAAGGCGAGCGTGGTAAGGGGCAGCAGAAAGTTAGATGTGCAGATGAGATCAAGAAGTCTGCGGGGATGAAGTGCTCGCAGTTAGCACAGGAACGAAAATATTGGAGATTAATTGGAGAGGCTTTTACACTGCAGTGAGCGTAGAAATGCTGGTGGTAGTAATGATGATGATAATGGCAGTGTCGTAATCAAAACGCAATGCAGGAAAGCCAACCTCAAAAAATGAGAGAGCAGGCGATAATGATTACGATGATTATAATTAGGATAAAAAACCGTCACCGTATTCGGGATCGAACATGGCGCCCTCGCGTTGTGAAGCCGACGTCTATCCGAGTACGCCGTCATCTCATTGTGGTTGCTCAGCATTTCCTTAGGTTTCCTGGAGCTGTGTTGGCTTAGGACTTCGGCTGAGATGAAGTGTACTTTGGCTTTGCAATTTGGCAGTTTGGATTTCTGACTTTGCGAAACTAATGTTTTCATTCTGATTTGAATCAGCTTACATAGAGAAGCTTTAGATTACGAAGAAATCGGCTTGAATTTTTTATTCCTACATGCAACATAGTTGTTTGAGCCAGAAATACTGAAAGAGTTGTTTGGGTTTATGGACTATTCAGTAAACTTTGTCACATGCATCGGGAACTAAGATTCACCCAAGCTAACACAACATATCTCCTACTCCTTAAACTAAGTCTAGGAGAGAGCGGAACTGGGGACCTGCACAAGAAACGTTGCCACCCACCAACAGGGCCGCAATGCGATAAAAACGCGGACAGCTCCCACCGCAGAACTTACCACAACTGTTCAGTGAATTCAGGAACAGGCCTTGCGTGAACGCAAGCTCACATACGAGCGGAGAAAAAACCTCCACCATGATTGCTTCACCATAACTTTGAATTTATGGAGGTATTTTGTGGATTTTCTAGGTCTTGAGATATTTCTTATCAAGTGAGCCATTATATGACATTTCTCGTTTTTATTTCTTGAGCAAGATCGTGTTTCTTTTTAGTGGATTGACAGTGGTATCTACTGATTCTCTTACCACCTCTTATGGGTTGTTGTAATGCTTCACGTAACGGAAAACCCACGCAAGAGACGCCAAACGGAATGATGCCTTCCTTTGAGACGTCATCAGTACATTCGCTTTGTCTAACACCGGTGAAACATCTTTACACAAATCCAAACTCGTGATTGGCGGATTACCGTAGCATTTCTAATTAAAAGGGCTGCCGAGTGTAATAGCAAACAGGGCTTGGGAACTCACTATTCCCTGAGATTGGTTAATCCTCTTTTACGGCTTATTTGTTATGTGCGAAGTTTGGGATTTTGTGTTCTTTCCTCGAGGACGTTTTCCTGTTCTCTCTGACAATGTTCGCTTGTAATTCATTCCCTTCCATTCTTAAAGCTGCTTCCGCACCAAAAAAGTGCCTAAAAAGTGAAAGTAAGTATGAGCTGGAGGCAAGTGGCAGTGGTGGTTAAATGAGTTTATCTTTTGCTGCTATCCATCTGGCAGTCCGTCTTTGTGTCAGCATTGTGTCACATTGCGTGTACTTAGCTTGACTCTATGAATTTATTAAAGTGGTAGTCAATCACGTGATTCTTGTAAAATAAATTATGCGCATGCTTGCCACTGTCAATCTTATGAAACGGCGGAATTGAGCTGTGTATGTATGCAATAAAATGAGGAGAACAAAGCATTTATACATCACTAAGGCCATTCTGCGTTAAATTATTTTCATTGTTACAACATTCTGCAAGGCTACAATTGCTCGCCATTATTAATTCCTAAATATTATTTTAAACTCGCTGACAAACGCGGCTTGCATCTTACTCGTTGAATAAGCGCAGGTTGTAGTTGGCTCCGTAAATTTCGAGCGAATGAAAATTTCGAATGAACATTTCGAGGTAAGTTTCGTGCGCATAGAAATCGTGCAACATATTTCAGCTTCCTTCTACTCCGGCTGTAAGTGACAGATTGTACTCGTCTTCTCGCGCATACGGGCAATGAATATATTTGTGATTCATAGAGTTGGTATTCCTAAAACCCATCAGAAGCTGGAGCGTACGGTTATAAGCATACAAAAAATGGTGCCCTGCTAACGACATAACTAATTATAAAACAAGGCACATGGACTGCGAATGCTACTGAAAGTAAAAAAAACTGAATACCCTTCCACTCTGTGCAGAAGATTGCCGAGCGAAACTAGCCGCCGTCCAAGGAGCGGACAAAACACGGTTGTTTATTTGCTATTGAATATAGTTCCCAGCTATATAGCTGAATAAATATTTAAAATACCAGCGTTTTAATCTAGCGAACTAATACGGCGCTATCCCTCACCCCCCCCCCCCAACCCCCCCCCCCCCCCCGCATCGTAGCCGTGTCCCAGTCTGTTCCACAAAAACCGTTACTGCTAGGCCACGGAGAACGGCATTAAGGTCTCATCGGACCCTCAGACTTCCTGGTATAAAGCTCCTATCACCACCGCAGCCATGTCAGAGGTGAGGTCGTGAAGCGTTTCTGCACGTGGAAGTCCCCCCTCTCGAGGGCAATAATTTGATGTGCGGTTGCTTAGATTGGAAATATACCGGAAAAAACGGCGCAGCTTGCAGTAGGGGTAGAAGACTTAAAAAATGGCACAGCTGGCGTCCCCTCTTGCTTCGTCGGATACCCGGCTGTTGCAGATCACATGGGTTTCCGATCTTGCCGTTGGACGTACTCCATGACTGGCATGCCCGAACTAGGCGTCTGTGCTTCCCACTTGAGGTGCGAACGGAGGTGAACAGATGAGCATAAGAGCACGCAGGATATCACAACATTAACTCTGGACAGGTTGTCCTCGCAGTGCATATTCACATGGGCTCGGTATTTTTTCGGGGTGTGCCTAACAGCAGAGCTGTTTACGCTTTTTTCCTCCATATAGCATTACATAACAAAAACATTGGCCGCGTATCTGCTCCTTTCGTTGCAAATGTAGTCAAAAGGCGATAGTCTTTATCGACTTTTGCCAAGTAAATGCCTCCCTTCTGTTTCCCGCTCACCTCTCATGTTGTTCCTGTTGCGTCGCCCTCCTCCCAAGGTAGAGACGCCAAAGGTTTGCTTAAATCATTTCAAATTTCCGCGTTCCACTGCTCCAGACCGGGAGTCTCGATGCCAACGCTGCCGTACGGCGAAGACGCGTGTGAATCGATGCGCCCTACTCCAACGTTTATAGACCCGCGTTTCCCTAGTCCACGTGCGTTCGAAGCAGAATGTGGAACCTATTTAGTGGAACCTATCGTACCTCTTGCCACTTGACTTCCTAAAATGCCGCCAGAAGGTATATGGCGCGGGCGACAGCAGGCGACGGCGGAGTGATATTTGTTTCTTCAGTTGATGAACTATTTAATCTCGCCAAAATCAAACATGTACTATTCTTTTATAAAGAGACGCTGCAAATATCGCTTTTGTATTAATTTGTTGTCTTACACATGCGTAATGCCTTGTTGTTCTTCAACAATATTGACAAGTATGAACATTACACCGGACTTAGACGGGCACATTTAGCTGTGACTATATAAGACTATTGCGCAGGCATGGGTTTACTTTGGCCGGGTGGCTGAATCGAGTTACAGACAGACAGACAGACGGACAGACAGACAGACAGACATACATACAGACAGACCAAAATTTCTGGGTTTAAGTAGCCCAAGAAAGTCTATCGTGTTTAATACTAAGAAAACAGACCGAGCGCGTGTGAACATACACCTCGTAAGCAGCGCCGGGATTCTGCCAGGCTTGCGCGTGTGCTCGTGCCACAAGGCGGGCTCGCAATATATATAAAACAATACCGAGCGCACGTGAGCGCGCGCCTTCAGCGGAGCTCCCGGCATCGGTTTGGTCGGCCTTCGGGAACACTGCCCAGCGTTCGTGGCGTGCTCTCTCACGTGCTCTTCTACTCGCTAGTTCCCCTGAAGTTGCGCCTAACGTGGGAAGCACGGACGCCGAGGTCGCACCACCGACATCGAGTTCGCGAAGCGGGTTGCCGCAGATCGTAGCGCTTGTTAACGTGATGCACTTTGTGGTAGATGGGAAAGCCTGCTGACAAGACTATCCGGCGTGCTAGTCATAGAGAACCTTCAGCCGCAAATTCGGATATTCATGTAAGGTCCAAAAGGCGGGTCTTTGACTAAGGAGAGGTGCCGCCAGCTCTGCTGTTCCTCCAGCCTCGCACCACTAGACGAAGCTGCCGCAATTTTTTCGCGATCTCCTAAGTGGCGCCAGCAGACAAGCAAGCCTGGCTGACGACAAGCGCTCCTCTAGAGGCACACACTGACGTGCAGTTGCTCTTTCTTCTTGGTATTTGTTTCTGCTACTCTTTACGGTGGCGCGCTACCTCTTTGTAAATAAAGTGTTTTCTCCTGTTTCTTTGTCTTCACGTTTTTGGAGAAGAAAATGTTGCACATCAACCCAATGAACGTGGATATTGAAAAAAATTGGCCGCGTATCTGCTCCTTTCGTTGTAAATGTCGTCAAAAGACGATAGTCTTTATCGGCTATTGCGAAGTAAATGCCTCCCTTCGCTTTGCCGCTCACCTCTCATGTTGTTCCTCTTGCGTCGCGCTCCTCCCATGGCAAAGACGCCAAAGGTTTGCTTAAATCATTTTATATTTCCCGCGTTCCACTGCTCCAAACCGGGTGTCTCGATGCGAACGCTGCTGTACGGCGGAGACGCGCGTTAATCGAGGCGCCCTACTTCAACGTTTATAGAACCGTGTTTCCCTACTCCACGTGCGTTGCAAGCAGAACGTGAAACCTATCTAGTGAAACCTTTCGTAACTGTTGCCGGTTGATTTCTTAAAATGGCGCAAGAAGCTATAGTGGCGCGGGCGACAGTAGGCGACGGCGAAGTGAATTCTTTTTCTGCAGTTCATGAAGTATTTAATTTCGCAAAAGCAAGCATGTTTGATTTTTTTATAAAGGAACACTGCAAATATCACTTCTGTATTGATTTGCTGTCTCATATTTGCGTAATGTCTTGTTCTTCTTCAACAATGTCGACAAGTATGAACCTTACACCGGACATAGACGGGTAGATGTAGCTGTGACTATATAAGACTAATGGGCAGGCATTGTTTTGCTTTGGCCGGGTGGCTGAATCGAGTCACAGACAGACAGACGGACAGACATACAGACATACAGACAGACCAAAATTTCTGGGTTTAAGGAGCCCAAGAAAGACTATCGTCTTTAAAAACCTTCTCCTTGCAGTCTCGGCACTGTCAGTCTCTTTAGTAGATGTAACATGTTCCAAAATTATGCCGTTGTCGTCCGATGATGTGGGAGGATCGCACCGTACGCAGTTTTCACAGAAACGTGTTTTGACTATGTCCTGATGCTTGCTTCTTCTTAGTTGGCATAAGATAGACATAGGGGAATGTGGTCCCTACTGTGCTAATTGATAGCGGGAGCAGCTTAAAGTGTAAAGAACAGGGGACAAGGAGGACGTGTTAATGGCAGTTACATTATTGGGACAGTGAAACACTTTTATCTACCATTTAGGAATCTCAAATGCGTTTATAACGCTGTCGAGAAACACAGCAACTATTTATAATAAGACGTACTTCAGCAACAATGCTTGATCCACGCCAATTATATAAAGTAGGAACTTCCTTTGAACAGTTTTCCCGCTTTTGCAGCGTTGGCTTTCTTCTTGCGCTTGATGTACGTCATTAGAGCGATGTAGCAGCTATTTGCCGACCTCCTTCCAGTTGGGGCAGTAAACGCATTCTGTAGGCACTTTCAAGAATCACCACAAAAGCAAAGCACAATCGGAAAACGGATCTGTAGCGACGAGCAAAATCTCAGTGCCGAATTTTCTGGCGATAACAATAGCTTTCGTAATGCTCCGATACCAAAACGAAATAGTGAAAGTGTTTATTGGAAGCGTTGCGAAGTCTTTTTAACACAGCATTTTAGTGGTGTGGCCACCACGCTCAGGGAGAACACTTGAAAAAAAAATAGCTTAATAAAAATGACTAAAATCAAAGAAGGCTTCACATTTTGCATTCCTGAACCCCGTACCTATCAACATTCCACGATTCAGAAATTTATCTTTTTCTCAACTAAGGTGCAATTCTAAGGTGCAGCATTTCGCAGCCTTCACTTGGCTGTTTTGTATAGTATGTCGTAGTTTTTCACCATTTCGCATTTTAACACAAGAGAAATACATGTTAGCCATTTATCATTGGCCTTATCTTCACAATTTTATTATTGAATACTGACCAAGAAACATAGAAATATAACCCCGTAACTTTCTTCAATTTTCACAAGCATACCTGAATATCATGGATGGTAGAATTATAACTTCCTTTGTTACTACCTATGCTGCTGCCAGTGGTATGGACATCTAAAACTCTAGCATAAAAACAAAAGTTGTATATACAGTGCAACCACGCTGATACGTCCCCGGATTTACGACGACCCGCTTCTTACGACAGATCACCGCGGTCCCGGCCAACGCCCCAAAAAAACAATGCATTAAGAACACCGATAATATGACGCTAGGATGCAAGCCGTCCGCTTCATACGACGGACCGTTGCGCGGATAAACCGGCGTTTTCCTTATATCTTACACCACTTCGCTGCCTGGTCCCGACCTTCTTTATTCTTAACCCCCGTTTGACACTGCTTGATGCACGAAGGTCGGCCGACGGGCTAGACAACTTTCTGAACAGACGCAAGCAAGCAGGCGGGTACTCGTGAGAGGGAGTTGACCTGCGACGGCCCCACGCAGCAGCAGTGCGTGAACGCGCCCACCGCGAGAAGGTAGTTTAGGTTGCATGCGCACAGTGAATTTGAAGCTTCCGTCCAGCCGCCGACAAACGCGATAACACAGAAGACGCAACCCCGCGGTGACGACCAAACAGCCGCTTTCCCCGCCTGCTCTATCCAAGTTCATTTCTTTTACGACGCTCTCTCTCCTTATTGACGGTGAGCGTGAGCACGGGTGGTGCTGCGTAGCGCGCCTCCGTGACGTCGGCTTAGTGATTCTTGCATTTGTCGTCTGCTTCACTCGGGCTCACTTTCCCTGCTGTTTGTTTGGGCTCGGTTGGCATCTGATACTTGTCCACACCCGATTTTGCGTGTGCTAACTACTTATCGTAATTTTAAACTTAAACTCGCTCACACTAGTTCAACGCGCGAGTTAAAGCATATTTTTCGATACCGCTACGGAGAAAACATCGCCGGCGTCACCCTTTCCCTTGCGAAGTCGGTCCTGTGCGAAGCGCGAAGAGTCGGATCTAGGCACCAGCTGCTGTATTAAGCAATTTTTCGAACAAAGGAAACAGCCAGCTGCTAGTAACCGACAACAGCGAAAATACAAGACTCAATCAAATTCAGGCCTTCGGCGCTGTTTGATTTCATAGAAGGCATTAGGATTCCCGGTAATTATATGCAAGGTAAAACAGTTTTTGCAACCTTGCCGAACGCTCCAAAGTGTTGTATCGTATCACTTTACGTAGTCATCGCATGAAAGTATGCCGACATGCACCGTGGGTTGCAAAAACTGTAGATTGAACTCCAAATAGCCCAATGTGTGTATAGGCGCGTGCTGGTTTTATAGGAGGCTTCTAACCACTATGGAGGCTTATTGGTAATGATAAAGATCCGGTAAAGATGCAATAACACTATGGGTGTTCAGATTCGTAGGGATTTTTCCGTACGTTTCCCACAGCCATATCTTCCCAATATTCAGATATGCGTTATAGGGAAAATTCACTAAAGCGTTGAAGGAGAGGAAAACTTTATTTAGCAGTAACATCAAGCTGATTAGTGCGCTGGGAGTAACAGTAATTTTATTCAATTCATAAAACGCTCTTCTGTGTAGACCAGGATTGGTTCTTTGCGCCTTAAAGGGTTGGAAAACAATAAAGAGCTGCCTGTAAATATTCATCGCTTTTGATTTTTGTAATTTATGCCCGTATACTGTTTATTGCGTTCACTACCCGGTATATCAAGCCTTCAACACCGTAATCATGTCATAATTGCTCGGCTTGAGAACCAGTTCATTATGATTGCGATAGTTAAGCATTCAGAGCACAAAAGCCGCCTTCGAGTACTCCGGACAAAATTGTCTGGGGTACGATCGCGGTGGCGTAGCACAAGCCTTCTTATTGTATTTCCATGTGAATAAACAACGCACGCTGCGGATATGCAGCTTCTTGCACGCAACCATAACGAAATCCAATTTGTGAAGACGGAAACGTATGCCATACAGCCTGAAGAAAATATCCACACGATCTTTGTGAGCCTCCTAAGCATCCCCAAACCTAATAATAAGACGTTTGTGACTGTGCAGAGAAATTAATGCGTTGGACACAGAAAAAAAATAAAACATTCATCTGATACAAGTCAACAACAAGAAAAGAAATAGAAGGCAGCCGCTTTATTTTCGTGGGTGCGATGCTCGTGTAAAAGCCCGCTGCTTGGTACGTAGCATTTCACTGTTCAGTCTTCTTAACACCACATCAAAAATACTGTAGGGAAGAAAGCCTACGCATTTTGAACACTTATCGAGAAGCTCTGAGCGCTGAACCTCGCGAATAAGCCAGAAAGGACGAGTCACACTCGATATTCTGACTGATGCCCTGAAGAAAGTTGTTCTCTCTCTCCTCGTGTGTTGTAAACCTGTGCTGGATACAGCTGGATATTACTCCGATGTGTCAGAACCTCGCAAAAATAACCTACTTGCCGGAAATACCCCTTTTAAAGTACTAAAGAATAAAAGCGAGCTATTTCTAGCGCGGGCAGTGCTGTTCTTCACAAGCGAGGCGTAGCAGACGTCAGCGGCGCGAGTCCCTAAGCCGACGTCACAGCCAGGGGGCGCCACTCAAACATCTCACCGCCAATACCTCTGCTCTTTGCCTATCAGCGTCTTTCAAAGCTGCGTTATCCTTCCGCTCATTTCTTTGGTAGAGTACCTCAATTCACGCGCGCCAGCCCCAAGGGTGGAGACACGTATGCGTTGGCGCCGCAATTTTGGGTCAATCGCTGGCCACAGCAGGAAGTCAATATTTTCGCCGCAGCATGGTATACTCGCGAAGTTTGAATCATCCTATCCATTTCGCGTTTTTGGATCCTCTGGGAAACTGAATAAAATGTGTTGAGCACTTTGACCTAATAGCGACGCATCGGACCGTTCAAAGGTTGTCTCAAACATGTACGGGAATGCTGTTTTTTTTATCTCCGCCTTGTATTATCGTTCGTTTCGCTTGACCTTGGCAGTTTCACACTCGCTTTTCCCTCCCTTACTTTGCTCGACGACATAGGCCTTCTCTCGCTAGCTCAAAGCGCGAGGCGGGCACGCTCGCTCGTTTGCATAGATGGGAGGGGCACAACATAGGAGTTGCTTTTTTAGCATTGTGATTTCAGCTACAGATTCCCAAATCACGCGAGCATGCACAAAATATACTTGCTTAAATAAGGTGTTTGCCCACCGGTCGTGTGACACCGTCTACTAAATTTAGCCGTACCCCGGCCGTACCAAACCCCGGTCATACGACGCTTTCTCGCGGTCCCTTGAAAGTCGTATTATCGGGGTTCCACTGTACATAAAAAAGCTGATTGCGGGTTGTTTACAATTTATGCTACCAAGAATGGTTTGAAAATGGTGTGTTACATATGAACATCAGCTTATTTTATATTTCGAGATTTCAAATTACCAAAAACAGTGTGAATCTGAGAGGCTAAGCGCATTTACACACGAATTATTTGCTGCGTTTCACACAAAATTTTGACCACTGGCGATTCCCCCGGCCCGCGTAACGAAAGATGGAGTTCAAAAAGTGAAATTCTCCGTTCCACAGGTAATAAATAAATTCAAGCTGACCAAGCATCCCGTCCGCTGTCTCGAAGCGAACTATTCAACACGTTCATATAGTGCGCTACAAACCTAGCGAAATCCCATCCAGCCCTCGAAAATTCAAGACAAATTCGGCAATGTGCTGGTTTCCATAGAAGTGTCTGGTATTATTTATTTACAATTCCGCATTTTCTTGTCTTTCCGTTTTTTGTCTGAATAATAAATGTAATTGTGTTCACCCAACTGAGCATGTAATTATAATCACAATTACCCCTGTATAGTTATTTTATTTTCAATCATAGGTTAAGCCATATGCGGTTTGCTGTACCATCGTTTTTCGGCCTCGTAAGAATTGGATGTTGCGCTAGTTAGGCTGCTAGAGCACATTTTTTGTCACTTTTCTGTACAAAACACGCTGTACTGTAGTTGGTGAAAATAAACTTCATTCTTCTTCAATCAATCTTCTTTACTGTTTGAAAAATGCACTACAGGAGAGAATGTGCATGCTTGAATACATTTTCATGCATGATAGTGGAAGCTCGCGTAAAATAGGCACGAATGTACCTTCGTGGAATTAATTTTTAGGAAAGTGGGAATTTTCGTTTACTCTCTTTGTAGCTCGGTAGATTTTGAGACAGGCGTTTCATATTAATGGGATGAAAGTTTCGAAGAAAAAACGAAGAACGCAAATGTCGTATTTTTTAATTTATCTTTCTATAAGCAATAATAAAAACGTTTTTGCGCGCGTGTTGTGAATTTTTTGTTCCGACGATATCATTTTATCACTGGAGCCATGCGCATCAGATTATGCAAACGCGTTTACACTGCGGACTTAGGTAACTATTATGCAAATGTAGGCACCCATTAACCCCGTTAGATGGCATTCACTTCGGGAAGGGGAAGGGGTGTTTAAATTGATATTTATTAGGCAGCTACGAGTGGAAGTTTCTGGGAACAGCAGCGGCAATACCAGAAACTTTCTCCTCCGTATAGTAATTCCGCATCTAACCAGTCTTAAATCTAAGCAACACAAAATGAATTATTACGATGTTTTCAGCAAAATTACTCGCTAGTGCGTTGTTATTACTAACATTCCACAACATCGCCATGCTCGTGTTTTGAGACTGTTTTTTTTCTCGTTACAACACAAGCCTGTTATTTTAGATCCTTGTGTTTTCCTGACTATCCTGCTACTATATTCCCACGAGTTTGTGAATAAGGGGGGAATAAACGCCTTATAAAATTGCCTCAACACGGCCATTTTTGTCACAAAGTGTGAAAAGGGCTATGCTGAGAGCTTGTCTCAGAATCACAGCAAGATTAAACTTGATCATCACAGGTTGGATAATAGGCGTAGTAAGAGGGCCGGCCGAAAAATAGCTTCCCAAAGATGCCCGCAGAAGGCGCTAAAAATGGCTAATAAAAAAGAGAATCGAAATGCGACGTGCGCTAATGCAAAAGCAACTTACTCAAGCAAAAGTAATTTCACACGCAAAAACACAAAAATATGGGTTTCCTAATGATGCTGTCTACAGATTACCAGACGGCGCTGTTGGCTGCCATTGTTGGGTTTGCTTTTTGACTGTCATTTCACACTATTGGATGGTGTAGTAGCAAAAAGTCCCTAATTCGCTACAATCGGTTGTAAGTTAATTTATATATCAGTAAATAGACTGTTTCCACCCGCATCGGTTTGCGACTGGCGGCTTACAGGCTGGAAACCTACCTACGTTGCCAACTGCTTGTGCTAGTCTTCATTGGCACGGATTTCTCACGCTGATATCGTACGGAGACTCGACTCATCAACTTAGCCATTCACCTGCCCTTTTACGAAGTCTACTGTGTGGGCTGCTAGCAGTGAATACAAAGAGTCTAATACTAATAAATTAAAAATAAAAGTGGCAATTATATTTTCGCACTTTTTTTCCGGCATTAATAATGCTGTTGCTGTAGGAAACAAGTATATTAAAGGCTGAAGTGGCTGCCTTACATATCCCGGGGTTGAGAACTTGGAACAACACCCCGTGACGTATATTATGCTGTGGAAACAGGATAAAACGATGTGGCCCACCATACACCCGCAGTTCTTCTTAGTGGTTTCAACATGTTGAGAAAAACGGAGGTGTTCATGGTTACATTTAGAACTTACCACCCCCTAAGTTATGAGGTGATTGTTGCTGCACTATATGGGCTGATGTAACGAAAAAAACCTACTTGATCTTTCAGTATCTTATTACAGTGGCGGCTTTCCTGCGCAGAAAAAAAAAGGTACGAGATGCTGACATTTTATACGGCAGTAGGAATTCCTCACCCTTCAATATTAGTATCCTTCCCCTGTCCTGTTGAACTCCTTGCGTCGTTCTAGCCATCTCTGCAACAGAAGACGTCGACTTTTTTTAATTTTGGGGGATCTCTGAATAAGTGCAGTTAGAATGCACGAGCAAATCTTTTGGCTCGAGTAGTGTAGATGGCACGGATCTCTAGTTTTGAATTTTGGAATATAGTAGCGCGGAAATTTCCACCCGATCAGTTCGCTTAAACGTGAATCATAGGCAAATGAGATTTTATGAAGCCACTGCCGGATACTGTGGGTTTCTTTTTGCACTCTGAGCTGTTGAGGATATACACAAGAAGTATGCTGTCGGCTACAATAATGCGCTGTGCCAGTAGCGTCGAGCCAGCTTCTGGAATATTATTTTTTTCTGGCGGGCTTATCAGCGTTTCGAGTACGACACTTTAAAATCCTTATGTAGATGGAGGGTAGCGTCAAAGCTTTGTAGCGTCATCGGGAGTTCCAAGCAAAATTTGATTGTCTCAAAAACAACCAATAGATTGAATGCAAAAACTTCTACTCATGTATAAAAACCGGGTATTCTTGTCACTGCACATAAAATCGCTATAAGATATAGATACATTTTCAAAAAAAATCTTTAAAAATCAGTACTCTGATACTTTGTTGTATATGCGCGTTCTGTTGCAGGATATTGCAATATTCCTTCCTCTAAGTTGCATAAAATGAGGGGAGGAGCGCAGAAAAAGTAAGTTGCTTTCTAGGCAAGACCTTACTGTTTCACATTAGGTCTAAGAAGGATACACTTCCGCCGTGGTGGCTCAGTGGCTAAGGCCTTGCGCTACTGAGCACGAGGACGCGGGTTCCATTCCCGGCTTCGGCAGCCGCTTTTCTGATGGAGGCGAAGAGCAAAAACGCCCGTGTGCACGAGATTTCGGTGCACGTTAAAGATCCCCAGGTGGTCAAAATTAATCCGGAGCCCACCACTACGGCGCGCGTCATCGCCTGCGCTGCGTCGGCGCGTTGAACCCTACAATCAATCAAGTAGGAAAGCATACACGTACGCGTATTCAAACAGCACTTCCAATAAGCAATCTGAGCAAAGAGGATGGACATCTAGGCCCTAATGATGTCTTTTTAGTGGCGTTCTCTCAGTTATGAGAGCGCTCCAGGACAGCAGTAACACTTTCACTTTACGATTTCTACAAAAAAGAATTCCCGAAGTGAAGCGTCTTTTGCGGTAAACACCTGGTCGACAGCATCTATATAAGGTAATACGCACAATATTTTACACTGCGGAAGTGTTTGTGGAAAAGTGTGCATTTTGATTGTGCGGCAATGTTCGCGCGTTCTCCCTCAGTGCGCTTGCTACCCCGTTCCGGATAGGAACCGCCCGTTTCTGTTCAGTTCGATAAAATAACTAACGACGAGAAAACTACTACACCGACAGCCTTAAATCCGAGAATGGTTGTTTCAATAACATAGTCTGTTCAACATTAAGCCTTCTTGCTCAGAGTACAGGCTGAAGTATTGCACACGAGCATGCATATTTCAATCACCTTACTCAACAAAGCACCCCTACCTACTTGCGGCGTCTAAACCGGTGGAACCTTTAAGGTAGACTAACGAAACGTCCATCACAAGGGAACATTACGACGCAACTGTATGGTCTCCAAAAACATTTTCGATGGAGCCTCAGCTAAAAAAAGTGCATCTGTGCTCAAAATATGCAACGTCGGTAGACAGTGTGGTTGAATTTCAACGCGTTTACGTAAAGAAATTGATGGCAAGAACTCCCTACCCCGTCCGCCACCCCCCCTGATTGCACCAATTTTTAACTACTGCAGAAGTTTTGTGATATTCAGTAGACCCATTTTATCGTGCAGGAGGCGGGGTGGTAGAGAAAAACTGATTTTTATTCGTTCTAAGGCAGTCTATTTTCGTGCCAACTTACGCCGCGTTTTGCTTAGCCGATAAAATATTTTTAACTCTGTCCTACTCGCACTTAGAAACGAGGACACTCTCAAATCAAACTTTATTGAGAGAAAAGTATCTAGTACCGTCAACTTACATGGTGATGACAACATTGGTGATCGCGATAGGCCTCACGCATGACGAACACGTTCAAATTATTTATATAGGAAGATGCTATCATGAGTAAGCAGGACAATAGTGGCGCAGAGAACAGCCCTCGGGAAATGTTCAAAAAATGACAAGTATGGCGTTTTTATTTTGTTTTACTCCGCCGAGCGCTCAAGGCATTACGACAAACTATGACGACATTACTATGACAAAAAACAAGACAAAAGTGTGCGGCATTAAATACGCGACCCTATGCTCCACCAGCCCGGAATATGCCTTACACTGATTTTTTGCGGTGTTACACCGTACGCAGTTTAAAAGCGGCATTGTTTTCAGCCTCCAAGTGATTATAAAATCTTTTTGTTAAACCAGGTACCACACACGTGGTACTTGGCTGCAAAATTTGCAGGGCACCAATCACGGCTCGTTCAAAGCCTGCTATTAAGGTTGGCTTTATGATACTTTTAGGATGATTATGTTGCAATTTTTTTATGTGAAAACACCGGTTGTAAGTCGGTGTATCACTGGAAGGCCCGCGTAAAAAATACATTACTGCCTCAGGACGGATAAGTGTGGTGACATCATTCCAACTGGGTCAGGAAAATACAGCGGTTGTATTTTTGTTTCCAATTTAAAAATTAAATTTGAAACTCTAAGCGCCTTTTCGTGGCTCTCCAAGTAGAATTGTTTGTTTGCGTTTCAATGCTATCAAAATGCTACAAAACTTTAATCAAGCTTTTATCCTTTTGCCTGACCATAAAGCTCCTACATGTGAGTTGCTTCGTGGCGATCTTTATTGTTTTGTATCTGTTTCCGCTTCTTGCGGGCGATTGTATAAGGCAGTGTGAAAGTAAAAATAAACAGCAGCTATGGCAAGTGCTTCTTGAAGCTGTTAGGGTTGTCTTGCCACGCACTTTAACAGCCATCAGTCAAGACTCGTATTCTGAACTTCCTTGCTACCTGGTAGGTTACACGGTCACGCAACCAGTTGCTTGTGTAGCCGATTAAATCCCTACAGCTTATCAAAAAGCATGACGCAGCCTTCAGTGTTTTGCTTTCGGCCGCTCGCGTGTATAGAGTGCAGCGTAAAAATTGCCCGACGCGAACACTTGTTCTGAAAGTGCATGTCCGTTAAAAGTGCATGCCTACAAACTGAAATCGAAACCGTGCCAGGTCCCCATAACCCCTCCAGATAAAGCAAAGTGCTGAAGAAACGTGTCCTGCTATGTGCTTGCAAGACACAAGCACGGGATTACCGCATTGTTGTGGGTGGAGCAGGCGGGCGTCCTCACAAGACAATACTCGTGTTTGGACGTCTTCTAGTATTGAAGGCGGAATAGACAGAATTCTGGCAGTGTAATTGCCAAGAGGGCATGGTGCATCAAGGAGCGACCATAGTTCAGTGGAGCGAAGACAGTTCTTGCGACTGGTCTGCCTCTTTTTTTCGGTTTTCGGATTTACAGGTCCATTTGTCCATTATTTCTAAATCAATACGCTGAAATATTGATCGGAATTTTAGCCACGTTACCATGGGAAGCACTGCAAGTGCTCAGCGGTAGTTGGCGCTGCCTGGACGAGTCGACCGGCTCCCGCGATTGCTTGTACGGGTAAAATCAGGTCTTCAGGCATTGTGGCCGCAAAGAAGAATGAGTAAGAATTACGGAGACGAAAGACCACTACTGGTGGCCAAAAAAAGGGCATGCTGCCTATGGCACTGATAAAGCGAGCAACGTTACCACTGAGACGAGTCCAGCGCTGAGCATGGTTGGCAAGGTCTGCGAACGACAGGCAAGAAACGTCGCAATGGGAAGTTTGAAGCTGGAACAGGGTACGCGCCGGGGTGGAACTTTAAGTTCGTAACAATAACGGTCGGAATGCTGACGCATTCCTAAAAATTTACTAGTGGGTACTAAATAATTTTTAATAATTTTTCAAGTCTATCCAGACGTTAACCTCCTTGCTTTGCAGTTCCTGTTACGCACACTTTCACTAAACTTAGCAAACGTAACTATTGATTTTAAAGAGACTGCTCTGAAGATGTCTATCAATAGAATAATCAAGGCACGAGGAAACGTTTAGGATATTCGAAAGATATGGCAGGTAAATAGGTAAAAATAATTCGGTGTGGCTCTTTTTAGAAGGGTAATCAGTTGCTTGGACAAATTTCCAAAAGAATATGGCATCGAAAAACGAAACTTTGCGCTCTTGGTTTTCTCAGCCTTATCCGATACCTACGTGTGGTAACTGGCACCATCTGGGAACAATACACGAAGGAACTTCAATGCACATCCACGAGATGCCGCGACGAGAGTGCCAATACAAGGTAGAGCGCGTGACCTGTGGGTCAGTGTGCCTACGCCCCCGACAGCGGCTGTTGTGTCCTGGCTGCCGCGCGCTATGTTCACGGGACCGGTCACCACAACTGGCGACGAGGAAAAATGAGTCAAGTGAACGGCGACGCACGAGCAGCCATGCCGGTCATCGGGAAGGTAGACGAGTTCAACGCAGACACCATGAACTGGACGGAATACCGGGAGCGGGTGGAGCTTTACATCACGGTGAACGACGTCCCCGACGGTAAGAAGACGGCCGTATTTCTGACCTGTTGCGGAGCCGCGACGTATTCTTTGCTACGAAGTTTACTGGCACCAGGAAAACCGGCAAGGACGAACTTAGCGACAATTTTTGAAGCTCTCAACAACCACTTCTCGCCAAGGGTGTCGGAGGTGGTAGGAAGTTTCAAGTTCTTTTCAAGACACAGGCGGGAAGGGGAGCCGGTGGGGGACTACATAGCATCTTTGAGGCGACTAGCCGAGGACTGCAAGTTTGAGTCATTCCGGAACCGCATGCTACGAGACCAAATCGTCAGTGGCATTAACGACGTCCCGATGCAAACGCGGTTATTAGAAACAGCTGATCTAAACTTAGAAACCGCTATAAGTACGGTGAGGGCCATCGAAGCTGCCCATGAGGATTACCGTACGCTGAGCACTCAACCGACACCACAGTCCGTGCCAGCCCAATTGACAGTCGAAACGGCCACGGTGTCGGCAAACATCGTACAAACGGGGCACCGTGAACGCGGGTGATTTCGCTGCGGCGGTACCCATCAAGCGCACCAGTGCCAACATGTGAACTCAGTGTGCTACAAATGCGGGCGGCAAGGGCATCTGGCAAGGGTGTGCACGACTGATAAAAAGATTCGCCGCGCAGTTTCGAGGCGCGTGATTGCTGTGGATGAAGCGCGCGAGGCGGATGCCAAGGGGGAAGTGTATGACCTTCGGCTACTACAGACGGCCGGACCAGCGCCGATGCGCATTGCGGTTATCGTTAACAGCGTGCCGTTGGAAATGGAACTAGATACGGGCGTCAGTGTGTCAACGATAAGTGAAAAGACGTTCACGCAACTGTTTTCTTCTGCCGTTTTGGAACCATCGGACGTGCAACTTCGGAGTTTTTGTGGAGACACGCGACCAGTCACTGGGAAGTATGCGGCAACTGTGAAGCTCGGAGAAGAACGAGAGACAGCTGCCACTGTTTGTGGTAAAAGGACCTTGCCCCACATTGTTCGGTAGGAGCTGAATGAGAGAATTTCAATTAGGGAATCAGCAAGCCGGAATCCATTTGTTCCGTGTCGTCTGCGGAAGAAGCGGTGGCTCGGTTCCAGGAGGTGTTTTCTGAAGGGTTAGGCACGTTCCGGGGGGTTAAGGCTCGCATCATCGTGCCACAGGTCGCTACACCCAGATTCTTCAAACCCCGGCGGATGCCTTGTGCTCTGGAGGATAAGTTTGAGGAGTCGTTGAAGAGACTGGTCCGTCAAGGCGTGGTCCGACCAGTGAAGTCTGCCAAGTGGGCAGCGCCCGTTGTTACGGTGCTGAAACAAGACGGGCAGTTGCGCATATGTGGCGATTTCAAGATAGCGGTCAACCCCGTAGCAGTTGCGGGAACGTATCCCATGCCGCACATTGATAACTTGTTCACAAAACTCCAAGGAGGAGTAAAGTTCACAAAGCTAGATTTGAAGGACGCCTACCAGCAGATCGAGCTAGATGAGTAATCCCAGGAGTTTGTCACCATCAATACCACAAAAGCGTTGTTTCAATACACGAAACTGCCATTCAGGGGTCACCTCAGCGCCTGCAATATTTCAACGAGAAATGGAAAACCTTCTGAGTGGACTTGATCATGTCGCAGTATACTTCTATGACATCTTAGTAACTGGCGACAGTGACAACCCACACTGGGAAAATGTCTGCAAGGTACTGGAACGCTTGCAAGAAGTGGGCCTAAACCTGAAACTCTCGAAATGCAAATTTTTGTTACCCGAGGTCGAGTACTTGGGTCACATAATAAGTGCTGCCGGGCTACGTCCAAATCCCGCGAAGACTGAAGCGGTTGAGAAAGTTCCCAAACCACAGGATGTCAAAGAGCTGCAAAGCTATTTGGGTTTGGTGAATTTTTACAGAAAGTTCCTGCCGAATCTTTCAGATGTGCTACAACCATTGAACCGCTTGCTAACTGCTGGGACCAAATGGCGCTGGACTGCAGTCGAACAGGGAGCATTCAGTCGTAGCAAGGAAATGCTCGCTTCCGCCCGTGTCGTGGCCCACTACGACCCCTCCAGACCAACTTTGTTGGTCACTGATGCTTCCCCTCATGGTCGGGGGGTGGTTCTGGCACAACGAGAGGTTTCGGGAGAGGAGTGGCCCATAGCCTTTGCGTCACGAAGCCTTACCGCCGCACAAGAGAACTACAGTCAGCTGGATAAAGAGGCACTTGAACTCGTTTTTGGGGTCACAAAGTTTAGACAGTATCTGTGGGGACGTGAATTTGAAGTGGTTACCGACCACAAACCTTTGCTGGGTCTGTTAGGCGCTAGTAAACGAATTCCTGAAACTTGCTCGCCAAGGGTTCTTCGCTGGGCGTTGCTGCTTGCAGGGTACAACTACAGCATGAGCTATCGACCTGGAGGCCTCATAGCCCCTGCGGATGGGTTGAGTCGGTTGCCTTTGCCAACAACAGGATGTTCGGCAGGGGCCCCGGCAGAAGTGTTCATGCTGGAAGGTGTATATCCCCGTGTGCTGTCACCCAAAGTGGTTGCTGAAGCCACTGCAAGAGACCCGGTGCTGTCAAGGGTATTAGAGGGTTTGTGGTCTGGGCAAGTTCTAGAAGCGAGACCAGAGGGGGGGGGGTTCCCAACGAGTACCGGTTCAATGAGATGAGTGTGCATCAGAACTGTGTGCTGTGGGGCAACCGTGTTGTGGTACCCGCCTGCCTCCAAGAAGAAGTCCTCAAGTTACTGCACGAGAGCCACCCTGGGGTCTCAAAAATGAAGGCTGTCGCACGAAGCCATGTGTGGTGGCCATCTTTGGACAGCGACATCGTGGCCACAGTACAAGGGTGCGGTGCGTGCCAACAGCAACAGCGACCATCTAGACCAGTGCCCCTGATGTCATGGCCGTTCCCAGACAGGGCATGGTCAAGAATTCACGCAGACTATGCAGGACCGTACATGAACTCTTACTTTTTTATTGCAATAGATGCTTTCTCCAAATGGAATTGAGGTGTTCCCAGTTTCATCGCCATCAGCGGGAAGCACAATTGCATGCATGCGAGTCATGTTTGCGAATCACGGCCTGCCAGACATGGTGGTGTCGGATAATGGCCCCGCGTTCGTGAGTGAAGCATATGAGATATTCCTGAAGAAGAACGGCGTGAAGAGGATGCTGGTGCCTCCCTATCATCCTGCCTCTAACGGTGCTGCAGAGAGAGCTGTGCAGACAATGAAAGTAGAAGCTACAAAAAGTTGGCACAGGGGACCTACACGCAAAAATTGCCCGAATACTGTTAACCTATCGGTCTACTCCCCACGAAGTCACCGGGTGTTGCCCGTCCGAACTACTAATGGGACAGGAAGCTCAGGACTGTGTTGGATCTGCTGCGGCCGGATCTAAGAAAGAACAGTTAGTCCAGAAGCAAATCGCTCAGAAGAGGGATTATGATCAACGAGCCAAGCCGAGGACGCAAGCACAACCAGGAGACAGGGTATTCGCCAGGAATTTTCGTCCAGGTCCAAGCTGGATACCTGCCACAGTCACCAGGCAACACAATTCCCAGACGAAGCTGCAGTTGGATGATGGGCGACAATGGACCCGCCACCTGGATCACGTAAGGCAACCCCAGCCGATACCAGGCCGGCACAGCCTTTGTGGCTCTGGCACTGAAGGCACCTAGCAACAAGTACCGCCGTCGTCAACTCCAGGGAACACCGATGACAGTGTCTATGCCAACGCGGTGCCAAGTTTGGCTCAACAAGTGCGTCCCTCCGGTGCGTCCTTCCCACTGTAGGCCAGGGGCATAGGTGCACCGCGGACAGAGTGCGCCTCGTCTCCGCCCACACCACGGCTTCGTCGGAGCACCAGGGAACGCCGTCCTGTGCTTCGGTATTCTCCGTGACTTTAACTATTCCTGTGCTTGGGGGTTCTCCTTGAACATAAACTTCTGTTAAAACTGTTGTGTTAAGGGGGAAAGTGTGGTAACTGGCACCACCTGGGAACAATACACGGAGGAACTTCCATGTACATCCACGAGATGCCGCGACGAGAGTGCCAATAAAGTGTAGAGCGTGTGACCTGTGGGTCAGTGTGCCTACGCCCCCGACAGCGGCTGTTGCGTCCTGACTGCCGTGCGCTATGTTCGCGGGACCGGTCATCGCACTACCATAGCCCCTATTTCTGGTATATGGAAAAGTTTCCCCCAGAAAGCGAACGACACAGAAGCTGACAGCCACAGTTCGTACTTTCGATCTCATCACCTTCCTTTCAAGGTACTTCGCCGCCTAAGCGTTCAGGTCGATGGTCCGCGGTATCGCAATCAACCCTCCGCAAGACGGCGCGAGGTGCCTCGTGCAGGAAATAGGTTTATGTAGTGGCGTGAAATACCCGGGGACGCGTTTTGCATTCCAGTGTTTATTCTCAAATAATTCAAAGGTTTCGCGTCTCAAATATTTTTCCATTTCTGTCGATTTCGCTACCCCGCACAACTCTATAGGTCTAGGTATTGCTCGTATGCTACCTTTGTTTGCACTGGTCTGTTTTCATTCGCTGTTTGCAGTTACACCCGCGAAAGCTAATACCAACAGTGTTTTAAAACATTTTTTGAGGGCAGCAACCACCGAGCAATACTATACGTAGGCGACAAGAAAACGTCCCATCGGGGAAGGCGCTGGCGGGTAACCAGTTGATTTCATAACAAACACAACGCGGACTGCAAAGCTTCCTTGTCGCAAGACCGAAGAATCGGGTAGCGGACGCTGATGGACGGAATGATAGCAGAGAAAATACATTTCAGGGCTGCGCTGTAAAATAGCGCTCGCGGAGGCCGCGCAGTTTCACAGCAAAGCTTTATACCTCTACCCCTAAAACAGAACAAAATGTCGCATTTATTAAAACACGGCTTGCACTCATATGCTCAGCAGTGCGGTGAGAAGTTCGAAGAAGTGTCCTTTGTTAGATTATTCAAATGTTCTCGCTGGTATTTATGTTCACACGTAAAGACCACCTGACACGAGAAGTTTCGAAGCTTATGATAACAACAAGAGGTGAACCAGATGTGTATGCGAGGCTTCTCTGACGCTGTAAAAGGAGGAAAAAGTTTTTTTAGGTGATACCTAACTCTCTGAGCGGTTATCATTCCATTACGCGGTTTCATAAGAGGTTTCAAATTGTTTGTTTTTTCATCACATCAAATGTTGCGTGTCGGCTATAAACTTGTGTTCCTTTCAAATAAAATACTAGTTGTGAGTCAGCACCCATCTTGCGATTTTCTTCTGTGTCCGTCGTCGTTTATTGCTCGGTTATGTTGCATCATGAGCACTTCTTCGTCCAACCCCCCGCGGTGCTCAGTGGCTAAGGCATTGCGCTGCAGAGCACAAGGTCGCTGGTTCCATTCCCGGCCGCGGCGGCCGCTTTTCTGATGGAGGCAAAAAGCTAAGACGCCCGTTTGTACGAGATTTCGGCGCACGGTAAAGATCCCCAGGTGGTAAAAAGTAATCCGGAGACCTCCACTACGGTGCGCCTCATCGCCTGCGTTGCGTCGTTGCGTTAAACCTTACAATCAATCAATCAATCAATCAATCAACCAATCAATCAACAATCAACAATCAATCAATCAATCAATCAATCAATCAATCAATCAATCAATCAATCAATCAATCAATCAATCAATCAAACTTCATCGTCCGGATTCTGCATCGCGGGAATAAAACGTGGTTTTACTTGTGCTTGCCCTTCCTCTACCCTATTTTGCATCATTAGTATCGGTTTCTCATTATAATAATAACACAGGCGAGAAGATTTTTGCCGCACAGACTTGAACAATTTTAGTTCTCTTCAGAACTAGAATGTATGGCAGTCAGCACTTACTTTCCCTTTACTTCTACCATCACTTGGCCCGTAAATGGTAGAGTACGAAAAACCTGTTAAATACAAATGTGGCGAGTATAATACACACTGAATAATAGTTTGAGTTTGTGTCTTTTTAATTGACCGCTGTTATTTGCTGAGTATTTCCACGCCATTATTATTATCACACCGGACAAACTCAGCTGTCCACACCTGAAGGTGAGGACGTTCAAATGAGCAGCTGGGAGCTAGACACAAAAAAAGACGAACGAGAGGTTTTAAGGGCGCTGTTGCCAGCGGTGACAGCGGAATTAGAGGCAGTAGTCCGCCCTGTAGAAAAACAGCGTTTGTTTTCTCATTGCTACGAGCCTCAGCACTTAGTTTCACCGTTACAAGTGTAGAGATACGGGGTGCATGGTACCCGGTACCACCAAGACGACGACTGAATGGCCTCCAGGTATCAAAACTACCCCAGTGGATGAGCGGACCAGCTGATGCCTGCTTAGATTGCCTGTGGAGTGCGGGCCCTTGACTGACCGCACACGTAGATGACGAGGCGAGACAGCGGCGCCGTGGACGCGCCTGCTGCCGCTACCCATTCCCTAATTAAGTACGTGGTTCATCTGCCACGTACGCTGAAGGTGTTCCATGGGGACAGCTTCGAAGATGTCGAGGTCTGGCTGGAGCAGTTCGAGCGCGTAACCGCATTCATCCAGCAGTCCGAGGAGCATAAGATACGCAATTTGTACTTCGGTCAGGAGGAAGCCGCATGAACCTTATTCGAAACCACAAGACCGTGATACCGTCGTGAGGGCAGTTTCGCCGAAGACTACTCGCGACCTGCGTGAGCGGCGACCGCAAATAAAGGGTGGAGGCTGCGCTTCAGGCCAGGTGTTAGCGTTCTAATGAGATTGTCGCCATGTACGCCGATGACATGTCTCGCGTGTTCAGCCGCTCCGACCCCGCCATGGCTAAGGAGAAGAAACTGCAGCACCTCATGTGATGCATCAAGAAAGAAATCGTCTTCGGTCTGGTACGGAGTGCCCCAATGACATTCTAAATTCCTTAACGAGGCTACGGTGATCGAGAGGGCGCTTCAACAAAGGGCCCGGCAGTACTACCGCGAAGGAGCCGCCTTGTCAAATGTATTTCGTCTCGAAATCCCTGACCTCCGCCAGATAGTGGGGCAAAAAGACAGAGTGGAACTACAGTGACTTCAATTGGGGAACTTATCATCGGCTTCGGTGTCCGTCGCCGAAATCGTAGAGATAAACTCGGCCAAGCTGGGCGGTCATCGGAATGAACAGACATGGCCCGACAAAAAGAGTGAAGCATTTTGCACGCGGCCGCCCCGAGGAACTCCACCACCGCCTGCAAACGTCCGCGTATCGCCGCAGCCGAAGCAAAATTTCGGACTGCGCGACGTGCCATACCAGATGCAGGTAACGCGCCGTAGCTCTGACCATGGCGTACCCCTGACCGCAGGCCTCTAACTTCCACTGAGGGGAAGCAGGGCACTTCTACGGCGCCTGTGCTTATCGTCCGGCGGGTTTGCGCGGAATTTGCGCCGAACGCACCGCGCCCAAGATACGGAGAGCGACCACGGGAGATCGAGGAGTGCTTCTCTGGACGGCGGCCTGAGTCTCGGTCACCGACCCCTCCCTCCTGAAGCAGATCCTTGGGTTCCCGTTTGGCGCCACGTTCTACCACCCATCGCACTGGTAGCCCCGAAAACCGGGGGAACAGAGCCCAGCGACTTCCGAGGTGAAGCCGCTGACGTCGCTAACCGCCAACATCCTCCACTGCGACCATCATGACGACGATGACAAGATGTTCAGTTTAGTCGAAGTCGCTGCTTCGGTGAGCCGGTACCGTGTGACGTACGAGTGGATGTCGACGGCCGCTACACGACTGTCTCTGCTGACACTGGGGCGCACCATTCTGTTCTAAATGAAACAATCGCCCCTACTTTAAAAACGTCTGACCTTATGAAATGGCCTGCAAATTGTTACCGCTACAATACACTTGATCACACTCGTCGGTAGGTGCACTGCCGCAATCAAATTTCATGGCTTCGCGTGTAACAATTCATTCATTTGCTTTCGGAGTCTTCGAGAGACCTAACCCTAGAAATGGACTTTTTGTGACCATCAGGGCAATTATCAACTTTTAAAAATCTAAAATTAGCTTTTCGACAAAAGGAGCTATAGCCAGTCCGGTGGAACACGAGTGTGACAGAGAATTGCACATCGTGACGACGATGTCACACTACTAGCTTGCATAGCGTGCTCGTGAACGTTAAAACCAATGCCTTTCAGGATTGCGCAGCTGTGGCGGAAGGTAACGTCCTGTTACTCATGGAGAAAGGTATCTGCATAGCAAGAGGGCTTGTGAGGTTATAACAAGGGTGTATGCCAGTCTTGCTCACTAATTTTGCCAACGAGCGGCGGCACCTCGATAAAACGCACCGCCTTCGTGTTCATTGAAGAGATCTCTGACGTAACGCACGTGCGCACTCTGAAAACATTACGGTCGGATTCACAGGCAACGACACTATGCTTAACCGTTGAAATCAACCCCGATCTCCCGACCGCTCAAAGGAGGCCCTACAGTCACTCGTTCAAGAATTTTCTGACTGCTTTGTCACGTCACCGAAAGTGCGTCCGACACTCATTGTGAAGCATCGCATCTCCACGGATGAACCTGATAAGCAAGTGCGCGAGCAACTTTACCGATTCACGCCAAGGGCGAGGGAAGTCATCAAAAATTAGGGGAAGCAGATCGTCGATGATGATGTCATTCACCCATCTAAAAGCGCGTGGGCCCGCCCCGTAGCTCTAGTAAAAAATAACGACAACACGCTTCGGTTGTGCGATGACTACCGCAAATCGAACAGCGTTAGCCAACGAGACGTCTACCCGTTTCTTTGAATTGATGACACATTAGACCGCATCCGGGCGGCCAAATTCTTCTGGTCATTGTATTTCAAATCTGGTCATCGGCAAACAGAGGTTGGTGAGCGTGATCCCGAAAAGTCAGTGTTGGTAACACGCGAGGGCCTCTACGAGGTTAAGCCCTGCTGTTCGCCGTTCCGTTTGTGTTCCGCCCCTGCTAACGAATGATGAACGCTACTCGCGGTGCTAAAGTGGCAGATATGTCCGGTTTACATAGACGACGTGGTCGTTTTTTAGATAATTTGAATAACATCTTTCGCGACTGAGACATGTTCTGGAAGCTCTCTACTCGGCAGATTTAACTATCACGACTGAAAGGTGCCCCCTTGGGTTCCAAGAACTGACCTTTCTTGCAGACGTTGTCAGTGCTCAAACGTCCAACCCGATCTCGACAAAACGGCTGAATTTTGCCCCTTCCACTTTTTTCCTAACAATACAGCGCAACAGAAACAATGACCTAAGCTTAGGCAAACAGGACGAGCCCTCATTCTGTGTGCCTCAGCTTCAGTCTTTGTTTCTGTTGCACTGTATTTTTACGATGAATCACCAACTCGCCCAATACTACACTCTCCTTTTCACTGCCACCGGCAAGAAAGCTATACTGCACGTCCTAGGCCTCTACGCGTAATACACACGCGTCGTGGAAGGAAGCACCACATTCACTGCTTCCTTCACGCAAAACGTTTTGAAAAAAAAACTGCGAGCATCGTAAAACCACGGTACTTCACCCTTTAACTAACAGGCTCACAGAACACCTCAACAGGACAATCACCAAAATGTTGTCCCTATATGTCGACTTCACTCATAGGAATAGGTAAGAGATTGGACATACGCAACATTCGCTAATTGTAAGCACACGCAAGACGCAACTGGGCTCACACCATTTCAACTTGTTTACGGACGCCCGGTGACAACTACATTGAACGCTTTTCTTCCCGTAGATAACAGGGACGTAGCAGACTATGACGCTGAACATCTCACGCAGCGCCCTAAGGAAGCTCGTCAGCTTTCCCGACTCGGCATTCAAAGCACACAAACAGTGGACGCCCAGAGATACAGCCGGGGACGACGCAATGCTTAATATCTAGCCGGAGACCTTGTTTGGGTGTGGACGCCCGTACGTCCCCGTGGGCTTTTAGCAAAGCTTCTCCGCCGATACTTCGACCCTTATAAAGTCATTCATCGGGTCTCCGATGTAAACCACGAGGTAGAACCAAAGACAGCGACCGCATGCTCATCAAGACGCCAGCCTACCCTAAAGATCGTAGATGCGGCACGCATGAAACCCTATTACACCTGCTCAGTCCAAGCCCAGCATCACTGAACGTATATCGTTGCCTTTTGTTATTTGCAAGCTGAGACATCGTTTTTCACCGACTACGATTTCAACACTGGCTCAGCTGCAATACCAACGGACATACCGTATTTCCTTCCAGCCTCGCGCCGATGCCTTTTCCGAAGGGGGAGTAGTGTAACCGCCAGACAGACCCAGCTGTTCACACCGAATATTGCAAGTGAAGACGTTGAAGTGAGCCGATGCGCACAATACGAAGGGAAAGACGAACGAGCGGTTTTCGGGACGCTGTAGCTAGCGTTTACCGCGGAATTACGGGCACAAGGTCGCCGTCTAAATAGACAGTGATTTTTCATATTGCTACGAGCTTCAGCACTAACCTTCCCCGTTGCAAGATGTTTGACTTGACACCACCGTGATATCATGCAGTTTACAAGCTGCGCAGAGCTTACACCATTACCTTTAAGAAACGTCTCCCCGCAAATTGGTGAATACAGCGACCCCAATTTATTATCGAGGAGGTACTGAAAAAAAAACCCACAATGAAAAAAAATGGTCATCTGTTGCGCATTCAACTGCAAACATTCCCCTTCTGAAATAATTAAACATAGTGTAGCTACGTCCCAGTGAATAAAAAGGCATCTTCTGCTCTTCATACCAGTGTAAATACGCTGTACACTGCCTCTGCAGCCGTCCTGACAGCCTTCTCTTACTTGGTGTTTAGTTTATTGAATAAAAATATAACTCCGGTATAGCAAGCAACGATAACCAACGATCCCGAATCTGGCAAAATAATAAAGCACGCTGTCGAAGACAGGTGATATGCATATTATGGAAAACGCCTCATGCCCGGGTTGCCAGCTTTATGAAATTACAAAACAGCTGCCTCAACCCAAACCACTAACGTTAAATTCATAACCAACAAATGTCCCAGTAAACTTTATGGCTACCTCAACGTAACGTGCCCTGTTCAGCCATAATAGGGAGAGAAAAGTTCTCAGCCTCATGAACATTCATGCCCAAACAGAGCGCCAGAACTTTCCCTTTTCGCATGCAAATACCTTCACCCACCTCTCATGGCTGACTAGATTCGAAGCACGGAGTGCAAGAGTGGAAAAGCGCAGGGATGCGAGCAGCCCTGGTTAGTCTGAACGACACATAAATCATCCCTAGTACCCCGGTGTTCCGTCGCATTACCTCTGTGCGCACACATTTTGCAAAGAAACAACCCATAGTCCCACGCCAGAGGCAACGTGCACAGTTTTGTGCATCTGGCAGCTCGGCTGCGCGCAGCGTAGAAAAACTTGAATGCTGAAATGAACATACAGCGTGCGTTTGTGTAAGGGGTGGTTTTGGTTCCTTGTAGCTTTTTTCATATGTTCTGTGCACCGGTTTCTGGGTACGCGATCTATATGGAAGGACACAGATCGTGTAATTAAATTTCTTCAGTTACTTATAGAAGAGATGGAGCACTGTAAAAGGAGCAATTTACACGGAAATGAAAAGGAAAGATGCGTATACATTCTTTATCAGAACCAAGACAGAATAATCATACTAGGGATGTCGATAGACGTGTGTGTCAAGCTCTGCTGCAACTAATTTTGCAATTAAAATTATTTTATTGCTTTTTGCTCCACGAACCTTATCGGTGCTCATCTTCCGCGCACGGCGGTATTCTTGCGGCACCATAGAAAGCACAACCCCTCACAGGAGTTTCAAATAGTTCAAGGTTGGGACGAATTGTGAGTGGCTGGTATTAATTTGGCATTTTTCTTAACCCTTGGCTAAATTGTTGGTGGGCCTATTCAGTGGGCTCTCGACAAAGGTAATCAATAACTACCAATAAAATTCCCGTCATAAACAATAGGTTGTCTTTCTCAGCTAATTTAAACAAAGTGTTACTAACCCACGAGCTCATGAAGGCTGTAAAGTACTGCATCGTTTCTTGGTAAGGTTTCACCATGAGATTAACTCCCTGATAATGCGGCTTGGGAGATAGCTTTGGGCGAATACATAACAGTTAGAAGCCTGAGCTTCACCTGCGAGCTCCACTTCAGGAATAGTGATGAAAGAACACCGGCATTCGTTGCATTCATTCTCCCGACGGCTTAAAAAAGGCTTATTAAGGCTTATGTCTTCAGCAGAGGACGTCAGACTCATTTTGACTGAAACTTATGCGTGAGGTTGAGGTTGAGTGAGCACGAGGCTAGTGTGACATGGTGAGTTGGAGCTTGAGAGAGTTTGAGCCGAGTGAGGCTGAGTTAGTTTGAGCCCAACTGAGTTTGAGTACGTCTGCGCCCGAGTGAGTTCTGAGGCCATTCGGAGTTCTTAGTTCATTGTGTGTTTTCAGTACATCTAAGTTCTGAGGTCATTTTGATTTTTGAGTCCATTTTGAATTCTGGGTACATATCGAGTTTTGAGTCCATTTGAGTTTTGAGTTCATTTTGAGTTTGGAGTTCATTTCAATTCTTAGTTCATTTTGAGTTTTTAATCCATTTGTCTTCCGAGTTTATTTTGTTTTAAGTCCAGTTTGAGTCCTGAGCCCGAGAGAGTTCAGCTTCTCCTTCCGGTGAGCTTGTATTTCGCGAATCGTAGATGAGTTGTCTAATGATAAAAGTTGTTATACCGTTCGTAATTGGTATAATACAGTAGGGAGGTGTGATTTTTTGCAGGCAGTCCATTTTGCGTTTCCAGCGAGGTACGATTGTGCTAGGGAAATGATTACGCATGTGTGTTCGTATGTCGTTACTTCCCTGCGTTGCTTCCCTTGCGCGATTGTTGTGAAAATATTCGAGTCAGCTAGGAGGCAGATATGGCTAGCCCTTAAGTTTCATGTGTCACTTTGGGGTCAGAATTCAGGCTACTTGCGGGTACGGAAGCATTCGCGATCGGCATGATCGATGGCGGGGGAGGGGAGCGGGACGGGTCTGATTTTTAAAAGCTTCTCGTAGAGTTTACATGACCCTCAGCATTCGCTCTCCATCACGTTGTAGGGGCGGGGATAGTCGCATGGTGAAAGAATAAGAAGGGGTATCTTACCTTATCCTCCTGTTGCATCCTCTAAGAAAGTGCGAAAGGGTGCTGGGGAAGCACACGGCGGCGCTTGCTTCCTGCTTGTTCGCCTGCTCCTGTTAGCAGGTTATCATATGCTTCGGGTCAAAAAAGAAGAGGTGAACGCCGAGGGAACGACCAGTCATCGACCGTCTCCACCACTGTTTCTAATGAAGTGCCCTATGAAACGTCTGGGCGACGCCCATTTAGATAGAATGATGACCGCATCATGAGATAATCATGGTGATGAGTACATCGGGAGAAACGTGAAGCTGATGCAGCTGGGGCGTGTAAGGTATCAAATTAAAGATCCAGATTAAGAAAATCACGTGGGTGAATTAAAAAAAACGCTTCCTGTGTACCATCATCCGGTGGTCATAATGAGTGATAGATTTGTTGAAATTCTAAATGATACCGCGAGGGCGTGTGGGAAATCAAATTTAATGTTTACGTTATGGCAAGCACATGGGAACAAAATGCGTTGTGGATATAACATGACTTAGTCATGGTAAGTCATATATTGGTGTACAATTCAAACGTTTACCGTTAAGTCGTGAGACGTATGAAATTTGTCACGTTGGACAAATGCCACAAACATTGCGGAATATTATCATGACATAGTCACGGTGGGTCATAAATTGGGTTAAAATCGAACGACGTCACTAGGGTGTGCGGGGAATCAAATTGAAGATTTCGATAAAGGAAATCACGTGGGACAAAAATGCGTTATGATTATATCATTAGATAGTGGTTAGTCAGTGATTATGTTAACACTCAAATTGATGCCAATTGAATGTGTTGGGTATCAAATATTTGGTCCAGATGAGGGGAATCACGTGGGAGAAATACAAAATTGACTCCTGGTTATAGTGACAAGATAGTCATGGAGAGTCATAGAGTGGGTTACAATTCAAATTGACGCCGCTAAGGCGTCTGGGTGTCAAATTAGAATTCTTGATGATGTGAATATGTTGGACAAAGAAATATTGCTTCCTGGTTAAATTCACAAGAAAGTCATGGTAAGTCATAAATGGGGTCAAAAGTAAAGTTCGTGCCACTCAAGCATGCGGGGTATCAAATTAAAGGTTTTGTAGCAGCTCGGCCGGGGCAGCCGATGGAGCTCGCGCCACCAGGGCAGTGCACCTCGTGACTGCAGATCGTCATGAGCCGCGAGCCACGAGGCACGAGTCACGCGGCGGGCAGTTGGAATCTAGACAACGGGCCGACAACACCGGCGCCATGGTTCGCCCGTGTACGCCGCTGTTCGCCTTCTACTCTTCGCTCGGTTTCCTCAATAAATGAAGGCGGAACGTCTCCTCACGTCCCCTTCAGTTTCAATTAGGCCTATCACTTGGGACTTATACCTATATACGTCCTGGTTACCTGGTTACAGTCATGAGAGAGTCCTCGTGAGCCAGATTACAATAAAATTCTAAATGACGCTGCTAGGGTGTTTGGGCTATGAAATTAAAAATCTCGTTGGAGTCACGCCGGAAAATATAAAAATGCTTCCTGTTTATAGTTAAGAGGTAGTTGTGGTGAGTCATTGATTGAGTAAAAATTCAAAGCTGTGCCACTAGGGCGTATAGGGTGTGAAGTGAAAGGAAGAAAGGAAGGAAAGAAATGCGTCCTCATCACCATCGTGATACAGTCATGGCTAGTCATTGATTGAGTCAAAGTGATGCGGATATGGGGTGTAGGGTATCAAAATATTTATCTCGATGAAGGAAGGAGGATCATATACGAGCATCGCAAATCATGGCACTGAACAATGACCAGTAAAGCAAAAAAGTCTTATTCAGTGCCCCACAGATATAATTGTGCTCGTAAATTCTTGGCACGCCATCTAGAAAGCATGGTTTGTTCGACACATTGCAGCACTCAACACTCGTGAACAGGCGTACCTTCCCGTGCAACAGTTTAGCAACTAATGGGATGATATATTTTGCAGTTCATAGGGCGTCCGTTACGCGTATAAATACCGGCTGGTGATACATTGTGTTCACATTCCTAGCTGTCCATGCCGTGCAAGCGCAGGCTGTGCCGCTAATGTTACACGCTATATTCGAGAATGATCTGCCACCTCCTAAGGCCTTTTTGCTGTGTTACGCAAAAGTAAGTCAAATTATCCCACTGGAGTAGATATGCATCAGCTGCGGAATAATAAAAAAAAATATACATTGATATGACAAAGCAGCATGTCCCACACAACACACGTGGTGATGTGTCGTCTCGTTTTAACAGCGGAGCTGTTTTTTAAAAGGCAAGTTTAATTGCAGGAAAAAACACATAGAAAAGGCCGAGCGGTCGTAAACGCGTGCGTCGTGCGATCGCCGAGCTTCCTCGTCACGCACAGTGGCTCCAGCAAAAAAAATGGCCGCGTATCTGCTTCTTTCGTTGCAAATGTCGTCAAAAGACGATAGTCTTTGTAGACAAATGCCCCCCTTTGCTTTCCAGCTCACCTTTCATGCTGTTCCTGTACCGTCACGCTCATGCCAAGTTAAACACTCTAAGGGTTTGCGCAAGCTGATTTGAATTTACCGCGTTCAGCCGCTACAGGCCGGGTTCCTCGATGCCAGCGCTGCAGTACGGCGGAGACGCGCGTGAATGGAGGCGGCCGACTAGAAGGTTTATCGAGCCGCGTGGCCGTGCTCCACGTGCGTTCAAAGCAGAACGTGGAACCTAGCTAGTGGAACCTTTCGTTGGTGTTGCCGTGTGATTTTTCATATGCCGCCAGGAGGCAGCGGTTTTCTGCAGTAGATGTAGAATATCATTTGCGATCAAAAAATCAAGCATCTATGAATTTATTAATAAAGGAACACTGTAAATATCTATTGAGTACTCATTTCCTGTCTTATATTTGCGTAATGTCTTGTTCTTGTTCAACAAAGTTGACAAGTGTGAACATGAAAAACAAGGCTTAGACGTTTACATTTGGCTGTGAGTATATAAGATTATTGCTCTATATCAGTTTTAGTTTGGCCGGGTGGCTGAATCGAGTCACAGACCGACTGACGGACCGACAGACAGACAGACAGACATTCGAGACAGACATACAGACAGACCAAAATTTCTGGGTGTAAGTAGCCCAAGAAAAACGTCTAAAAAAAGGAACGAAAACTCCACCGCTGTAGTCAAACGCTACGCGCATGTGAAGAAAAACCTCCAGAGCTATTTCTGAAGATGAAAATACACCGTAATTGGGAGAGACAACTGCAGCCCCATTCCATAGAAGCCACTATGGATAATTGGAGACTTGGCTACGAGTGTGCCAATCCTCTTCCAGACGACTTCAGATTCTGCCACTTCTGCCTCGAGTCGATGAGGAAGAGCTGGTGGATGTCTACAATGCTAAAGAAGAATTTGCATGCACCACTCGCTGCGAAGTAGATGATGACCTCTTCCATGCGTATGACGACGATTAGTATCTACGCACCGAAGCGGAGCGTATAGAAACGTTCGCAACCAATGCAAGCTTGTATATGCGGGCCCCTACGCTAGCAGCGAGTGTATATATCAAAGTTCACTGGTGCGTATAAGAAATCGGTACAACAAACGAAGATTTCAGGTTTTCATGGGCCGAAGCTGCCACTTGCCAGTGAGGCGCTCCGTATTGGAAAGATATGTATAAATTTGGGCACATGGGTTCTGCCAACGTGCAAAACCCATGTATTCGCAAAAAAAAACATGATAATCACATTTGTAAGTGGTTGCCAAGCCAACATGTTGCTGTTTTCATGCTTTTATGCACCCTGCTTTATAGAGGCCGTTTTAAAGGCTACAGGCAAGCAAGAAACATTAGTCCGAGGTAGATGAAAAACCAGTTATGTGAGCTTAAAATTGTAGCAGCCACATCTTTGTCAACCGCAACCATCCTTCATAAACAACATCAGATGCAGCTTCAGCATCAGCGGCGCGTATCATCGGCGCGCCAGACATGCCACGCACAAGAGAACGCCGCAAGAGAACGTATTGTGCGAACGTTATTTTCCTAATCAAAACCAAAGGACGACGATAGATGAACCCAGTCAATGTCCGGGAAATCTAAATCACCGACGAAACACGTTTAGTCTGCAGCACATAACTCAGTAGTCGTAGCCACATTCGTGCGCAAGTCATTCAGAAATGAAAACTAATAATTAGGACGATGGCAACAAATTTCTATTATTATTTTGGTGGCGCCCGCTAAACAAGCAACCCATATGATTTCGACGGAAGAGTCGAATGAACCAAGTTATGAAGAAATGGTTTTCTTAACCACTAGCAAAACGCCACCACCTCTTTTGTTAGTCCTATCATTACGATATATATAATATGCTTTGTTATCAGGAAGAATTTTGCTAATGTTTAGTTCAGGGTTCAGCGAAATCTCTATTATAGCAAGGATGTCGGCATTAGTATGGTCTAAGAAGGAACAGACTGGTGCCAGAGACAGATTAGCAACTTGAGGGAGCATGCGCCCTCTAGCTTAAGACGACAGTGTCTGTTGCAATAACGTAGAAGTACGTTTTTATCAATGTGCAGATTTCTACAGTCAGCTTAAAAAGGTTTAGCGAGATATCGGGCAAACAGTAATAATTTTCTTCTAGCTATCAGAGCAGGAAAAGAATAGTCTTCTCCGATGGCGAATTCTGTGCCTCTCAGTTTGTGAGCAGCGCCAAGGGTATTATTCTTGTCTTGAAATGAGGCGAATTTTGCAATTATTGGTCTTTTTTTTCTGTCGTGAAGGTGCCTAATCACGTTCGAATTCCGCACTGGTTGTTGGTATGTGCACCTTTTCGGAATAAAAAGTGAATATTTTTTTCTTAGCTCCCACCCTGTCTTCTTTTTCGTCATTTTAAATTCCAAAAAAACAGCAACTAGACCGTCGAAGACGGTTCTAAGTATCGTCACACCTAGATGTTATTGTTTGAAGTTGGCTAGCAGTAGTTTGTAAAGCGTTGTCACTTGGAGGGGCAGGGCTTGCACTTGAAAGAAGCGTTTGATCCGAGCGCCACAATTTGCGTTGTTTGTGTCTTAATTTTTTTTTGTTTTTTGTAACATATTGGTTATCCTTCATGGTCTTCGGGTCAGCGAGTACAGCCCGAATCAAAGTTTCCAGCTTGCGTATTGATGCTAACGTGGAATCAAACGCCTCTGCCTCTGGTTTACTCATCGGACCGGGATTTGGCTTCCACGTTATTTGATAACCTCAAGAGCCAATTTGACAGAACCGAGGCCATAAGAGACTAGAAAAAAGTAGCATGCTTTTTCACAACAAGCAACTCCCGTGGGCAAGACACCGGTAACAAACAGAGATTGCTACTTCTTGCGCATGCAGTAGAGATTTGGTAACTAACGTGAAATAACAGCACGGACGAGCGAACCATCGTCGAAACGCTGCTGTGCCCAAGGTAGCTGGCCGCTGAGGGCTCCTTATATTCTGCGCCTGTGGTGACAACCGCAGCGTTGACGTATCCCCATTGCCAATCGTAGGAAACAGCTGCATCCAATGTCGGCGTCGGGAGCTGAAATGCATTGCAGGGGCGAAATTGGTTACCGGTAGGGGCGAGCTCCGATCCATGCGGCCAACGGCGGGAGCTCCACAGCAGAAAGACCTCAAATAACAGCAGAGGGGAGCGAACCATCGTCAAAATGGTGCCGTGCGCCGTCAAAATATTGCTTTTAAAATATTGTTTGCAAAACTCCGGTAGAGCAGTTTCATTCAGAAAGCATTTCAATGCAGTATGTTTGCTAATCGTTTTTTCCCACTCAAACAGTATTTATACGTCGTAATTCTGAAAGCGCATTTTAGGAAGACCATATCTTACATTCGTACTGACAGAAACAATTCTCAGCTTATTTGTCCAGCATTATTCCTCGGTTTATGCTGCTAATCGTAGTTCAGACAACTCGACCGGCGGTTGACAGGGTGAAACATAGTTTTGCTTGCCCCGTCGGCTTCGAATCACGGAAAACTTTAACACAAAGTAAGGGCGCTGTGCACTTTTCAAACTGTACATTTTATTGTGTCTCACAGAAAATTTTAAAGGTGCTGTTGCTGCTCAGCAGTGTAGCCTGACGTTTCACTGGATTTATATTATTCTGGATAATGCTAGCTGGCTTCAGGGTATAGCACCCGCGGAGCCCAGAATTCAGCTCACAGGCGAAATAAACGCGACAAGGCGGGCTCGATGAGACCGCGCCCGAAGGCTCTACCTGTGAAGCGACTTCTGCAGGAGGATGCGGGTGCGTATTGAATGGGCAGTTCCTGCATGTATCACGTGGGAAGCATTTAAACCTGGTATCCTATTTGGTATCACTTCTCCTCCCACGCTAAATAAAGGCGAAAGCCTCTGATATTCGCTTGTTACTATCGGACTTATCGCGAACAGGGAATTGTAGGCTTCCTCCGGGTTTGTCGTCACCCCAAGCATTGCCGTTATGGGGCTTTCAGTCACCACAAATGAACCAACACTTTCGTTCCCTTTTTGCGTCAATTAAATTCCCTCAAAATGGCATAAATAGCTGTTTCTGGTTGCAACACATTGGTTCACGTGCGCTTTGGCATAAGTCATGAGGTCGTCTAAAAATTGGCACCGAACGCTACTTTACAATTTGATGGTATAGGCACGTCAAGATTTTGTTAATATCCGTCCACCTCCTTGTAGGAATTTGGTGTTTGTCTATTCACCCATCATTGCCGTGTCGCGCCTTAGAAATCATTACCGAATGGCAGGAAACTTTTACTGGTTGCAAAAATATAGACAACGTAATGTAGGCTTCATAACACCCAGAGACCGTGTAACTCACAACGTTGCTAACTAGTACGGATGTATTTCTCATTTTACATAAGGACGCAATTGGGATATATTTACTTAGATGCAGCGATCATAAATGCAAGTGTATTGGAGAGAATATTCCCTCGCCGCCAAGAATGATGCAGCGTTTTTTTTTCGTACACATTTTACTGGAGCGAGCTTGTACTCCGCAACAAACAAGCAGAAGGCAGAATCAGTGAAGACATCATCAATGTAATGACATCCATCGTAAAGGGTGAGCGAATCGGATAACACAGCGTTTCTAGAAGAGTCCCTTTTCAAGAACCATCAAACAGGATCGACAATGTGATGTTCACAGAAAAAAAGTCGCGGCTAGTGAATACCGAGCTACACAGTTCCCGAGTCAAAATATAAAAAAGAAAAAAAGAAACGCGCGATTGGAATAAAACATGTCAGGAGATATCGCGGACTTGCGCTTGTAAAAAAACGTAAACAAAAAAGCAGTCACCATATGTGGGTAGTGGCATTATGCACGCGAATAAACCTCAGAAAACGAAGGCGGTGCTTACTTTAGTATGACGATATTCTACTTGTAACGGGCCGCCGAGCCCGCAAGTATTCCAAGCGCGAGCGGACAGTCTTGCGCGTCCTGCAGACGTAGCATCTCTCTGAGTAATTAGGAGCTAGGAGCTCACCTGATGCACCTCATCTCCCTTTGTGAGTGCTCTGGTATTCTAGCCTTGCCAATGCGAGGCGCTCTTGCAGAGTTTGATGGTCGTACGCTCTGCTTACCTGAGAGCTTACAAATTTCAGCAGAAGTCATCATTGAGCCTGGAGGGGCGTAAAAGAAACCAGAGACCCGCAGGGGAAGTGGTCAAAGCTTACGACAAACACGGAATGCACGAGCGCACAATTTCTTCAAAACGGAACAAAAATCCCTGAAGGGCAACTAAGGTTGTCCGCTGAAGCAATACTAATATAAAACTCTACAGAGTCGTTGGAAATAAACATTTTGCGAAAGTGGGGCAATGCCGGAGGGCGCTGTCAACCTTCGCGTTGGCTGTACGGAAACGCAAAGGTTGAGAATAAATCCTAAGTTTCAGATCGTTTTTGAAAGCAAAAGAATCCTGTTGTTTTGTGAGCACTCTTGAATTGCACAAGGTAGTCACCAAACTTTTAAGCAAATTTTTTGTTGCAATCCAATCGATCTGTCATAGCAAAAACCAAAAGAGTTTTATATTAGATGGGCTCAAACAAGGCAATATACTAAGAGGTTTCAGAAATTTAACTTCATTTATTTAACGGTAAACACAAAATGTGCGTTTTTGGTGTCCAGAGAAGCCTTTTAGCGATAAAACCGATTTGTGTGGAAAGGTACTGCTGTTGGAGATAGTCTCAATGTTTGTCAGGAATGGGTACTGTGGTTTAGTTACAAAAGGCAGTTCTTTTCTCTCACAGTTCTTGGTGCTGCGCTGCTCTTTTGCAGCCTGTAGCGAGGGCGGCGACAAAACGACACGAACTTATTATATTTGAGGAGTCAGCGACGGTGTAGCCATCACGGCGACAGCATCCGAAGAAAAGATAACTGGTCAGAAGTGTTGAATGGTGGAAATTGCATGAGTGATGCAGTGGTGCGCAGACGGGGAAGCTTGTGTGGGTTCTGCCGTGTCCTATTTACTGTATGCCTTCAGAAGTACTGAAGGCGGATGAATTCTGAAAAGAAGAAATTGCACCCCTGCTCAGACCTTTGATTCCCACAACAACTCGTGGGCAACTTCCTAAGCTGTCACTGCCACCCAAGCCGTGAGGGATGATAGTTCACGTAGGTCTACCCGTTAGCGCCTCCGAAGAAAGCAAATACCATTCCGTCGCCTCGCGAGCTGCATCGGTATATGTAGAGGTAGAACACCAAATAGTTTTATTGCAATGCCTAACCAATCTCGTCAAGCCGTTTCTCCGTTGCCGGGAACATGAACTTCATTTGACCGCAACTTCGCGGTATCCTTGGCAACACATCAAGTGACTCGCGTTTGGTATTTTTTGGCTTGTACCGGAAACAACTCGTACTAGCTGGCACGGCAGCCTGTACCAGCAAATTAAACCTGAATTAGCATATGATAATGAGTGAAAATTCATCAGCAGAAACTTTTTCTACCTTTCATTGTCGTGTACTGAAGTAAGCATAACATACGTGCTTCAACCGCTTGTTCAGTACATGGCACAGAGAATAGTGACGCACGTGTCGGAGCTGTGCCATGGATGACTCAAACCATCAGAGCAATAGTCGTCTGGGACATTGCCTTGTTAAGAAGCAGTGACCCCATTCTTGACTGTTGAAAGAGCATTCTGTCGCCACACAATCACTGGTGTGCCCAGTTTCAAAAAAGATTCGGCTTTCACCTCATTTTTGTTATTTTTTGGCATTATTGCACTCACTGGTTTCCCGTATTAGGTAGCGAAGAGGTCGCCATTGTGTCCATGGTTGCGAAAAAAACGTCCTGTCTGGCGACAGACAACCGAACGAGGGTGCTATATTTTGTTCTTCGGGTGCATCTTTTGTGCAATATACCTATGCTTCAGTCGTAGAACAAGAACTAGACGAATATTACGAGGTATTAATGAACAAAAATATTGTTGCTTTAACTGTAAAGGCGCCCTTTATGAGGACATACTAACTTCATCATAGCGGAAATATGTTACTTCCCAACCGCTAGCTTAGTCTATGTCTTGTCAAAGAAATGACGTTTTTTTGGCATTGGTATTAGACGAAACTAGAAAAACCATTTTCTCTATCAAAGCGACATCGAGAGCGCAATGGTAATTTTGCACACCCTATTTTTTGTAACCAACCACACAGTGCATATTGTCTATTGTATTTAAGGGTAACTAAGTAAACACCGTATATTTGCAATATATGTAGGTGAAGTTGCGCCTAACAGTACGGCTATGATGCTAAGCACCTTCTGGACTAAAGTTTCGACAGCGAAAAGTGCTCGTTGGAGATTTGGCGCACCTCTAAATTAAGAGGACATACCACAACAAAACTCCACTAAACAGAAGTTGTCAAAAGCTCACTAAAAGGGCCACTAACAATCAGAAGAATGGCGGAAATTCGCTACAAGAACGCGTTTGGTTTATGCTTCACTGATTTACGGCACCTATACTTTTGTTATTGCACAAAAAGCGCCCGTGTATCACATTTGGGTGATTTTAACATAACCAAGTAGTCTAAAAGCTGATAGCAGTTGTGTGTTTTACGGCCTTGAAACCCTGTATAAAGCTGTTAAAATTTGGATTCTCACAGTCTTCTGTTTAAACCCTTCCGAGTTTCTGGACACGCACATGTGTTGACAAGCACGATGAATAGCAGAAACCTAGCCATAACCAGCTTCGCTTTAGTACAGTTACAACAGGTTTCTGTAACTATTCTCTTCCCGTAAATATTCATGTATTGAAGGACGACGGCGATTCTCTAGCTCTCTAACTCTAATTCTCTAACTCTAAAATGACTGAACACTAAATGATTTCAAGAACCGAATGAAGCTCGGTACACTACTACAGCGTGTGTAGCGGCCAATTGCCACGCACTTTTTGGAAAAAGTTTAGAACAAAAGAAAGTGTGAGCGTTTTCTTCTGACCATTCGTTATAACGTTGGATTTGAAGCAAGGTATGTGTGCGCCCGCTGTGCAAAGATGCACAAAGCTGAAGCAGCAAAAGGCTTGTTCTATGTTTTGAAGTTAGGCCAAGCGCAATTCAAGTTATTATTATGCGAATCTAGCGAATGCAGCCAATTATGCCATTACACAGTATTATTCCAGCATGGCGAATTATTCAGAGTCAAGGAATATAAATATTTCGGAGTTTGGATAACCAAAGGGAACAGCTGCTTAAGAACTCAAGAGAAGCAACTTAAGGGTAAGGGAAAGCGAAACGCAGCTATAATGAAGCATACCTCCCTGTGGCGGTATAACAAATATGAAGAGTGAGAGGAATATGGAAAGGAGTGATAGTTCCGGGTCTTACATTTGCGAATGCAGTAGTCCGCTTAAAATCAGACGCTCTAGCGGACTTGAAGTGAACCTAGAGAATGGTGGAACGTTTGGCCTTAGGAGCGCATTGAAAAAGAACTAACGAAGCAATGAGGGAAGATATAGACTGGGGGTCGTTTGAAGTTCGAGATCCGCAGAGTAAAATGTGTTTTGAGAAGAGATTGAGAGCAATGGATCAACATTGATGGACAGCTAAAATTTTTAGGCACTTATGCATGAAAAACGTGGATACGCAGTGGCTTAGGAAGACTAGACGGCTAACCATGAAATGCGGAAAGAACAGTTGAGAATCAAAGCCAGCCAAGGTAACCAAAAAAGTTGCAAGGCGGATAGAAACGAATAAATTCACAGAAAAAATGGAAGCTAAAACTTCGTTGGAGATGTACAGTGCTGGGAAAGTAGATATCTGAAAGGAAAATTTGCACTATAATACCAAAGGCAGTGCTTTGCTTTTTGAGGCTAGAGCAGCTAGCTTGCGAAATAAGAGCTTTGTGGGGAAGTATACACAAAATGATGGTGTATGCGTGGTCTGCGGAAAAGAAACAGAAACTATGCGGCAGTAGTGTTAGAATGCGAGGTGTTCATCAAAATCTAGAGGGTAATATTCGGCTTCCAGATGCCCTAGTATTTAGGATATCACAGAGGAAGGTAACTTCAAGGCTGCCGAGGCAACGAAAAGAAGAGTAGAATGCTGGTGAACGAAAAGCAGAGAGGGGAATACTGCCTGGGACAGCTCCCACCGGAAAGCGAAAAAGTAAGTATTTGGCGCCTACTAAGATTTTTGTATCGTCCGAACAACAGCGCTTGTATTAAACGGGTATAAAACAGGTATAATACTTTTTTCGCAAGATTACTGTAATCACCCCGCTACAAAAGGGATACCACTAGTAATCATCACCAATTATCATCATCTGCCACTATCGTCATTGTGCTTCTCAGAACCTCCAAGGAAGACGAGTTACCCTGACTAGTTGTTAATTTGTTTGCGGAACATGGTACTCTGTCCCTAATGGGCCTCCCGTAGTCATGATGTATTAAACAAAGGCGAAATCACGAATTGATGTACTTAAACACACGCAATGGGTGAGCTTCGAGCGCAGAAACGAGATCCCCGCCTAATCAGAGTCTAGCAGACCACCGTGGCGCCAGTGCAGAGGCTGCCTACAGGAGCAGAGGAACGCACTCACGGATGTCACCAGTGATTGCCACCGGCTGTGGGTAAGACCATTATTGTCGCTTCGAAGAAGAGTGCGCCCTAAATCGGGAAGAGCATTTAGGGGCTCACGTGCATGTTCTTGCATATTCTTAAGGTAGATAACTGAAAACTTGACTACAGATTCTTGGGTCGAGCACCGTCTGCTGATGGAAATCTGTCTCTCACAGCATTGCGGGAACATAGAAGTCGTTGATTGCCATCTCCGGAACTGGTAAACCACCGCCTATAGTTCGCCCTCGTAAGGTGGAAGCTGGAAACAACTAATATGTTCACTGACGTATTGTCTTTACGCAGATCTTCTATACATTAGAGAATTATAAAATTGTGTAAAATATGTTTGACTCACCTATGAAAGGAGCACTCTCGCCGTATCATCATATTCGAAAAAACGGTGCGTGAGTATCAATTGTGACTTTTGCTAGTTTTATAACGAGAAAGGACAACCAGTGAACTTGTTTGTGAGTGTGCTTGGAGTGCCAAAAACACCTAAAAGCAAAGCGTGGGGTAAAGTTTCTCAACCAAAAAATAAAAGTTGCAACACGAATCTCTATGGAGCAAGGCTTATATTTACGCTACGCTAAATCATACAGCCTCGCGTATGCGTTGCACGGCTCTTCGCTGATCGGAAACCATCGTGCGCCCATGAAAAAAGCAGTCGTTTTCTGCCAGCATTGAAGTTCTGTACAGAAATAGAAAAGTACCGAACGCTCAAAGGCCTTCTCCTAACTTTTCGGCATCCCTTAGAGAAATTGAATTCATGCGGTTTCCTCTTTTACATGGTGCACTTTTGGAGCGCCTGTTGCTTCTTGAATCCCCTGCTTCTCCAGTCTGGCGCATTTTCTTGCACATGGCTGCTGAGCCACAAGGGATTCTTAGACGCCGGCTACGGAAGGCTCAGGAGATTCACCGTCGCTGAGTAAATCGACCAGTGAACGATCAATGCTTACACCTGCGTGGGATATTCTGTTGGCAGTCACTTAGCTGTGAGGTTTAGCGGCGTAAACGCAGCGAAAAAAAAAGCCGAAGCTTTTCTGTGGCTACTGCGAGTTCGGGGATATCTTAACGGTCGAAAGAAGCTAAAAACCATCAATTTATATTTTGCAAACTTTAAAAGAAACCAAGACTTACGGCTTGTTTTACTGTTTTAACGGCCCTCTACAATTAAACCAAACAAAGACGAAGTAGCAGTAGTTTCTTTCAGACGATGGCACACTGTATATTGTGGCTGCCTCTGGAAATGCACTATTGACATATACCCTCTTTGTTTCAGAATAAGTAGTGGTGTTCCTGAAGTATGACTACAACACAAAATTAGGGGGACTGTATTCAACACAGACTTCAACATAAAAGTCCCCCTCACAGTGAATAACTGTGAATTTCAGTTTGTGCATAACCGCAGAAATGTTATGCGGGTTATATGTTTTCCTTATGCTTCTATCATAACGCTTAGCTGGATGCGCAGTTATGAGGCATATCAAAAAGTGCAGCAGGGGCGGAAATCAAGCGCCGTGTCACCCGAGCTGTGTCCGCAGTGTTACCTTGACGAGGCACATCATTACGCGAAATGCGCGTTAATGCAATATTGCAGAGATGACGACGTTGCATGCTGGCGTGCGGCTCGCTCCCGATCAAAGATATCACGACACGGGAAGGATTACGTGGCGATGTGGCCGGCTGCCTGTCGCCGAGCGCAACTCGCTCACCTTTTTGTCAGCGGATAAATTTGAAGTCTGGTTGAAAATGTTTTTCTAAAGTTATTGTCTGTCTGCATCACACCCAGAATGAACAAATAAGAGAGTTGAAGAGTAGTTGTAACATCAATGATTTACTACTTTCGTCCAGCGATGTCGCGGCGGATGCGCAAGGTGACCATTTGAGTGGAGATACAACCCCGATGACATACCCTAGAAGCGCATCGCGTGATTGGCCTGCACCACTGCCGGCGCTGCAGCGGATGCCTACAGCTGCGGCCGAGGCAGCCGACCACTCGCGCAGCCTCCCATGCATGCCGCGTGTGTCGTTTCGGGCTACGTGACTCGTCTCGTGCCCGGCGAAGAGGAACGGTGCGTTTGCCCGACCTCCTTCTGTAAGTGTTGCACGGGACGGAACGGCTTTGAGAAGTGGTCGGCAATACAGCTGAATTGAAGGTTAACAAATCGAAACTAAGGCCCACCTGGAATAAGCCAAGCTTTTGCTTTGCATATCCAAAGTTAGTTGAGCTAAGCCGCAGCCATTTTTGGACCCACTTGCCCTGCTTTGGCCCCATAGTTCCGTGACCAGAAAAATAAAATCAGAAAAATTCTATACAGTGGCCATCTCACACAAAACTAAGTATTCTTGAATTTTTCACCGGGATTGGCAAAACAGTTTTAAAACAGGAGAACTCCTTGAAAGTGGTAAAAAGGGAAAGGGGCAAAATATATAAACTTGCATTTTAACTAGTACACGTGGAGTATAAAAATCATGCCCCCCTCCGTGTAATGACGACGATGCTTAAACGCGAAGCTTTCTTGTGATGAATTTCTTTGACCATGTATGCTAATTTCGAAATACTATATATATCGTACACTTAACCAACCAAAACCGGCGTCATGTTTTTTTAGTAATTGTAATAAATATAATTATAACTGTGCTTCTCATGTAGGCATGCCTGTTTGTTTGTTCTTCCTGGTTAAAGACAAGTTGTTTGGGTTTTAATTGTGTGTGTTTTTTTAAGATTCTATGGTGACTTAGCGGGTGTTTAAATTTAAATTAAAAACAATTACAAACTAAAATGCATTATTACGTAATTGTTACGTAGTACTGTAATTGATGAAAGGTAATGTGTAGGATTTGTGTGTACACTGTGATCTTTCTGTGACTTTTCTACCTATGATTTGTGTAATACATAGGAAATGCAATAATGACTTTGCTTTGTGCTATTTTTCTATTATGACTGTGCTATTATGTTTCAATTTGCGAACAGCCGTCTTATTACGTACACAGTAAATCGGGTGGCTGAGGCATCGGTCAGGCCACGTCCGCCTTTATTCTCAGCCTCCCCTTGGTTTTGCCAAGAAATCAAAATCTAATCACGTCAAATTGTATTGTAGCTCTCGTAGCGTCGCGGAGGGAAAACGCCGTACATAAACTCCTTCACTGAAGTACGTTATTTATCAGGACATTTCAAAGAAGTAGGTATCCCGTAACAGAGTTAGTTAAAATGTATTGAAGAACATTAAATATTCTCTGGTACCTTCGCACATTATTTCTTCGCATTTATATATAGAGGAAATCGACATAGCCGAGGTCGTGATGAACCGCCTGTAAGTAGATATTTTGCTAATGAACGAAGCCATTAGAGCTGTTCCTCAGCGAATTTAATAAGCAAATCGAGAATGATCCACCGGTTAAGTTCGTTCTCCTGGGCATATGTGGACTTTATTTCGAACAAACTTACCACAGGCAGCTGTGCCAATGTAGTGGCGTTTCAAAACATCGGCATCCAGTGTGAGCAAGGGGAGCGTATTTCCATAAGGGCCTGATGATTGCCTGTGAGGTGTAGTCCAAGAACGTTTCCCGTTTGCCGAGAACCCAAACAAGTAAGTGGCCAGGAAAAGGAGGTTCATGTATTGTGAACGGTGACAGTCGTAATCTCGAGTAAGCTCTCGAAGGCGGTCGCCGTTTATATCGAACCGGATGTCAGGTCACTCGCTATATCAAGTCTACTCGACTTCTCACCCCAGTAATACGCAAACCGGCCTTCATCCTTCTCCCAACGAAACGAATCGGCTTACTTTTTTGTGGGCGTTCGGGGGCAAATGTCTCCGGCAATAGCTTTAGAAGGCTGGCTACTGCTCGAAGCGATAAACTTAAGGCTCGCATTTCACAACCTCAAGGCCCGCAATAATAATTTAAGAGAAAGTTTTGGAGTTGAAATGAACATGCCAACACTGTTTCAACGGTTGCCAAAAGAGATATGGAGGAAACCTCAACCAAACATCCACTAAGCATTCCGAGGGTTTAAAAAAAGGCTAAAAAAAAGCTTGTGATCGTTGCGCACCATAATATTGCGATGCAATTTAAAAAAAGAGCATACCAAAACGTATGCAAGACGGTAAAGTATGCGTTGAAGAGGCAAACAGCAAACTAATTTGCTATAAGTCGTCTGAGGTACTTCTGGTCGTACTTCTTTAGTCATAAAGAGATTCTGATTTAAAAAGAATTCATTGGTTTATATCGACAATAAATACTTATGAAAGCTCCTGGCAATGCTAATTTAGTACAAGCATCGTGTAATTATTCAATATCTCCAGAAATGCAATTCTAATAATTACGCATAACACCGACTGAAAGGATTCCGTTGAAGATATCTATTCATTTTGATAATTCGGACCTGGGGAAGGAGACGTCGAACAACATGTTTAACTCGGCAGTATTTTTGTAGCAAACCTCCTCGGGCCTAGTAATCAAAAAGAAAAACATGGGTGAGCATCTTTATGACCATAAACTTCATTAAACTCTTCCTTCATCTCTAGAGCGCTTTCGGGTTTTATAAAAAGGGCCCACTGACATTACCGACCATGTCTACACGGGCAGCTGAATTGTCACACTGCAGTGATCACAATGGTGCCGAAGGCCCATAAATGAACTTGATGCGTTTGCCATAATCGCAACACTCAAATAATTTTTGGTGTAACGATTTGCCATTAGGTATTTCCTGGAAAAAATTACATCAGGTGTAAGCTCAGCGCTTTCTGGTTGCCGATGCGAAGTTATTTTATCACGATTGCCTATTTAATGTTGCTTAAATCAGAGGGCTTATCGATTAACTTCGAAAGCTCCGCTAGTTCTTTCAGCTGCGGTGCAGATTGGCATGCTTTGGCATTTCCTAATTAGACCTTTCGTCTCCTGGAAACGTTTACCAATATCCTGTCTAGCCATCGTGCCCCCGACGTCTACTGCACACTTGGTGATTATGCCTCTAAGATTGTCGCTGGCTTCCTGTGTCGTAAACTCTGCTTCCTCGGTAAGAGCGGAATATCGGTTCAGCTGCCCGAACCTAAATTCTTCAAGTTGACGTCGTACTGTTGACTCAGTAATATTATGTATTAACAGGCAAATTAAAGCCGTTAGGTAAGGCAGCTCCAATGTCCACGGAAGAGCGCGCACTTTCTGGTCACCCGTGCTGCCAACGTCGCTGCCGGCCTCAAACCGGCGGCCACACCGCTTCCGTAAACCAGCCTAAGGCTCAATAAAGTGATTCCTCCTCCTCCTCCGCAATGCTCCCAGTGTCGTCGTCAACTTTTTCCAAGGCTATGCACCAGCTTGGCTCCCGACCAGTACAGCAGCACGTATACCTGTAGGAGAGGTTGGCCATAATTGAACACCGGGATAATTTTCGCTCTTTTATTGATGTCCTTTGCTTTGCAAGGTGCTATAGCCCGTGACATAACCTACGGCGTAGGGAGCACCAGCCCGGTGCTAAAGACGGAACAAGGTTATAGGCAGCTTGGATCACGGGAATGGTGCGGCTTCAGACGGGAGATGTGCGCAAGTTGCGACGTTGAATGAGGTGACGGCGAAGGTGTGAGGGGTGCAATTTTGTAGGTCAAGGCAGTTACCATGCGTAGGATGCGGTAAGGGCCCGTGAAACAGCAGATCAGATTTTCAAACAGGCCGACGTGGCGCGATGGGGTCCAGAGGAGTACTAAATTGGCAGGAGGGAAGTATACATCGTGATGGTGCTGGCCATAGCGCCCCTTCTGGGTTGCTTCTCCTGTCGACATCCTGGCGCGGGCAGCCTGGCGGCCCAAATCAGCGTGCGCTACCGGGTCTCGTGCGTATTCGGTTGTCAACATGCCCGAGTTAGACAATATGGTGTCCAATGGCAAGGCAGGGTTGCGCCCAAAAAGGAGAAACGGAAGAAAGTAGCCAGCAGTGTCGAGGCGAGCAAAAATAACGTAAGTTAGTGGTACGTCACAGTCATGGTGGTGGGCGGACACGCACATTGCGAGCCTATTTGGAGCGTCTTTTTAAGCTTTCCGTAAGTCCATTTTTATGTGGGTGATAATCGGTGGTAAGCTTGTTCTTGGTACGGTAGGAACGAAGGAGGTCATCTATAACTTGAGACACGTACCGCCCACGGTCCGTAAGCAGTTAACGAGGTGCCCCGTGGTGTAAGACTACATCATGCACAAGGAAGCCGGCTACGTCTGTGGCACAGCTGGGGGGGAGGGCACATGTGATGGCTTAACGCGTTGCATAATCCGTGGCGAGAGCGATCCACTTGTTTCCCGACCGGGACAAGGGGAAACTGCCCAGGAGGTTCAATCCTACAAGGAAGAATGCTTCTGAGGGAACGTTCATTGGTTGGAGGTTGCCGGCTGGAAGGAAACGAGGCGTTTATCGGCGTTGGCAACGGTCACAAGCCGGGGCGTGTCACCTCACGGACCGGTAAATGGGCGGTCAGAAAAAGCACTGACGCACGCTGTCGTAAGTCCCAGCCACGACAGGGTGACCAGCTGTAGGCGCGTCGTGAAGCTCGCGGAGGACGTCCTGGCGGAAATGCAGAGGCTTAGCTGGTATCTTGTCCCGCCCGTCCTTGCGAAAGTATCGGCGGAACAAGACGCCATCACCGAGCATAAATGCACACGTAAAAGGATCGGCCGGCTCGGAGCTGAGATGTTCGATGATCTTGCAAAACGACGGATCACAGCGCTGATGGTCAGCAATATTGAGCAAGTCTGACAGAGCGAATACGCCAGGGTTGTTCTCATTGTCTTGAGGGTAAGGGGGGTGAGCAGGTGTACGAGACAGCCAGTCCCTGTCCCTGTGCACTCGTCCAGACTTGTAGACGACAGAATAGTCGTAATCCTGTAGCCGTAATGCCCAAGATCAAGTCGTCCGGTGGGGTCTTTTAGAGTGGAAAGACAGAATAACGCATGCTGATCCGTGAGCGAATGGTTTGCCGTACAAGTACGGACGAAACTTGCACCGCCCATACAATTGCGAGACATTGAAGATAAGTTATGGAATACGCGCGTTCGTCACTGCTAAAAATGGCACTGGCATACGCCATCACTTTGGCGCTACCGGCGTGTTGCTGCACCAGTACTGCTCATATGACATGCCTACTTGCAACAGTAGGAACCTATGTCGCAGCCGTATCATCAAATGGACCATAATTGGACAACGGGTCAGACGGTGAATGAGAGGTGAAAAAGCCATGGCTGGCGCGGAGCCCTACGAGAACGAGGTATCGGTTTTCAAAAGATCCGTGAGGGGGCGGGCTATTTCAACGAAGTTCTCTACGTAGCGGCAGAAGTAAAGACATAGCCTGACAAAGCTGCGAACATCATTCGCAGATACAGGGACAGGAAACTCTATTACGGCGCGTACCTTGTCTTGGTCAGGCCGCACACCATCAGCTTGAACTACATATCCCCGGATCTTAAGCCGTTGGCCACCGTAAAGGCATTTGGACCCGTTGCGCTGGAGGCCGACACGACGGAAGACCGCAAGGTTGTAGGAAAGATATTGGAGGTGTGTCTCGAATATTGTGGCAAACACGATGACGTTATCCAAGTAGCGAATGCGCGTCGACCACTGAAAACCGCTGAAAAGCGGGCCGATCATCGTTTCGAATGTCGCAAATGTATTACAAAGTCCGAATGGCATGATCTTAAATTGGTTCAAGCCGTCCGGCTTCACGAAAGCGGTCTTTTTGCGGTCCATGGCGTTAACAGCAATCTGCCAATAGCCAGATCTTAAGTCAAAACGCGAGGAATAGGACGCACCGTGAAGGCAATCGAGGGCATCGTCTATACGAGGGAGCGGGTGAACGTCCTTCTTAGTGATTTTATTCAAATACTGGTAGTCAACGCAGAAGCGCCACCAACCATCCCTCTTTTGCCCCAAGACGACTAGTGACGCCACGGACTTGAAGAAGGTGCAAGGACATCCTTGTTAAGTATTTTCTCTACCTCGTTTTGGAAGATTGCTCGTTCCGTATGAGCCACCCGATACTGTCGACAGTGTATAGGGCCCGTATCGCCGGTGTTGATGCGATATGGCCGACAGTGTATAGGGCCCGTATCACCGGTGTTGATGCGATGTGTTTCCTCCAAAGTCCGGCCAAACGGGCCATCGTCGAAATCAAAGATGTCCAAGTAGGATGCCACTAGCTCGTGCAGTTGGCGAGCGTGTGAGGCGGAAAGGTCCAGTGACAATATTTTTGCACACAAAACAAAGCCGTCCCGGTTGACGACCCGTAACAGCCACCCGTCTTCCGGACTCCTCGGAACAGCTCGCACACTTTGAAACTCAAGCAGAATCACTATTGGCACCGACTAACGTCCGTCGTACTCCACTACGTCCGGAACGGAGATCAACAGGATTACTGTAGCCAAAGAATTCATAAAGCGGTACGCAAACAGCTTTATGTAATAAATCGGTCTTTCTATAGGGACTGCACGAGAACTTGAAAAAGTTTTCATCCAACAAGATGTGCAGCGACATAAAGCACCTGAGAACCTAATAATGGCACGAGGAATGCACTTCGCGCAGAGACCATGCATAGAGTCTTGCGCTACAGCCAAACGGACTATTAAAGACCCCATTTATTGAAAAATTTTGAGGTGTAACACGTGGGCTATCGACGCCCTGGAGTGGAAGGCTCCGGATAATTTTTGACCGCCTGGGGTTCGTTAACCTGCGCCAATATTTCGTTACACGGGCGCTTTTGCTTTTCGCCGCCACCAGCAACGCAGCCACCAAGGCCGGGATCAGACACGGGTCCTTGGGCTCCGCAACCCAACGCCATAAAAATTGAGCCACCACAGCGGGTAGCTTTAAAGAACCATGCCGTACGACATCCAGACGAACCAAGCAACCGAAAACCTGAACAAGACGCTCGCTGATAAGCTTTGTATGTTCGTACAGGCAGAACATGAGACCTGAAACGAAGTGTTCCCTTATATCGCGCTTGCGTACAGTACAGCCGCCGTGAAAACTACGAAGATGACTCTATTATAACTTGTGTACTGAAAAGAGCCGGCGACGATGCTAGACGGTTGCACAAGCACAGTGTTATAGTTTTAACCTCATCGCCGTATTCCAGTTTTGGTACCCTGGAACACAAAGGCGTCAGTAAACTATAGGAACTTATTTTGGTAATATAGTTACGCTAGCCTCATAGTATCTCGTTCCTTTTCGTAAAGACTTTGTGTTTGAATAACATATGAAGTTGGGTTAGTCGGGGCATTGCCGCCGGAACAAGACCGAGCTAAAAAAGGGGACAAGTAACAAGAACGATGCGAAACTGTTACTCACACCTTAAAATTTTTCTTTGGCATCACCAACTCTGCAAAAAAGTTCACGTTATTTTAATCAAGGGTCAATCAAATAAGTGTTTCCCCCGAATTTCGATTTTTGATGCTTCCAGTTGTATATTTCTTTCTTCCCAATTATAGTCATTTACTTCAGTGGCGGAAATGTAAATTTAAGGGACTAGCTTTCTTGAGAAGGAGCTCGTGGTGTCACGAGAACTACCGCTGGTTATCAGACGTGTTCTAACTGTAAAGTCAGCTTCACCCGAAAGAGGAAAGGTGTCTCAAGGTGACACCTATGACATAGCTTTTCATGTTCACATGGTATAATAAATTACGTTTCAAAAAATGAAGGAAGCTTATACTAACCCGCAAGACTTCAAGGTAGCGATGCTGCACGAAGCTTTCATGACCTTCACGAAGGTTAGAGTCCATGATTGCAGCCGATTTGCTTCTTCTTCACTGTCGCAATGACCTTTTCTCCATTAGTGTTGTTATAAGTGTCAGCTTATATAATTTTTCGGAACTGATAATCATTGGAAATAACTTTGAATGGGAGAACACCATGATGTGTCTTTCTTGTTCCGGGCAATGGTTCCCCAAATTACGGCGAACCCTGAAGTTTTATGTGCGAAGCCCCTTAGGGGCTGGGGCTGTTGCTGTCTCCTGTCGTCGTCGTTGTAATGGTCGTTCATCTCATGTGGTTACGGTACTAAAACACGGCTAACCTCTCTTATGCGTTGGCCTAGAACGCTACGCTTAATAAAAAATAACCGGGACACTCGTTTACACCTCGCGCTGGAGCACTTCGCAAGGCGTACTAAAAGAACACCGCAACACTCGTTTACAGCTCGCACTAGAGAGCTTCTTGCTTCAAAGACAAGAGACTTTCACAGCAAAACTGTATACCACTACCCGAAACGGTTTCATCTCCGTAGGCCAAAATTGCAAGGCGACAAAAATACTTATACACTGCATGCTTCGCACCTCCCCAGGTTTCACGTTACTGGAGATGGCACGGGATTTTCACTCGTTCCGAGCAAGAATTGCAACGATTAGACGAACGGTGGAGCTTTTTTTTCCAAATCATTGCCAGACTCCCCAAGTGGGTATTCTTGGTTTGACAAGCGTGCCCTGGGGACGCTAAGCGGTCGACGTGTTGCACTCACACCCGAGCGCTAAGCATTTTTTTGTTTCTTTAACTGCCGGGTGGTCGCCGCAATCTTGCCAATCTGCGTAGGTATCCTTGGCTTCACAAGGGTGGACAGGGGACGCGGCTGGGTCGTTCCGAGGCAAGCACCCACGAGTGCTACGCATTTTCTTAGCTTTCTAACTGTCGTGCTGTCGCCGCAAGGCGCGCGCTCACGTGCGCACGCACGGCAATTTTTTGGTTGGTATATTTAACTGCGCACACAAAAAATTACGATCTGCTAAACAAGTTCGCTGTCACAAATAGCTCATAACGCCCCATATACATTTTCTTCTGTATAAGCTCCCTTAAAGGTAACAACGTCCCTACTACTCAGGTGAAGAAACCTTGCCGGTGGGCGCAGAGTTAATTTACTTCTTTATAGGTAAGAAAACAGGAGATCAAAAGGCACAAAGGCGGATGCTCATTTGGTTGAACTGCCGGTTCGTGCACATGTAATTCCGGACGCCTAATGCCACCAAAGCAAACCTAACACAGGTGGAAGGTCGATTAGTCGTATTAAAATCCCGTTGTGGGATTTTAAACATGCCTAAAAACTCAGTTTCATATCACAAGTCCTTATGTTTTTTAAATTTGTAATCTCTGGCAACTGCTAATGCTGAGAAAACAACTAAGCAAACGGTAATATTTTAGGCTAGTGGCGTCTGCTTTATCCTTCGATGAAACTATCAAACTCTCGCCTTGATCATTTATAGTCTAGGGGCCCTTAAAAAATTCGAGCGACGAAGGTGTCGGAGCCCCGAGCCGAGATAAGGGGTTTTGCCTGACAGACAGGCTGCGGGGAAGACTGCATCCCGGACAGAAAGCAGGCGTGCAGGGACTTCCGGATCCTCGGCCACCTGATAGAGCCTCGTTTGACATCTCGGCACTAGAGTTTCATCCGGCGCACTTCCGCGTTCTGTACTCACGGGAACTTCTCTCCGCATACGGCTGGCATATCGGGGACATCAGCTGCGGGAGGCAACAAAAAAAAAAAATAGAAGCTGAAGAAGCAGAATCTTGAAGAGGTTGCCTGGTGGGAAATGTGGAGATTTTTTTTGTTTGCTAAGAATGCAAGAACGAATATTCCTTAACAAGCAGGCACCGTCTTAAGGGTTGGGGCTTTTTTCTGTGAGTGTGTTGATCGGTTTTCTCGAGTACAAATAAAAGTAGCTTGTTCGAAGAATAACCAACACTTTATTAATAATAAAAAATAAATGCCGCTTTATTGTGAAGTGTTTCTTCAGAGCAGCCCAGGCGAAGCATTTTCAGGGTTAGTTCAATCTGATGCGACCTAAACTTAGTATTGCTTAAACCTTCTAAGCGGAGTATCACAGATCCAGAAACAATATTTGGGCGTTTCACGCGCCGAAGCTCCATATGGGATACCAGGCGCGGTGTAGTAGACGGATAATAATTAGGTTTTACAACCTGGGGTATTTAACGTGCGTGGAAACTCTGACACATTCTCGTATTTTTGCATCCATCATAATAACAGTTTCCGCGACCTGGATCAAACCGGCATCGTTGTGCTGCACAGAGGGACGCCGTAGTCAATGAATCAGTGCGGCAGAACCCACGCACAAACCATGCAATTTCTAGCACGTGCCCGAAATTGCGTATTTGCCAAAGCTAACACACTTATTTGTTTTAATAGATATTCTTTGAAAATTGGTACAGGGGATTGGTACACGCCCTTGTTCGCAGGAACGGGGAGGAAAGGGTTACTAAGAACAATTTTACTTGATATCAATGCAAAATCATTCTCTCTACAGGAATTGGTAAATCAGCCCTGGTCATGTAACCCTATATGCCATTTTCACGTCCAATCCACCGTAGTGGGTACGTAGATAATTTGGCTGTGCATGTTGACGACGTTGCCAAATGAACGTATAGTGGCCATGAGGCTATGGCGGCAGCTGTCGTGATTTCCTAATCAAAACGTTTACGACAGGAAAGGACGACAACAATCCTACCGTTGCTGCTGATGATGATGAAGAACTTGAAGTTTCTGGACTGTGCCCACAAGGGGGATTGGCTGGGGCTAAATCTTTTACGGTACTGGATTGGCCTTTAAAAGGTTAAATTATTTTCCCGCAAAGACAAGGCGTGAAATAAAAGTTCACTATGATAAAAATCAGAATCATTATGTTCACCAGTAAGGCTCTCGTCTTTTTCTTTCGCCTTCGTTTTAGTGTCACACGGCGCTATTTTACATTTTGAGATGTTTAATCAGTAAAATCGTTGTTGGTCTGTCGACAACAAATCAAGCTAACGTACTACTGAGCTTCACTTACACGCGCGACGTAAACAATCCTGTAGTTTTTATTCATTTACCGACCGCTGTTTAGCGGGGAAATATTCAGATTTACGGTGAGGTAAGTATCAAGTATAGTACAAAAAAAAGTATGTTCGTACCCATTCCAGCAAGAAACAAAAGCTAATCACGTGTTTTGCAAAATGGACGTTGAAAACTAGCATTTGAAGGTATACCGCGCAACACAATAAATGAGAAAAGGTAAGTAAGATTACGCAAGAAGTTCTCAACCATGGCGCTTAAGTTGTACGCGTTAGCAATCTTGCCAACTTTTTCAGTCACTTTATATATTCACAGGAGCGGATACAATTGAGACAAAAATGTTTATTATGGTTGAGGGTTTAGACAGAATTTCGGGGCAGCTCCACTAAAATGAAACCTGGGAAGGGGCGAAGAATGAAGTGTACAAGTGTGTTCTTGGCGCCTTGGCATTTTTCCAACGGAGGTGAAACCGTTGGGGGTAGAGGTCTACAGATTTGCAGTAAAAGACACTTGCAATTGAAGCACGAAGCTCTCAAGCGGGACGCATAAAGGAGTGTTCCGGTGTTTTTTTTTAGTACGCGCTACGTTCTGGCGCAAGGCGTAAACGCGTGTCCCGGAGTATTTTTTTTTTAGTACGCGTTACGTTCAAGCGCGAGAAGTGATGAGATGAGATTTCGGCTGCGGCGGCCGCTTTGCCGGGACAAGTAATTACATGAAAGAACTTCTGCTATGCTTTTCATTGAGGTACTAGTTCGGTTTTTACGTCTGTTGTGAGTGTCATGTAGAGACAAACGCAAAGGAAATTATCGAGGTCTGATGCAGAAATAAAAGAGATATTCCAGTTTTAAGTTTTAAAAATACAAGAAAATGCAAGGTTGCTTTCTCTATCTCGAAAACCGGGGGACTGCTGCTGGATTCCCACTATGCCCCGAGTTATTTAAATGTTTGACGTCTGTACGCTGCCTTGCTACTGAGGCTTGACATGAACTCCACTTGTGGATTCACAGAAGGGTGAGAACCAGTCGCATATACTGGTATAAAAAACCTTGACATGCTCAAAAAGGAAAAAAAAAAACTAGGCCTTTGCGGGGTGGAACTACCGACCTTCAAAAGCATTCTAATGGGTTAACCACTCAGCCATACCAGCAACGGGGTAAGTTGCGGGAACCTCGCATACAATGCGTGGGCGTAAACGAGTATCTATGTGTGTGTAGTTTTTGTCGTTTTTCAGATATTCTGTCGGTGATAACCATTGTTCATCACAAACAAATCTTGCAAATGAGACATGTCATGCTAATACTACAATATTAAAGCAGAGCCCCCTCTTTTAACTCATAAAAAGCTATCGCACAGTAGCGATATTCCCGACGCAGGCCAAGGAAAAATTGGCTTTGTTAACAGCTTTCCAACATGTATAGCGCGGCTGAAATTTTTCTGATGGCAGCGATTGCTGGTGGAAAAAAAATGGTGCGGTTGCTTTTCGTTGAGCGGAACTGCATTTCTCAGTGCGAAAGGTCGTCCCCGAACGTCCAGACGCTCGAGCCGGTTACTGAAAACACCGAATCTGCGGTCCGCTTTGCGATACTCGCCTACATCGCCACTTCTGGCGTAGACGCTGATAATCGCCGAGCATAGACATCGTCATATGGGGCGCAGGCTTATCATTTAGCATACACTTTAGCGAAGCGTGCAGACGCCGGACGTCTGGGGATGCTGAGAGCATAGGAAGTGGGTCACCGCAGCACGCCCTAAAAGGGTACACGGCACAGAAGCGCTCGAAGCGGGGAGTAGTGTATGCCATTTTTTACAATCTTCGGTGACGTTTTATGCATCCTATAGGAAAAAAATAGGGACTAAAGCATTATTTAAGCTCGGTTGGTCGATGCAATGACATATACAAAATATTGTAGCTCAGCCAATTGTACGGTGCATATGGTTCCCGCTTTGCACAGTCATATCGGGAGGCTTCGGGCCGGACGCAGGGTGTGTCGCGTTTGCTTGTATTTGTAGACGTAGATATTGAATAACCCTTTTTTATGCACCGATACTAATAATTTTTGCGTCTGTATCCGAACGACACGGAGAGCCTATGCAGGGCCAGAAAAGTACCTGTAAAAAATTAAAGCCATTCCATTCAATGTGAAAGCTGTCGCCAGTGCAGAGCAGCGATCCGCCATAATGGGCTGCAGCGCCGTTATCCACTAACTGCAACCCACCAATGCATTTTAAATTTTCTGCCTTTGCAGTGCGCGCGCACCCCCACCTGAAACTACGCCAGCGTGGGTTCTGTTATTTTTGTCCTTACTTTAATTTCGTATGCTGGAACGGTTTTGCGTCATTTCAAAAGCCTAATTTTTTTGCGCGGCTGCACCATTTCTGCGTCTTTTTGACCGCTTCATTTTTTTTTCTTTTGGGGCCGCATTTTTTGGTTACTATCGTAAAAACCAACCCAACGAGTGTTTCCTACTAAGTGAACGCGGGGACTGCGGTTATGTAGAAACATTTTGCCTGAAATGTACCGGCAGATTTCTATGCGCTAAAAAACGGGTCGATGTATGACAAGCGCCACCGCTTCACGAGGCTCGAATGGTTATGTTCATTTAAACCGCGTCGTTTTTGAAGCCTCAGCGTGACCCCCTGACGACCGTACATCAGGCTCTACTTGGGACCATTATCTCGCTGCGCCACCTGATTCGGGCAGTCGCATCGACTGTTAGCGAGTTATGACGACAAGGCGAGCCCATAAAGTGTTCTGCACTTAAAAACGCGTTGCAGGGGTATTTTATCATTCGTTGGGAGCCGCCGCGTTTGATTCACCTACAGCGCGGCGCCTAAACGCTGGCCCTTTACCAGCAAGCTGTAGTATGTTTGACCAGGCATTCTTACACAGCACTGGAGCACTCTGCAACTTTCAGCCCGCGCGAAAAGTGTATCGGAGCGCTCTTTCGTAACACCGGCTAGAGCCTCTTCGGCACGCCAACCTTGACGTAATCCAAAGGATAAATCTAGGGAAACACGGCAGTTGGTGGAAAGATTAACTGTGGAAACCAGTGCGCCGTGTTGTCTATTGTTACGTATGTTTGACGGCACACTAAGCGGCGTTAGATTGAGTGGGTGTGCAAGGAGTTTTAATGGTGATATTCAGTCACTGTAAAAACCGCATATTGCAGCCTGTGGATTTATGGAAATAGTGCGAATCCACGTAGAAAAGGAGGGAGGCTGCAGAGCCGACTGCAACTCAAATCCCTTTGCAACAAGCTCTAACAAGCTTCATGTGCTTCCATACCGTAATTCGTTCTTGTTTTGCCGTCGTTGAAAGCATCTGTCGTTCGCAAGAGCGGTCGGCCATCTGGAACTGTCAGTGATGCATATAGTGAGGCCGTTCAAATAAAAGGCTGAATTTAACACGGAAGAAGGAAGTCTCTGTCGATATGCACCTGTCAGTCTTCGCGAAAGAAATCTAGAGGTGAGTGGGAAGGAGTGTTTAAAATAGACAAACGACTGGAAACCCTGCAGTGGTACGCTTCCGTGACAGGGTAATTTACACTTTTGAGCTAGTGGTAGAACGGTTCCATTTGCCAGAGTACTAAAATTCACATCAGGAGCAACGCAAAGTTTTGAGAAGTTGAATATTTCAACCTGAGAAAATAAAGAAAACAGAATGGCCCAAATTATAGGCGGCTTATCCCAGGGATGACGCAGTGGCCGTCCAGGTTTTCCTCCTTATTTTTGATCCCACGAATATTTGTTCTACTGATAAATTTTTTCTTATACTCTTATTTATACCAGACTGATTTTATTGCCTTTTATGCCACACGGGTGGTCTCAGTATTGTCGGTAGCGATTTTTGGATTGCGCAAGGAAATTAGGAGCTAGTGGTTTGATCTCTCGCAAAGGCCCCGTGGCAGATACAAAATGTTTTGGAAAGCAGTACGTGAAATATAGCGTAAATATAAACCCTGTAAATCATGAACCGTGAACATGGACAGACAATATACATTTCCATGGTACGTGTACAACCAATTTCGTGCAGCACCGGTATCAAAACCGCAGCAGAAGTGCTAGAGATGGTCTATAGCTTGTTCTTCGTTTTTTGTATTAAAACTTGGTCTTTGCAGTTATTTTAATTGCACGTATACAGGTGTTATCATAAAGCAGGTAGAACGAGTTGTGCTAAAATGTATGTGATTTACTCCGACAAGCAACAAAGGCAAAATATTCCCTTGGTGAGTGTTTTTGCGTAAAGTGACACCCTGCCAATTCACTTAACCTTCCCTGTCACTCGTACCTTGATTACTCTCAATGAGAATAGCGGCTTGAGCAAAGAATAAAGTTACTTCGTGAACGTTATCACATGCCTTCAATGCAACATTCTGTCCGACACAGCCGCGCTTCGCACCTCCTGCGATTATCCCACGCATTTGGCCACTATGAAAGCATTACTAGCAGTGTACTCGCCACTTCCGCTACTGTTAGCAAAACTGATACCTACGGAGAAGTTTCAGAAGGCATTGCAATATATTTTGAGCTTATTGTGAATCAGCGAGACGTAAAACTGAACAAAGCTATTAGACTACGTTATCCGAGAAAACGTTTTATACTGTCTTGACATTTGTTCACTAACCTTTAGTAATACAGAGAACTCCCGTTAGAAGGAACACGGTTAAGACGGATTCTCGCTTATACAGGAAAACTGAGAAAGTTTGTTAGCTTTTTCATACACCCAAAGCAAAGAACAGTCGCTCAAGACGAACAGCCTTCCACGTACTCTCAGGTTGAGACGAAGAATTTTCGGAGTGACCACAACTGCTGGCGATACGGGGTAGCGAACATGGCAGCCTTGGAAGGGTGCGGCGGGGATTCCTCGGGATTCCTTCCAATACAATACCTCGTAAAGAGTCCCAACACTAATGTATTATGTACTGCACTCACCAGGAACACGAGCATATTGCTTGTGACTTTTCCTCACCTTCCTTCTTCCGGCTAAGCAGAACGTTGTGTAGGAATTTGAACAAGGGCTTGTTGGTGCCTCAAGCCTCATGGGGGAAGCAATAAGAAAGACCGGAATAGTTATCCACGTCTTTGTGAATGCAATTTACGAGAAGGGGAGTAGGTCTATAACTTTAATTTCTGAAGGGAGAGTTGATTCGTTAAATATTGTTCACTTCAGAAAGAGGCTGAACCAGAACGACAACCCACTACATGTCCTTGAATTGAGGCACAAAAGCGTACGAAATATTTTCACGTCTCCCAGAACAGCTCCTGCACACAAACGGTGTTTCTAATATAGACTCCACTAAACTAAGCTTATGTGACTGCAAACTTTTTGCGTTTGGGGGTGCATCGTCGATGAACTTCGATGAAAACTTATCCTTTCAGGCAAAACCTTTTCTAGAACTTTTCTCTGTTAAAGAAGTGCTTACTGCCGAAAAGACTTCGAAACACGTACGACAGAAGTAGTACCGAAAGTGCAATATCGCTTACAATGAACCTTGGTAGCCAACGCACGTTCAAGGTCGGAGCAGTACACATGCTGCCACAACAACGTCCGCCGCCCGAGACGCCATTTGTATTTCTCGAAGCACTTTGAACAAAGAAAGTATCGTATGTCTCAGAGGCTTAGCAAACAAAGACTACTAGAAGAAGTTGTAAAGTTTCTCGAGCCTCATGATTTCCTCTCTGAACAATGCTTCCCCTTTGATTCCTCTCTGAAGTTTCGTTTTGGCGATAGAGACGCGTTAGGCTGTTTCTCCAGCATGCCATACTCCTTTTTTTCATCCGGAGATTTATTCACAGCTCCAGCTATCACTAACGTTAGCATGGTAACGCTGCTAGTATGCTTGGCTGCATCCCTATACCAGTCCCAATGAGATCTCAGGGCCTGCTGTAGGGAAGCATACGCAGTGCGTCGGCCGCCCGGTTTTGTATGTTTTCTTCGTCGCTCTGCAGGCGTGTCGTCTCGAAAAAAAAATGGCTGAAGGTCAGGGCAATACACTAGACCGGTGCTTGTGACATATATGCCGGGAAACCTAGTGTGCAAACGTGCTAAAACAATGTACAAGTTTGAATATACCCAACCAATAGAACCACATACGGTGTAAAACACCATTGAAGAAGTTATATTCAAGAAGGTGTTCTTCACACGACAGATGATGCACCCTGAGAGGTGCAGGAGTAGGGTGTTCTGATTTATTTATTTTCCTTAAAATACAGATAAGGAGATATGACGAAATAATTAAACAGGTGATAATATGCTTTTGTTGGCTGCCCTCCCCACCACAAACGCAATTTTTGTTGACTGCCACCTCATGGTTGAAACACTCTGATCTACGTCAAAAAAAAAACGTTTTCACTTCGCGCTGGCTTTCAAAACTCTCCAATCGACAACTATGATTAGCCTAGTGACCTTTGGTCATTCGATAAAGGTTATCGTCTGTTTTGCCGGGAAATGGTTCTATTTATATCATGTAAGTAGGCATATGTGTCCAAAAAAAGCGTCACATCACGCTTATTTTGGTCATCCTTTGAGCACTGCGTGGAAGTTTAAAGACTCTAACATAAATTCAGTAAAAACAATCGGGGGGGTTATTTATGAGAGAGCCAAAAAGAACAGGGATAAAAAATTCGCAAAATAGTGGTTGCGTAAAATGCTAGGCGAATACGCCCTCTTCCACTTTCCCTAATTTACATTTCGTGACTGCTGCAGCAACCCTCTCTGTCAGATTTCAGCGGTTTGCCGACTTATTAAAACGTTTTGTTGTTTTATGTGTGCGGCCATCAACTGTATTCCGTGGTATAGAGAATAAAAATTACAAAACAAAGCAGTTTTTGTAACGTAAAAATGCATAGGCTGCGTAATTAGTGCGGGGTACCATTGTTGTTTCGCAACAATGACGTGCACTGAGTGTGCTAGAAAAGTGCGTGCAATTTTATCCGTATCAGTGAAGTAGTCCCACCTATGGTCACCGCGAGCGGAAACAAAGCGCTAGCGCACTTACACCGGACCTTCTACTGAAAGATTTTCTTATATTGCCGCTAAACCTGCCTTCTGGTGCTTGTTGTCAGATTCTGGCCGTGCATACAGTTTCTTAGTAAGTATGCTAGAGAGGAAACAGCGCCTGGGAATCCATATCATCGTGGGGTGTTATGCATAGAGTTTCTTACTATGCACACTAGGAATCTGACGCTAGCGTCTATGCGGGTCATATCAAAGCCACCTTTGTCGTAATGGGCCGAAATTATACCCTGAGCTCGCCTTAGTTTCACCATTGGCTTGGATTGAAATGTTTTTGTGGATGTATATTCGAACGCAGCGCCGGAAAAACGCACTAGAATGGTGTGTTATTCTATAAGCGGAAAATAATATAGGCTGTTTTAAAGCAAAGAAAAAAGGAAGTAAAGAGCATTTTTGCCTACTATTCTGCCGGCCAACCTGGTAGTTAACAACAGTGTTCATTTTTGGGGGGTGAAGGTTTATTAGACACTCTCATTTTAAGAATTTTACCATCATTCCAAACAATGAATTGTTTGAAGACCTTGGAAATGTTTTTGAGCGCGCTTACGAAAACGTCGTCTTCGTAGGGGTACCGCTGCACCGAGCGTAAGCAACAGTTCAGCAAGGCTTGTTGCTGAGTGAGTTGGTCACACTTGAAGAAAAAAGAAAATGCGGCATTAAATAGTTGTGAACAAAGACAAGATAGGAGGTATACAGGCTCCCGTATCTGTCGTATCTTGTCTTTGTCGAAGTAGGTTTGTTTCTCTTTTTTGTTCGCCAGCTGCAACATTCGCTGCGGATTATTTCCCGCTCAGTCACACGTTTCTTCGACGCCGGCATGACAAATGTTAGGTACGATCACGCATTGCCTGCTCTTTCAGCGGACGCGTGCATTTGCCACGGCTGACGGCTCGCAACAGCACAGGGAGAATTACAGATACCCCGTAGCTCGTAGACGTGATAATGCACAGTGAAGAAAGCAAATCTCCAAAACTGATTAAGCATCCGAATGTCACCCCAAGCCCACGCCAGAAGCTTTGGTCTTCCTATAACCCCCCACGATGACATGAATTCGAAGGTACGGTTTCCTCTCTAGTATACTTACTAAGAAACTCTACGATGTTATGGTCTGATGAAAACACCAGACCTTGCGGCATAGCATGTCTAGACGATTGTGATGCGTATTCTGTGGCTTGCTTTCTTCACTATCCAGTGCTATGTCTACAAGGTAGTCGCTAACTCTGGCCGCGCCTGCCGAAATAGCTGAAACTCGCTTTGATTCTCTCGCTCCGCTTGGAATCTCGACGTTTGCTCAATTAGTTCATGCTGTGGTTCCCTATAAGCAAGTGGGAGCACTGGTGCCGGCGAGCGCGCACCAGCACATATTTAGATAAGTACAAGCCCCAATGCAGACACGTTGGTTTGTGGTATGGAGAGTGCGCTTTCCCGTTCTCTTTTGGAGAGGCATTACATATGTGAATAGCGCCCGGACATCTTGACTGAGTGTGTAATTTGCCGCTGCGAAACACGTAGCAGACGGTCTGTTGCAAAAACCCGAACGAAAATACAGCGACGGTGAGCTTGCTCGTTTTCATAGGTACGAGCATAAAACCTCGCTGAGCTTTTCAAACAATTTATTATTTGAAATGTTTGAAAACTAAGAATCTTTAATCAGCTTCACCCAAGATTTGCATCATTGGTAACTACCAGCTTGTCCTGTAGAATAACAGGCGCAACCGTTCTAGCATACTCTCAGTAAACAGAACACGCTTCTTTTTTTTATTTCGTAAGCTTCAAAATGGCGTTTGTTTTGCAATTATATAACTACAGACTATTTTTTTGCATTTTCGGGGACATTGTATTCAAATATACGGCCGCTAAAAAGTTTCAATTTGAGCCAATGATATAACTAACGCTAGCGCACGGTGTAATGGCTGCCTGTAGAGACAGTGAAGAGGACGACAGCCTTGCTGCTAGATCGAACGACTTCTTTCTCCTTTATTGCATGCTCATGCGCAATACACGCTCCCGCCCGCTTCGTCGTCCTCTTCTTCTGTCTTTGTTAGAGCGCGTGGTTATTTCCGCCGTGCCCTTTGCCGCGGTAAACTCAACATCCTCCCGGGGCCGAGCAGTGGGTGTCCGCTTCCAAGGGGTACAAGTGCTCTGCAGCCCGTCGGACTTACTGGCCGTTTGGGATGGTGATGGTGAAATATCTATCGATGCCGTCTCTTCCTTGGAACGCCTCGACCCCTCTGCCGAGCTTCGATCGCCGCGCTGGCACGTTGTCGTTCTTGACAATCCCCAAGTAGGCAACGCGCATTCGGGGCGATGATGAGGGGGGGGGGGGATGTAAGTGATGAGCGGAGCGGAGAAGAATCAAGTAATCTTCCTGAAAGGAGCCATAAAGAGAAAACAAAAGTTTGTTTTATTCGAAAGATGAGGTGTTTCATAGTACCCCAAGCGCTTTCCCGGAAGCAAATGATGCTTTATTCACTAAGAAATAAGGCAATTTAAGCCAAAATTTTAAAACTCTCGCTAAAATTGAACATTCCGTGACGTGTACAATGGCGTCATAGAGACGGTCCATGAAACAGATACTTAGTATGTCGACTCCATATAGCACCCACACGCGGGAGTCGATCAGACGGCGGCCATTTTAAAAATACTAGTAAAACCTAGTGCACCCGCAGCCCTAGTCATGGAATCGCCTGATCCGGAGAACAAAACTCTCGCCGAGGAGCTCGGGCTTGCATTTAACAACCTCACACCACAAAAACGCTCAATGCTTCTAAGTGCACGAGCGGCAACAGTTGTGGGATACGCGGTGGACGGGAAAGCGACCATTCCGCGATAGCCACAACAGACGAACGCCCAGCCGTCGGCACCGCTGCCTCGTCAGCCCCGTCGCGACGGACGAATACAGACTGGTACGTATGTGCCGTATTTTGATTACGGTTAATAATAGTTCAATTTCAGTAGCAGTATCACTTATGCCAGTTGGCCGGTGTCGTGTATAGAAAGCCGTTCACGCGAGCTCTCTGCTTCGACCAGAAATATACGAGCGCCAATGCGCGGTGTTTACGGCATTTTTTTCCCATGGTCAGAGCGATTTGACGAAGTCGGCGACGACCGCCAGCATGCCCCAGGAGTGAGGAAACGTAAGGGTCCCTGCCGTAACTGAACAAACTGAAGTTTTCAGTGGTTGTAACCTGGAAACGAGCTCGTAACGACCGCAGCAAGCCACAACCATTCGAAACTTACGCGACGACTGGCACTATCTCGTCGCTTCTTGCTGTTCCTTACTCCCCTCGTTTCTATTTTTACCTTTGCTGGTTGGCGATATGACGGCCAACCTCCTGTGAAGGGATTACGATACGAAGCAAGGTCGCGGCTGTGCGTGCTGGAACGGTTCGTTGGCCCCGAAGTGCCTCGAACCCGAAAATTCGTCTGCGCGACGGCGAGATGTCGAGCTCGGCCGGCGCTAGTTTCGTAGGCATTGGCGCACACGCTTGCGAGTTCGTTCGGACCTTCAACCGTTTACTCCACCGTTCTTTGTCATAAAAAGAATGTGCAGTATGTTTCACGGGCATTTAGCTCGCTATGCAAGCTGTAAGCCCTGCCTAACATGCGTTTGCTTTTGCCGGCCTCCGCCAATCGCAGAGCATTCCCAAGTGTCATCACAGGTTCTGTTGCGGAAAATGAGCTGGTGGGTCGCATGGTCATTTCCTTTTTTCTAATTATGTAGCTTATTTGAGCGAAGTTTGCGTTATAAGTGGTGTCGTTATGGTTCTAACGAGGCAATCTTTCGAATGAACCAAACTTGTGTTTTCTCTTCATGGCTCCTTTAAAGCGTACCGTAGTCGACGCAAAAGGTTGTGGCGGTACTTCACCCGCCGTCACAAGAGCTACACTTCGGAGGAATGCATTGCCGTCGGCAGTTCGTGCTAGAAGTCCCACGGAGCGCGTGCCCATCAAAAAGTGTAATGGAGTTAGTGCCACTTTTCATTACTGTCCTCACACAGTTGCACTAGAGGAGGATAGTTGACAATCGCTTCAACGTCAGCCAGCAACGTGAGTAGCTCTTCGTAAACGAGACTGATTGTCCAAATACCACGTTCCCAGAAACCACCCCACCACGGAGCTCGTTCGGTGATGAACTTCCAGGTTGTGCAGCGAGAACTTGCATCGAGTGCTTCGCGGGACTTCTTTGCCACAGATTCACGGCGTACTACAGCATGACAGTGCAGCTAGAAGAAAGCAAGTCAGGATGTTTCAGATGGTACTACTCTCTCCGCATGGCCTTCCATAATGTACTCGCTGATGACGGCATCGTATTCCTGCAGTAAATCTGACTGCTGCTCGAAGTACTGTTGCGGTCATCGTCTACGTTCTGTTACAGTCCGGTTGGTGCTGGATGAGAGCTCAGGTGCCTTGATTATTCGCGGTTTTACGTAGCGGTCGGCGCTCCTGCGAACTTCACTGTTAAACCGGATGAACGTCGGGTGTTTGCCGACTCTGGATCCTCGTGCGCTTGGCTTATGTGCAGTGCGTCCAACCGCCGCATATCCGAGGGGCCCCCATGACGGAACTTGGTGCGCCAGTCATGAGTGCAAGCAAGGAACAGAGCCGTTGCGCCAGTGTTACGCGCTGGCAGAGGATGCCAGTTGTCAGCGTAGGTTCCCTGGACGACCCAGCCGAAGATTGTCGCTACAGCGCACAGGTTGTCGTTGCAACGCTCGACACGCGCGTTTACAACTCTCAAATAATTGTTGGAGCCGATTTTAACACACTGACAGTCAAGTTTTGAAGTTCGCCTTCTTGGGGCTCGTCAGCTAAGGGCAAATTACGGTCACGCAGCATAGTAATCACGGTACCGTATATTGGAGGACCCTTTGCGGTACACACCTCTGGTACTTCCAGAGCTTGAAACGTGAGTTTCTTCGATTTGACGCGGCCAGAGAGCGTGAGCTTGACCTTTTGGCATTAACACTGGCATGAGTGGTTGCACTTGCCGAATGTGAACACTGCCAAATCCTCAGTTTCAATACATGGCAGAGATAGCTGCTACGACACGTCGTGACGCACAAAATTCCGCTGGATGCTGGTGTCAAGAAATATCCGTACCGGCACCCAGCCACGGGTTCCACATGCCCATACTGTGGCTGTTTGAAGCAGCAACGGTGACGAATACGTGCGGCTTGCAGGAGTCGTGGTTACCTGTCAAGTTCGTTATGTGGCCGCCTCTTGGTTTTCAGCGGCGATATGAGTAGGTGATCTCGGAATGCCCGTTGCTACTCGCTACCAAATATCACACAGGGGTGAAATGTGTCAACCTGAGCAGTGGTCGCACTTGAGCCATGCGCCCATTCGTCAATGCCTAGGAATGTGGCCCTGCTTCCCCCAATTAAGCAGCAATACTTTCTGGGGAGCCATCGGCGCTTTTCCTCTGCTGGTATTGCGGCCTGGCAGTCGTGCGTCACGTGTCCCGAAATGTCGGAGAGGGGGCGGGTAGTCTTCTCAGGCATTGATGACTTGGCACCTGGCGATGAAGATCCTGTTTCCAGCGCCAGCGCGGAAGGTAGCTGAGGCGGTGTCACGTTGTGGGTTGCTGACAACCTTCTTGAAGCGGGTTTCTCGCGTATCACGCTGCTCTCCTCTGTGCTTTTGACTTCCGCTTGCAGAAGCTTGAAAATTGCCTTTACTAGATTCTGTCGGGATACTACTGTATAGTCCCCTCCGCCTTCCGCCTTCGTGCGCTTACGGTAGAGGATCGCCAGGTCTTCCGGCAATGAGCGCATCACCACCCGGTGCAAAACGACCGCGTACTCTGCAGATGGCATGCCAAGGCTGTCCAAAAAAACACTCCTGAACTGAATCTGCTCGTAGAGGTCTCGCAGCCGCGATACTTGCGACGACAACTCGATCGGTTTGATGGAGAGAAGGCTGTCTATGTGGTCGTCCATGAGGAGATCTTTCCTGCCATAACGCTCCGCGAGTAACTTGACGGCAATCTTGTCGTTAGCGTCGGCCAGGCGTGTCAGCTAGATTGCACGCTTCGCAGGGCCGGTCAAGTACGTCTTCAGGTATTGCAACCTTTTTAATATCTGTGAGACCGGGATGAGTGTGTATGGTCGCCTCGTAGTGCCCCCAAAAGCCCTGCCATTCGCGGATCTCACCGTTGAAGACAGGTATTTGAATTTCCGGCAAGGCGACGCGTACACTCGGTGCTCGGGCCATCCTATGAGCTGCTGTTGCCAGACACGTCGGTAATTCCCGCCGGCCTCTGCAAGTAGCCATCCATGACCTCAGCTTCAGCCGATGCGTGCGCGTTGAGCGCTGCCCGAAGCCTACTAACCGCGTTGCCGATCTTCTCGTGGTAGTCCAGAGTGCCTGCGACTTCTTCGTCGAACTCCTCACCGTCACGAGTGTCGGCGATCTGGTCATTCAGCTCAGCGAGAGCGGAGTCCATTTCTCGAAGCCCGTCGATGATTTCCTGAGGTCGGAAGATGACGGTTGTGCGCCGTCCATGAGGATGTCCCTGGCCGCAGACAGAAGTGGGGCGGCGAAACCACGAATTATCCCTGGACGCCTGGGTAGCTTCTCCATCCTCGGAAAAATGTAGGTGCGAAGGATTCCGGCCTTCTCTCATTTTTACGGCATCAAAATCTAGAGAGAGTGAAGAAGCTTCCAGCCGTGCTACGAGATTGAATAACTTCTTTCTCCTTTATTGCGTGCTCACGCGCAATACCCCCTGCCCTACCTGCTTCGTCGTCCTCTTATTTTGTCGTTGATAGAGCGTGTGGTAATTTTACGCCGTGCCCTCTGCCATGGTAAACTCAAGAGGTGCCTATGACGACACAAACGTCGTTCATGTGAGCCGCATACACGCTAGCGCCACATTTCTCCGTATGTATATTGCAAGAAACCCTGTGGCCGCGCCTGGCAGTCTTATCTATGTTCGAAGCAAAGCGGGTGTTTCGCACTGTGTGTTTTGCATTCCGCACATGCTATCTTATTTGATAAGGAGAGTGTTACGCCCTGCCGTCATTTGACTAGTATGCACTCCTTCGTTCTATATGTAATTCGACGATTCCGGAAAGTATAGCGCCGAAATGAAAATCTCACTGGGAAACTACACGGCATTCGATTCGCCGACTCAAGTTTGTGCACGTATTTTTGTCTCAGCGGAGCACAAGTTTGTTCCAATAAACTTTTGTTTCTCTAAGAAACCTACATCATCTTTGTCCGTGCTCTATAGCGTGTCAGTCCCCGTTTTGTCTAGCGTAGAGTGTCGACAATAACCCTTATAGAACTGTGGGGCCGCACAGCCGCGCTGCTTAACCCTGTACTGAACCGTCCCCTTCTACTGAATCGTCCTCTGTACTGAATCGTCCTGTACTGAATTGTCCGTCGTGTATGTTGTTACCGTTCTTACCGGGACCCGTCTGGGGACTTGTGCATTTGTCGCGGCAGGGGAATTATTTCCGCGGGCCGGCCTTCGCCATGTCCGCGCATTCGTCACGGTGTGGTTGCGCCTCCTTACCCTTCAACCTCGCTCTTCCGCGCGCGCAGGCGCAGTCGCGTCCCGGTCAACGCGGTAACTACGTACACGACCGAACAGACGGACTGCTAAAACTCTCTAATGAAGATAGCATAACGATTCTACACCAGGCAAGCTACGTTAGCCAGAAAAAAAATACTGAGAGTACAAGGTCAACCGTAAACTAAAGAGGGAGTTAGAAACGCTCTGAAAGGCATGAAAATTGAAAAGCTGCGGGTGGCGACGGCATAACAATAGATTTTTTGAAGGATTAAGGAGGTATTGCAGTAGAACATATGTTGCTGTACTATTTTGGCAATACAAGCTTACCTTGCGATGTGCCACTAATAACTAAAGAAGAGGTTATTAAGGCTCTCAAAGTCATGAAAAGAGGAAAAGCTTTGGGTCATGACGGCATAGCAGTAGATCTTCTGAAGGAGGGAGGAGATATGGTTCTGGAAATACTTGCTGAACTAATTTCAGAAGGCTTGAAGACTCAAAAAGTGCCCATAGCCTGTAAAAACGACATGTTTCTCATTCATAAGAAGGGCGATCACCAAGAACCTCGAGACTTACACACCCACCAGCCTATTCCCTGTTGTGCACAAGCTCTTTACGAAAGGTATAGTTAGCGGCATAGGTGACAGCCTGGATTTCCTACCATCCAAAGAGCAGGTTGGGTAGGTTAGTTCACTCAACTATGGATCACTTTCATGTTGTCAATCAAGTGATAGAAAAATCCACAGAATACACTAAAAGTTTTTACATGGCATTTATAGAATATAAAAAAGAGTTCAATTCCGTATTCACTGCAGCCGTGCTAGAAGCATTAAGAGACCAGGAGATGGAGGAAGCCTACATAAGATTTTTGGAAGCGATGTATAAGGAATGTTCGGACACGAAACCCTCAATAAGCCAAGCGATAAATTCCCGATCCGAAAAGGAGTAAAACAGAGAGATACCATCTCGCCAAAACTATTCACAGCATGTGTGGACGGGGTGTTTAGAAAGCTTGAGGGGGAAAGCAGAGTATTAAAGAAAAATGAGGAATACTAGAGCCATTTGAGCTTTGAGGACGACATAGTATGGCTGAGTGAGACTGCAGAACCTGTGCAAACCATGCTTGAGGAACTAAAATAAGAAAGCAATGCCGTGTGGTTAAAACTAGATATGGATAAATCTAACCTAATGAGAAATAAGCATGCCATACACGTCGTCTTTAACTTAGAAGAAGAAACGCTAGAAGATGTAAAACAATACAACTACATCGGACAGATGGTTAGTGCTCTCGAGAAGGATAGGTATGGATTTGGGAGCACTCGGCAAGCATTCAAAAATAATAAAGGATGCGCTACCTCTCTTACTCAAGAGAAACATCTACAGCCAGTTCATACTTCCGGTTATGACTTATGGACCCGAAACGGTCTCTTTTAATGAAGTGCTCTACCTTCTCTGCTTTATCGCTTTAGTGCGAGGCACCTCTCATCGTTTTTTTAGCTTCGTGGGGCATCTTATATAGATTGGCTATAGTATAAATAACGCAAAGAGCGCAAATACCCACCGTAGATGGCAGGTTCTTTCTGGGTCACGGTGGCACAGACCCTGGCACCGGATAGCGCAGGCGGGCAAGTTACAAACAGCCATCCTATTGTTCTTCTTACAAAGGGAGCTCGCGAAAAAAGATTTTTCAGGAGGCCTCTCTTTCGCGGTATCTGAACGACGGTGAAACACAAAGTGGCTATGTAGGGGCTCAAGTAAAGTCCAAGGCCACAATACTGTATCTAAGTTCAAGCAAAGCGTACTGAACGGTTTGTTTTATGCTTCCTTTTTGTTATATTTTTTATACAATTCTATGGTCTAGAGAGTACAGGAAGATGGTGTCGGCGCCGATCGATTGCGCTATAGGGGTGTGCAGCTTGTCCTGGGTCGTATGCGGGTGGCCGCTCATTCTCTCGATTAAAGCCTGTGACACGCAGTATGAAGAACGAAGGCAGTATTTTGCTAGGTACTTTAGGTTAACGCTGATGTATTAACAGAAGCGGGGTGTTAATACCTGTTATGGTTGAGTACCTCTGAAAATGAGAAAGCCAGGCTTACTCCGTCAGTTTTAGGGAGTAGAGAACATCACGTCCGACAGAATTGAAGGGGCTTTGACTATTTTGATGTTCCGTTCTCGTGTGGGGTAGAAGCCCACCACTTTCTGTACGCACCCAGAAGCATATAACGGTTTGCATGGAATACTAATGTTTTGAGAAGGTGCTAAAAGAACTCTTTCTTTTGGCTTCAGTGACTTGGAAGGAGAATCGTGTGTTTTGGTGCGAACGCCATGGGTTGGCGCATGCAACCAGTATTTCTTGCGAGACTTTTTTTTTACCGGGAAATGTTTTTTAGCGGCATTTGGGGAACTCCCTTTGTAGATAAAGGTGGTTTGTTGCCCTTTGGGGTGCTTTTTGAAAATCCGTTACATAATAACAAGTTTAAAGTATTTCGGAATGGCACCGGAACTGGCTGTTTTGTTCCCATCTTCTAGCAAAATATCTCTTGTCGTTTGCTCCTTAGTGTGAACAAGAAATGTCTGCTGCACTACGGAAGTTTGGAATAAAAAAAAAGGACCAACAGCAGCACAACTACGAAAACCGAAGCTATGCTGTATGCGCGGCTGTGATAAAGTGCCTTTAAAGTATTATATATCATTATCTCTCTAAATGTGCGAAGAATTTTTAACATTCTTCATGCGCGAAAACATGGGAAGGGGACGGGGGGGTGTAGCAGAAAACGTGTAAGGATTTTGTAGAAACAGTTGAGGTAATCAGGGGGAAGAAGCTGCAATATACAATATACCAACCCAAACTCAAAACATTGTACAGACAACAGATAGCCTTTTATATTTTTTATAAACACAATATCGCGAAAGAGTGAATTTGGAGTGGCTATGATTATATTGTCTTTGTACGGTATTTTTCCGATGTTCTATTTCATACACAAAGTAACACGTACCTGTTATTTCACATTTACACCACTTTACAAGCACAAATGTGTGCTTCATTCAAAATTTATTGTTTGCGGGTGGCCGCTTTAAGGAAAAACGGACTGTCAGTTTATATCAGGAAAAACGGACTGTCAGGAAAACGGACTGTCATCAGGAAAAACGGACTGTCAGTTTATATAATTTTACCTATATTTATGTTACTATGTTTTATCGTATCCCATTTCCGAACGAGATTGACGAACTTTCATCAGAAGTGCCACGAAGACGTTTTTTTATTTTCGCGGTTAAAACTACTCCACCTGGTATTACACAAATAACTACAAGAACTGCGTTCAATAACTGCTTTCAGTCTCAGAAACAATTCGAAGTCCTTTCCATATTGAAAGAAAAAGGAAGCTCCAAAAGGGCAGCGTTCGTATTTTGTCCAGGATAGGATTCCTTATCAGCGGCATTTATTATGTCAGTCTGAAGTTGGACGCGAAAGAATCTTCCCGCGCGCAGGTCCTCCGGTGGTGTCGCATGCGTAGCGATTACGTCATTTTCGTGTTAAAGTATCCTGAGCGTGTTCAAAAAGAACAAAACGTGGACTAAACTCACTCTAGGGCTTCGCAGAGACGGCAGTGTACAGTTTCTGGAGGTTACAATGACGTTGCTGAGCAACAACGTTCTGGAGACACAATCCTAGCTGTTGGTTTATGATTTGTAGTTTATTGCGTTTTTGTTGCTTTATCTTACTTGTGTTAGCATAGTTTTTCCACAAATTATCTCTACAGGATTAGAGCAACTGCATGTGCTAAATTTGCTAATAAAGCAATACCTTTGCAAAAGCACGGTGCTAAGCGGGAGGGACTGCCAGCCACTCGCCAAAAGGTGCTTACGCACCAAAAATAAACAGGATGCTGCTCCGGACGGGGTTTGAAGAAACCCAGAAATAATATTTTTACCCTTTGCGAGCGCCGGCACTTAGCTGCCTCGATACCATCGCCGCGCGTAATAAATAAGTCTGTTTCGATTAGGCGGAAGATTTTGCCACCATAATTTTCTGAGTGCGCTTGATAACAATTAGCCCGCTGAAACTAGCGTGAAGCCTTTAGAAAATCAGTGTAATTAAAAACTCTATCAAATCTGTGGAGCATGCAAGCTCTGGAAAGTGGTAAGCAGTGCGCGTATTTTCCTTGATTGTTGCTTCTTTCTTGTATGGTTCCTCTTTTCTCTTAACGTGATGGTTCTTTCTTTTATCTTAATCGCTCAGCACATAGTAAAAACAAGAATGTTATATAAAGTGCATTAATCACGCTTCCTTAGTGGCAACACCCGACAGAAAAGCGATCCTGCTTCTCTGAAATAGCGGTTTTGGCTTATGTGTACATAAATGTATAAAGTGAGAACCTGTATCACACGCTTGAGCAAGGGGCCGGAAAGGACATTTTTTCACGCTTGTTTCCTTCGTGACGACGTGACACAAGTTCTGAAGAAGACTAATTGCAACTTCTTCGTAAAGCGCTACCCTCACAATTACGGGGCCGGGGTTGATGCATTCACCGCGGTTAATGGCGACCCTTCCTGTTCAGTACTGGTCACTGAAAGGAAACGTGATTGTGGTATCGATCGGCCGTCTTCCGTTCCTGCCACACTTACCAGCCTCGTTCTCTGTGTGATGATTCACCAGTAGCCATGAAAGGAAAAAAACGAGTGCAGATGGGGACATGAGCGTGATCTTCGGCCTCGCATGGTTGAGTCTTCCCGTCCAGCTCATGCGGCTCACACCGGCGACGTTCTCGCGTGTTACGACAGCGCAAAAGGTTTACGTTCAATTACCTGACGCATTGCTAACAAATATCAGATGCATGAAAGCTACGCCGCTCACTCGAAAGTGATTCCGTCCACAGCGGCAGCTTTCTTCTTACGCCTGTGGCCCATTCAGGCCGATATGGGCTGCATCATCCCCGATACTTTCTGGCAAATAAATCGGTTTTTAAAAAGGACACCGCCAGTCACTCTGCCTATCAATGAGTAACGACTACAAATCTTTCCTCTACCGGGGAAAGCTATATTATATCTATACGAGAATCCAATATTTCCGCTGAACAGGACAATCAGCTATGTTACAGCACACCTTGAAAATATTATAATAAAAGAATGTATGGGAAGACTATGGTACCCACGGCCACTGCATCCTGAACATTTAATTTTGGAATTTCTCGCTCATTTGTTGTTTTGTGTATAATTTTCTTTCCATGTATTCTCATTTTTGCCATTTTCTATTTCGCCGACCGGCATCTATCCAAGTGAAGTGAAGCGTGCATTAATCCGTAAAGTCGTCATTTTGTTCAAGCACTTTGTTCTAATTGGGGCAGAAATGGGAGAGCTCATTTGGTACGTGTCATGTGCGCCTATAGTGGCATTGGACTTGCGGATATCACGCTTCAGATGTACTTTCCTTGGTACGTCTGGACGTAAACCACCCGTAAGATACTGATTTATCCAAAAAACAAGAAAAACCCGAGACAAAGCACCGATTACATAGTGCCAAGTTTACTCCACAAAATGCATACTTGGCAAGGTTTACTCACTCACCATGTATATTAGTGCATATAGAGATTACAAATCGAAAAAACGTTTCTTAAAAACACAATTGCATATCTAAAACAATTATAAAGTTCAAATAAAAATGGCAAGTGTCTGTCTTATAAACTATGCTCATATGATGGAAAGGAAAATGACAAACACAGAATAGAAACTGAAACACATACACAAGGAAAGAAACAGCACCTGCTATGTCACAACGTCCTATCTGCACAAGTAATGCATGCATGCCGTTTATTGGTTGTAAAATTGCAAAAGTTGGTTATTAGTTCATGGAAGAACCCAAGTTGAAGATATCTGACGTAGGGATACATACGAGCTCGTACGCGAGCCATAGAAACAAGGCAACGTTTCAGAATCAATACTTTTTTACACTGCTGTTTCCGGTGGTCGTAACCTGCCAAAGTGATTACTTTTTTTCCGAACCGCGGCGACTGTGGAAAGATCCGTAACAGGAGAATACAAACTGCGCCTTAGATACTATTAAAGCCGAAAATACTGCACTTGAAGTAAGGTGGGACAATAGTCATGTAGGTTTTTGCATATGTGCTTCAAGCGCTTGTGTAACGATGGTGGCAACGATCACTCAGGAATCAACAAAATGCGCGGATAATTGGTTATTGTACTTAATTATATTTTTTAATCTCATTTGCTGCACAGAGGGCTGCTATTGTGACTAGAAAAAAAAATGAAAGTGTCGAAAACCTATAAATATGGAGATATTGCAGCTAGAAGTCTGACACAGTAGATTTAAATTTACCCAGGTGGGTGATGGCTACGGTGGCGTGAGGAAGTTGCTTTAATTTAGAGCAAAGTACTGGCACAAAATAACCAATACCTTTGGGGAGGCACACACTGTAAACGGACTCCAGTGTAACTGTAACATCTATATTATACTACGGAAAACTGAAACCGTAAAGCTCAGTTTCTGATGCAAGTTTTTTTATCGAGTAGCTGCCCCTGACAAAGCATTCAGGGTCGTCAATGATCACGGTTTGAACCACCTAGTGCTCTGAATGTTCGCTAATCTCTTTGTGGTTGCGCAATAAAGCATGGCCTTAGAAATATTCCTATACTTCTGGGAAATTTAAACCTTAAGTATCACCCACTGGGTGCCGCAACACTAAATATGCAACCCTTCCGCCGCGGAACAGTATGAAGCAATATGAATTGCGGCAGCAATAAAAAAACCAAACGTTATCAGTCGAACTTTCTTGCTCACGTGATATAACTTAAGCGAAAATTAGCGATTATATTTTACCAGGAATAAATCAGAGCGGAGCCTAATGGGGCAGTAGTCCTAGGTTGATCATACGTCAAGATAACTACATACCGACCACATCAGAACTAGAGCGCGTAGGCCCCATTGATACTGAAATTCCCGAAGAAGATATAATAAGAATATTATAACATACTATAGGCAACCGACGGAAAGTATATGCAAATGACTGTGGCGCATCTCTGCTTAAAAATGGATACAAGGCATACCATCTTCGTGGTACTGCGAGCGAGATCTCGGCCGCATACCTCAAGTTTGTAGTTTTGATCGGATGAAGACTAGCATTCTAACGTTGTAACCTGCAGTACATGTCCAACCACATCGCTTGACGCCAGCTTCCGTGATTCGGTAGCTGCCAATACGCATGAGAGGAACCCCTGCGGTGGGTCTCCATATAATTCAGCAAAATCAAAAACTTCGAATGTAAGCGGTCCCCAAATATGAAAACCTTGCTTCGAAACAATTCTGAGCGTTTTTTTATGTAAAGGCTTCATCGCCCGCTAACCTCAGTTACGTTTCCACGGCTGGTGGTTGCATCGGCACTTTCGGAACGTTCAAACTTGAGAAAGGTTTGGCTTTTACTGATTTTCTTTTTAACGGCAGAACGGTGTAGGCCGAGCTTTGTGCGTCTGTTGTGTCATGAGACCCCGAAGCCTCATTAACACACTGTCGTTAGGAAGGTCTTAAAGTCTAACCCGGAACCTGTAGCCAGTAAAACGGGCAATGTAACCACTGGGCCAACCCAAATGCCCGACATGCCCGACAGGAAGGGGTTCGCAGCGTCGGGGGGAGGGGGGGGGAGGGGAGGGGGGGGGGGGAGGACGATAACATGTGCAGCAAATTGGAAAGAAAAAAATTGGCTGGTAATTACGATACTCACTAATGCGATATTTGGGCGCAGCAGCACTCCGCTGTGGCAGCACTCACTCTTGTTCTCTCGACGGCAGCGATGATGAGTCTCCGCGTCGGCGCCGCGAAGTGCGTCTCTGGAAAACACTCCGACCGGCGTCTTACGCAGGAAACGCACATGATCATCCCTCGTACACCACCTACACGTTTTCGCCAGTTTTGCGGAGGCAAGCGTCTCGAGCGGGAACAGCATACTGCCCTTCTAAGTACCCCATTGCACATTTTCGTATAGCGCTCACGCCGCCATGGCAAGCCGCCCTCCCCTCACAATTTCTCAACATTCTCTTCCTTTGCTTTCTTTCACTATTCTGTATTCGCTACACTCTCCTCCTTTGCTTTCTGTCACTATTGGGTCTTGCCGTCGTTCACTCAGGTACGCTGACGACGCGGCTCAGGCCAGAGATGGCCGCTCAAGGGCTGCGCCATAAAAGACGCTTCCTGATGTCAGCATCGAAACTGAGGTCCTCAAGTTATGAGCCCAGCGCCTATCTGACTGCGGTATCATGGCATTCCAGGCGAACAACGTTTCCTTTGGGTTCTAGCCGGAGCGTTGGTTTTGAACTTGGCTGCGGGTTCTATCAAGTGCTAGCGTGGTTCACTTCGGGAGCAGATGTGAAAGCCTGCGAACAAAACGATCCCGACCTACCAGTAGTGGTGAACTTTCATAGGCAAGTTCGAGAGTAAGTATGACCTGCAACAGCGGGTCTCCAGCGAGGGGAGAGTGGTGGCCACCACCTCTGCTGTTTCGCCAGTCTTGCATCACTTAGGCAAGCTGCGCCAGTTTTTTTAAAGCGAAGCTTTAGTGTCATCGCTGGTGACGTTGTACGCCAATACGCCCTATAGAAAAGCCAATACGCCCTACGGAAAAGCCAATACGCCCTACAGAATAGCCAATACGCCCTACGGAAAAGCCAAAATGGTGGCAGGTTTTTGAGTTCTGTAATCACATCCTCTGTCGTAGGAGCCATAGGAACAATGACCTTTTGGAAGTCACTGTATTTTTTTCAGGGGGTGGAAGCACAGTAACGTTATTATCATTAGATTATCAACCGTGGAGCGTGACCGACTCGCTTATCGAACTATTATATACGTCATGCTGAAAATGGGTTATTTCTTCCACTCCTGCAAGTTCTGGCCCTTACTCACTGTGGTGTACATGGCCGTCGTTGCCGAACTTCCTTCGTAAACTACTTCGGTGCGGAACAGTTTTTAAAAAACACTTCTTTCCACCTCTAAATTTTGAATAAATATGTTGATGTTCAAATTGTATCGTACTTTTTATTCTCGTTTCCAGTCTTTGTGTCATAGAATTGTGTTTGTCACTGCTATCCTTAATATTTTTTCATTGCGTACACTTCGGCTGTAAATACAAATCTTCTGCCGTGTGCAGGACCATTTTTTTTGCAAATCTTATCAGGGAACACAGACACCGTCAAACTGATGTGAACAAACAAACCCTATAAGGCTAAGTAAGGAAGTTCCGGTTTTCTTGAACCAACAATTAGCAGTAGGTACACAAAATGTGACTCACAAAAAAACAATTTTCAACTTTATAACTTTAAACTATGAATAAATTATAGTTATGACATTGTTGCTGTTTACCTTTATTTGAATTCATAACGTAACAATCCTATTTATCCAACAAGAATGTTCTGTTACCGAAAATTTAAAATACGGCACAATAAGCCCGGTGCGTTCTTCTAGCAAGAGCACCGTTCAGCTTTGAGCGGCCAATAAGTATAAAACCATCAGTCAAAATCTCCCCTTTTCTTTCTCGTTTGCCTTGCTGGTGGACGGAAGTCAGATGCTGCTAACATAGGGGAATTAAGGCGAACTCCTTCATTTGCTGGCATCTTGAGGATACGACAACTGCGACATCTGAGAATACTGGACGTTTCATCCGTCTCCTCCTCTATTACAACCTATTTACACCAAGTCTTATAAACCTTCCTTAAACAAAGGATCCATTGCAGCCCATTCAGGGAAGAGCAATTTCTCTTAGAAGGCCGTCCAAATAGCTGCAGTCGGAACCGTCCCCCTCGTTGTATTCTGTTCGGCCAATTTTCCGGTGCGCTACCACCTCTGTCAAGGCGGGGATTCGTCGTCGACAGTACATGCGCGGTCCTTGTCTCTTCAAAATCCGGAGGGCAACGTCGACATGCGTGAGGCTTCCGCCAAACGGCAGCGCTTTGCAATGATCATGCCCCCGGCGGATGCGTCCTGTTTCACGTCATGCACTGCATTATTGGCGACGCTGGGTCGGTTGTACGGATCCCTCGCAACAAGGGGCAATCCGCCAAGTGGTGAAATCCAGTGCGCGTGGTGAAAGGTGGTCAAATCAAGAAGAAATCAGATGGATGTGTCTCCTTCGCCATCTATAGGCGCGCCAAGCTGGTACCATGGGTCTGTCTATGCGAAAATGACACTTAGTGGCGGCCGGAATTAGGTCAGCCGATGAAGGAGTGGGCCTGAGTTGCTCAAAAGTAATGTGCTGGTGTGTCACGACGAGCGTCACGAACGATGCTGTTGATCAAAAAATAATTGAAAATTTGTTTGTGGATCTTTAGAATGCTGGAGTGCCTCTTTTCCCTCAACCTTTCAAACTTACGGCTCAGCGCGATGCGCAAACCTTTCCGTAGCTTCCTGTTATTTTCCGCCTTGCACTGACTGCAAACTACGTTCTACAACAAGTGAAAGCAGTGTCTCGAGTCGCGTGGCATGTCGAGAGGCCGCAGATGCGGGTGGCGAGCGGCGCTTCGACTTGACGTCACTCTGTCCCGTGGCACTGTTGCGAAGGCAGCCCTGTCGTGTCTCGGAGGCAGTTTCCTACTCGCGCTCCCTCCACTCTCTTTTAATGCCCTTCAGACGCTTTATTTGATAACTTGACCGACGCAGTGTGTGAAGCGACGCAATAATGTGGTTTGCATGATTAATATAATTTTAAAGCAATAAAAACACGGACATAGCGATCATGCAAACAGTAGGCTGCCTAGAAACATAGTTTGTTGTTTGCTTCATATAAAATGTACAACAAACAGACAGATATTAATCGACCAGTTTTAGGGGAAATCCCCAAGGTGGTTTTCCAGGTGGCTAACCAGTTGAGCTAACCCAACTGGTTAGCTGAGTTGGTAGAGCGACTGCTCCGGTTAAGCAGTGGTCCCGGGTTCGACTCCTGGACCAGGACGAATTTTTTTTAACTGCGAAGTTTCTGAGAAAGCTGTATAGCTTTCCTTTGTAGCCGTATGGCTGCGTTTAGGTGGATGTCAAACCTTCCTTCACAGAAACAGACAGATAGTAGGTGGCTGCGCATAAAAACAATATACCAAACAACAGATGCTTCCGCGCATGCTCACGCATATTGTGCTGAGTGCATGCATTCAGTCGTTTGAACAAATCCATACTCAAGCACGGTATCCCGACACCACGGGATGCAAGCTATTTGAATCGCTAGAAAATTACAACTGCTAACAAAATTTTGGCCGGGAACCTTCTATTGCCTTCACAATAACGAAATCGTTTATCTGCGTAATTATATGCGCTTTTGCGAGTACACTACGTGGTGTTATTGGAGGAGGGGTGCATTCAGACGAAATATAATTATCGCTGATTCCCTCACGTTTCGCTGCCTTGACGCTACCGCGGCACATTTTTTTAGGTTGGTGGTAACGGGTCATCGTTATTTTTTATATAGCTGGTAAAGTGACGATAACCTTTGTTGTAAGCTTCGTCTTAGTGTTTTCACGTTGTTTTCCCGCTTATCGTGCGGTATTGATCTGAGGGTGCTAATAACATTTGCGTAAATACATATATGGATGTACTGCGGGGATACTATAAAATGCAACAATGCCCATTAGTGTTCTATCGTGCAGACAGGTTAGAGAAGCTCGGTTGTCTGCGGCTCAACCTTTGCTTAACCCACTCTGCGTGGTGGCACTAGAAAAGCACGGCGCCGCGATGATGGCAACAATGCCCAAAATCTTCTCAAAAAGGACACTGTATCGCTACTATTAAGCACTTCCCCTATCGCGTCAGCGCGTCCGATAATAGGCGACTGCAACTCCCTCAGGTCGACGTTCTTAATGAAGTGCCGCCGGGGCATTGTCCGCAATTTAATTAGGCCACACGGTACTGCACTGTTTAGCGGTGGGAAAGTGGTCGGCGGTAGGCCTGCCCAAATTTGCTTAGTTTGAATCAGTGATTTCGTTTTAGCGCAAGGGTTACACGAGACGCACATTTTGTAAAGGATATCATGGCGGAACTCCGTAACCAACGTCATTTTCAGCACGGAGAGCCGGCCAGGCCCGACAACCAACTTTTTTGAAGGGACCTAAAAAAGTTTATGCCACTGCAGTGCTACTGGCCGCTGCATTGTATATAATGGTGCGGGGGCTCGCAGATTGTGACAATAAATTTTTGTCTGTTATCACATATGATAACCATCAAACTTTCATGTGCAGTTTGGCAACTTGGAAAACGCATGTTCAGATTCATCTCAATATTTGCAAAGCAAACCTATACGCAGTGTCACTAAAAATGAAGGGCTAAAAGCCGAATATGCAGTTTTCCTGACTGATAAAACCCGACGATGTTGCAGGCGCGACTTTTTTATTATGGATAGCCTCCGTCGAGGAATGTATCGCGTTTTACTTAATTTTTTATAAGGATGGGCGACACTTTATCAGCTGCCGTTTATCCGAGAAAGTCCGGATTTGTCGTATACCTTAATATCTAACGAGGCAAAAGTTGATTGATTGATTGATTGATTGATTGTGGGGTTTAACACGCCGACGCAAAAAGTAACATCACCTAAAATTTCTGTTTAGGTGCTTGGTACCTTTATAAAGTTTGGGAGTAGTGTTGGTAACAAGGGTGTTACTGTTAATACGAAAGACACACCAACTAAATAAAAGAAATATTTGGTCTATATTTTGAGGTTTGTTTCTTGCGGGGACTACACAACTTCAAAACACGTTCTGCTTGAACTGCGTGTAATAATATTCTGTATGCATAATCACCCACTATTTTTGACTCCATAATATCTATCACACGATTCACCAGTGTTAACACAAAAGCGCACTTTATTACAAAGGGGAGTGGTGTTCTGTAAGGACATTTAAAGTAAGAATTCAATCTACAAATGACAATACATATCTACGGTAAAAAGAAGCGATAAAAACGTCTTGTGACAGTACAAGAAATAAATACCCATGCTCTGTCCGCGTCAACGCTGCAGCAAAAGCTCCTATGACAGGAACGACTCCAACGGCATTAATAACTGCTGCACGTTAAATACTCTTGCCACTTACTGTCAGAGAGACAGTTTCGAGTGTGAGTTCGTTGTGCACTCTCAAAGGTTTGCGTGCAAGAAAATAGCGTGCTTCAAGGCGGCGCGTTGAGCGGGACTCTTCTCATAGTCAAGATGAACCATCGGGAAGGCATTGCCCCCTACAATTTCTTATTCGATGTATGTAGACGACGTGCAGATATCTTTTAAATCACGTAACATGTAAATCTGCGAACGTCAAGTCCAGCTTGTGGTCAAGAAACGTACCAAATGGGCGGAAATAAATTATTTTAAACTTAATCCTGCAAAAAGCTCTTCCGTTGTGTTTTTCTAGAAGCGTGGGGTGTGTCCAGACCCAGACATTACTCTTATAGGCATGTCCACTCCTGTGAACAAGGAGCACATGTTTTTAGGCGTTGTGTTTTACCACGAACTCAGATTCATTCCCCACATCAAAGAACTTAAGCATAAATAAATGAAAACAATGAATATCCCTAAGGTTCTCCCCACCAATCCTACGGGGCTAACAAAGTACACCTGCTGCACTTGCATACTGCTTTATTTAGGTCTCGTTTGGACTATGGCAGTGTGGTGTATGGGTCGGCACAGAAAACAGCGTTGCGAAGTCTTGACCCAGTGCTATACTTGGGCTTCGTCTTACGTCGGGTGCTTTTCGCTTTAGCCCGGTCCAAAGTCTGTATGTAGTGTGTAAAATCTGGTGCCTTGAGAAACAATGGACGTACACGGACTTGCTTTATGCTTTTAAAATTTCATCGCTGCGAAACCACCCTGTTTATCTTGTCTTTAACAATACATCCACATCTCTTCTGATTGTAAATCGTCCATTTATTCATCTGCCCTTCTCGCTTACAGTGATGAAGCGAGCTACGGATCTCAGGGTTTTGTTTTTAGGTGTGTACACAACATCTTTGTCCCATATTTTAGCAGCTTCGCAAGATCGCTCTGTGTCTTGTGACTTTTCTTTCATAAAACTTAACAGAAAATCAGGTACCACAAACTGCAGTCCTGTAGCAAATGTCTGTGCACCATTAATGCCAGTGTCCAGAATTTTACACTGACGCCTCAAAAACTACCACTATTGCCTCCTGTGCTGCGCACAGAACCCAGCTTCTATGTTCAGAAAACTATGAATTGCAATACTAGTACAGTGGAACCCCGATAACATGACTAGCAAGGGACCGCGAGAAAGCGTCGTATGACCGGGGTGTTGTACCACCGGGGTGCGAGTAAATGCCAGCGTAGTAGACGGTCTTGCAAGACAGGTGGTCTAAGAACCTAATAAACTACTATATTTACCGCGTTCTCCTTGTGGTTTGCATACCTTTAGCTGAAAGCGACATTGGATGTTTATGGCGCAAGGCCGCAATACCAAATTAAAAAAAAAACAACGCCCATGTTGTCCTCTCTCCTCCATGCATCCGAGATAGACCGTCAGCACCACGCTTTGCGCGAGCGAGATAAGGTAGATGTGTTCGAGCAAATTGAGAGGATTAAAAACGAGTTTTAAACTCCCAACGCCAAGCTCAACAAACGATAGTACAAGGCGGAGATGAAAAAACCAGCATTCTCGTACGTGGCGGAGACACCCTTTGAACGGTCCCATGCCGTCGCAATTCTGTCAAAGTGCTCAACACATACCTGACTTTCCTTTTATAGAGTGGTCTTGCTACAGTGACTTGCTGTTACAGCGAGCGATTGAATGAAAATGGCGGCACCAATGTATACGAGTCTCCACCCTTGCGACGGACTCGTGTGAATTGAAGTACTCTGCCAAAAAAAGGGGTGGAGTGACAACGCGCCTTTGAAACACACTGATAAGCAAAGAGCAGAGGAATGGGAAGAGAGAGCGTCATGAAAGGAAGAAACTTGAAATCGGGCGGGCGGGGAACGCGGGTGTTCGGTCATCACCTTCGAGTTGCGTCGTATGGGTTATCCCGTTCGTCGGCGGCTCGACGGGAGTTTCAGATGCACGGACCACCTGCCACCTGACCTTCGACTTCTCGCGTTGGGTGCGTTGGCGTACTGCTGCCACGTGGAGGTGTCGAAGGGTAACTCCCGCTCCCGAGTACCCGTCTGTTGGAGTGCGTCTGTTCACCAAATTTTCTGGCCCGCCTGCGGACCTTTACACATAAAGCGTGTCAAAAGGGTGTTAAGAATAAAGAAGGTCGGGACGAGGCGGGGAAGCGGTGTAAAATATGGGAAAGACGCCCGTTTGTCCTTGCCAGGGTCCGCCGTAATAAGCGGAGTGCGTCGAGCCGAGCATCATATCACCGGGGTTGTTAATGCATTCTTTCTATGGGGAGTTTGCCGGGACTGCGGTGATCTGACGTAAAAAGCGGGTTGTCCTTAAGTCCGGGGGACGGTATCAGCGCGGTGCTACTGTATTTTTACAGCAGAGGCCTATGGTATACATCTTGTCGTTAAGCACATCGGTCAAAGTCAAATTCCACAATCTATTGTTATAAAAATTCCCTTAGTGTTGGGCTCACATTGGCATCCGCAAAGCTTTCTAACAACCATGTTCTCAATCCCCTTTTCAATGCCATCATGTCTGTAGATTCCCAAAACTTCGGTGTTTTTATTTGCTGGGTCCCAGGTCACCCTGGGATCGCCGATAATGAGGTGGCTGATCGAATAGCTACTACTGCTGCACTTACAAATACAGTGAACATTACAACGCTAATGTACACCCACCTAAAACCCCACATCGGACAACACCTTCTCAAAAGCTGGCAAGTGCTCTGGAATGAACGTGCCGACAACAAACTACACGTAATAATGCCACTCTTGGTACCATAAACCAGCGACACGCGCAGAAGACACACTGAAGTCGTCTTAGCTATGTTGCGGACAGGCCACACACATGTAAAACACTCACACCTGCTCACTGGTTCCCCAAAAACCAATTGTTAGCAAGTGCGGAGATTGCCTATCCGTAACACACATCCTAATACAATGTAAAGCACTATGCACAACACGAGATAAACACTTTCTAGAGCTGTACAGATACAACTTTCCGCTGCATCCAGCGTACTTGCTGGGAGATAACCACATGTTTTTGATTCAACGTACTTCTAACTTTTTGACTGAGATTCAGTTTTATAACTCATCTCATATCATGTGTGATCATCAACTGGTCCTATACACCAGCCATCTTCATTGAATTTTATTTTATTTACCTTTTGTTTGTTTTTACTGCAATCATTTGCTATTTACAATTACAAATCTAATATAAATAACCATATCTTTGGCGCCTTTGCCCTAGCTGGCGTCGCGCCAGTAAATACATATCATTATCATCCCTTTTGCACAAAACTTGCTCGTGCCGGGCATAAGCAATGAGTGAAAATGGCGACTTCGTTTCACGCCGCTATGGGTAGCGCCATTTACAGTGCTGCCCCCGCTTTCTTAGGCGATTTTGTCTCCAGGCACTGTGAAATGCTTTAGTATAAAAAGCGCATAAAGCATGAAACATCAAGAGTGGAAACGCTTGACGTTTCCACTAACAAGAACAAAAAACACAGGCTGATCAGGTGTGTTTTATTTTCGGTTTATTTTGGGTGACGAAACACACTGTCAAAGCCACGCCGCCCCATCACGCGGCGTCTTGTGGATCGAAGCCTTGATGCTAAGAGAAAATTGGGGGTCCAAGAGAAATTGGGGGTCCAAATCCAAGCCTGATCAATGGCTGGTGGTGGCTTTGTTTCTTTCCCACATATGAACAGAAAATTCCCAGCAATTACGCAGCAGCAAGTGGCACACAATGCCGGCACCTTCGTTGTCTGATGTTGATGCGGACGGGGATTGGGGTATAACAACAGGCGCAGGTTCAAGCCTTTAGGAGATAATAATGGGGACTCGCATTTTGGGCGCCTTTTTTACCTATACTTCCTAATGAAAGACCAAACATGAAGAAATCTACACGGATAAGTAATTTCACGAAGGCCCTGTGCGTTCCATGACGAGCGTGGCTGTTTGAAAAATTTAATTTATTTTCACGAGAAATTGTGTTCTATATCTCGGTTTTCTCCGTGTGTTCTTTGTATACGCTTTCTTGCTTGTACTCCAAGGTCAAGCTAGAAATATTACAAATGAGATACCACAAATTAACCAGAAAGTAGAACGTGACATACCTTCCCCCGCTTCTGCAATATATAGACAGACAATTTTCGAAAAGATGGCAGTCACCCAACCACCTGTTCGAAGTGGAGTGCAGTACGAGTGCTATCCCTGCCCACTGTTTTTATAATCGCGCTACTGAATCGGTTCCCTGACCAAGGTAGAAATGTGTCACTCAGTAGCAACCACAACAAAAAAACACGACAAAAACCAAAAAAAAATTTTGAATTAATTAGCAATATTTAGTAGTCGTGATTTGGTTGAACCAGTATGGACACACCCTATGGACACGCCACACCGTGAGGAGCACAACATCGGTGAGCCCCGTTATTACTGCATTTCGCGAAGAAGATGGAAGGCGTGATGGTGCTCAGCGCAGTGCCGGCCAAAGATTACGACGTTAGAGAGGACAGAAAGACTAGTTGCCGCCTTTAGATGAGTCTTTCCTAAATGCCAGGGAGATCCGCTACGAATTTGGGCTGGGCTGCTGCTGCGGAACAATTAGGAAGCGATTGCGAGAGGCGGGTCTCAGAAAATGGGTTGCCGCTCAAAAGCCGCACTTGACAGCAAAGCAGAGGGAAGAGCGGCTGAACTTCACCCAAGCGTCCGAGCAGTAGTGGCCAGGGGAGTGGCGGGAAGTAATTCTCACGGACCAGTCTACCTTCTGCACGCACTGGGACCAACAGCAGTGGTTCGGCGTCCCTTGAACGGCACGTATGCCGTAGCGTCCTTACAGATAACGAAAATCGCTGTAAAGTTCGATTAACAGCGCGTGCTATATGCCAAAGCCTTAGCAATACAGTGCAGTCTCAGTTCTCTCCGTACCGCTGGACTTTGCATGGGTGGAGTGTTTATTACCAAGTGCCTCATTTCCGCATATTAAACATAGGTGTGGGCTGCATGTTGCATTTTGTGTAACGTCAGCTTCCATCTTTTCTTCTTTCTTTAGTGAAGTGGGGCGGCCCCACGCTTTTGGGCCGAACATGTGTTAACGCTCCCTCTCATATTCCAAGCTATGACCCTGAAAAAACCCACCGCGTGCTCAGCAGTGGCTGCATAGGTATTGTCTGGGGCGCTATAAGTCGGGACGGCCTGGGCCCACTCGTGCGGACCGAGGGCTCGTTCACTAGGACGAGGTACCGTGAAATCTTCACCCAGCACCTTAGTCCGTACGTCCTGGACGGGCTTTCCATGATGGCTGCTGCCTCCTCCAATACGACCGCAGCTCTGTGCACAAAGCCAGCGCCGGGAGCGCCCTGCTGGAGCGGTATGCCGTGCCTCAGCTGCCGTGGTCGAATAGCGGGGCTGATCGAAACACCATTGAAAACATCAGGGGAATGATAAAGAAGGCGCATGGATTACGGCGCCTTTGCCGCGGAACAGCAGACCAGCTCTGGCCTGCCATGACACAAGAGCGGAAAGGGCTTCGTAGGCATCCGTTAGTGGTACCGGCGCTCCGCGAGTCGGTGCCAAGGCAAATCGGTTAATCAAGCCTTCGCGGTCGACGGTACCTCTTCGTCGCGGTCGACGGTATCTTTTCGTCGCACTGAGCAGCCTTCATGCGACTGCATGTCACCGGTGCCTACTTCGTTGAATAAACTTTTAGTTATGTCTGTAATGCCTCCCAGTTCCTCTAACAAACCATCCCTTCCTGGCGGTATGCCTGCAAAGAAAATTCCTAACCGAGAACGTATCGTAGCACCCAATTAAACCAGTCTTTAAAGCACTCGCTCCAATAAGTGTTAAAAGCACTTACCGAGACAACGCCGGGAGAAAATTTACTACAGCGAAGCAGCGTCTGAAGCAATTCTCGCCGCATCTAAAACTTATCTCTCCGGTGGGGAAAAGCGCGCGCCACTGCAGCCGCCGTTATGTCGTGTTGCGTCGCCTTGCCTGAAATCGAGCACCGGTGAACACAGGCGACGGGCATCAATGAGCAACATGAGGTGAACGAAAACCTCCCACAAAAAAAGTAAACGTAGTGACACCCATAGTGAAATCTGCAGAAACAGCGGAGCTGTGGGTTGGCTAAGCGAATATTATGTTTATCTTCGGCTCCCTTATGGTGCGTAAGGTTAGAGTCGTCGTAACGGCTAATTTCTATGTAATCTGTTCCGGGATACTTTGCATAACACAAGAGCTTTCGACGTTTTCTGTAATCACAGTCCCTCCGTGCGTGGCCATTGCTTCACTGTGCATCACCCCACGTGAAAAGCCACGGTACATGCCTAAGCTTACAGTGATACCCTTAATGTGTGCATCGCTCGTAAACGTGACTGCATTGCTGGGATGACGTTTCTCATGAGGCAATATCAGGCTTCTTATATTCAAATATCAAGGCCCTAACACGGTTCTTTTATTTTTATAAATTTTTTTGAAACTCGAGAAGGCTGCTCGTGTCATGGTGTCCACCTCTCTCTAGAGCAGGTCTCCCCAAAGAGGCGTAACAATATACGGGCAGAGACTGTCTTCAAGGCCAGTGCTATAGCAGCTCCGCTGTTAACAGAACGGGTCTCAGTTCATTCACAGCGCCGTGCTTTGAAACCCTGCAGCTGTAGGCTAATACGTGACACCGCCACGCGCTCGATGAACGGCGATAGACGATTCCCTTCACCCCGAACGTCATCAGCAGAGCGACCGAATGCCACACTAGAAATTTATCAGGCGTGACAAGCACCCGCGTGAAAGAGAGGGGGAACTTTGGCGTCACTGGGGCACTCTCGGCATGAGCGCGCGGAGCGCGAGTGCGATCCCACTGCTGCCCCGGCAGGTGGTGTCGTGGTCAGTATACTTGATTGGTCTATATTGCATTGTTTTCTTAGGGCAATGCACCTTAGGGGCTCGGGCTGTCGGTGTCTCACATCGTCGTTGTCTCACGTCGCGTGTACTTATGTAGTCACGGTAGTGCCGGTACGAAAAAGCGCGACACTCGTTTTACAACGCCTCGCGCTAGAATATTACGCGTACTAAAAAAAAACACCCCGGGACACTCATTTTACAACGCTTCGCGATAGAACCTTTCAACTACGGTGAAAAAAACATGGACTGAAAGAACACACGGGACACTCTTTTTCTTGGTCGCGCTTGCATGCTTGCTTGCTTCTATTTCCCGCTATACTCGCTTTTACGAGATTTCGGCGCTCGTTGAAGATCCACAGGTGGCCAGTATTAATGGGGATCCCTCCATTATGGCACGCCTCATCGTCTGGGTTGCGTCGGCGCGTTAAACTCTACAATCAATCGATACTCGCTTTAAACTTTGGAATTTGCAGTTCTCCATTTCCAACGTGACTTCTCTCCTCTTTTGTAATTGGGATGTCACTTATATCAGGGCGCGCCGTCTGGCAAGAGAGACTTACATTATTTGAATGAACGTATTGACTTTATGCTTCGCCCCACCCCAGGATTCACCTTTGTGGAAATGGCCCGGATTTGTGTTTTGTGAAAACAAGGTCGACACAAATTTAACAGGAATTAACTTATTGTGTCAGCAGAAGTTTCGTACAGGTGTTTATTGGATAACTGGGGTAGCTCAGCATATATACCTCAGTATAGTTATCCTACAAGACTGCTTCGCTGGTCTTCGATCTTCAGAGCAGTGACATAGCTCTCAATTTGTTTAAAGTGACTAAAGGTGGCTGACTAGTCAGCAAGTGTGGATGAATTCGCCAAATGCAGTAGATCAAATTAGTATTTATATCTGGCGAACCCCCTTTGGAAAACTTAAAAGCTGCTTCAATAAACATTCTTCAACGCGGCACCAGCTTTTCAACAGTTCCAAAATAGCATTCCATATATACAGTATTCCACATAGTTATCTCTAGCTAACTGCCAATGTCGTGCCTAGCCTAACATAGGCAACATCGTTACCCTGGAAACATACTCCGTTGATATCGCGTTAGCTCCTCAGTGTATCTCTGCAGCTAACTTATCAGTTCATACTTTAGTGCCTGACAGGTGTGACACTAAGCGACCACGAGTATTGTTTCGTCTAGTGCGCCGCGTGGGTGACTTAGCCTGGAAAATTATGATAGTGGTAATATACGTTTTAGCATGGAAAATTTTGCCCCCACTGTTACGGTTATCGCTCGTATACGGACGCAGATATCAAAGCAGATGAGAAAGCGGAGAAGAGCACGAAGCCCTAAATGAGCTATGAAACAGAAAACAGTAAAGCAGTATTGAAAGCTGCTGAAGTGTTTTTGTTTTGTTTCAGGGTCTTCCATTATTATTCTTTAAAATGTAGAACATCCTTCGTTGCTGGCATATGCACCTTTCAGGATGAGGGGTACATTGCGTAGCCCGTAGAACGTCTGGAGCTATTTCGCTGTTGGAGAGCCTGTACCCACTCCACTAACTGGCAACGACGTGCTGTCAAACGTCCCAGAGCCAATGAGCATGCTTTTAAACATTAAAATATTTTATGCCGGGCAAAAACAAGGTCTCACAGACGGCATATTCATCACGGAAATGACGTCAGCAGAAAAAATGGCATTGACTCGGCGGCGCCCGGATTCCAGCCCATGCACTCTCTCGCCACACCGGGAGGTACGAGGCGCTCTGCCAACTGGCTAGGAACAGCTCTACAAACGCACCTTATATCCTTCCCTATGATTCATTCAGATGGTGCCGCCGTCTAGGAGAGGCGGAGTGATGTAGCGTATCATCCCGCTAATGACCACCGACAGTTTGCGACTCCATGCCAGCAATTTCGTGAACGAGGGACGCGCATGAATTGAGGCACCATACCCTACTTACTGTTTTGGTTGTGATGGCCCCTTGCAAGAAAACTTGCAACAAGCACCGCTTAAATGCAACGACTCTGGCGGGTGAATGTCGCATTCGTGACTGCTTTGGCGCTACGAGAAACACGCCAGCGGGAAGCGGAATGAGTCCACGCGTTCACGGTCTAAGCCACGAACTGCGCCTCTCGCGTTCCACAAGCTTAGCTCATCACAACACAACCATCTGCCGTACACGCCGGGGAGCTTCTGAGAAAATGGTCACACCTTTCCAGAAGTGACCCGCCAGCAGGACGTCGCTCGCCAATCACACCCCGCCCACCATGCCCCTTGCTGGAGATGTCGTTGCACATTTCACTTCCGTGTTTTACCGATTCCTGTGACAGAGGCATCAACCACAGTTTTTTTTACCCTGCGTCGTTCGTGAGCATCACCTGGACTTCACCAAAGAAGGACAATCTCGCGGCAAGCTTTTTGTTCACATTCTACCTCCAACCCTCTTAATTGACAAAAATGATGGGACACATGCCAACTGTGGCCGAGAGGTTCCTACATTGTGCGAGATTCGGGAGGCGAGCATGGCTGGGCACTGCTGCCAGAGGTGCAAGCATTTCGCGGAGATACGTCACTGCTGTTTGTTGCATGCTTTGCTTAATGGTGTGCTTGATCCATGGTGGTTACTCACAGTCAAATTGTTTTGAAACATTTTGGCCAAAAGCAGGGCACCCTGTAAGTTTGAGTGGAGTCCGTCATCAGCGAAGAAAGAGGAATTGTCGCGAAGCTGTTCTTGATGCAAAAGACACATCACCAAGCAGCTGATCCCAGGCTCTAAAGACGAATTTCCAAGGGGCATCGGCGGTGCTTTTGTTGGCAGCAGCCAAACAAGCGTTCCCGATGCGGGCCAAAGGCACGCTGACTACGGTGGTGTTTATCTCGAATAGTGCTGTAGAATACTGATTTTTTATTTATTATACCTCAAAAAACCCCAGGGAGGGGAGGGGTTAATTGAAGGGTGGGCATTTTATACACGATTTCTTCGATATGCGTTTTGAAAAGTATAGGGATGGAGTGGTGCACGACGTGAGGTGGAAAATCTTTCCAATCCTTCGCTGTTTGAACAAAGAATGACCGAAGGTGAGCAGTTGTACGGGCATACGAAGGGTAAACTGGGTAATTGTGGTTAGTGCGGGAACATTTGCGGTGCGTGGGCATGATAACAAATGCGTTGGACAGATAGTGTGAAAATGTATGAAAAAGAACTAATCTAGCGGCTTTGCGTCGCAGGTGAAGGTTGGGGAGATGGGCTTTTATCTTTAGGTTAGTAACACCTGAGTGGCGCGAGTAATCTGAATGTATAAACCTACATACTCTATTTTAAACTTATCCTAGTGTTTTGCATAGATTAGATTGGTTGGCATCCCAGACGGCGCAAGCATATGCAAGTTTCAGACGGACTAGTGTTTGATATGCTAATAGTTGAACAAAAGGGGGAGCAAGTCGTAGATTTCTTTTGAGGTATCGAATGACTTTTGTTGCTTCGTTAGAAATGTTTGTTATGTGGGAGGACCAAGTAGGATCTCCCGTAATGTTTGCACCCAAATATTTGTAGGAATTCACGGTGATATTTCGGACCCAGAAAAAAGTATGAAAAGCCGGGTGGTAGTTCCTGCGATGAAAAAAAACGACGAATGTTTTCCTGATGTTCGAAGTCATGAGCCAATTTTTGCACCATGTTTCAATAGTTATTAGATCATTTTGAAGAATCTAGGAGTTATTAGGGCAGTTAATAGGGCGATGAATCACGCACTCATCCGCGAATAGACGGATTTGTGATGATATATTAGTAGGTAGGTCGTTAACATAAATTAAAATAGAAGGGGACCAAGCATCACTACCTGTGGTACAACTGAAAGGACGGGACGCATGGTAGATGATATCTGGTTGGAGTAAACGAACTGTTCCCGGTTTGACAAAAAATTTTGTGTCCATTCCAGAACTTCTGGGTTAATGTTTACGCCATAAAATTACAAAAAGGCGTTTCTGGGGTACTGTATCGAAAAGGGCATCTAGAGGAGTATTTTAATCGAAACTTGGGCTGATGTCGTTAATAAAGAGCGGTAGTTGTGTGTCACAGGAGAGGCGTTTCTGAAATCCGTGTTGACTGGGATAGACAAAGTTTACAGAGATAAGAAAATTCGACTGGTTGAGAGTAATTATATGATCCAAATATTTTACAGCACACGCAGTTTAGTGATGACGGACCATTCTTGGGTATCGGGATGACCTTGCCATCCTTCCAGTGCGATGGCCTTACTCCAGATCACAGTAATTGCTGGAAGATGTGCGACAATATGGCACCAAAGAGATATTTGGTATTTTTTAAACTTTACAATTTATACAGTCAATACCAGCTGATGACGTCACTTTTAAGGAATCAATGACTTGCATGATGCCATTTGGTTTGAAATGTACACTGGGTATAGTAGGGTAATCATGGGACGGCACACTTGGAAATACATCGTCAGGTTCATCGGTAAACACTGACCAAAACGTAGAGTTTAGTGTTTCGGCTACCTCGAACTCCGGGATTGGAATGTTTTGTTGATCTAATAATGAAATGGGATTAGCATGGCTTGGGTTTATGGCGTTCCAAAACTGTTTGTGGTTTGCGCGTAACATGTCTGGTGGGGTGGACGAAAAGAACTTCTGCTTAGCGTCCGAGATCCTGGATGCGTAAAGATTTTTGGTGTCTCGATATTTTTCGCAAGTGTTATTGGACTTTAATTTTTTGGTTTACCGGAAATGTCTTTTTCTTTTTGTTGCTAAGTCGTTTTAAAGTATTATTGTACCATGGCGAAGTAGTCCGTTCTGTAATGGTAAAGGTGGGGATGTACATGTTTACTTATTGCTGCCTTTTGTTTTTGAAGGGCTCCCAGTTTTCGGCAACAAAACGTTTTGAAAAATCCACGAGGAACCAATTGTAAAAAGAAGCTAGTTCATCATTCATACCTTGATAATCTGCTTTGTCGTATAAAGTTATCGTTTTTTATTACTTTTTTTGGGTTGGGCAAGTTGCGTTGGAAAGTGGAATGAATGACGGCATGATCACTCAGACTGCTCGGACTAGAAATGGAAGAAACTTTATCTGGTTTGGTCGTAGGAAATGAATCTAGTAAGCTTGATGAATCGTGAGTCGTTCGTGTAGGAAAGCTAATCATTTGAGACAAGTTGAAAGGAAGGCAACTATCTATTAGGTCACTTTCAGTGTTCTGTTTCGACATTGGTAATGCTAGGACAGACCAAGGTATCGCTGGAAAGTTAAAATAACCGAAGAGGAGGAGAAGGGCGATATCCGAAGCTGAGGAGCATCATAAAGCTCGCCGACGAAAGAAGGGTCGGAATCAAGGGGGCGGTAGCAGGCACCAATGGTATCGGGTGGAACGGCAACTTTGCAGTGAATAAAGACCAGTTCAATATTAAAAGGAATGTCGACAGCGCCGGTAAACTGTGGTGAGCGGCGAATAACACTCCACCCCTCCGCTTGTGTTTGAAATTGCAACGAAAAATATCGAAGTCGTTGAAGACAGGAAGCCATTCAGAGTCCAAGATAGATGCATTAAGCCACATTTCGGTTAGCAGAACTAAGTTACAGTCGCTTGCTTGAATTAGGCTTTCAAGACATCGCGTTTGGGCAGTACGCTCCTAATGTTGGTATAGATGAACGAAATATGGTTTACATTAGACTGAGGACGGATTTTAGCAGATACCTACGGGGAAGGGGGGAGTACCGTTTGCGTAGTCGGATCAAAAATGTAAGTGACCTTATCGATGGTTAATTTATTTCGGTATGCAAGTTTATAGGGTAGGGACTGGGCTTTGCCAGACGCAATCAGCGGATTGTGTATCAAACTGGCGTTGGAAGAGTAATCCTGCGAAATGCGGTACGTAGTATTTTCAGCCTGTTGGCGTTGGAAAGAACACGGTCTTTATCTTTGAAATGCGTGAACATTACAATGATCGGCCTATTTTTGCTAGGGTAGAAATATCCTAGTCGATGTGCGGGGTCAATACCACGTGGGTGGCGCGTTACATTGAGCGCATCTTTGCAGTGATTTATGATAGGTTCCTCGTCATGGGCCCAGTTTTCGCGTTCCGAATCAATGCGCCCATAAAATATAGGGTGTTTTGCCGGGCGCAATCGTTCGTATCGTCAAGACTGCCGGTTATTTTCGATATTAGGAATTTTTAACAGCAACTGGACGAATGATCCCGATGTCTGCCTTAAGTGTGCCTACGGTAGCACATTCTTTTTGTATTTTAGCTAGCCGCAGCTTAATATTGTGTAACGTTTAACATTCTGGGACAGTGTCGTTTGGATGGCTTTCATTTCTTTCATAAGGGAGTCTTGACTTCATATAATTTCCTCCAGGGCTGCCAAGATATCACCAGGAGTTTGGGTGGAACCGGAACGTATAGTAGGACCTAGATTTTCTTCTATATCACCGGAAAGAAGAAACAAATCTAGAAAACTGTAGCAGTATTGACACAAGGCAGCAATACAATACCGTGGGCTCGGCCACACTATCACTGCATAGTACCGTGTTGGTTTGGGCAAATATGGAATACCGGTTACCTGCACGAAAAACAGGCATCGCAGTGAGCGTCCGCCCTCCTTGACGTGTTGCCGAGCCCACTGTTGGGACCATGAGTGATGTTCGTGCTTTTCTCTTGGCGGTGATTTGTCGGCGTTGAATCGGGGACGTGGTTGGCAAGTGACATCCGGCAGGGGGCGTAGCTGGCGAAACGGGGCAGATCAGGTGGTTGTTTCGCGGTGCATTGCACGTCATCATAGTGAATCTCCGTGGAGGGCGGTGGCGGCAGGTTGGTTGGGCGTAGTGGCCGTGAGTGCAGCCAGACCAGGTCGCTGTCGGTACCATGACGGTCCCTGCAGTAGGCTGGTAGAACACACACCGAAGCGACCATCTGCACAAAAAACAGGCGTCGCAGGTGAGCGTCCGCCATCGTTGACGTGTGGCCGAGCCCAGTGTCTATTGATAGGCGCAACGCCTCTGGCAGTACCACTCTTCTACACTTAGCAATTTCCACCGAACCTACGTCACGTACTACGTTCTTACGCGAAAGCTTACTCTCATTGCGAAATCATTTCCCTAATTATTTACACTGAGCGTTGGGCTCCAGGCAATACGTTGTGATTGTTTTTTGGTTCTCCGCTGCCGATTACGGCCAGTTTACATGGCGGGATATGTCCATATCGCTACGGGGTAAACGCCACCAATCTCTTTCAGCATAGGAAGCCAGCGGAGCCCGCTCCTTAAAGGGTGCTGTAACATCAAAACGGCAGCTGCGGCTGGTCGTCGTATGCGTATTTATTATAATCAAAACTGCCTTACAGTGTATTTACACCACCATCCCGCTGTTCTATACCCAATTTTGGGTTAGCGCCTAAGGCGTTATGCTGTTGAGCCCAAGGACGCGGGTTCGATACCGAACTCGGCGACAGCTTTTTATATAGAGTGTAAATACGAAAACGCCCGTGTGTCGAGATCAAGCGGCAAGTAAACATTCTTCATGTAATCAAAACTATTCCCAAGCCCTCTACTACGGCGCGCTTACTAGCTAGCGCAGGTGTAAATTAGCCACGTTAAAACCGTAAATGGTGAATTGAAGCTGTTTTATACAAACAAAAATGTACAGAAATTTGAACATCTGTAATATTGCTGCATGTTTATGCCTTGGAAAGCACGAATGAGAAAACAAATAAAAAATCATACGCACTAACATTTGCATACCTAAATACGAGAAGTGGTTCAGGTAAGAGAACATGTTAAGAGACCCTGTCAATACACTTTTTCGGAGAGTTGTCGAATACAACCAATTTTCCTTCGGTCAACAACCAGCGAAAACGCATCCATGATACGCATTACATTCAAAGTGAGCGTCGCGAAAGAGCGTGAAACGTTTTAATTTTAATTCTTCACTTTCAGGCTGCGAAAAGCGTTGCTCCCACCACGCAATTTTGGCTGAAACGTGGTGTCTCCAGTGATTTGCAGGTATCTTAATTACGAATAAAGTGACTCAACAGCCACTTGTCTTGCTCATTTTCTCTTGTTCAAAGTTTTCAGGGATGTTGTTTCTGGCCTATTATGGAGTGAAAGATATTGCGTGTTGTCTGCTGTCTCGTAACGATACTTCTCAGCAAATATTTCAGTAACCATGATGACATTTTATTCATATCTTGCCATTTTCCGTATGCGCAGCTGAGAAGTTGGGAGTATTTCAAGGACAAGCCTAACGAATGCCCCGGAACAAACTACAGAAATAATTTGGTACTTATGAGAAGTAAGGGTTAAGTTAACCTTTCAAATATCTAATACACAATTTAGCAGTCACACCGAAAGAGGCTGTCGTATGAAAAGAAAGTTGCAGTATTAGCAGTGTTTATTCAAGAAAAGTTTCGCCTGCGTTTTCCGCCTCACCAAAATATCTCAATTATAGAAATGCGCAAAAACTCAGTTACTTCACAACGTATTTCACCTGTTCCGCTGAAAGGTTGTGTGGGAATGCTTTACATAACAAGCAGTTGCTCTGCCACTACTCCTACACATGTCCTCATCGTTTGCCTAATTGTACAATGCGACGGTCGGGCAAACCATACGTGTAACCTGGGAACCCAATTAGAGCGGAAACAGCATTCACGTAACAAACTCGGCGACTAGGTCAACACAGGTTCGCCGCACAAACATAGTCCTCGTGGTCAGATATACTCCAGTAAACGGACACGCCACGACGATCCCTGTGGCAATAAGAGGAAGTTTCTGAGTGGTCACAATCTACCTCGGGCGGCAAGGGACAGGGATGCGAATGGCAAATGGGCGAATGGGTTCATCTGTCCCGTTGTCAGACTTCACCTTCAATCTTCAGTAAACAAAGCAGATCAGGCATCATTATCTCCGCAAAGGAACCACAGTGCCAAGTTTGGGCCGATTTACATTTTTTTTAAATTTTAAGCTTTACTTTTTGTGCAAATCTGAAACACGATGAGAGCAGAGGCATGACGAAATGCTGTACTGAATTGATCGTTGGTAAGACCACATCTACATGGAGTACACTGACAGCATACAAGCCAGAATAAATAGCTTGAAAAATTATTCGTTTTAATCATATAGGATAGCCTGATGTAATAATAATATAACGTGGAACACAAGCACAACATGCAACAAAGAACGCGTGACGGAATTACTCTTTAGGCAAGTCATCTGTGTAAACACCTTACAAGACGTTGAAAATTGTTATTCTGGCATGGAAACCTCGCCAACACCAACAAACCATAAAACGACACAGGGACAGCCATACTCAGCGCCTGTTCACTGGATAAGTTACTCAGAGGCGTTGTGCTGAATAGCCCAGGTACGCAGTTTCCATGCCGCTCATAGTTGTTGTTTCTCCGATGGACGCAAAAAGTAAAACTACACGCATCCAGACTATTCAGTGCGTGTGGCGTGAGGTTTCGGTGCACGGTAAATGTTCCCAGATGGGTTCACAAAATGGCTGCATCTCCACTCCGTGAATGATGGCGAGGGTGCGGAGTACGGGGACTAGAAATGACATTCAAGTTGCGCCCCGAGACGTCCGGTTGGCACCCCGACCGTCATTCGATTTCATCCGTGAGTCGCACCTTGATTATTCCTTAAATGAAACTGCAACTCAAGGCTCAAATAGAATTTCACTGGATTTTCGCTTGGTGGTGGTGTGCGCACGAATGGACGCGGACGAACATTGGGAGGTCCTAAGGTACACCGCACCGTTACAGACTAGGGAGATGCCGTTTGACAATCGGGTACTACCTCAGGGTCGTACCCTAATGGGTAAGACGACTAGCACTAACTATGTCTGGTCGACCAGACTTAGGCTCGAATCGGGCTGGTGCCTTTTGGATTTTTTGCGATTGTAAATGCTATGCGCACGGACGCCGACAAACATTGTGCGGTCCTAAGGTACTCCGCACCTAATAAATATGAAGCTCTTCAATAAGCTGTGCCTTCGAAGTGGCGCCCCCTGTGCCGCATCGAATCGTTAGGTTTTTAAAACTTGAGATTTTGAAACGATTTAAAAGCTTTGCTTTATTTTAAAAGTGAAATATTATATATTCGAGTACGGGAGAAAGCTGTGTTGGCGTGGCTTTTCCTCCCAAGATATGGTCAGCAGGATATTTCAACACGCGTGACGACTATAAAAGTCGTGTTTTACCAAGAAAATGAAGGCGCACCTTTGTTGAAAGACACTTCCTAGTAGTGCGTTCAGCCACTCGGAGGGGCTGTGACAAACTCGGGGGCAGTGGTCAACAAGGGAGGTCTTATAATTACCACGTTTGGCCCGTTTAGGTAGACACTTGCGTGTAGGGAAACTTGGCGGGACCCTGGTGACCTACCGCACCACCGGCAACGTCCCTCAAGCACGGCGATTCCCCACTTCCTCTGTGCGACAGCGCTATGCAGGATTTCCTTCGTCCTCTTCACTTGACAAGGTTGATTACACCGATATGGCAGAACCATCCAACAGGATGTCATTGTTCTACTTAATCAGAGTGTGCGTTAGATGGATATTTGTAATTGGATTCGTGATGGAATTTTGTAAAAAGAAGTTATTTTGCTATAAACACGTTTCCGTTGAGCTGTAAACCATGCATTTCACGCGTGCACTTGTGCGGGGGCCAGCAGAAGAAGAGTTTGGACACAGGCGGAAACAAAGGAGGGCGAAGAAGACAGGACACGACATAAAAGGGCGCCAACATTCTAACGTTAAATTCTCGTGCCCGCTGTTCATTTTTGTACCTCACATGGCCGTTTAAAGGTATACTTTATTCAACGCGTCTTCGCCAGTCGAACGTAGCAGCCTGCTACAGGCGACATGAAACCTGCATGCTAATGCCTGATTTTTTACCCCTTTCAATCCAACCACAATGCACAGATCGTCGCCAAATCGACGTGTAACAGAACGATGCTACAATAATTTCCAGTGCACCTTCCGGCTTTAGTAACATTGAAAATTCTGATTTAGTCCTTTTTCTGCATACCAATGCCTTTCTATTTACTCATGTAATGTTTTCGCCTGTTTCACAAGCCAAAACATATCAAATGAAATTTGTTACGTCTCTAACAAAAACAAGCGGCTTTTCCGGAAGACAAAGCATTCATGCAATGCAGCAAACCGGTTATCCTACAAAACAGCTGGGGCAGCCTATTCACTTGCCTTAAAAGTAGCTAAGTTGACCTTTTTTAAAACCACACCACCAAATATTCTTAAAACAAACCCTAAGAGTTTTTGGACTATTGTTGAAAGCGAAGAGACTAACAGAATTTCTTCGGTTACACCTTCAGGTGAACTTATTCCTAACAGATTATGTTCTGAAGTGCTCAATAACACGTTTTCCCATTCATTCTCGTCGCCCATAAACACCGACGTTCCTCCCGAGCTGGAGCCTAGAAATCCTTTTCAAATGAATCCAACAGTTTTTGCCTATGCTGGCCGTAAAGCAATAATTGATAATTTAAAGCTAACTTCGTCTTGCGGAATTGACAGAATTAATAACAAGTTTTTGAAAAATACGAGTGCAAATTATTTCATAATTTAACAATGCTTATTTTCTCAATCCCATAATTCTGGTACTTTACCCCAACGACCGGATAACTGAAAAAATTGTATCACTTCACAAATCCTGTGATGCAAATAAACCATCAAATTACTGACACAAACTTTAACCTCTGATCCAAGCAAAATAAGGGAACACGTCATTTTTTCACATCTGGTAAAATATCTGGAGAATATCGTTTCTTTTGTTTAAATCAGCAGTGATTTTAAAAGGGTTTCTCCTGTGATACACAGCTCCTAAAACATACTAATGACTTGCATGTTTGTCTCGACTCTGGTTGTTTGGTTGATTGTATATTTCTCGATTTTGCCAAGGCTTTCGATAAAGTTAACCATTCACTCCTTCTGTACAAAATGAGCGCGCTAATTATTGACCCCACAGTGCTTAACTGGGTGCGCCCCTTCCCCACATCACGCGTCCAATTCGTTACTGCAAATGACAATGACTCACCTCTTATTCCGGTTTATTATGGTGTTCCCCAAGGATCTGTACTGCGTCCCTTATTGTTTTTAATTTACATGAATGACCTGCATAACAACATATCCTCTCAAATATTCCTCTTTGCTGACGACTGCGTCATATACCGTAAAGTTCCAAATGATACCGACACCTTTTCCATCCAAGCAGACCTCAACAACGTTTCCCAGTGGTGTCGCATATGGAAAATGGACCTCAATACTGACAAGTGTACATTCATGCGTGTTCCCCCTACTAACTTAGAGTGCACAAGGTATTGCCTCAGAAACAATTGCCTAGAATCAGTCAATTCTTACAGTACCTGGGCGTCCACATTACTAACCCGCTTTCGTGGAAACCACATGTAGAATACATAGCGGCCAAGGGTAATCGTAGTTTAGGTTACCTGAAAGGGAATTTTTACTTAGCTCCGTCATCATTAAAATTACTGCTCTACACCACGTACGTTCTCCCACAGTTAGAATACGCATCTGCAATATGGGATCCAGGCCATGGTACACTAACACACGCAGTCGAAGCTTTACAAAACCGTTCAGCTCGTTTCCTCTTGTCTAACTATAATCGTACAGCTAGCGTAACTGTCATGAAGGTGACGTTACATCTTCCATTGCTTGCTAGCCGCCGGCTGCAGTCTCGAATTCTCCTCTTCCACAAGATATTTCGTCACAATCCTCCTTTGCGTTCTCTGTGGATTGGACCTGCGCGATTCATTTCATTTCGACGCGATCATTCAGAAAAGGTCAACGTGTCTTGCTGTAACACGTCATCGTATCAACAGTCATTTTTTCCCAGAACCAGCAATGAGTAGAATTGTCTACCAGCCGCCCTAAGAATGCATTGTCACACCTGGTTTAGTTGTTTCATGTATCATGCACTTCTCTATTTCTTATTTATTTTCTCTCTCGGTGTCGATTTTTAATGTTGCATCTGCTTCCAAGTATACCTTTTGTGTATATTTATTGTATTTTCTTCTCCCCTCTGCAATGTACTTCAATGTACACTGAGGGTATTATCAATAAATAAATAAAATAAAATAAATAAATTATTATGTTAGTTGTAACTGTACAGACTTAGCAGTGCATTGTTGAAGCCCAGGACCCCAAACCCTCCTACGGAAAAACGCTAAAGGAAAGGAATCTGGGGTTCAGGTGCTGTATAGTGAACATGAATTTGTACGGTTAATTGACATGCATTTTTGCGTGTGCATAAGTCCACCAAGCGACTGTACACGATGGGCGAGAATGTGGCATGGACTCGAACCTATAAAAAAGATTTGAAAAGAGGCAACTAACCCCCACCTTTCCGGGATAAGTCGCACACAGCGCATTTTCCCAAAATTGAATTACGTTACAAACGCTGAGTTTAGTTTTCGGAAGTTCTTGGTTAATTTTTGAATAAGAGGCCTTTTCAACGCTCTAGGGTGTCTAACTACCAATTATAAAAGCAGATGCATTACCTTTGAACGGCGCACATCGCACATTAATTCATTATAGTTAACCAAACCCATGGCTTTTGACACTGAAAAATATATTTTGGCACCGGTGCTGCTATTGAAGTCTTCATTTTCTGCAGTGTAAAGGTAACGACGCAAACACTTTCTTTTCCCCATCTCAAGCCGAGTGAAACCAGGGTGCAGGCGACTAATATTCCGTATTGCAGCATAAATTACTGAAATTAGGTTTTCTATCTGCATTTCTTTTCTGGTAACTGACTAAAGAAATCCCTTCGCCCGTACAACGTGGTATTTCAAAGATTGCTCCCAAATATTTAAATCCAACAGTGCAGTCTAATCAAAACAAATGTGTCCTTCAGCTCGCATGACCAAAGGCCTCTTGTTGACTAAAAAGATCGCGTCAGCCTCGGTTCTTTAAATGAGCACAATGTCAGGTTTTTTGAAAATGGAGCGATGTTGCCTCTATTTTCAAGATAGAAGACTGCAATTTTTTTTTTTGGTTAGCTGATTTCAGTCTGTGTATTAGTATTCTGCTTATCCGCAAGCATTTACAAACTCATTGTTTGGGTCACGCTAGCAGCGAATGCTAAGCGCGGATAGCCTAATGGTGAAACTCCTCGCTTCGGAATTCCTCTGCGAACACTCGGGAGGGGTCTTCGAGGCAGTCATAGAGATTACTCCTGGGGATCAGGGGCGGAGACACTCATAGAATGCGCGTCGTATAGCTGCCGTAAGTGACCGCCGGCTTTTCAGTGCAGCACAGCAATTATATCCAGACTGCCACGCAAAAATCAGGGCGATAGACGAATGCAGCTTATCGGGCGCCCACTGTGGAATTCTATACAGTGCTGGCAGTTTTCCTTTGTGTGTGCCCGGAAAGAAGTCAGTGAGTTTGCGTGCTCTGTAGCCTGCGACATTTTCCTTCGTTTTTGAAGATTGGGTGATTAGGCAGCTTGAATTGCTACCAACATGCGCTTTGAATATCACTGGAGCTATTGTTCAAACATGATGCGGAAACTCTGCTTCAACAACGAAGCGCAAATTTCAGGCGCGTTGCTGGCTGATCTAGTCGGAGATACATTTATTGAGTGGGACCAGCGCAAGCGAAAGGAAGCCAGGGGAACGAACGCAAGGACATCCGCAGGTCTAACAGCTAAAATATAATATAAAAAAGTGTAATATAAGCCCGCAGCACAAAGCAATAACAGGCACTGCGCATAGGCGAGAAAAAGATGCCAAACAGCAAGGTGAGGAGACGACTTGATAAAAACAGCGTGCAGTGAAGAACCATGAATATAGGCAATCTCTTTGGTATGAAGGACCACGCTCATCGGATTAAAACCCGTGTATTCTCCTTCAGCTATATAAAACGCTTCCATCATTTCGCGGGTCACTTCCTGTCGGTGCCTAGAAATGTCTGGCAGAGAAATTTGGTTTACAGCCGATACACATAGTGCAGTCTTGTTAATGATGGGATTGTGGCAGTGTCCTAATGGCAATTCATGCTGTCTCAAACGAACATAGTTATAACGTTCACTTTGGCCAACATATGTTCGGTCACGACAAAGGAATGCCATAAACAACGCGCGTTTCTAACAGTCCCCATGCTTAACGCCACAATCAACCACTTGCTTGTCGCTGCCACGCTTCATCTTTATATCAAGCCTACTAAATACAGAAAGGAACTTGTTGCGAGGCGTAATGGCAACGTGCACTCCATAGCGTTGACACACTTTTTCGGTTGGTGCGTTATACCATGAATGCAATGCGACGACCGCAACGTTCTTGGGATTTTGTGTGTCTTCTGCTGCAGCCAGACAGCCGAATTTTGTTGGCAGAATTTTAACAATTCTTTCACCGATTCACACTCAAAGGTCCCGTGGAAATCTTCTCTCCCTTAACTTCTTAACTTGTCCATCAAAGTGATTTTTTGCCAAATTTGGCACGACTTGCCTAACCGCTGAGCGGAAACTCAATAAAGCAATTACGTTGTTAACGAACTTAGTATGGCCCGACATCTAGCTCATCGAAGGCTTAACAGTACGTGACACATACATCCAAAAGCTTGATGTGGGCGAGTTGGTGCATACTGCTAAAACTTAATCGGCGCTAAAACAGGGATGAGAGGAACACGTAACTCACAACACGGTGCCGAACTTCCAACTAGAATTTATTGAAAAAAGATGCTGATTGTATACACAAAATAAAAAAACTAAAAACGAAAGCAATTGTGACGTCAAACTGCATCACGTTTTTAAAAAAGCCACTTCTTTATCAGTCAGCGATAAGGACGGAGTATTCACTATTAAAGAAGTGGCTGATTGATAAAGAAGTGGCTTTTTTAAAAACCTGATGCATTTTGACGTCACAATTGCTTTCGTTTTTAGTTTTTTAGTTTTGTGTATAAGCAGCATCTTTTTTCAATAAATTCTAGTTGGAAGTTCGGCACCGTGTTGTGAGTTACGTGCTCCTCTCGTCCCTGTTTTAGCACCGATTAATTTTTAGCACATACATCCAACATGCATGTTCCTTTCTGAACCATACATACAAAATGTTATCCTCAATCCCATATCCTTCAATATTTGAACCGCAAAGTTGTGTCCCAACCCCTTTGCTTGAATATTGTTAAGACCCCGACTGTCCATCTACGGGTGGAAGCTCCCTAGAAAATAACCCAACATCGTTAAACAGAACCGCACACCTTCGTGGCGATATCGCTCAGGTGTTTTTCCAGAGAGCGATCAATTTTGTCCATGAAAATATCACTTAGATTTGCTAAGATACTCTCGAGCCGACTCAAACGCCCAACTTCTGCGTAAACACTCCACAGCCGCGGCAAATGACCAACGAATTTGAACAACAAACCAAAAGTTCACTGAACACTGGAACAGGCCTGCCAGTTGCATTCTTGAATTCTCTTTACTGGTTGTCTGTCGTAGCACCTTCTTTCACGGTCGGCTATAGGGGGCATAGGGGAGCGAGTAAAAGAAGTATTTAATATCAATGCTTATGGCAGAGCATTCCGAAATCGTATGCGTAACCAGGAAATTCACTACACCTTAGAAATTGGAGTCAAGCTAGGAATCGTTAGCGTCCACTGTAGATAAGTACTTTTACAAAAGACCGGATACAGATTAATACCAGGTGTCTCGCTCTGTTACAATTACACGCAAGGGGTAATCGTATGCGTTTTAGCTGTATAAAAACGTCGAGGTAGTGCTTATTAGCTTTCTTCACAGCCTAGGATACGTTATCCAAATTCAGGTCCATCAACAAGGAGCACTCCTCTTTCTTTTTTGCCACCAAGTTTGCATCAGCTTTATTAAAACTTTTCTCTACTGTGGCCAAGGTCTTCTCCCCAAAACGGGCTTCCTGCATTACAACAAATCAACCCTTCTTGTTCAACTCAAGCACGCGACGCTCATTTTGTACAACGTGATAGAGTAATGAAGAAATCGGCGACGGCTTAGCAGGTTTAGTTAGCAGTCGGTGAAGGATCTCCGTGCAGTCACTGATGACCATTGTAGTTAGAATTTCACCAGCCATCCCTGTGTTGCTTCCTGTGTCGCCGTTTCGTTCGCCCTGGTTCCATCCTTGAAAAAGGAGCGTGAACATCATTCAGAGCGCTCAAAACTCAACAATGACGCATAAAACGAACACACACACCATGTGTGAGAAGTCACAAGACCCCTATTAGACTTTATCCGCAGGACACCTAACTGCACCATAGGGATTCGAGAAAAAATTCTGAAGAATATCGGCTGCAATCCACGCTGTAAAGGTGGTGCTAGAAAGCCTTAAACGACCCCCACAGCAATTGCCCTAGCGACGTCACCTGAATTCACACACGTGGCTCTACATAGAGTGAAAGCCTGCTGCTACCTGAGATTCGCGGGGCCGGTGTCCCGAACGCAGCAGCACCGTCGGCAAAGGCCTTGCTAGAGCGGCGGACACTGCCGCGGTAGCCCGCCAGGAGTCGCAAGAAAGAAAACGGAGAGGAGCGTCCTTCGAAGGGTGAGCCATGGGGACCTCGCCATCCGGATGTGCTTGCTTGGGGCTACACCACCGCGCGACACAAGCGCAGACACCGATACAATTGGGCACGTGAGCTTAGTGATTCCCATTTATACCGATTTAAACTAGTTAGATTAGTAAGTGTGAGACTTGCGACAAAGCTGAAAGAACTTTTAAAATTCCTATTTATCAGAACCTGTTGCTACTTTCGCCTTTTATAATACCGGTTAAAGCAACCGAATTGGTAATCACCAATTTAAAAAACGGAGTCCCGTTCGTGGCAAGCAATCCGCAAAAGGTAGCGTTTCTGAAGCGGCCAGATGTCTGTATTCCACTTGTACACTTTGTTTTCCCGCCCTGCGAACCAATCCTTAACGTATTTTTGCAGTACGACCCTTAATTCCGTCGGGTGTGGGTTACGGTGAGGGTGCTTTCGAAGAAGTTAAGCAGTGTGAAGGCACCGCGGAATTGACACGAAGCTGCACCAAAACATTCCAAAAACAACCACCGTTGAAGCAGACGACGAAGTCGTACCGCGGGTGCCACCGCCGGCGAACAGGCACTCCCGCCAGGGGAACGCTGGGTAAATTAGCCGCGCCATTACTAGTGTGCTCCGTGAGTGGAACCCTCCGACCTCCTCGTTCCCCCTGCCACCGCATCCGGCACGTTAAGAGTTTGTTGACTCACACGCCACAAACGAACCGTTGGCTGGTAGAGCTAGATAGCTTTGCTTTAAAAACGCGGCACTTCGCCTGTCCTTAGAAGGTCCTGAAAGATTGCTATTCCAAACTGTCTCCAACGGGATTCAGCAAGGACGGAAACCTACTCCTCTGCCTACAGTGTCATGTCAATCGCTTCACAAGCAACCCCACAATCCGCAAACATGACTCGTTGAGTGTCTGGTTCCTTTTCTTTAGCAGGCAGTCGGAGCAGGGTGTATGGGAGTTAGTTTCAAGCGTTTTGAGGCTAACTTGGCTGGGTTAATAAATGTGTCAATTATGCGCTTTGATTGGTCAACTTCGGTAGCAGTTCGCTGCGGCGTACATGTCGCTTAGGTCTGGTGATTTGGGCGTTTGCGCGTTAGTTTGATTCCCAGAGATTCCACAACGCCCTTACAAAGGCGTCCGGCAGGTTCTTCTCAACACCACGCACGGTGCTCTGCTACACGTTCTCAATGTTCAGCCCTGAGGAACAAAGTCCTCAGTTGTTACAGTCATACTCGGGAATAATGGGCTGTGAAAAATGCACAACGCAGGAATGTCTGGTCCGGCTGTAAAGATTTCGAAAGGCAACGAAAAGGAAAATATTTTGATCTCTAAAGTTTGGCTTGGCAAGCGGGTGCGAAAACAGCTACATGTATTACTGGGCTTTAAGCATTTTTTGAGCTCGTGATGATAGAAAACTCGTATTTACGCATTTTCGCGTAGCGATCCTATTTTGAAAAAAAAGAACGAATTCTGGTTATTCATGCATGTCCTCCTAAATACTTCTTACGAACTTCGAAGCTTCCAGGTGCCCCCAAATTCATTGCGTATTGAAGTGCAATATCTCTATTCTTAGAGAGAGCGAGCAGTTTTAGCACCTGCTGACCCCTTAACCTGCAGAAAGCAAGTGGCGCGTTTCAAACAGGTGTGCCTTCGGCTGCCAAACGCTGTAGCTTTGCTCATTAGGAAGCCGTTGCCTTTGCCAGACCTACAAAAACAGGTCTTCTGGTAACCTGGCACCGGCAAAGATGTATACGAAGGCGCCAACAAATAAATTCAAACAACGCCTGTGGAGGTACACGATGGGGATCGCTGCCAGGTCCACTTTTGTAGAACGTGGGTATTCGCAAACTGCTGCGCCTACAGTACTACGGTAGCTATATATCCAGGCCTACGCGGTGACATGGCCGTAATCTTAGAAAGCAAAGCCAAGGTGTTCAAGCATATTGACAAGGACAAGCTGCCTGAACTAGCTTTTGGAAAGGGCGCAAAATGTCAGGGACGGGCTGTGTTTCTTAAAAGGACTACGCTGCTATATAAACACAAGGGTACCAAACATATGGCATTCCGCCCGACTTTTGGAAGCTGGACTGCTTCCCTGGCGCTTGTACTTTTTTTGTAATTCATTTACAAGCACAAGCTGCATTAGGCAAACTTTCATTACTCCATATTCTTGCTTTGCTCTTGGCTAGGTGGCAGTGTCCTTGATGCAAAGCATGGGAACAGCGCGAAGCCTGTACTTATTATTAAACACTGCCTGTGGGCTAACATCTGGCTCGTCTGAGAGTGTGGGTACAAACTTTTGCGAAGAAGTGAGTCGAAAAACATTACCGGACACTTCTACGGTGGTCGTGCGTTCTACTTACCCTCCACTTTGCACTGTCACAAGTGTATGACTGCGCTAGAAATATTATTATTCGATACGCTCGGTTATGAAAAGTAGCTGCTTGTAGGCCTTTTTAAAGCAAAGCTTTCTATCTATAATTGCAACGGTCGTTTAGTGGCGTGGGGGACAAGAAACTCCCAACAAGGCTGGGGATTGGGAGGGCACTTTTCACTCAGGGAGCATAATGTAGATGGCGCGGCGATAGAGCGCTATTACCCAAGGTTACCCGCACGCGGGTGACTGCTCGCACGGGCGGGCCGGTCAGCCTGCCCGTCTGCTTTGTCGTCTGCTTTAGCAACAGTTGTGTACGGACTGCTTTGGTGCTGCTTCGTGTCATTTTGCGCACTTTCTTCCCATCGATTCATTACCTTTTTCGACAATGCCTGCTGGGTAAGCCAGATAAGAAGGAATTAAGTGCGTGTACGTCAAACATACGTTAAAGATTGGTTTGCACGGCGGAAAAAATGTAAAGACCACATACAGGCATCTGGGCGCTATAGAAACGCCACCTTTGCGCACTGCTCACCACGAATGGGACTGCGTTTTCTAAATTGGTGAATACCAGTTCGGTTGTCTTTTAAACGGTATAACAACATGCGCAAGAAGCAACTGGATCTCATAAATGGCGATTGGAAAAGTTTCCTCAGCTTTCTGGGAATTCTCAAACTTACTAAATTAACTAGTTTACATCGGTACAAATGGTAATAACTAAGCTCACTTGCCAAATGGTTTTGGTGGCTGCGTTTCTGTCGAGCGTTGGTGTAGCCCCGAACTAGCCCATGAGGATGACTAGGTTCCGCTGTCTCACCCTTAGAAAGACGCTCCTCGCCGTTTTCTTTCTCCTGGCTCACAGCCGGGCTACAGCAGCGGCGTCCGCCGCTGTAGCCCGGCCTTTGCCGACGCTGCTGGCGCCCTGGTGAATTCCAGGTAGCGGCTGACAGAATGTCTGGTTGCTCTCTTTGTAGAACCACGTTTGTGAATTCAAGTGACGACGCGTGGGCAATTGTTGTGGGTGTCCTTTAAGGCTTTGCTTTCCAACCACCTTCACATCATGGATTCAAGCCAATTTATTTACCTGCGTCCTATGGACTGCCGTGTATTGCCGCGCAGAGAAAATGGAAACCACAGCGAGAGGTTTGGTGAAACAGGGACTGCAATATTGCATTAACATAATAAAGAGTTGACAAAAACATATGCAAAGCAGAACAGTAAACACATTGGTTAAACCAGCTCTAATCGGGACAGGCACATTGAAAAACGTCCATTAAACAACACGCCGTGTTCACTAAAAACAGACGCAAAAAGCCGCCCGCATCTTCCCACGGGGGGAACTCGAGTAAATGCGTCGCATCTACTCGAGTCAAGCAAAGCGTCACGTCAAGCGTAAGCCATGCAAAGACGCCCTTGACTGAATTCCGAACGCGCGCTCCGCCGCTTATATACGTTGAGGGGACTGCGTAAGCCGGTCCCAGTCGACGACGTTGGCGTACTTGTAAAGCGGCGTGGACTCTAGGTGTTTGAGCCAACCGCGGATGTTGCTTGGCCGGAGAACGGCACACCGGTTATATGCGCAGCGCGCCCTAAGGAGAGGAAACCGCGGAAGAGAGAGTACTGCACATGCGCCGGCCCAAGCGCGTCTGCCGCGGCTATGACGCAACGTGCCGCGGCTATGACGCAACACAATCCAACACAATCCACTTTAATCCAATCCAATCCAATCCAATCCAAATCCAATCCAAGCCAATCCAAGCCAATCCAATCCAAGCCAATCCAATGCCCCTCGCGAGAGAGTGTTCGAATCCAATCCAATGCCCCTCGCGAGAGAGTGTTCGCTTTCGCCTCGACTCGACGCGCATGCGCAGTGAGCGTGCGGACTACGGACGCCAACGCGGGTGACATCGTGAGTTACTGAAATGCTCTGCATTTAAAACTGGTCGTAACTCACACACTAACACACACCATTGCCCGCGGTATCTACTTACATCTTGCATAGCGAAAGTCATGCAAGCATCTTTTAATTCCTCTAACATCCCACCTTTAGGCAACAATTAGGTCCTGTCCTATTGTATGAAATATGACGTATTATTGAACACCACATTGAGTTTAATAAGGTTAAAGAAGTAATCGTACAAACTTTTGAAGGGGAGATATCTTGTGCAATAGATTGGTGGGAACACATATACATCATCTGCAAATATCAGCGGCATATACAGCCTAGAACATATTTAAAATCAAGTTTAAAGTGTGGAAAACGCTACTGAGCAGCCAGAGAAGGACCTCCGGCAATCGACATTCCCTGGGTGTGGAGTAAATAAACAACACCGAAACACGTCACGAATCTGTGTTTGCCGCTTCCACACTGCTCTCCGGCTTACCGCTCCGATCGGAGGTCGGAACTGTTGCGATAGAGCAACCAGCCGTTGCCGGCGGAGGCGCCGGGATTTCGTTAGCTCATCGGGCCGCGACCTAAGTTCTACAACGAATCCAGGCGCTACAGTTTTATTCCTTTTTATTACACAGGACGCAAAAACGCGCTGGCCACACGACAGCCGAACAGAAGGATGCGCGTATACCACAGCGCGGTCCATGCGCAGGCGCAAAGTGGCGCAGGCAGGCGCAGGTAGCTCTTGTGATAGCTTGTTACCGCTCCACTAAATGGCACTCATGGTGCAAACAAAGCTGGAGATACGATGAACGAGGTAATGATTGGGTGGCATATCGCATTAAAAACAAATCATCATTTGCACCGGTTACGAGAGAAACAGTCGAATATCCGGCGCAGTATTAAATCCAAAATCTGTAGGAGAACCTCGAGGAAGACGTGCCGGCTGCTCCCAGGGCGCTTCTCCCCTACTCACTGCCTCGAGCGTCGTGCTGCAGCGCCCGCATAACTTCCACGGCAGTGTTGCCAACCAAGTTTGACCACAACGCCCTACACCGCGCCTGAAAGCGCACGACCGGCCTACCCAATATTGTTGGAGGCCCTACCCCGCCCTACGCTTTAAAATGACTGTTTCGCAGCATATATGTAAATTAATTTCCAATTTTTATGTGTGTTTAAGACTTTTGTCATTTTAAATTACGATTTCATTACTTTTAAGGCCAAGCTTTACATGTTTCAGTTGCGCAACATGGCGTGCGAGAAGAAATAATCGCAGAGCTAATTTCTTTGTCTTCACAGCTAGTGTGCTGTGTTGGCTTGAATGGTTCCAGGAGTTGCGTTTTGGCCGGTGTTTTTGCAGTCCAGACACACGTGCCTTGAATGACTTCCGGAGCGATGTTTTTACCAGTGTCTGTCCCATCGAAGCACGCACGTAGCACCGGTAGCCGTGCGGGAGGGGGGTGGAGGGGGCTTGCACGCGCAGCCATGTTTCACGCACTTACCGATACAAAACAATGCTAATAGAATGGCCACGAAAACAGCCGATACTCTTGTTTATTCAAAAGTAACCCTAAACAAATTATATGGCAATTATCTTCTGAGGCCACTCTAAAACGCTTCATAGTTTCATTTTTTTTTAAATTAAGTTGTTTACAGAGAAGTTGTAACTATTGTGAAATTCTCCTTTGGTGTCAATTTATTGTGTTCTAGGAGGGTAAAGTGGGCCTCCTCGGGTTTCTCCGCTGCTACGGTCAGCGGACTAAAGTCCTCCAAAGTCTCAATCATGCCGTTGACTAAAAATGCGCTAAATCGAAAATTACAAATAAACTTGTCTTGTTTTTTTTTTAGTTCTTGCACTGCGCCGCGATTCGCTGGTCATCCTCCTGCACAAAGTAAAAGTCCACCGAATTTTTATTCATTCGCCGTCGGCTTCCAAATCACTAGCTATGTCATTCCCATGTTATTGATAAGCAGATACTCACTGCGTGTTTCATTGGAGCTGCTGGAAGCTATACTGCCATACAACCGGCAGTTATAGAGTTTATAATGAGCCTCCTTGATTTACCAGTACTATACGGTTCGAGTGCAGTGCTTGGAATGCTCTCGGGCTGCAAGTCCCACGGGAATACATGGGAAAATTGAGGACCTGGTCACGTCAGCGGCAGTTGGCAGGCGATCCAAGAGTGGTAATCTAGAAAGTAAGTCGATTAGTATACCTTGTATGTTGCTGTGGAACTCTACGGCGGTATTTCCTACATGCTTCTGGTAATGATAGTTGAGGCATCGTCCCTCTCGACACGCATTCCGTTCGCGCTCTGCCATTATCTCACTTGTCTGATTTTCCATCGCTTTCTGCTGGATGATCGAGCTGCAAAAACGCAGTCCAGCAGCCAAACTTTGCATTACTATCCGCTTGATAAAGAAGTAATTTTATACTTTTGCGGCTTTATTTAGCTTAGAGTTGCATGCCAAACCAGAAAAGCGAAAATCGACCTACGCCTGTAGAAAAAACGGCTTTACGGCCCTACGGCCTTACGATTACAGAAGAAATAAAAAAGCCGCCCTACATGCAGGGCGAAAACCTTATAGTTGGCAACACGCCTCCACAGTCGCTTTTTAATTAAACGGCTGACGAGATCAGTACGTAGGGGCATCTGCTGAAACTGCCGCCGACGCGGACTTGAGAGAGCTACGGCAGCTCTGCTGTGCCATATCCGTCGGACAGCTACGTGGACAGCTTTTTTATACCAAATGCATCCTTTTGGGGCACCCGCTGTAACCTAAACTCCCACTTGGACGCATTAAACACGTATTTACTAAACAAGCGTCGCGCGCTAAAGCAAAACACGTTTCCACACGGGATATATAGGTCATAAGTATTTCTCGCAAGAAAAAAAAAACTATGATGCAATTTTTCTGTGGCAGTGCCCATTTAACATTCATGTGCCGGTGTCTGATAAGGCTCTTCTGCATCTGAAACGTTCTTGTACACCACCTTTATTTATTTTTATTTTGTTTTAATTTTATTTCTAAGAACGCTGAACGCCCTTTTGGGGGGGGGGGTTTACATAGGGTAAGGGGGGTTACACTACTGTACCAAAACTGTAAGTAAAAGAAAATAAACACAAGAACTGAAATGACAAAATTAGGTTACATTGCTAGAGTTTAAAAAAAGAAAAGAATTCAGCAGAGCGATAAGAACAGCTGTTGGTACTAAACCGAACTACGCGAGCATAACCATACAAAATGTTACCACACGTCATTTAATAGCGCTGGAAGTGAGTAAGAGGAGTCTGTGAAAGGTATAATATTTATTATAGTTTCGCCTAAAGCAATAGTAAATTTCATAAAATTGCGTTCAGTAACAATTTGCGATGGTAGATTATTCCAGTGTATTATGGTAAGAGGAAGAAATGCTTAGGCAAATGCAAGGGTAAGACATGTGATGCGTTTGAGTTTCCATGGATGGTGTCGACGCGTCCAAATAAGCCAAAAATTGACTTGTCATTCTTGCGATGATATTTAAAAAGGAACACGCTGTGCTGAATACGAGACATCAAACTACCAGGTTAAAAAGCACATTTAAACGAAAGTGTTTCATGCCCGGGTACTACAAGATTACGCTTACGTGATGGTTTTACCGTCGCCACAAATAGTTCATTTGACGCTGCGGCGCCTGGTTTCGAGTCCATGTCCTCTCGAGCCGTCGAGCCGCAGCGGGAGGTGCATGGTGCTCTACCGACTGCGCTCGAACAGAAACTTGAGCAGCTCTACGAACGCACCTTACGTCCTTCCCTATGACGCATTGAGATGGTGCTGCCCTCAAGGAGAGGCGAACAAAGTAGAGCATCATGACGGTAATGAGTGCCGACAGTTGGCGTCTCGATGTCAGGGCCTTCGTGTACGGGTGACGCGCGTAATTTGAGGGACGCTCCTCCGCTGGGGCATTCTTCCCATTACCGCTGTGTTTCAAGCTGCTGTTTTTGTGCATGTAATTTTGGGTTTTGTTGCCCGTATTAACGCGGTAATTTTTTGGTTTTGGGGGGCTGGCGTCACTTCGTCTGGCAGGGTCAGGCTCGCGAACCCTTCGTAAATGATGGATGTTCCTTTAACATTATAACTGCTCCTGTGAAGGCAACTTTCACTTTCATGTTTTCTCGATTCCTATAAAAGAGGTATCAACCACATTTTTTTTTCAATTACAACGCAGCGTCTATTCCGGAGAAATTATTTTTGAAAGGGAAATATTTTCGTACCAAAGCAGTACACTTGTTAAACACAAACCTGCGCATCTAAAGGTAAAATCTTGCAGTTGAAGCCGGACTGCGCACAACACTTAACAAAGAAGGTACCGCATGTACGAAACTGTCCCGACAATTCACAGTAGTGGACGTTCATTGTCAGTCACGAAATATCAGTCACGGCTTAAATGACGCGACGCTAGATTTACGGCTAGTGAGCTACCTGTGTTGAAAGACGTAGATTTCAGGCTAATCACAATGCTCCAACCTCACTACTACCGCTTACTGAGCAACTACAGCAGTGAACTACAAAACACATGCACCAGAACGCTTTCGGCCGGGATTCAAGGTGGAAAAGGTAAATTTGTACTCCATACCGAAAAAAACTTGTAAGGTCCATATTGAAGCTTAACTATTAGCATTTTCTGGCAACGTGACACGACTATAGAAGTAAACAATATCTTATTCACAGGTTGCTATGCGCAAATTAAAAAAAAAATGTTGCACCGAAACAAAGCAAACCAGTGGCGCTACTCAATCAGGATTTCTTTTTTACAGTGTTGTATATCCAGCAGCGGTGAACCTTTCTACAGTCATAATTTAGCGCACTTATATTTCTATGGTTTGGGCGGTAGAGCCGATAACCTTATCGCCGCCTACTTTCCAAGGGACCAACAAGTTCAAAGAACCTGTATTGCGCTATACTGAACACAGATAAGCTGCCCCCAAAGGAACACGTGTAACCTTCCCATGTAACAAAAAACCTTCTCGTCGCTCAGTTTCGCTTCCTTTCTTCCCATTCGCTGCGCTTTCAGACCCATAAGTTGGTATTACTTCCTTGCCACTGATTTTTCCTTTTCTTTCTTAACGTGTGTAAGCTCAGAGCCTCTCCTCGCAATCTTCTTCCCACGCGTCCGGCACAACGGATCTCTCATATAAGAAAACAGAAACATCGTCTTTTTTTGACGCGCTGCCACGTGCCACCAAAACACAGTTGCATGAGCAAGTTTTAAGTAATACTTACGTTCACGTGCTCTATTTCTTTCTGCCGGACCATCGCAGATGACATTTTCCACTCCTTTCTGGGTTTTTATGTAGCCTTCCTTCTGCCATTTCTCTTTTCTCTGTTCACCTGTTCCAGCATAGGCTCCAAAACTAACGAACTCCGGATATGCTTTGCAAGACACGTGGATAGGGGATTTTGCGATCTAGTGACATTATGATATGTAAGAACGGCGCACGAGGCATGTGAAGGAGCGGAATTTTGCATCTCGGTCAGACATTTGGGAAAGGCATCTCTTTTTCGAGGAGGAAAAGTTTTGTACAATTAGCGCAATTGAGAGCGTAATCAAAATTACAGGTCCAAATTCTAAAGCACTGATCAGAAAAACACCCAAAAGAGATGATAACAGACCGACAAAGCTCTTTCGTGCTAGAGACCCAGTTGTGTAACAAGAGATCAATAATTTCGGACAAAATTTTGTTGCAGTGCGTATCAGACACGTAACCTTTATTTATTACTTTTTTGTTGCAGTGAAAACTAAATTTATCATTCGTTCGATAATTATAATATTTGAAAACCAGTAATTCGTTTTCGTACCAGGAATTTCCATCTATGTTGCCGTGACATATTACATTTTTGTACATGTCAGTGCTTGGCTTTATTGTCATTAGCTTTTAAAATACTTGCTGCATTCATGTGAAGGAAAAATTCCTTGTTTACTAAATTAGAAACTTTGAGCACTCTTTTTTCGTATTCGCGGTCGAGAACCAAAAATAGTTTATCAGTAACTGGTTATATCAATCACCAATAAAGTTACCATACAGTTCAAAGCCAAAAATTAACAACATTCAATTAACCTCGACTAGTGTTGAGGACGTAGCTTTTAATAAAAATTTTAAAACAGGATATAATCTTATTGCTACGGACGTAACAAATGAATGAAGGCTTTATTTACAAGGCGTGCGGAGCCACAGGCAAGACGTGGTACCACAGAAGCCGCTCAGCAGCGAGCCGGGGAAAACTCTTCTTCGCCCTCCTCTTCTACATGCCAGCATACCCCCTGGATCGCGTTCCACTGGGACATACCCTACTCAGGCGATTGACTGCCGACTAACGTAACAGACAACCTAGTGATTGTCCTGTACCTGACACTGTAACAATTTCCCCCCGTGGAGACGAAGCGCACCGAGCGAGTTAAGGAGTGCGGCTATGACAACGCTTCAGCCGAGCTATATGCACGACCTGGGTTTTGCGGGAGCGACGGTCCCGAGCAGTATCTTTTGCGATAACATAGTTCACGGCACTCAGCTGAGACAGCACTACAAAGGGGCCAGAGTACGTAGGCAAAAACTTTTGGTAGCGGCCTCGTTGGCGAATTGGAGTCCACAACCAAACGAGTTCGCCCGGGTAGTAGGAGATTGGTGGGTGGCGCTGATCGTAGCGTGCTTTGGTTCGCCGCTGGGAGCTCAGGGTGTGCAGTCGAGCCAGTCGCCGGGCTTCTTCTGCGAGGCACAAAGTGATCTTGGAGTGGATCTTGGATCGTGATCTTGGAGTGGAGAGGAGGTGCCCAACACCCGCAGTCACTGAGCGGAGAGAGGAGGAGGAGAGTAGCGCCCGCCGTTACGGCGAGGGCTACACGAGCGACCTCACGCGTCGGAATGCAGAGCGCCCGCTACGCGAGCGAGAGCTCTCCCGCCCGAAGTGGAGAGGAGGAGCCCAACACCCGCAGTCACTGAGCGGAGAGAGGAGGAGGAGAGTAGCGCGCGCCCATCTCCCCCCGTTGATAGGGAAAACGAGGTGGAAGACGAGGAGCGCGCGCACCCGCAGCTGTTGCTATGCGGACGACGGCGGCGGACGATTCAGGCTCGCTTAAGAAGTGCATTCGCACTTAAAAAATCCACACAGACGATGATACAACGGTTACCTGCCTTGGACTTCGGTAGGGGCCCCACCAGATCAATACCGACTTTGTCAAAAGACGACATGGGAGGATTCACCGTTTGCAAAGTGCCCGGAGACGGAGACATAGGACGCTTGTAACGCTGGCATTGAGGTCAGCTGGCGACATATTTCTGCGCTGCTGTCTGCATACGAGGCCAGTAGAAGCGTTCCCGAAGCCGATGTAGGGTGCGGGAAAGGCCAAAGTGACCTGATATTACGTCGTCATGCATAGCGCGGAGAACCAGATGTCGGAGCGTAGTGGGGACGACAAGAAGCAAACGCGCGCCATCAGCAGAGTAATTCTTCTTGAACAGAACGCCGTCGCGGACAATAAAGGGTGTCGACATTGTGTCCTCCGCGGTTGCAAAAAGCCTGCGCAGCATTGGATATTTCCGTTATTCGGCCCGAAAAAGTGGAGCTTCTGGGAATTCTGGTGACACGGAAGGCAGACAGTCCTCGAAGGTGTCGTCGTCCATCGATGTGCCCGGTTGAGGTAAGCGGGACAAACAGTCCGCATCGGTATGACGGCGCCCACTCTTGTAAGAGACTGTGAAGTCGTATTCTTGTAAGCGTAAGGCCCATCGAGCTAAGCGACCGGAGGGGTCGCTCAGTCCGACAAGCCAGCGTAACGAGTGGTGGTCCGTGACCAAAGTGAAGTGGCGTCCATACAGATAGCAGCGAAACTTTTGTACAGCGAACACAACGGTGAGGCATTCCAATTCTGTGATGGTGTAGTTGCGCTCGGCTCTTGACAGGGTACGGCTGGGGTAAGCGACGACGTGTTGTGCCCTTTCGTGTAGCTGGACGACAACAGCTCCAACGCCCACGCCACTCGCATCAGAGTGGAGCTCAGTTGGTGCCGTTGATCAAAGTGGCGCAAAATTGGGCCATAAGTTAACAAAAATTTAAGCTGCTTAAAAGAGGACTCACAGTCTGACGTCCAAAAAAAGGGCTGTCTTTACAGAGTATGGACGTCAGGGGATGGGCAATTTGCGCGAAGCCTTGAATAAATCGTCGGAAATAGGAGCACAGACCCAAGAAGCTTCTCAGCTCTTTCAGGGATCGTGGGGCTTGGAAATCGCGCACGGCGGAGATCTTCTTGGGATCCGGCCTGATGCCTTCCTTATCTACGAGGAAGCCCAGTACGAGGGCTTGGCGCTCCCCGAAATGACATTTTTTTTAGTTCAGCACCAATCCCGCTTCCTCTATGCGGTCTAGGACAATGACAAGCCTGCTATTGTGCTCTTCAAATGGCCTCCCGAAAATAATGACATCTTCGAGGTAGCACATGTAGATGTCCCATTTTAAGCCACGTAGAATGGTGCCCATAAAGCGCTCAAATGTAGCGGGCGCATTACATAATCCAAAAGGCATCACATTGAACTCAAAGAGCCCATCAGGCGTCGCGAAGGCCGTCTTCTCTTTGTCGGATGGGTGCACTGGAATTTGCCAGTAGCCCGACCGGAGGTCGACCGAAGAAGAGTACGACACTGAATGTAAGCAGTCGACGGCGTCATCAATGCGCGGAAGCGGATACACATCTTTTTTTTGTCACAGCATTGAGTCGACGATAATCCACACAAAAGCGCCAAGATTTATCTTTCTTCTTTACAAGAATCACAGGAGCTGCCCACGGACTTGAAGACTCCCGGATGACCCCTTTTTTCAGCATCTCCTGCGTCTGTTCAGTTATTACCTTGCGCTCAGAAGGGGACACACGGTATGGCTTTTGACGAATCGGTGCCGTATTCTCAGTGATAATCCGATGTTGCATCTGTGACGCCGGCAGTGAAGTTTCGTGGTCATCCTGAGCAAAATCAAATACCGCAGCATGTCGGGTAAGCACCTCAAGTAACACCTGCTGCTTATGAGAAGGAAGCGAGGTATTTATCATGCGCTTGAGCTGGGTGGTGTTGTTGGTAGCCGCGTCTTGCGTCCTATTCACCGCATGAATGGTTACGGCAACGGCTTCGTCGGAACGAGCGAGTTTAGGTCCACGGTGCAAAAGTACGGGTTCACTGGAAGCGTTCACCGTCCAAACGCAGCTGCACCCATCAACGACATCAACCAAAGCACAGGGTATCAGCACATTCTTCTTAACTGCGTTTGTTGCATCCGCCTCCTCCAGAACTTCGTAGCTCCCTCGAAGAAATGTTTCGGACTTTACAGAGACAAACATAGCCGTCATGGGAAATAGCAGGACTTCATCGGTGACAGAAAACAGGCCTTTAGTGTCATTACACCCTTCTTCAACATAAGTAGGTAGAGTTTTGTTTCGGAACGAAATTTCGCCAGTTCCGCAGTCCAACATCGCACCGCAATCACGTAAAAGTCGATCCCCAATATAACGTCTTGAGTTGCCTGGGCTAAAACAATGAACTCCGTTCGAAAGCTGTCTTCGCCAAGAAAAACCGTCGCTGAACAGATTCCAACTGGAAACAAACGCTCGCCTCCGACTCCACGATACTGAATCTTTCGGTCACAAAAAAACATAACTTTTGGTCCAAGACGGGTTTTGAAAGCGAAACTCATGACTGAAACCGCAGCTCCAGTGTCTACCAAAGCTTCCGTGTTCACACCATCTACAGAAACAGTCACTTTGTTCTTTGACATAACGACGGGCAGGGGAATTGGCGAAAATGACCGGCCCGCGACCTCACCCCCGTCGGCCGCAGCATCTAGTTTCCCTCGGGTGGTGGGCTCATTCGGCGGCGTGGCATTGGAGATCACGGCCGTCGAGCGGACGGCGGAGGAGTGAAGCTCCTGTCGGAACCCGGGGAATTATTGCGCATTGTAGTTGGCTGGAACGACCGCTGGAAGGGTGCGTTGGTCTGGTTATCTGTGTATGGCCGTCGAGGTGGATGTTTGTAATGCTGGGGAGGCCGACGGCAAAAGCGGGAAATGTGGCCCCGGATACCACAGTTGTAGCAGGTGCGCTGTTCACGGAATGCGACCGGTTGACATAAGGAACGGCGTGGTCGGGAGTAGCCGACAGGTGCGTAACAGATTGGCTCCTCGATGTAATTTTCATACTCCCGAGGTGGAGGACTGAAAGCTGCACGCTTGGTATGGTCTTCATTGTAAGCGGTACGCTCATTCCTATTCCCTGCTCGAACCCAAGGCACTTGAGAGTGACTCTGGACGGCGTGCACTGTGCATTGGCGAAATACTGGGTCAGGAAGAGCGCATTGGTGAAAGCTTTTGTCACGGCACAAACCTTGCTGTGCGAGTTCTTCTCTAATGATGCGACGCACCACCGAAGCTATGTCCTAGGAAGGGGTCGAGCCGACGTCCACGCTGGCAACACTAGTCACGTTTGCCAGGCGTCCAAACATGGGGGTGATACGTCGCATTTTCAGGGTTTGGAACGCGCGGCAATGGCGAATAACATCCAGAGCTGACGCCAGGTTTTCGTTAGTTATGAGGTAGTTATAAACATCCTCAGCGATACCTTTAAGCAGATGACCTACTTTGTCCTCGTCTGGCATCGAAGGATTAACGAGGCTGCACAGTTTGAGGACTTCTTCAATATATGTGGTGCAAGTTTCGCCCGGAACTTGAGCTCTCTGCGCAAGAGTCTGCTCTTCCTTCTTATGTTGGGCAGCCGTGTCGCCGAAGCTCGCCCGAAATTCATTGACGAAACTGTCCCAGGTATCAAATCTGTGCTCATGATTGTCGTACCACACTAATGCAGTAAGGTCCAAGGAGAAGACCACGTTCTCGAGCTGTTCGCGAGCGTCCCACCTGTTATACTTGCTGACTCGCTGGTAGTGCTTGAGCCAGTCCTCGGCGTCTTCCTCAATAGTTCCGTTAAATTGCGTGGTTCTCTCTGGTGAGGCCAGACACCGACCCTTCCAGAGGATGTGGCACCCGTCGGCCCCGTTGGCATTGTCACTTCTTCCGGAGGTAGCCCGGCAACACGCCTGCTGCGTAGAAAATAGGGTGGTTCCGCCTCGTCCAGGACGACGAATTACCCAGCACCTCTACCAGATTCTACGGACGTAACAAATGGTTGAAGGCTTTATTTACAAGGCGTGCGGAGCCACAGGCAAGACGTGGTACCAGAGATGCCGGTCAGCAGCGATCCGGGGAAAACTCTTCTTCGCCCTCCTCTTCTACGTGTCAGCATAAAAATTAAAAATCACTATGTTTAGTTTCATGTACTTTAAATACGAAGTACATGCGTTGTGGCCTTCCACGCCCAAATCCTTTCTTCATTTCTTGTTGTCTGGTAATTACGTTTACCTTGTTGGACAATTTATGTTTTCCTATTTGAGGAACAGCGCGCAGGTTTAAATTTTGATGCGTCGGCAGCTTTCTTTCTCTGTAGTTGGCCAGAGTAGGCAGATTGCTTTTTTTCTGACTACTCGGAATTCGTCCGTAAATAAAGTTATCCCACCTCCCCTCGCGCACTTGCGTCTTCGCACACCTCATATGACAAATTTTCGGGGCATAGCTTCATGTGGTTACCTACCGCATGCGAGAGATGCGTACGTTCGAAACGAGAAAATTATTCCACCCCATGTGCTTGATCGAGTAATAGCGTGTTAGTTTCCATAACGTGGTCTTGCGCGTGCAGTTTGGGTTTCATCACCTTTTCTTTTCCTTTTGCTACAACCCATAATTACACACACGCCTTTATGGGGCCTGAGTTTCCGAAGTTTCCGCTGATACATTTGAAGCAAACAACGTGTAAATTAGGAGCGCGTTTCCGGGATACTCTCACACGCCAACACTTTCTTTCCCAGTTAGCTGTGGGGAAAACACAGAATTTGATGTCCCCCCCCTCCCCCCCCCCCAAAATAGAACTTTTTTGGGAACGAACGTTTTCGTTTCATGGTTGTCTACATCCTGCCGGAAAGGTTAGATAGAGGTGAGTTATTCTTACCAACAATGGCTGAAAAATAACTCCGCAAAATGCTTCAAAAAAAGGCTAAATTAACTGACAGGTTATTTCCTGGTTGTAAACATAGTTTAGAGCATCAGTGGTAGCCTTCAGCACACCATTAGTGTACACGTGAAGGTAGGAGATTAAACTATAGTTGTAAAAATCAGCATCTCTGCAAGTGTGCATTACGCCTGCTAATGGGGTATTAAATGGCTGGAATAGGCAAGAAACGCATAAACGGTATGTAGAACGGTTTATTACTTCCGGCGTAGACATTTTACGGACAGGCTCCCCGAATTGCCGGGAGCCAAATAATCCCACATTAGAGGGAACATTTGTGCATATGTAGTAACAGATTGACCACACGGTAGTCTTGTATTTGTAGCACCCACTCGTGGCTTGTTGGATGCGTTGAATCATGTTCTGTAAAAAGGAAGGGCTACACTGGAGTGCTCTTCCCTTAAATTGCAATCTGTGATTTTCGTATTTTTCTTGCCCTTTAAACTCTGCATAAAAGTTCGGGCACAAATCTGGCTACGTTCGGGCATACATTTTCTTTTTGCAGCTGTTAGAAACGCTAGCAGCATATAATTTCCAATATTATATGTATGATAAAGTGCTAAGGGCTTTTTTGGTTGTTTTGCTGAAGCGTCCGTTTTTTCAACGCCCAAGATGCATATCCGCACAATCCGCTAATATACGCCCCCTCGCAGCTCGCACTGCAACATTTCCAATGCGCATTAAACCATTGAGTTTGATTTTTTTCTTACAAGTGCCAACTTGATGGAAATGACGCATTTCAACTCTTAAGCATTCACTAAGCACAAGCTGAACTCTACCAGATGTTGTATTCCCACAAAAACGAAAATACTTCCTGAAGAAGGCAGTCGCGGGGTAAGGCATAACAGGACACCCGTCAACATTTTACAACCTCGATATGTTTGCTTTTTTCTACCGTCTTAAAAGCGTCTCCACCACCAAAAATTAAATCTGCCACTCCCCGCCGAGTGTCACAACTTTGCATTAGGCACTCATGCACATCAGCGATTGGATTCGCATAATATATATTCTAGAAATACATTTCCAGATAGAAATAACTACTTGATAATCCATTGTGGGAACATCACCGGTCACAAAAAAACCGTTAATGATTAAATTACAGTCGAAACGAGACAGCACGGAGGAGTTGACGTAACGTAATTTATTTGTGATTTGTCAGTCAGTGTCGCGGAGAGAGACGATGCCACTTCTGTCAGCGCCATGGGAGATTTCTGCGTGGACAAAGAGCGTGACGCCGGTCCAAAAGAAGGGAAAGTGATACTGAATGTCATTACCGCATCACTGCAACAGGAGTAATTCCGAAGAAATAAAAAGCAGGAATTGCTAAGGTAGAAATGAAGCGGAAATATACCCGCCCCGGGGCTCATTGGCTAAGGCGTAGCGCGGCTGAGAACGACTTCGCGGGTTCGATTCGCGGCCACGGAGGACACTTTTCTGATGGAGGCGAAAAGCAAGAACGCCTGTGTGTACAAGATTTGGGCGCACGTTAAAAATCCCCAGGTGGCCAAAATTAACCCTGAGCCCTCCACTACGGCGCGCCTAATCGCCAACGTTGCGTCGGCGCGTTGAACCCTACAATCAATCACCTAAAATCTATTATACAGTCTAGTCCAGTTATAACAATATCCAAGTGCCACGAAAATCTCATCTTTATAACCCACGATTGTTATATGCGGGTTTGTAAATAAAAATACGTAGCAGGGCTCAAAACATTTTATTTGCAGGCAAGCGAGGTTGTACTTTGACCTATTTGTGGAAAAGAAGCCGTACTCGGTCAGCTTCGTTTGCTGCACATGAAGCTGGCGCATATCTTTTTCAAGAGCATCTATAGGTGCTTCCACTAGCTCAGCGAAGGGTCCTTGGTGGAAGCGGAGTCCCTGAGAACTATCATGCGTTTGGCCTCCGGCGAAGGTGCTGCCCGAGTAGGCTGTGCAACCGCGTCGTCAGACTTGTCACTGACGCCGCTGTCCGCAGCACGTATCCACGCAACGATTGCCTGTTCAGTGAGGCACTCAGACGTTTGCAAATTGATTGATTGATTGTGGGGGTTTAACGCGCCGACGCAACGCAGGCGATGAGGCGCGCCGTAGTGGAGGGCTCCGGATTAATTTTGACCACCTGGGGATCTTTAACGTGCGCCGAAATCTCGTACACACGGGCGTTTTTGCTTTTCGCCTCCATCAGAAAAGCGGCCGCCCAGACGTTTGCAAAACACCGGCTCTGAAGTCTGGTCCGCAAAAAAACGGAGGTAGTTGAAGAGGCTACCTGAGGGGTGGACAGGATGCGAGGCGCATAGCGATGCATGGTGTCGGTGTTGTTGGCGTGGAGAGTCGGCGGCACCTCGTATTTTCAGTGCTTGCTGTAAACCTATTCAATCGTTATATCCGATATCGCGGCACTGGAGCATTTTGATAAGCGGTTTAATTTCAATAGAAAAGCATACAAAAGCGGACGATGCCATAGCTGTTCATTGGTATATCCGATATATTGTTATAAACGGTATCGCTATAAGTGGAGTCGACTGTACTCTGGAAAGTGCCTGTCACTGCTCGGAGATAGAAAATGAATCTGTTAACCTGGAAGCATGTGCCAGTCTATATATTCTATATACTTGTGGCAACTTATGACAGTCATTGGGTTAGTTGAGGAGGCTCTACAAATGGCTATGCATGGAGCCTCTGCAGGGAAAAAATTAGCATGCAAGTTGGAGCTAATTGCTATCGGCAACCCGTCGAAGGTCCAGAGTGAATGCAGAACGTAAGCCTTTTAAGCGCACTTTTGTCATAAACAACAGCATTTTAAGTACGAAACTTTTTATTTCGTTTCTACGCCATTGCGGCGGTGCTCTCGAGAGTGGCGGTGTAATAGTTGTACAGGGACTGCAGTGAGAAATATTTTAAAATTTTAAAAAAGTGTCACTCTTGCACTCCATAAACGGTGGTTCGTTATGAATCATTATGTCCACCTGGTTGTCGTGCATCATTTTCTCACTGGCGACGTTGATTTCGTCTAGAGAATTCGCAGTATCTCCAACGTGTAAACACGTTTGGGCACAATGGTGCAACACGCAAAAGGGGTGTTGTTGTTCTTGTAATGTCGGGTGAGGTTGATATCTTTTTGTTACACAGAATTCTTTGGCCACTGAATGATCTCAGCTCTTTTAAAATGGCGATTTACGCAATAAAAATTGTTAGGCGACTTAACACGTATCGTCTCGGGAGAGTCGTTCATTGCTGTATCGGGTATCAAACCAATTGATCATACGATCTGAATTAGCAAGCCTTTTAGACAAAATGTTTCTCCATTTATTTGTCAAAAATTTTGGAGTATTGAGGAAATTAAGTGGAATTGACTCTTCTGTTCAACGATAAAAATTTTGTAGTTTTTTATACAGAGATAGAGAGAGAAACATCTTTGATGGGCAAGCGAGGTCAGCCAGGCTGGGCGCCCGACTTGCTACACCAACTGGGGGTGAAGGTGTGATGAAAATATTGAGAACTCTCACTTACACATGAACACTCAAACACACAGACGCACACGAAAAGGACACACAAAATCAGGCGATCTAGTGATTTCTCTGATAGTTCATAGCACCCTCACAAGTCCAGTGATCCGGAGGAATGTGGGTGAACGCGGGCAGGCCCAGAGAAAGCTTAGCCGTGGTACGTTCGGGTTCGTAGCCAGGACAAGTGCAGAGCTGCGCAGGGACCTCATCTGCATACAACCAAGTGCAAATGTGCAGAGCTGCGCAGGGACCTCATCTGCATACAACCAAGTGCAAAAGTGAGTAGAGGGGGGTCAAACGGTAGAGCAGAGTGTTAACGACACAGAGAACAAAAGAGGAAAGAATAAAAGATCAGTCTAGGTCAGACAAGAACATCACAGACGTCCCAGATGAGTTGAGTGATCATTATTATAGCATTGATACTGAGTGGGACGCTTATAACCACATTTATCACTCGCACTATTTCTAACATCAGAACCATCGCCATGCGCCGTAGCTTCAGTGTACGCAAATTGTTGTGGTGTTCTTACACCAGAGCTGGGTTGCACTACGATAAAACCATGGTAACGCCCGCTCGCCGTTTTTTCTACCATGTGTACGCGTATATTTAGTAAACATTCTACCGTTTGTTTTGGCTATCAGCCTGCAGTTTTATTCACTGTCATCTCACAACCTACTTGCCTCTTTTTTGTGATGAGTTGTTTGAACACGAATGTGATTCTTAATACGCGTGCCCATAATTTATACGTGGCACCCTCGTGTCACTTCGCTAACGGTACTTCAGCCGATTTGCCGATTATAAAAAAAAGTAATCGCGTCTTAAGCATTGGTCGATCCTTCGGAAGGTTAATCGATAAATTGCCCAGCCCTACCTTCCATGTTTCTGTCCGGAAAGGGCACACAAAAAACTGCTGTTATAATAAAAACATTATAAAAACTATATTAATATAAATTACCATATATTAATGTGGCGTGTCCAAACAAAAAAACAAAATTCACGCCAGGGAAGTGTATTTTGAGCCGACATCATCCTACCTACAACCATATTGCCTACTCAACCAACTCCAAAAGCCAACCACTTTTGGAGGGGGTCAAAACAGCTGAACAAGCATACCTGCGCGCCCTATATATATCCATGGGTTTCGGGATAGAAGCACCAGGCGATTTGTTTTTACCAGGACTTGGAAAATGAAAGTTGTCCGGATAAGGTTTTTATTGCAAATAGCGCACAATGAAACGCTTTTTTACGCAAGATCACCTTGTTGGGGATTGAATTTTGTGCTCTTTCAATCACCTTTTCCTTAAACCCACTAAAACGTACGTCTTTCTGCCGCTTTACAAAAGAAAGAATATAGAAAAGAATTTATGCGTGGCAATCAAAAACAAAAATCCTGCACATATGGGTCGGCTCACAAAAAAAACGTTACACAAAATTCGACACAAAATTAGCTTCTTTACGCGAAAGGCTCCTGAATTGAGAATGCTAAAAAATGTGGGCAATTTTTTTATTTAATGTAGTCATGAAAGGAAAAGTATACAAATTACACTAAGTGAAAAATACCTTACACGAAAGTTAGAAAGCCCTTAGGTTTCGATTGTCAGAGAAAAGATACGTTGGATATTTACTCTCTAATGCGTAGTTCGTGCGCAGTGCGAACTTTAGTCTTCTCGGTCACGGCTCATTACTTCTGCGTCTCAAGAACTTATTACGTGCTCATAGAACGCATGGCGCCGCGTGCTACTGTGCCGCTATGTCTCAGCGAGTCACCGATGCCGGGCATGTTGTTGTAATTTTTGAACTTCCCGCGCAAATTTCACGTGGCTCGAATGAGCCATGCAGCGAGGAGTACGCTGAAGTACCCAAGTAAGTGCAGAACACAGGGTGTGCTGGGCTTCCTTGGGGCAGCCTCGGCCTACCGCCCTCTCCGTCACGCTTTCGCCGCCCTTTCCTACTGCGCTTTACTTCAGTCTTCTGCGTTCCCTTCGTTCGCTCGGTTACAGAGCCGGCGACACCGCAAAACCACAGTAGCGGACGGTTAAGTGCGGCGCACTAATCAAATTACCCCTAAATGCCCTTTCCGAGCATAAAAAAGGCCAAGTGAGTTGATTGCATTTCTTCAAATACTTTTGTCCGTTATTTGAATGATCGGTTGTTTAATAGACATAAATTCTAAATCGATTGATTGGTTGTTTGATTGAGTGAATATTAGATTGACTTAATATTTGATATAAGGGTAGATTGTTTGCTTGAAATATTGATTGATTGATCTTTTAAGAGCCCTTGGGGCGTGATGTGGGGGCAGTGGGCTGGTGGGTGGCTACCCTAGTGTCTAGGATTCTCCGGCTTCGGCTGGCTACCTGCGCGCTTTGTACAACGCTTTGCTGTGTCACAGGGCTGGTGCTATATATCTGATTCGTCCGATTATCGTACGAAGGCGATAGCTGAGATCGATGTCTAGGGCTTTTGCATACTGTCACCGATGGATGCCCTAAAGTAAGGGATATCGTACAAAGGCGTACAGTGTACCCACAAATGGGCATTAACTATGTAATGTTGTAAATTGCATGGAGCGGAATACTCTGGGAATACCAATTTGTTCCCAATCTCCGGATTGGGGCCCAGGTTCAGACATTTTCCAGTCTTGGGGGCGGAGTAGGAAATATGTGATGTTTTTTTGTAGTGAACAAGGGTGTCGTTGTATTTGAGAGAGTATTTTTCTCTTCGGTCATTAGGTGAATAACCATTAGTTTATAACCATTCAACTGATATTTCAAGCTTTATACTGCATTGCGACTAAAAGGAATGACGTACGAGGACTTTCTGTAAGAAAGAAAAAAGCTTTTTATTTTTAATAATCGAAATAAAATCACGAAGGTTTGCGTTTAGGTCCTGATCATCGTTTAGGTTGCAGTGTTTTGAAAATAGTTCCGGTAAATATAGCTTAGCAGTATTTTTTGAATATACCAAAACACGGAACAATTCTATATTGCTTATCTTATCAGTGAAATCGTAGTTTGGAATCATGCAGATTCTAGAATTCATCGCTATTCAACGACGAACAAGAACAGCAGAATTCTAGTAGCCATTTGTAATGTCCGGAGCGAAAGAGAATTACTGTGTAATGGAAAGTATGCATTTCGTTTAAAACGCGAATTATTTCTCGGAACTCGCGCAGTACTAACTTATAGAGAATATTCTCATGTAACAGGCATCAAATATGTTTGTCCCGTGGGCGTCAACCACTTATCAATGTACAAAGTGCGGGGAACAGGGTCGCTTGGAGACCTTATGTACGCTGATAATCTACAAAAACTTGCGTTTGTTTTTATCGCCCCTTATAGACGCCAACGTTTTTCTCTACTTTGTGGCTTAATCTTTTTTTTACAACAAAAATATTGTTCTTCGCCCAAAGGTAATTTGTACATAGCACTGCCATTCTCTTTTCAGTGAACGTACCTGCAAACAATTTCCTCCGTGCGTTTTTGCCATTGGTCAATGCAAATAGTACAGATATAGATTAGCTTTCTGCCGTGCGTAAATGCAAACAAGATCATTCTTTATTTCTGGTAACTGAGAAGCTTAGATCGGCTGATAGAGCAATGTAAAAATATAATGCTGCATGCACAAGAACAACTTCGTAATGGGTCAGGCTGGTACAATGTGAATGACAATTTAAATGTATGCACAATGCAATTCTATTCTCCTTTCCAGAGACAGAGCCGGAGCAGGACATGTTTAGGAGAAAATATCAACAGAATTACTTTTATTCTTGGTCAGTTTACTAGCACTGGTAGAGGATAAGGTCCATTTAACGGTATAAGACGAACACTCGCATCAGGCCGTATTTGCCGTTCCTACAAGCTCCTTTCATGCAATAACTCTAATAGGAAGTAACAAATCTGTAGTTAGGTAGTTTTAGAGAAACCCACATTTTAGTACATTTATTTTTTCTACAAATCTTCACACAGGTGACCAAAATTGTTGATGTCTCATGTAAATGGGTATTTATAGCATAAACTCTTATCTCCCTATAGAATAGTATCATCCGCAAAACACATTCAGGACACCAAATCTCTTCTAACGGCTGTGACTATGAAGGAATGAGTGCCCACTGAACGTCTAAGACGATGTGCTTCCGCCCTCTTGCTGTTACAGACGATTTTCTTCGCGATTTCCCTCAGCCTAACTCTTTCTACTGTGTTAGGTGCGTGTCCCACGTGTCGTATCACTGCGTGTCCCTGCCGTCATGTAGGGCGAAAGCAAACGACGATGGTTATTTTTCTCCTCCTGTCTCCTCCATCGCTTCATTGCTTCTTCCGCTTACCTACCTCAACTTTGGTGTACTGACGTAGGCAGCTATTTTTCCCCGCTGCCGAGTTTGCCCCATGGGAATAAAAGCCCCCCCAAAAGAACGCTTCAAAGGCACGTGGAAGACAGGCCACTTATGGAAAAAAAATACGAGTGCCACGCACAGTATCAAATCACCATAAAAAGAAGCTTCAGTTGCATATCGTTCCGAAATCATTTCTCAAAATCTTCGACGTATTTCGTTGTGCCGAAAAACCAGACGGGTGGCTCTGAGAAGCTGACGCAACATTTTTTTTTATTGTCGCTTCTGCTAGTGTGCTTAGCACGCTGCTTGTCTCCAATGGCCTCGAATACCTGGCCAGCCCGCTGTTTTCACGCCACCTGCAATCACTGTGTTCCGTTTTCAATCGGTCACTGAAGCGCTGTCAGCAACCCTGCCGTAGGCGCCACAAATTGGTCAGACCACCGACCGAAAGTGCAGTTCGTGGCGGTTCCGTTGGCACCCAAATAAGTTGGATCGGTGGCCGGAGCGTGTTCGGTGGCGCTGCCGTCGGCACCATGAAGACGTACAAGGCGTTTGCTTGATTTTTCCTGAGCTCAAAAGTACGATTACCGCTACGGGGCGTTCCCAGAGATTGTACCTGACAATAAGCTTCAAAGAAAAGCTATTGCTTGGCGTCCGCTAAGAGAGGGCTCCTTCGGAACTGTTTCTTACCACGAGTCGTTTCATATCGCGAGGCGGTCTTTAGCGCAAGCCCGATCTTCCAAGTAATGAGGGGTGCCTCGTTCGATAGCGTTCCTAAGCACGAGGCGTTCCACAGCGCAACGTGAATCTCGACAATATGGAGAGGTTCTCTCGCACAGCAGTACGCCGGCGATGGAGAGCTCAGAAGAACGCTGCCGAAGGAGCAAATAGATAAGCATTTACATCCCCCATTTTGTTAGCTCTTTTATCACTCGGTGGCAGGAACAAACACCTACGTGCAAAGAGGCAGTTCAAACATCTTTAAAAGCAGTACACAGGTCTAAAAAGTAAGTTTCCCAAGCGTCAAAAACAGCCCGCCGACAAGGCTACATCAAAGCAAGGCGTCTAATTGGTTCGACTTAATATGCTTTCCCAACTGAGATGTGGTTAGGTGGTAGAGAAGAAAAGACCTTTATTCTGACGAAGCTACAGGCCGAGCACGTTCTTCTCCTCCAGAGCTAAGCCACTCGGTTCAGGTGGTGATGGAAACGGACGGGGAGGGATACGAAGTAACGTAGAAAACCGGGCTAGTTGGCACAGATTCATCTTCGCAGCGCACAGATCACGGGACTAAGGGGAGAATAACACATGACAAGGGCTGATAGACACAAAACTAGCGCATTTAACAAAAGCATGTACAAGTTTTGTAAAAAACACAAATATAACACAAATATATTGAAGGTACCAAACAAAGATAAACACTTGATAGAAACATGGCATTCATTTATTTATTTACAGATACATTACAGGCCCTTGGCGAGGGCATTGGGTAAAGGGGGCTAACAAAAGCATGAGTACAAGTTTAACAAATACCACAAGTAAATGCGTAAAAGCAGCCAGGAAGCAAGCGCGCTACGTAACATGGAAACTAGAACTAAATATCTATAAGTGAACGTGACATATATTCACCGAACCACATGAACGTCAACTGACGGCACAAAAACTATACAATATCTGTAACTGGCCTTGAAAAAACAATGTAGCATAACAAACAAGAAATGTCATAAAATCGCTTACAGGAAATCTGAACAGATTGTTGAGATAGGGTTTTACAAACAAAAATGAACCAAGAAAGACCAGTCGCCAGAATTATAAGCAAAAGAACTTTCGCAGAGCACAAAAAAGGCCGTATACAATCAAGAACAAAGTACTAAGACCTTAAGTTATCAACTGAAGTGCAAGACCAGTTGGTTGCGGAAGGAAATTGGGTTAGGGTCTGATACAAAGTTATCGGGAAGACCATTCCACAACGGGATGGCTCGAGGCAATGCGCATACATGAACCCATAAAAGCTACCGTGCAGGCGTACGATCTCATGTACCACTTTCATCGAGATATGCAAATTCTGCATCTAAAAGCGACAAAGACGGAGCGCTAACACACGAGTCAGACATTGTTCGTATCTTATACGCTTCCACTAATTCCCTCGTTTTTTGGTCAGCGTGCCGGAACAGTACTATTGCATTATATAGGAAAGGAGTACAACCACAGTTTTTGCAGTGGGTGGAAAAATGTCCTGAAGGAACCCCTTTGTGTGAATTGTCATGCTCTCGCAACCGAACATTTAGGCAGCGGCCCGTTTGGCCAACATTGGCCAACTGTGTTATTCTCTTCTTTCTCCCGTGATCTGTGCGCTGCGAAGATGAGGGATACGAGTCGGATAGCTGAGCCGCCGGGCAGTAGAGTAGGCAGTGCGGTAAATCAGCGCAGGCAGTGGGGCAGCTCGGCGCTATGCTTTCGGTGCCACTCACAGCGTGGAGTGCGGTCGGAGCAGGCATCGCGGTATTTCGAGAGGCGACTTCAGGATTTTGGCTTGCGGGGACGGCCATAGCAATGAGTGTGATGGGAGAAGGTGCGGCAACATGGGAGGCAGGAGGGTACAAGAGCGGCGAATCATCGGTGGTGATCGGCTGTAGAGGCCTGGTAATGTCTTGCATTGCAGGAGTGCCAGGGCGACGCTGTAGGCTTAGCGAGGTGACCCGCCACTTTGATCTTTGAAAGGGCACCACGTCGTCGGACCGGGACCCCGATGGTGGCTACATGATCCTGATGCCTTCGTGAAATGATGGATAATAACTGCTTGGGAGAGCAAGGCCCTCCGCAAAAGCAGGGGCAAAGAAAACCGGAGAATGATATGGGCCAAGAAACCTGAACTGCGCCACCTAGCGGCCCCTTGTGGAAAGGGCTATGTAATAACGAAGATCTGTAGTACTGAACCCGCGGTACTTTCAGTAGATAACAATAACTTGTTGCCATGGCGGAGTAAATCAAGACCAATAAAAAGTTTTGAGATTTTCGATTTTTTACTACACAGGTAGAAATGCATGTGAAAGATACAGATAAGCGTTTATTCGTATTATCAAAACAAAAAAACCGACACAAAACAGGACCGGGCACACTAAACAAAGTATGCATCCCAAAAACCTCGCTGAGAAGCATAAAACATTCAGATTTACTTTTTTGTCCTGATACAATAATACTGGTTCTAAACACAGGTATTTAACCTAAAGATATAAAATCTTGAAACATGTATCTCGTGTGAGAGGAACTTTCAGACTTGGAACTGACTGTATCGTATACGAAAACGAGGCAAATGTTGCTGTCAAAACTTCATCTAACAAAACCCAATCTTATGCATTTCCCGATCTCAGCAACAAACTCGGATTTCCGCGCAGGTGCCTATACGGCGCAATGCTTTCATGAACTAGGAGGAACAAGATGTATTCAATGCCATTCTTGGTCTCACGAAGTATTTCGAGAAACAGACACATTTGAGAAGGAGCAATTTCGTATGTTTTTCGCCAGAGCGCCACGAATATTGTTGCGCCACGCCAGAAGCAAAACGACGCCGGCACGCTTTCCCCAGTCTTGGAGGATAAGGACGTCATAATTTATGCCACTTCTTCTAAATCTGCGTCGCAGAAAAATAACATCAAGACAACCTCGCACGACAAGTAGGAGGAAGCTCTGTTGACGTAGATGAAGCATATGAGAGCCAAGATATAAGAGCCAAGACCCAAGGATATGAGAGCCGATCAGCGGAAAAGTGATGCAATAAGAAGCACCGTGTACTTCCCGCCTGCTGGGGTGCGACTACTTGAGGGAAAGCCTTGGCTGGCTTATTTTCGCCGTAGACTTTTAGCAAATTTTATATTATTCGAAGGTGAGCGCTGCTGCCACCGCAAATACGATGTCATCGTAGATGCTTGGATGCAGCGGTCTTCAGACAGCTCTTTTATGGAATCAGCTGGTTGTATTACGACAGTCGCAATTCTACGCATGTCTCGATATAACGCAGTAATTAGCGGTTCCTGGTAAGTTGGTTAGATCGAGTTTTAACTATTTAAACGAATTTCTGCTACAGAAATGTGCGACAACCTACAGGTCCATTAAGCGGTGAAAACTCTGATTGCTTTTGAGGCATTCGTTTGTAAACTTTCTCCCCCAATAATAACTGATTTGTAATATCAAACTCAAAAGATAAAGGTCAGTTAAAAGATGGAGGAAAGGTTTGCTAGTTTGCATCATATGAGAATAGAATTACAATCGACATCGACCAGAGCAATTAGGTACATATACGGTTTGGATTTTGTGCGAGGACCGCGTTTACGATTAAGGCGTTGGCGTAACTTCCACTACTGCTGAAATAAGAAATAGCTCAAGAAAGTCAAGCAAAAAGAAAATACCGAACAAAAACCAAATAAACCAAAGTTTTATTTGCTGCGCCACCTCATCTGTAATCATCCAATATTATAATTCCTACAGTTAGGTCTTCTTTTTTAAGCCAGAGGTAAGTGTACAATCGCTTGCATCAATTTGCCTGCACTTAACCGGTTCTGCATAAGCCTTGAATATTCCATTGTATCTTTCCGTGACCTCGAGGTCGAAAGCTCCCAACACACATTCGATTACACACGCACAAGGACGTGGGGGTTAAATCATCGTTTAAATTAGGGATGTTCCTTATTGCGACATTGTGCTCTAACGTGTCTAGAGCCAAAAATGTTTTGATCACGCGCCTCATGCGGTGACAGATGAAAGATGGGGGATTTTACGAGTTCACAGTATAGTGTAGGCTATGAGGACCACTATAGTGGAGGGCTGCAGAATAGCGTGATCCAGTCGTGGTATTTACGAGGGTGGAAATCTCGCGGCACGGCGTTCTTTTTCTTTTCGTCATTAAAATTCCCAGCGCGTGGGCTGCCTATCCCTACGATCATACATTCGTTTTACCACCGTGTGCTTTCAAGTATGAAGATTGACGCGCTTTTCGCGGACAGAGACGGTGTAAGAATGACCCGGTGAGCAAGTATGTTTTGGTCTGATTCTCTAGGTACATAACAAAAGACGAAGCAGAGATAGTGACAACTTTAAATACCCCACATTTGTATAGCTGTCTTAGACAGCGGACACAAAAAGTAGCGAAATCACCTCGACGGTCTTTATATTTTAAAAGAACATTTTGTAGTCTACATATTGAACTGCTGGCACCAACAAGCCATACAGCTTGGCATAGAACCTCGCCTGATTTAAACAAGTGCCCATGTTGAAAAATTTTGACTAATCCATTATTGCAAAAAAAAAACAATCGAGCAACTCCATTTGTGTATTGTCTATTGACAATGTGTATTGCCTCGGAGCGATTTGCACACTTAGGCAAAATTTCAAGAAATATGAGAATACAAGGAGCGTGTTTGTACCTACTGAAACTACCATCCCCCGCCAATCTGAAGTGAGAACTTAATGTGCCAGTTGGAACGTTCTCTGACAGCGTTATTACCTCAGATTTCTATTACAGAAGCGTACAAAGTTGTCCCAGTACCGGTGCACTGTACAATGCACAGCACGTGTGAAATTCAAATTGCGTGTTTGACTCACCGTCCCACTGTTGTTTTTCATAGTGACTGGAGCAGACCTTTTACTACAGCATCACCGAAAAAACACGGCTCCACTTATTGTACATACAAAAAAGCATACACCTCTCCGTGTAAACACGAAAATGATTGAACGCGAAGATTTCTCGTGATGGGTTCTTTAGTTGGCCAATCCTACACTTCGTGTGAGTACGTGCTACTCAAGAGGTGCGCACCACTTTTCTACAATCCCCACAGCAACTCTCGGGTGGGCACTACCTAGGCCTAACGTTTTGGTTTAGGGTGTACGGCGCCAATCGGTACCTCATACTTGGCGTTCGCTTTGACCATGTCGAAAAAGGTCCCTCACAGACACGACGGCTCCATAAGGCGAGGGAACCAGGTTCGATTCCGGCCACGGGAAGCGCTTCGCTCGTTCACTTCACCCACGATCATTCATCATCATCGTCAGATAAAGTTGGTTTTCCTGCAGGGCGTATTAGCGTACAACGCCATCAGTGAGGACGATAAGAAAAGTTCGCCATGTACCTACTCACTTGTGTGCAAACGTCGTAGTAAGGATGCAGTCTTCTTCCGCCTTGCCACATATAAATGGCTCTCTTCGCTCACACTCTTTCCCTCTCGTATGGCTCTTCCCATGATAAACAACGTAAGCTTCCTTAGGTCAATTCAATTTCCGTGTGCTTCACTGCTCGCGCACAATATGCTGGAACTGCTGGTTACTGTTGGACTTCTTGGAATGTCAACACATGGTCGTAGGCTCGGGCGCATCGCTTTTGCATTTTTGTGGTCAAAACATTGTTTCCAATGGGTACTTTTATTGGTATGCAAGAATTAGGCAGCCACATACTTCTCATTGCATGAGCATTACAAATACCACCGATGTGTTTATGTTTTCATTAAAAATGCTCAATAATTCTTTGTTGATGAAAAGTGTTTGCAAGTGTGAATTGTGTTTCCAGATTTGGTAGTGTAAAAAAGTAGCGCCTATCACAACTTGTCGTTCAAGAATTTAGTTACATTTTGGCCGGTCGGCTGAATCGAGGGACGGATGTACGGACGGACGGACAGGGACAGACATACAGACAGAGAGAGAGAAAGAGAGAAAGAGAGAGAGAGAAATTTTTGCGAGGAAGTACCCCAAGCGTACTATACGCCTCGAGATTCGCGATCGCTGCGCCGCCTGCCGCCGCTTCTCCGCGGCGTTTGCGGGATTAGCGCTGCGTGGCTGATAGGTGGTCATGCAGTGTTTTGGTTCTCTTTCGCTTCTCTTTGCCTTTCCGCGCACTAAATAACTTGTTATGGTGACGTCTGTAAGCTAACTGAACGTTTAGGGCGCTTAAAAAAACAGCTGCGTCTTGGTAGAGCGCTCGAACGCCAACAAGAGCTACCCGGGGAGGCGGTTCTGCGCGCTTCTTGGCCGCTCTTGCGGTCGTCGGCGACGGCAGCAGCATATCACCGCTGTCGCCTTCGAACACGTCAGCACAAGTGAATTCTATTTATTGTCACCTCGTTTAGACCTGACATTGGCACTGTAAGAGGTTGGTTCGTTTTGCAGCGCAAACAACATATGCGGCTTTGCTTCGAATATGTACGTCGTAGAAAAATATATTTCGGGGATGTGATAACCCAATAGATGACAAAAACTTGTGCCTTTTATGGGAATATAAGCCACGCGAAAATGTTAAGTACACTGAAAGGCTGTGCATTGTCAGATATGTGCCCACTCATGCAGTATAGTAAGAACCAAGGTATATGTTAATGAAACGACGGGAAAATGAATGGTCTGCAAGTCAGGAATAAATAGAATAGTCGTACGGGAATGGAAAAAAAAAAAAACGAGAGCAGCTTCTGAAATGCTAAAGACGTTTGTTTGAGCAAGGTAGAATTTACCAGACCAACTAGATGCGAAATGCACTGATATTTCGCTAGACATGGGGGGGGGGGGGAGGAGGAGGAGGAGGAGGGCGCTCAACTATCGTTTGTTTACAAATGCGGAGCGAAATCAACGAATGAACAAGCTGCGTGTTCACTTTTCGTCTGTTTTTCGCCTTCAACGATCGGCTGATCACTCGGCGGACGCATTTTTCGAAGAATACAGGGTAGGCAGTTCACAAGAAATACGAGGTGTCGTTGAAAGAGTTGATTGATTGATTGCAGGGTTTAACACGCCGACCGCAACGGAGACGATGAGGCACGCCGTAGTGGAGGGCTCCGGATTAATTTTGACCACCTGAAGATCCTTAACGTGCGCCGAAATCTCGTACACACGGGCTCGTTTGAAGAGTGTCGTATATGATAAGGGTCTCTGATTTCGGTTTATGCTAGATTCTGCAGTCTCCCTGTGTCATACGACGATGTTTCGAAGAAGCGTTTGGTCGCGGTCGCGGATTACTCTATAAGCCCATCTTCGCGCTTCTCGTGGAGGATAAATGTAACAGATGAATCTTTGCGAGCGCTCACCTCGGACAAGACGACCCAGCATTAAATTTGTCGTCGTGTGCTGACTCCGGAGTGTAATTTTGCATTATCCATCGTACTTTTTTGGTACAATGTTTGCGAAATTTATGCCGCATTGGCTTGTTCAGGGTACTGAGCAATATCTGATATGTGATATTGGCAGGCGTAACTTGCGTGCCGTCAGGTATGAGTGCTCCGCTAGATTTTGTAGTGCACAAAGTCGATTTACATCATATAGTGTGTATGGCCGCAACATGACCATCGGAGGAAACACTGCTTACAGAGACACTGCCACTAAATTTCAGGGCAGCGGAATTGCAATCAGCTGCATGCAAATGCTCGCTTCGGGACGCTGGCCTGTGACACACGCCCGGCGCTCATATAGATCTTTCTAAGATAGCGTCATAAACGTTTATACTCTCGTGAACCCACCAGGCTTGCAAACAGAGTGCCTGCTCCACGTTATTCGGTATTTCGAACGGGGACAAACGGTAAATCGCTGTCTTGAACGAGCCCCAAAAGCAACGGCGACAGGGGGGAGCGGGCCGGGGACTCCCGCTCCTGCTTTCGAAACGGGCCGCTAGGGGGATTTCAGTGGCGCCCCTACAGGCCGCGCTCGAGGCGTATAGCCGGCGCCTTCTCCCCCCCCCCCCCCCCCACCAGGTACAAGTGGGCTTAAAAGAAATACGAACAGCGGAGCACACAGACTCCTACGCACTGTCAGGAAACTGGGCGCACGCGTAGTTCTTTAACAGCGTTTGAGAGTGTCCTACTGTTAGAGAAATGCTTGATATGGAAGCGACGCCGGTAATTTATTTGAGGCGCCTTTCTATGCTCGGTCTTCTCTGAGTATACCGTTATCTTCTACATTGTGGATCCAAGCTTGCAGCAGGCTGATTGTAGCTAGTGTTATGCCATTCAACGATCATCCCGCTCAGTGGAGGCGCAACGTGAAAAGGCGTCTGTATATAAACGACCGTGGTCGCTTCTTGATCAAGCATTTCCCATAAATGTACGCCCCACTCTCACGCGCTCTCGAATAAGAGCGCATGCGTACAGTTTACGGACTTTGGAGCCAGACGGCGCAGCATGGGTCGGAGGCTGTGCGCTCCTTTGTTCGTATTTCTTTTAGTCTCCCCTGTACATGTGATGGATATATCAACACACAGAAAGCCGTAATATTACAATTACTTTTTACAGATTCTCGACACGCAGACATTGTTCCCTTCACCTCTACACGACGATGAAAGATCTATGTCTCTACTCCAAGCTTCGCAAAAACTTCGGCAATTGAAAAAGTCACATAAACAAATGAACACAACCGCCCAAATACCCTTCTTCTGCGACGTTGCAAGTAGTTCATGCACCCTTCATCGCTGCTGAAATCCCGAACTGCCACTTTCTGTTCTACTTAATAAACGTCAGCTGATCAGCGAGTGGTAGTCACTGGTTGGGTCTAAAAATGGCCTAAAGGGCAAGTCTTGTGAGGAGATTCTTACTTTGACGGGCTAGGTGATTTGCTGTCGCAGTTATCGTTTTTCTCGTGATCGTTAACAGCCTGGTGGGAGCTCTCTACCCGGATTCCTGGGGTGCCAGTTCCTGTGAGGGCAGCAGTACTAATTCCCCGTTTTCTGCAATCACTGATATCACAGTCAATCAGCGTTCCAGAGGTAGACGACTGTCGAAAGGAGTACGAACGTGTTTGTGCTTTATTTGACGCTTTACTATCCCCTCATAACAAATGAGGCCCACGCTTCCTAATCCTTGTGCGCTCATCACTCGTAATGACATCAGACGCGTGTTGTGAACGTCTGCATAAATAAAAGGAAACCTTAAGCAGCTGTCGTTGACGTTTTTCTTAGTGTTTCATAACGGAGCGACGCCCCTTTATTGTGCACTGTTTGCCAGAAGAGCGATACCCAGCTTCCATTCTTTACTCTTTTTTAAATAATGTATGCTTGTACGTATGCGTATGTACGCCTTTCGTCGCTCACATCCTCTTTGTTTCGGTGTTTGCTTGCTGTTTCTCATGTTTTTTAATGAAATGTTTTCGGCCAGTCCTGGTATTCATCTTTTGTGCTTTGTCTAATCTTTTTTTTCTTGCAATAACAATGTCATAATTGAAATAATCACCGTAATACCTGATATATTGCAAAAGCAGTACATTTCACTTTTGTCTAGAATATTACGTCTTGAACAAGACATGACACAAAAAACGTTCGGCGGACGGCCGACAAAAACGCCCATGGCTCAAACGGAGATCACGGGGATTGCATAGAACTTGAAGGATACCCCTTCGAACACAAAGGGTTCGCGAGCCCGAACCAGCCCGACGAAGTAACGCCGATCCGCATGAGAGCAAATCACCGGTTTATTCCGGGAAAACCAAGGTAGGAATAACCAAACAGAGCAAGTTGGGAGCAATATAAAAAGAGTACAGCAAGCAAGCACAAAAAGCGCGTAAAGAAAACATTGCGGCGTTGACGCCCTGCTTGTCCAGAAAGTTAAAGCATGGTGCTGTACACTCACGACGACGTCTTCAGTCACTTGGGCCGACGACGGGTAAAGAGCGTCCACCGCGGACGCTGGTTGCTCCTCGCTGTCCGGGCGTCATTGCTGTGGCTGGCCGCCCGTCGGTACCATCCGCAGCCCGCGGAAGCAACCGCTCTCACGTGTGCGCCGGTGCGCACTCCCCCCTGGCACTCCTGTGAGCGCCGCTGTTACGCCACTCCATTGGTTGTGCGCATGTTCCGGGTTGTATGCGCACTACACGTATTTGTCCCGTCTCACTGTTCATCACACACGCGCGCACGGGCCCATGATGCACTGACGCCACTATCGCTGTTCGACGCGCGCACTTCACCGTAATCACCCTGCGCGGGCGCTCGTAAGGCCTGCGTCCTTACACTCCCCCTTCCCCAAGACCGGACAAATGCCCGAGTTGTCTGAGAAGCGCTGGGGCTGCCGTAGAGGAAGTCTTCTCTACTGGGTTTGAGATGAATGCGGGTTTAGGAGGGTCTCCCCGCTCGAGCTATGTTGCTGTATCGTTCGGCGGGTAGGGCATCCTGGAATAATATGAACAAGATTATATTTGTTCTTCCGAGTGCCATTCGTAATATCTCTTAAGGTCGTCAATGTGTACGGGACCCATATGCTGTCCTCCGTTTAGGTTGCGAAGGCGATAAGCCAGCCGAGATTGGCGCTTTGTTACCTTATAAGGACCTTACCATCGGCCAGCCACGGAAGCAGCAAACCCTTTTGCTGCATTGCTCAACGGATGTGTGCGGCGCAGTACCAGGTGCCCGACAGAAAACTCAACCCGGCGCTGTCCCTTGTTGTACTTCCGGCTGTTTTCGAGTCGTGCCAAATCCAGGTGTTGCCTGGCCTCCTGGATGGTCTCCTTCAGGCTGGTGCAAAGATCCTGCGTTACTTAACATAAGTGCGAGGGCGCCCCTCGACCTGGTCGCTGAATGAAGGTTCAACAGGAAAACACAGTTCGCGGCCAAACATCAGGGCTGCTGGTGTAAAGCCGGTCGAGCGATTGACCGTAGTCCTAGTTGCAAACACCATTTCCGAGAGGGGAGCATCCCAGTCTTTATGGCGTTCAGTGAAGCCCACCAACATCATCTTCAAGTTTCTGCTGACACGTTCCGTAATGTTGGCTTGTGGATGGTACGGAGTAGGGTTCTTATGTACTACGGCCAGAACCGAACAAGTGTCCACGAAGTTCTTGCTGTTGAAGTACGTCGCATTGTCCGTTATGAGTTGTTCAGGAAATTCAAAGCGGGTGAACGTATCCAACAACTTGTCCAAGATCAACTTTGAATCACGTTTACGTTACGCGAAAAGCTCGTCCCTCTTGGAGAAATGATCTGTGAGCACAAGGAGGTAGCGATTGCCCTTTACCGATCTTGGGTATGGACCCATCACGTCGCAAGCCGCGATCTGCCAAGGGAAGCGGCTCTCGACCGACTTCATGAGGCCAGGTGGTTTACCTCCTCTTGGCTTTACAGACTGGCAAACTGGGCATGTCTGGGAGTACTTCATTACCTCCTTTCTCATTGTCTTGCTTGGTAACAGCGCTGTGTCCGTTCCTTCTTCCTTTTGTGACCTGTTTTATTTGCGCTGTTACCAAGCAAGACAATGTACCAACTCGCCCAGTCGTCTGTTTTGGCTCCTTTCTCATGCAAGGCCATGTTGCAAGGCGGCATAGCTTTTCGTATGTTTTCTGTACGTCACTATGACCTGTGAGGGCGGTGTTGTGGTAATATTCCAGAAAAGACCGCCTTAGGCGCTTTGGTACGAATACCCGAAAGAGATACTCGCCACTGTCCGTATCTGCACTTGGGATGTACCGCAGTGGCAAGCCGTCCTGGCTTTGGACGTAGTAGTCGTAGTCCGGGGCCCGTGCCGCCGTAGTATCGTCGTTCTCCGCGGCCGTAATGGACTCCCGAATGCGCTTGCACTGTTCGTCGGCTTGCTGCGCTTCAAGCATCTTCTGGCGACTTACCAGGGTTCCCCAGGCTTCGGCAGGCATTCTAACCGCGAAGACCTGGGGTTCTGGTTGCTGTTGTGCTGGTAGGGGTGCGCGAGACAAGGCGTCCGTGGCTTTGTTCCCTGTGCCCTTGTATTCCACCTTGTAGTGGTACTTCTGCAGGTTTAGCGCCCAGCGTGCGAGGCGACCCGCAGGGTTCTGAAGCCGTGACAACCATGACAGTGCTTGGTCGTCAGTCTGTATCGTGAAATCTACGCCATCCAAGTACATGTTAAACTTTTTGAGGGCAAACACTATGGCAAGACACTCTTTTTCTGTCACTGAATAGTTCTGTTCGGCCACGGAGAGAGTGTGGCTGGCGAATGCCAGAGGGTACAGTTCGCCGCTATGCTCCTGTAGCAAAACAGCCCCTATGCCGTATTCAATTGCATCGCTTGGGACAACAAAGGGGCGGTTGAGATCTGGCAACCGCAGGCTTGTGGTGTCGGTGATGACTGTTGAAAGTGCCTGAAACGCCTGCACGTCTGAAGCCGTCCATGACCACCTGGCGCCCTTCCTTAGCAGCTGATGGAGGGGCCGTGCCAAGTCCGCACAGTTCGGAATGAAGTGCCTGTAGAAGCCGACCATACCCTGGAAGCGCGGGAGGCTTTTGACGTTCTCTGGTTTCGGGAAGTGCAAGATCACCTTGAGCTTCTCCTCGTTTGGACGGACTGAACCTTGGTCCACAACGAAGCCCAGGAGCTCGATCCTGCTGACAGCCAGTTGTACCTGGCGGGGGTTTACTGTGAGGCCTGCGTTCTGCATGCGCTCCAACACAGTCTGCAAATTAACAACATGATCCTCCAGGTTGTCTGAAAATACAACCACATCATCCATGTACGCCATCGCGTAGTTTAACTTCGCGTCCCCCAGCACGATGTCCATCACACGCAGGAAAGTTGCTGGGAAATTCGACAAACCGAAAGGCTAGCCTCACGAATTCAACAACCCTCTGGTACAAGTGAACGCTGTTTTCTCGATATCCTTTTCCGTTACAGGGATCTGTAGGAAACCTCTACTACAGTCAAGCGTGGTAAAAACCTTTGCTGAACCTAGCGCATACATAACCGCATCGATGGATGGAAAGGGATACGAATCTCTCGTGGTTATCGCGTTTAGGCGTCTGTAGTCTACGCACATGCGGACACTACCATCTTTCTTATCTGCCAGCACAATCGGAAATGCCCACGAGCTTTTTGATGGCCTCACCGCTCCAGTATTTACAATCTCCTGCAGGGCTCCGTCAAGCTGTGGTTGGTTGTGGACGCTCAAGGGCCTCGGGTTGAACCGTAGTGGACGTGCATCTACCGTCTCGATGTGGTGCTCCAAAATGTTGACAGTACTCGGAGCTTCCGTGAACATCGCTGCGAAGGGTTGTAGTACTGCTGTGAGCCGTGATTGTTCCTTTGGTGGTCCTGCGTCCGACATCACGATTGTTCCCAAACCAGTTTCAACCTTTCCCGAAGTGGTCTCCGCTGTCAGCAACCCTGACAGCGATTCTGACGGTCCTGCCGCCAAGCTGTTTAGTCGCATTCCAGGCCCATAGTGGTAGTTCCCGCCCTTCACGTCAAGCACTAGCCCTGTTCTGGCCATAAAATCACGGCCCAGAATGGCTGGACAGAAAAGACCGGGAAGGTACAAAACCGCTGCCTGTGTTTGCGGCCATCAACGATTCCCGTCAGTCTCGCTGCCACTGTAATCGGCACAACGTGGTCTGAAGCTGTTCTGATAATGGTGCTTACGTGCCGGAATTTGATCTTCCTCGGAGAGCACCATTCCCCGACAGCGTCTCCAAACACAGAAACCATTGCTCTAGTGTCCAGTAGGGCAGGTATAATCAGGCCGGCTACCTTGACTGCAATGAAAGGTGCATTGTCTACGCTTGCAGCCTGTCCGCCAAGGTCCAAGGGCCAACAGCTCACCATACGCTGACTTGTTGCTCGCTTGAGGCCCTTCGTGTGCCTTTTGCACCAAGTTCCCGCCTTCCATGTCGTTCATGTAGGGTGCGGCATGCTCGAAGACAGTTGGTGTAGAATGGTGGCTCTGCTCCTGCACCTGCCGTCCGCGCCGAGCTTTCGGCGGCCGTTTTGGCCGCTTTGGCGGCACTGGGTCTTTGCACTGCGGCCTGCGCAATGCAGCGAGTCTCGCCGCAGTTTAGAGTGGCGTATATCGATTGGTTGCGCGAGGGGGTGTGCACAGAGTGCCGCTGGGTGGTAGGACCACCAGAATACCAGTGCATTATCCTTTCACCGGTCAGCTGCACTGTGTCCGGGCGGGGTGGCGCCTCCGAGCTCACAGAGCTTGAGTACACGGTCTGGTGGAAAGCCGCTTGCCGCCTTTCCTTGTTGCTCGACTCGGGCGATTTGGGCATGACCTCCTTGCTGATGTCTGCACAGATATATTTCTGATGGTTAGGAAATGTCTCCCTACTGCAAGGTACTTGCCTGTGGTCATTCCGGCCGAACGGGCGCTCCAACGACGGCGCCTCACCGCTGGGGTGAGTCGTTGCTTGAAAACCATCTCCCACGGGGGCGCGGCACCGCCGGGATGAGTCAGCGCTGCAGCCATCTCCCACGGTGGCGCTGCACCGCCGGGGTGAGTCAGCACTGGAGCCATCTCCCACGGTGGCGCTGCACCGCCGGGGTGAGTTGGCGCTGCAACCATCTCCCACAGTGGCCCTGCACCGCCGGGGTGAGTTGGCGCTGCAACCATCTCCCACGGTGGCGCTGCACCGCCGGGGTGAGTTGGCGCTGCAACCATCTCCCACGGTGGCGCCGCACCGCTGGGTATGTTGGCGCTGCAACCATCTCCCACGGTGGCGCCGCACCGCTGGGGTGAGTTGGCACTGCAACCATCTCCCATGGTGGCGCCACACCGCTGGGGTGAGTGAGCGCTGCAACAGCTTCCCACGGTGGCGCTGCACCGCTGGGGTGAGTCAGCGCTGCAGCCCTCCCCGCCGTGGCTGCTCTCGGCTGTTTGCGTCTGGTCATTCCCTCGTTGTCGCCGGTTGTCGGACCCCACGCCTGCGAACAGCGCTGCCTTCCTGGCTCGCTGCGTTGCTCTCTTCCAGTATGATCTCGGCTGGTCTCGCCCGGAGGGGGCCTGCAGTATGCACGCACAGGAAGGCTCTAAGCACGCATCTTTAGGCGGTGGTGGTTCGTAGGATTCCGAGGCCATCAGCGAAGCTTGTATGGCTGTGGCCTCCTTTGCCAGGTCATCGAAGTCGAAAAAGCGCCGGGATCGCAAGTACGGCTGGAACCTCGGGTGGCACTGTCGGACGACCGGGAAAACCTTTTCCGCCTCGGGTGCCGCCGGTTCCACTCGCTGGCACAGGTCCAGCATACAACGCACATATTCGCGAAGGCTTTTACCGTCTCCCTGTGTCCGTGCGCGAAATTCCTCTTTGTTGCGCTACTCATACCCGGGAGGCAGAAACTCCAGCTTAAAGCACTCCTTGAAGTCCATCATATGCTCAAATGGCTTCTGGTGACGTCTCCAAACACCGACTGCCGACCGCAAAGCAACTGGCGGCAATATCCTGCTTATCAGCACGCTATCGGAAATTGCCATGACTTGTTGGTAGTCCGACAATTCATAAAGAAAGTCGAAAACAGACTTCTTGTCTGTGTAGCCTATGTACGTTGGCACGGCTAAGTTTAACCGCAACGACGCATTGCAGTGACAGTTGCATTGATTATCTTGTGGCGCCCGATGACTGCATAATGCCTCAGTGTTAAGCTTGCTAGCCTGAAGCGACAACAGTTGCTTTTCAAACTCTGCCTTCGATGCTATCAGTTGGGCCATCAAGTCAAGAATTGTCTTTGTGTTGTCTGATAGCGGGTCATTCTGTGCAGTACTACCCAAGACAAGTGCGGAGACATTTTCGCCTAACCGAAGAACAGCATTCTCGTCCGCCGACATAGTTGTAGCTGTGAAATACTGTCAACCCTGCCTGAAATACAGCCTTTCTGACCGGCGCAGAAATGAGATGGCTTCGAAGTGGGCACGCATGGACAATCAGCGGTTACACTTTGTCGATAAACGCGAATTCTGTGGCGAGTCACTCACAGGATTTGGTGTGCAGCTTTTGGCCGCTCTTTTTTTCACGCCAGCTTCGTCGTTGAGCGTTGGCTTGTGGTAGACGATTGGAAGCATCCTCCGCTTGCCAAGTGATGCTCGCAAAGTCGGCACGGCCGGCTTTTGGGGCGCTTAATCCGCCGGTCACTTCTACGTGAAAAAAGGTTAGTGGCCCGAACAAAGCATACACCCTTCGCAGGCATTCTGCAAGTATTCCCACATGGAGGCGGCAGTGTAGCTCGCGGGGCGAGTAAAGGCTCGAAGACGAGAACAGGACAAAAAAGAAAGAAATCACGTTGGGCGCCAGTGAAGGATCCCCCTTCGAGCATAAAGGGTTCGCGAGCCCAACCCGCCCGACGAAGTACCGCCGATTCGCATGAGAACAAATCACCGGTTTATTCCGGGAAAACCAAGGTAGGAAAAAACAAACAAAGCAAGTTGGGAGCAATATAAAAAGAGTACAGCAAGCAAGCACGAAAAGCGCGTAAAAAAACATTGCGGCGGTTGACGCTTTGCTTGGCCAGAAAGTTACAGCATGGTGCTGTACACTCACGACGACGTCTTCAGTCACGTGGGCCGACGACGGGTAAAGAGCGTCCGCGCGGACGCTGGTTGCTCCTCCCTGTCCGGGCGTCATTGCTGTGGCTGGCCGCCCGTCGGTCCCGTCCGCAGACCGGGAAAGCAGCCGCTGTTGCGTGTGCCCCGGTGCGCACTCCCCCCTGGCGCTCCTGTGAGAGCCGCTGTTACGCCACTCCGTTGGTTGTGCGCATGTTACGGGTTGTATGCGCACCACACGTATTTGTCCCGTCTCACTGCTCCTCACACACGCGCGCACGGGCTCATGACGCACTGACGCCACTATCGCTGTTCGACGCGCGCCCTTCACCGTAATCACCCTGCGCGCGCGCTCGTAGGGCCTGCGTCCCTACAAACTTCGCAAGAATGTGTAGCACAGCTTGGACATTCGGTGGGGTCGCTGTTGAACTTTGTTTAAATTTTAATCTGGTCTCCCCGGGCCGCGGCCGCAGGCTCAGTTCTAGCTACTTTCTCCCTGCGGCGGTTACAACAAGCGGCATTTTAAGCAGCTGCAGCCTCTTGGAACACTAACGTTTGCTTGGGTTCTGCACAGTAGCCGGCGTGAACTAGTGGAGTAATGGTTACTCTGTCAGTATAGTAATATCCCGACTCGGAAGCGCAGTTGGTCCAGTACAAAGCTAGTGGCGCCTGCAAAAAAATGTCATGGAGGCAGTGAGTAGAAAAAGCGTTGATCCCGCCAAAGACATGTTGCTTACCCTTGAACTGTCTCCCCTGCAATTTTAGGGGGCGTACGGACTTTAAGAACAAAAAAGCAGCTTTCGACGCCGACAATGGACGCAGTCATGCACTGCCTGTCTAGAATGAGCTATGCGTTAGTGTTCAGGAATAGTGGAATTAGCGATGAGCTTGTGCCATTTTATTCGCCCGTGGTCACTTCACGAATTCCGCATTACGCCCTGCTGGCGCTTAAAAGGGGTCGTGCTTGTGGTGCGCTGTGCATTCAAAGCGTAACACTTTACATTGCTGAGGTTCAATGTTACTGCCTTTTCCTAAATGAGCAACCTCCCAGTACTGACGAGGCGTTGTCGCCAGCGATAACTTACTTTACGCTTTTTTGTCTTCTTCAACATCTAAACATCACTTAGGTTGCTATTTACGAAGTATAACCTCTACCAGCCGTTTGCGGGCTTCAGAGAACCCACGCCATCCCTCTGAAATGCCAAAAGCTCGACCTTATAGGTGCCGTAAGGGGCCGATATAGAAAGTCACAGTCGCGTTTTGTCTCCTGGATAAAGCTGATTCGGTGACTGCTACATTATTTTTGGAAGCGCATTCTAGAAGGACTTGTTGTTGGGCCAGTTGGTGCGTATTATCAAAGCGTGTAAACTTCGCGAAGACACTCCACGGAAACAAGAACACGGATGGAGGCGAAAAGCTAAAACGCTGGTGTGTTCGAGATTTCGGCTCAGGTTAAAGATCGCCGCGTGGTCAAAGTTACTCCGAAGCCTCTCACTACAGCGCGCCTCATCCCCTGTAAAGCGTCGGCTCGTTACACTTCATAATCAAACAATCAGAAAGAAAAAGAGAATGACAGGAGCAGGCTTGCAACTAACTTTTATTCCCCGCAGAAACACATTTCTGCACACCAATAAGAGCGTTTGTGAATATTTGCGACACCAGTGATTGTAGAGTTGTGTTTTCTTTTGCGTGTGCGCAGTGCTGCGCCCCGACTTAATTTATGTGTTTCTGCGTGGAATAAAAGTTAGTTGCCAGTCTGCGCCTGTCTGTGTGTTCTCCTCTCTGGTGTGGTGTCTGTGTCGCTGTACTGCTGTGCACAAGAACGAGGTTCGACTTCCGGCCACGGCGGCCGCTTTTTCGAGGGAGGCGAAAAGCAAAAAACGCTCTTTTGGTACAGTTTCCGGCGCAGTTTAAAGATTACCAGGGCGTGAAATTATTCCGCAGCCCTCCACTACGCCGCGCCTCATCGCCTGTGTACCATCGGCGCGTTAAACCTTACAATCAATGAAATCTGTTATAGTGTCTTCCTTCTCACTGTTTTTAAAAGACGCCTAATGTTTTCCTATGTGGTGGAAGTTTCCTTAGCCATGGGTACCACTAGATGACTTCCTGGGTTGGTTCATGAAGCGGGGGTGGTTTTGATTATGGAAGCGGGTTGCATAGTAGTTGTGCCCTCAGGCAACGATGACAACGCAGATGAGTGCTATGGGGTTCCGCTGTCCGAGGAGGTGTTTTAGATGCAAGAACGCAATTTTCAAGCCATCGCTTCAACGAGTCTTCTTTACCATTGTTGTTCATAAATGTCGCAGAAAATTAGGTGGCAACACAGTTGTAATTATCGCTGGAACAAACATTCATGTCCCCACAGTGCTGGATCATTAAGGCTGTGCACATGCAGAGAAAGAGCCTAGGGTTCGGTACTCACGGTTCAATCATTTCGTACCATCGACTGATTTATTAGGCATTTTCCAAGATGTGGTTGTAATCTTAATGATCTTCTTACCCGAAGTTTCCAAGCAAAAAATCTTACAAAAGTATACACGGACGGAACAGAAAACGCCAGCTATGCCGTGCCACCGAAAAGCTCGGAACGAGAATACTGAGACGGGAAAGGAATGCTTAAGCGCAAATAACCAATACTAAAGATAACCTTACGAACACGTAAGTGACAGTTCTCATGATGGGCGTAGGCTTGGTTTGTTTCAGTGACGCAATGAAAGATCGTGCCTGGCAAGGATTACAATAAATGCACCAAAAGAATTGAAGAAAGAAACAACACCACAAAGGCAACGCCAAAAAAACCAACGCTGTAAATTGGTCGGGGCAAAAAGTGTAATGATTCGCATATAAAATACAACACACGGCTTGTTTTCGCCAAGCCTAAAATATTCTCTGATATCACTAGTCATTCCTGATTGGAAAATATGGTTCGATACACAACAACGGCTACGCGTCCGCATTCTTCTCTAAGTTCCTGTTTCTTTTTCGCGGTAGAAAACATGTCCTAATTTTCCCAGCACCAACTTGCCCAACTTTACGCACTAATTCCAGCCGTCGCACGGATTTCTTGAGACCAACTGTCATTGTGCATTCTCTGTAATTTTTTATTTATTTTGCTTGATTGATTCATTGTGCTTCCTTACCATGCTGACTCTTCCCCTAGCACGCAAAGGTGGCATGGGTCGCGCATGGTCGTGATGCCACAAACTTACGGGTGTGCGTATATTAGCAAATTTCGAATATTACTCGAAACAGTAATACGTTATATTCGTATTCCCTTCAAAAACTATGTATTCGAGAAATTCAGAATATTATAAAAGGTGCGAATAATCGGCAATTATCGAATATTTGGATTGATTAGTTTATGGGGAGCACGCGGCTTTCAAATTTGAAAAAAATTACAAAAACGTCGTTTTTTGAAAGGCTCATATTCGGTTTCTATGTTTTCTATTCTGTGCCTTTTCAAAGATTTTACGCCGAAAACTGTCACAAAGTGGCATATAAAAATACTTTTTTGAGCCGCGGTGACAAAATATTAGTCCATAATGGCAAGAGAAACGGCCATTTTCAGAGAGCTGTATCTTCGCAGCGGCGTCACCGGGCGCGGCCGTTTTGCTACCATTGGATCGTCCGAGTAATACTCTTTTCTGTGCTGGCCGTCTCTTTCATCTTAGTTGATTTACAAACGCACGAACGGCAAAAAACGAAAGACGTGCAAACGAAGCCAGAAATAGATGCTGGTGCGCGATTGGCCTTTTGGTCAGCGCGCGCTGGAACGGCCTTTCTGATTCGGCATCGCTGTGGCAATGCAAGGTGACGGCCGCCTGAACTGCAGAGTGCGCGTTTCTGAGTTCATTTTAAAGCTAAGCTTTTTACCTCTAACCCGCAAGGGTTCTTTCGCGACAGTTGGTGTCAACAGAAAACTCACGCGAACAAATAAAAGAGGATACTGGCACCGCCAGGAATTTAACCTGCAAATAAACGAGTAACCAAGCGAGAGCCCGTTGTCTTACCGATTGAGCTACGATCCCACGCGGAAACTGGGAAGACAGGAGGTGCACTCACGAGCAACATCTGCGGGTTCACCCCTGCATTCTAGCTGAATGCCACGTGCTAACGTAATGCGACCATTCGCGCCGTGTGCGCGCCTTGCGCAGGCGCAAGGAGCTGCAAAAATCAAAGGAAGCTAACACCAACGCATGCATCTCACTTCTAGTACGCAAATGTGGTTAAGCTTGTGGCTTCCAGTGTTCACCACAAAAATCAGAGATCCTTGTCCTCGGCCCTCATGCCAAACGCCACATCAAGGAAGGCATTCAAATACTCTTTGATTGCCAGGCCATCATTCCAAGCCCCTCCATCAAGATCATGGGCCAGGCCAGCTCCAGGCCAACACCAAGAGAGACGTATCCTTGCAGCGCCTCAAACACAGCACCAATCAAATCATACACATAATCAGCCGAGTTTTCATCAAGAAGCGAGGCCCCAAGGAAGACGATACCTTTGGATTTATTCGAGCTTTTTTCCTCTCGAGAATAACTTACGTCACCCTTCTGTCTTCTTCTCGGCAAGGAGGACATAAAGATGCGTGATATAATGATTACAAAGGCTGTTGTGCAGGCGATTGATATTCCCATGAGTACGTCCACTGATACGCTGCTTAGGATGGGTCTCCACAGCACGGTAGAAGAGCTGCTAGAGGGCCATCTTTGTAACCAGAACCTCCGATTGAGCAGTCCTGCAGGGGGTCGGCGTATTCTTCACCAGATTGGTTCGGCAGCACAGAACGTCACACCGCGTGATGTACGGTTGCGTGCGATTTGAAGATAATCGCGCGATCGTCGACCGACCACGTCGACAACGCCCCCGCTCGGCATGTTTTACTGCGCCTGGTTCCTAGCTAACGCATTCTTCTCTCCTTTGGTCGCTGTTTATTCCAGCAGCCATCACTCCCGCGCCAAACCAGTAACGCCTTCTCTTTTTTTAATGCGCACATAGCGACGACGTCCAACTTGTACCTGACAGCAGTCATCAAAAAGGTGCGCACAAACACATGCGTTGGGAAATACTGGGCATTTATAACAATCGGGGCTACACTCACGATAACGAAGGGGAAAGCGCACACGTGATTACAACCACAAAAAAACCCACACCAAGCGGAAAGGGTGGCTTACTAGCCACGGGAGTGATAACTGCTTGGAGGAACAGCAACCGAGTAGATGAGAGTGCATAAACTAGGTCCCAGGCACGTCGAAAAATGCCGCGCGGGGGCGTTATCGTCTTCCACGTTCGAAGCTCGCGCGAGTACCTTCAAATCGCATTTGACTGTACTCCCGGATTCTTGCCGACGAGAACTAAAGAGGCTCCCTTTGCTTAGAAATATGAACCCGTCACACGACAAGGGTCGCCGACAAGCACGGGCTCAAGCGTTCAACACCATCCTCGGCGGGGATCATGCACTTATCTACACAGACGCCTCCCAACATCGAGGACAGCAGTACGCCATCATCGTGGCTACCTCCATAACCAACCTCCTTGCGTGTGCCTCTTAAGACCCAAGACATGACAGCAGCAAAATGGGCAGCCATCTCCTTGGCTCTAACTCAAACACAGGTTCGGAAGGTAGTCACCGACTCCTAACAATATTGCCGGAATTACCAGTCAGTGTTGGGTGTCCAGAGCGGAGCGCTTCTGATAGCGGTTCATGAATGGAAGTTTTCGTGCATTTTGCGATGCTTACACACTTAGTTATTGCTATGCTTGACAGTACGCTCGCTATCTTTGAGAATAAAACGAACTACGCGTCAAAAGCTGCGGCGCGCATGGCATAGCCGTTGAGCGTTGAAGAATCGCCTGATGGCGCAAACGGGGACGGTCGAACGCCGGTAGTTGTAATTAATATGTGTGACGTGAGATTTCATTCCAAATGTTACCTGACGGGCCTTGTCAGGGATAATAAAAATATTACATGTGGCGGAATACGAGTGCCGCGATGCGGGCGCACCATATGCCTTTCTTGCGCAACGTTTCCCGTGCACTTCACTAATCATTGATTTATTGCTTGTAAGTTTTAACGCGGTGACGCAAAGCAGGCGATGAGGCGAGCTGTAGTGGAGGGCTCCGGAATAATTTTTACCCACTGGGAATTTTTAACTTGCGCCGAAATCTTGTACACACGGGCGTTGTTGCTTCTCGCCTCCATCAGAAAAGCGTCCGCAGGAACGGGGTATCGAATCCGTGTCCTCGTTCCAAGCAGCGCAACGCCTTATCCCCTGACCCACCGCGGCGGGTTTCTAGTAAGCATGCAAACCTGTCTGAGTTAGGACTGGAAAAGTGTTGACGGCCTTAAAAATGCACCTTACTGTCGTAGGAATTAACAAAAATTATTTTTGGGGGAAAATATTAATATCAATGCATGCATCTATAGTTAAGAGGATATTGGCTGTGCTTCGAAAAATATTGGATGCCCTGAATTTCAAGAGTACTAAAAATGTGCATGCATTGAAGCTCTAGTTATGAAGAATGTTAAACAAACCTTCAAAGTAGCTAATTTGTATCCTTGTGGTGTGTATACTTTGGGCAATGAACACCTGAACGTACGAGTTTAAAGTTGCTGCTCCAGGCAAGGATATAAAGCATAAAAAAATTCAATACTCAGTTTGTAAATTAGTAAAAAAATAGTGCTTCCGTTTTTGCCATGGCCACAACACACAATAGGGAAGTTGTTCAGTGCAACTATGGCAACCAACAAAGCCACTTTGCATTGAACGCCATCTTCCCCCGTTCGGTCCGCAAACTGGGCTACGTACTTTTCACAGAAGAGCCGAAAAGCATGTTTTAGGGAAAGACAAAGGCTGGAAGCGCACTCCAATTACAAGGCAAGGCTTTCCAGAAATACCATGTTCAAAAGGTCACGAAAGGTTACAACCGTACTGACCTTTGATGAGTGAAATCGATGTTGCAACTTCGGAAGTCGTTTTTTCAAAACAGGTTTTTTTTTGCCACTTACGTCGCTTGTTCCTGTGATTTCCTAATGACCACAAGGTCTATTATGATTCCGTTCTTTTCATTACACTCCTTAACGAACAGTTCAGGTCGTGAAAATCCTGGTTTTTCAGATTTATTATTTGTTATTTTTATTCAAATAGTCGTTAATGGTCTTATGCCTGTTGTACATTCACCTCAAAAACTGAAACTAAATAATATTATGTTGTAATAAAGACAACTCAGTGTCACGACCTTTTTCATATATTTGAGAATTCAAAGCACTAAGAAAAATTTGTTGTTTTATAGGCCACTCGAACACGGTAAAAGATGAACAGGTCGAAAATTTTAAAAATCAAGAAATGTCCAAATATTACTTTCAAGTTTCTATAAAGATATCATAGAAGCATTTCCAGTTGATGTGGGAGTTTTCATCCAAATCTATAAAGAATAAAAATGTTGATTTCGAAAGCCTTGCCGATAATTATTCGATATTCAATTGGATATTAGGAGCTAGATATTCGTATTCGATTCGTATTCGAAAACGTGATATCCGCACAACCCTACACAAAATAATTCTGCTATTTTACGTTTGTGTTTGACATCTTCTTCGACACCTTTTCCTTCGACAGCCGTGTTTCAGGCATGCACGCGCAATGTTCCTTCGCTTTTCTCAATTAAACGCTGGGTTTTCTACCTCATGGGGAACATAAGGCTGGTGCCTATTAATGCATTCGCGTTTCAAATTTGCATCCTACAGAACACCGAAGAACCTATAGAACATTAAATATGAATAATACAGGTCCTAGACTGTGAATTTCACAACGTCTTGCTGACAACGCGTTTGGCGTGATTAGATCTGTGCGAATATTAAAGAAGGCTGGCCGGAAAATGCCAACAAGAAATCCTTTATGGCAGTTGTTTTGTATAATACAACTGCAGCCTCACGCAACGCAACTACCCGAAAGGTCTGCAAAGGTGATAATAGGTTCGCTTGAATTCAAAGAATGCCGTGTTAGCTTTTTATATGCATTATGGCGCCCAGAAAAATACAACAAAATCAACGTAAAAACAAATTGGGCCTCATTACGATTGTTTTCTACCGAATCAGTTTGATGTGACACGGCACAAACCCATGTTGGCGGAAATAGTCACCGACAACTGCATAAAACAGTAACAGTCATACGTCATCGTGATGGCTCAAGTTCAGGAAAGTATGTACACAGGCACTAAAAAACATGGCTGCTGCGCAAAGATTTGTAACCTCTTTTCTACGTACAAACAACTGTGCCGAAGGGAAAAAAACAGCCTGGTAATTTATGTGAGTTGCTAAGCAAAAATTCACGCCCTACCTCCGTAGAAATTTGGACATGCGGAGAAGTACAAATATAAGTTCCAAAAAACAATACTTTGAAACTTTACGTTCGGGACCTGTAAAAATGCAAACTTACTAGGTAAGTTGTGCCTTTTTCGGACGCACCAAACAATGCAAATAGCATGGAAGCTGGAACACTATTGCTTCAAGACCGCAGGACAAAGCACATGAAACACGAAATGGACGAACAATGTATCCAGAGTATTTACATCTCGGTCATGACCGAGCGTGCCTGGTTACACGGTTTCACTGGTTACGCGGTTACGCTTCATTCCTCGGAGGTTGGATCCATAGCACCATGTTCCACTAACCTCATCTTCATCCCTTGATGAAACAATATACCCCAGTTCCCAACAGTTGCATCTAATACTATCGAATTGTAAAATATAATAGGGCATCTCTCTGACAATTTTTATCGGCGCTGGAGTGCTTTAGACACCAGTGCAAATACGCCAAGTAGAAATATACCTCGTTAAAGGGCCAAAGAAGCATTCCAAGATAAGTATATTTGATAGTACAGTGTTCATCGGGTAATTTCCGCTGCGGCCGCCATTCTTCCCTTTTGTGTCGAATAAATTGTCGCTCCTTGTAGGCGGCTAGCTTATTGTTGCAGCAAAGAATTATTGGGAAAAGCCTAGAGTAAAAACTACGACATGCAATCCTTCCACGAAGATTATCATTGAAACGTCTGCTCTGCTCTTACTGTTGCAAAACACTGGTCTTGATTTCACAAAACAACATGGTATTTACTCTGGCGATTCTTTTAGGTATATTCGCATAAAATTACGCTCTTTATCCTCAGGGACGAGATTTTGCTTGCGTGAGCTACGATACGTAACACAACAAAAAAGTGAATACATTTTCGTAATTTGGAAGTAGCACTAAGTCCTACTAGACAACGCCCTCAGCATCGTTAGCAATGAAGGGATGCATTCCTGCCGGATTCAAATGCGTTCGCTTAATTATACGAAATACCTCCTGCGCAAACCTCCCCAGCGGTAGAACACTGCATAATATTTGCCCCTTTTTTTCCATCATTACCAATTGTTCGACAGCATGATGCCTCTCCGACAACCATTATCTTTGCATTCACATAGCCTAAATAGAGATTCAAGACACGCAGAACGAGTTCCTCCTTACTCAAGTATTCATCAGTATGACAGTGAAGTTCAAGAACCTTATGAAAGTGTAATATAGAAGCTTGCTATAACGAAACGCACTTAGTCCGTAAAATGTTGCGGAGACCAAGCCCATTTATTTTGCCGTACAATACACAGGGAGAAAATACCTGTATACTCTTCCTTTGTGACGGGACTGCATAGTTGCAAAATGTCAATTTCTGTTATGCACACCTTAGAGGCTTGTGCGGTTACTGGACTCAACATTTAGAGCCATTTTTCTAAAGCGAGTACGTCCGGTGCAATACCACCATCGCACGGGAGTCTGTGCGGGAAGGGATTAGGTTTCACGCAGAACGCAAAGTGCTCGTGGCCCCGCCTACGCGCACATGAGACGCAGGTCCTAAGTGGCAGAAGGTGTGCTTAGGCTTTCTGTGTTTACTCCTAAGTAGTTTTATAAATGCAGCCGTTGAGAAATGTAGAGCCGTGTACGAGAGCCGACGTATTGTCAGGGTTGCCGAAGATGTTACTTAAAATTAGAGTCAGGGTTGCCGAAGATGTTACTAGATGATCAAAAATTTGAAATTCCGGAATTTTGCTCTCAGCAAACAGTGATTGAATCGCATGCATTAGGACATCATAAGACCTCGCTAGAAAATCTGAAAAAGCTACAAATTCTTCGTTAGCATAAGTAACTGTACTGGCCGAGTTTTTTTTAAGTGCATTGGTGCAGTGCATTTGGGCATAGTTCTTCGGCATAGTTCAGCATAGCAGCTATAATGAAGCATAGAGCTCTGTGGGGGCATAACAAATATTAAGTAGTAAGAGGAATGTGGAAGGAGTAATGGTTTCGGGTCTCACGTTTGTGAATGCTGTACTCTGCTTAAAATCAGACGTGCTATCAGGCCCTGAAGTAAACCAGAGAACGGTAGGACGTTTGGCCTTAGGCGCGCATGGAAAAACAACTAACAAAGCAGTTCAGGGAGATGTGGGCTGGGCGTCGTTTTGAAGTTAGAGAACCTCAGAGTAAATATGCTTTGAGGTGAGGTTGATGGCAATGAATCAATGAAGGTGGGCAGCTAAGGTTTTTAGGTACCTATACTTCAAAAGCGTGGACACGCAGTGGCTAAGGAAGACTAGAAGGCTAACGCTGAAATACGGAAAGAACAGTGGAGAATGAAAAACAGCCAAGGTAACCAAAAAAGAGAAAAGGCAGATTGAAACGAATAAATGGAGTGAAAAAATGGAGGCTAAAACGTCGTTAGAGATGTACAGGGCTGAGAAATTAAACGCCAGAAAGGAAAATTTCAACGATAATTCCCAGGGCAGTGCTTTGCTTTTTGAGGCTAGAGCAGGTTGCCTGCGAACTAAGAGTTTTGTGGGGAAGTATTCACAAAATGATGGGGTGTGCGTGGTCTGCGGAAAAGAAACAAACTATGCGGCACATAGTGTTGGAATGTGAGGGTATCCATCCAAATCTACATGAAGGGAATATTGGGCTTCCAGAAGGACTAGGATTTAAGGGTATCACAAGGAAAGTTAACTTCAAGGCTGTCGAGGGGACGAAAAGAAGATTAGAATGCTGGTGGACGAAAAGCAGAGAGGGGAATATTGCCTAGGACAGTTACCACCTGTAACAGGGAAAAAAAGTATTTCGTGCCTAATAAGCTTTAGTGCCTGCACTAAGCAGCGCTAGTATTAAACCAATAGTGTAAAACATGGTTATATTAGTCCTTTTTGGTAAGATGGCATGTCATCACCCCGCTTCAAAGGGGAAACCAATACAAATCATCATCATCATCATCACGCCGCCATGAATTACAGGCAGCACATCAGTGACCTGTATAGAAAATGTTTCGCCTTATTCACTTTATACAAGGCACGCCAGAATTTCTGTTTGCCAACACAAAAGAATGTACTGTGCTTTCTTTCACTGTCACTGAATATACTGCTTTGAACCATGTGGCACCACATATTTATTGCACCTTTCCGCATACACAGAATCACAAAAACGAGCACTGCGTATTATACCCTTTTGAAAATATACCGACAACACAGCCCCTAGATTCATCAAAGTAGAATAATGCCTTTTTTGGGCGCCCTAGATGACAAAATAGCCTGCGTAACTCATAATATTTTGTCAGGAAACAGCCCTTGGCAATCAGATATTTCCATTAGGTCATGTCGAGCCACACGAAGTGACACAAACATAAATTTTAGCACTCCCCATGTACACTACGGGTATGGCAGAAGTACACTACAATACTTTGGTACTAAGATATAGAACGGTTTTTGAGTTGACGTTAAAGAAAGCTCCAATTTTTCCCGAGAATACAAAAACTACATCAAAGGCAATTATTTTGAATCACTGGCTTGATCTCTATATAACTATGACTTCAGCGTGTAAAATCTGCATTTTCTCTACCTAAATGCTTGGTCCGGGACAAATGTTACAGTGTAATTAAACGATAGATTTACATGCGAAGCATCTCTTGCTTGGGGGCATGTCCTTCCTCCGTGCCCCGTCCGCTGCACCTCTGATGATGATTCCGGCAGGAAGCCCCTAGGGATTGGCCAACCAAATAATTCATGACGAGATAGCTTCGCGTTCAACCACCATCGTCATCTTCCCACAGGGGAGCCGCTGAAGAAGAAGAAGGAAAAGAAGACAAAGCTGAGATGAGGAGGGCGTGTACGTCGCTCAATGCTTGTGCACCAACGTCAAAAACCTTTAACCTTACTAACGCTGACGGAGACTACCGATTTTACAACAAAGATGACAACATCGACGAGAACATGATATACGACTTTCAGCGCCTCGAGAACCACCGTCTACTCACAGTAAGACCACAGTACTTGCGTGCCTTTGCCACCGGTGTGGACCCGGACCCGGAATTCCTTCTGGCGATACTAACCACCAGATTACTCAACATAACGGCAACACAATGGAACCACACGGAACCCCCATGTCGCTTCGCATCCTCATCAGGGTTCCCCACGGGAAGGTGGTGTAATTTTTTTGCCATTGTTTCTCCTTCGAGTGAGTATGTATATGTACGAATGTTTAGATGTATGTGTGTGCATGGATGATTGTATATTTGCTATGTTTAAGTACATTGATATGCATGTGTGTATTACGGTTGTTGCAACCGCTTTCTTTTGTTATCCATATTGAATTAGTTTAAAAGTGAGTTGCTATAATATGATGTATGTATTGCATGGGCCCGCCACAAGAAGTGCCGCTATAGGCCCTGATGATGTGTTGCATATCAACATGGGATCCCTTCTTGGAAAATACAGTTAAATGCTGAAAAGACGTCCCAAGAATGAATTCGTCATCTCGTCAGAAAAAAACAATCTATAATACTAAACTCAGTGTTTGAGTTAAAATATTACGAGCTTCATTAAAAACAATGCCAAGCCCTATACATGCGCTGTCGAAGATAAAAAATTGAAGCCTTTGGCAACATCTGGAAACACGAAAGCTTCAGAAAATACAGTTTGTTACCCAATAAAACTTTCTTACAAAAATCTTACTTGCTATAATTACGTACCTCTTCAATAAATACCTGTACTTTTCTGGCTCGACAGAAGCGGTCAAAGTAATACCTAGCAAGCAATCCCGACATAAAATTCAATCTCTCCGCGACCACATGTAATACTTTTTTTTTGTTTTTTCGGGGTGTTTATCACTCGTATACACAAGGGCTCCTGCAAGCATGAATGAATGTGAATAATCGTACATAATATTTTACCCACACAGAAGCCGCGGTAAGCACTGCAAATATTCCATCCAGGTGCCTGAAATGCGAGGTGAGTTCACAGCATGGCCTATTCCTTTAACTGGTTTTCGTGGAAATTCCCGTTGCACTCCTTAAAACCTTCCAAAGTAACAGTTTTGTAAACAACCATACCATCCATTCACATCAGTACATTTCTGATAAGTAAATTATTGGGACATTTGTGGGACACCAGCTGATAATGCAGCGATAACTTCATCATTTAAAAAGGCTAATGTAAGCACCCCCCGCAATTCCTATGACGCCTCCAGGGAAAATTAATGCGTTTTAGGCTCGAAAATGTGCCCACAAGGATTGCACCCTGTTTTGGCTGGCAAGAATAAATCGATAAGAAGAATTGTTTTTCCCGCAACGGCTGTTCGAAAGAAATCATCCCTTGAACCTGCAATAATGCTGAGGAACGCCATCTTTTATGCTTGGACACTGGAATATGTGATCCTGGGTCATCAGTAGATCTCCGTGTGACGTGTATTCTGGTAACTATAAAAACGCATTCCAACGCGAGAAAAAAAACGAATTTCTCACTGTGGCTTCTGAAATCTGGCAATTTTAATATTATCGCTGAATTGACTACGTGCCAAAAAACATTATTTTCAAGGAGGGTTCGATTCTGGTACCCTCTCAGTTTTGTGAAATCGTGCCAGTTCAGATTAGTGTTCACTCGGACGAAACTCAAGTGTTTCGATTCGTATTAGGGTTTTGGATCAGTTTCTACAGCGCCCACTTATTACCATATCTGTGGGTAGTATTTCACATGTTAACATCAACACATACTAAGTGAGAGCGGAGGGGTCCTTACTTAAATAGGGACACCAAAACATAGGCATTCCATGTAAGTGTGTCATTTGCTGTTAGGTGTCCTCTGTTTTGCGCGGTAAAACAATAATTTGTTTTTTTCGTTTTTTTTTTAAAATAGCCAGGTGAGGATTTGTACATAATAATTTATGACGTTTAACATGCACACGTTATTTACGTCATTTGCTTTTCAGGTTGAGTGCAATGAGGCTGTTCGGTCAACACCCATATCCGGCGGAGTGCGTTCCAGGAGTGTCCTTTACCTGGCGAATATTCCAGTGAACAGTTTAAATCAATAAGTAAATCCTGAGGAAGGTTTCAGCGACCGCTGATAAAAGTTATTACCTGAGTCACTGCGGCGCCCCATTTTCTTGGATGTGAGATAGTGTTTACTATGAATTTGTTCAGGTCTGTTTCTAATAAATCAACGTACTGAAAGCTAAACGTCGTAAACGCGGTCTGCGGGAAGAGAAGTATGATTGATGGTGCTGCAAAGCGCAGCAGAATATCCAGAAATGCTTTCGCGACATTGCAACGCTCCGCATGCAAATATTCCGCTGGTTCGGAAAGTAGCGAGACCCGAAGCAGCCGCACGTGCGGCTGTGAAGGCTAGAAGAAACTGATAGGAAAGAACGTGACGCACTGTGCCAGATATATCATTTCCCCGAAGAAGTGCCAGTGTTGTGATAAATTGCGCTGGTGGGCTGAGCTATCTTGCGGAGAAAGCTTGTTGTGGGAGAAGTTTATCTCAACCCTACCATTTGTCAAAATGGTAAATACATTGATCCGGATACAAACTCGAAATGGAAAAATTTAGCGCTACAGCTCAACGCAAGATAATTTTTTGAACCTTTCAGTGCCAATGTGTTTCCAATTATTGTAAATGTGGGAAATGGTATAACGTCTTGGGGGCGGGCTGCAAAAAGGGCGCAGTTTGAATACACGCCGTGGGCTACATTTTTATACTGCAAACTGTTTCGCCCAGGTCCAGTAATGCTGCATATGTTCCGCTGAGTGTCATCAATGCCTAAATATTTTAGTGCATCAGCAGAACGAAGAATGTAACAACAAGGTGCCTAAATTTAAGCATCGCCTCTTGTGGTGGTGGAATGAATTCCTAGGGGACTCATAAAACATTATGGTGAATGGTTAGAACTTTTTAGAATGTGATTGCGAAGCCGTAGGAGGACGTTGTGTTACACTGCTGTTGAACTTTCTGTCGATCCGCGACCGTCACCAGTTGACGAGCCTACTGGAAAACTTCATTTGCAGCTCGTACCTCTCCCTCGCAATCATCAAATGCTTCCTGTTCAAATCGCGGTTATTGCCTCAAATGGCTACACTTCTCAAGGTCGCTCTTTTTGCGTGTGAGGCAGTGGCCTATGATTTGTTATAATTCAGCGCGTCGTGGTTCTGCAGGCTTCGTGCAGGGCTCTTCTGCTTTATGACAGAGTCACGACAGAGCCACTACTACGTGCGCCTTCTGCGTGGGTGCCTTTCTGTCGGCGACTGAAGCTTGCAGCGACTAAAAAAAAAGATCCCAACATGCTTCAACGTGCCTGGAAACGTCCGGATCATGGTCACCTCGATGTTGGCGGGATTCAAACTTCGGCGGCGGCAAACGCCACCTCTGAATCCACGCCCGAAGGATGCGGGGACCTCCTTTCTGTCTCTCTCAGACTAAGCGTATGCCGCTACTACAGACCCCTCAGAAACTCTAGAAAGAACGTTGTGTGTGTCTGTATAATGTCGCGCCGTGTCCAAAAAGAAGGGGGATGCCTTGTTTGACCTTTAGCGCTTTGGGTATAAATACGAGGCTCCAAGCGCAGAAGTGCAATCATTTTAGAGCAGCGAATCAGTGCAGTCACTCTGCTCGAGTCCTGTAGTGTAAGCTCGCCCGTCAAGGCATTGTTCCTGTATTGCTTTGGCTCATCTCTTGCTACTCAGTAAACCAGTCGTTTGCTTTCGGCTTCGTGTCGTCATCTTCAAGGCAGAAACATTTGCTGGCCGCTCACCACCACACTACCACACGCATGACGTAGGTGACGGGGCCCGGTGCTGGGACGCCTCCCCCAATGCAGCACCTCCATTGACGCTGCTGTATCCCTTTTGCGTGGTGCGATCTCTGGCTCGTTCTCACTTTTTTCTACAACCTTGTTTTCACTAAAATGACCTGCTTAAAACATAACGGCTTTTTCCTTAAAACTGAAAATTTTTCAACAGCACTTACTGGCTTTTTATTTTAACCAGTGAGCCAGTGGTCCGCAATGCATCACCCGGAGCAGCATTTGGCGTGCCAAAGTACAAGCACTACAAATATAGCAGGCTTGAAGGGCCGCATTACTTTTGAATTTGGGGCAGTGACGTTTACGAGTGGATATTCGTTATTGTGCAACGTTGGGATTTAGGTGAAAAACTTCAGTGCATTTTATTTGTTACTTTCAGCGGACGAGGGTGTACAATTGACTGTCGTTGAACTAAGCAGCATTAAAAAGTTCAGGTTTTTTTTGGCATTTTGGGTTTTTTTCACGGACGCACCATAGCTCACCGTTCTCGAAAATTTGCAGCAACGTCAAGCACACTAATAGAAGAAATGCCTGACATCAATTCATTTCATCCGTGGTATACCAAGACGAAAGCTTCGCGTTACGTCGATTCGAACACGTGAATGGGATCTTCCCTTCTTTCTCTTGCGGGAGCTGAACGTAGAAGAGACCATGGTTGCGCATATAGCGGAACCACATCGTCTTTCAGGCGGGTATTATTCTGGGTGCATGTTAAAAATCACAATTTAGAATCGTGTTGTACGTGCCGTGCGCGACTAAGGAGTATGTTGTAAGTTGCGAGCGTCTAGCCCATTCTCATGAAAGTTGCGGCCTTTTCAGCCGAGAAATCTTTCGTGATCGGGTAAACGCATGAGGAAAAATTAGGCCCATCTCCCCACGAGGGAGACTCGAGTAAATGCGTCGCATAGGGAGTGGGTGTATTGCGTTAACGTTTAGTGTTTGGGGAGTTGGTGGTAGTGAATGCGTTGTATCAGCAGCTTCTTGACGTAGTTTGAATGAGTCAAGGATATAAGGCGCGCTCGTAGCCTCCCATTCTGTATCGGCTTTGTGGCGCAGTGGGTAGAGCACCATGTACATTGCGTTCCGCCCGCAGTGTCGAGGGATCGAAACCAGGCGCCGGATAGTATTTTTTTTTATATAGTGTAGGGGGAGGGGTGCGGACTACGACTACGGATGTCAACGCGGGTGACATCGTGAGTTACTGAAATGCTCTGCATTTAAAATAAATCTGAATCAAGCAGGTCGAGACTAGGGAACTCCGTATTTTTAATCTGCAAACTTGAATGTGGAGTATCCGCAGCTTGGGAAGGCTCAAGAGGACTGAGAAAAATACAGACAATTGGGAGCCTTCTGTGCACTGTGGTGAATATTCTTCCATAGTAAGGAATTGTTCTCACCTTGTAAGGGCACTATATCTTGACGACATTGTTGAGGCATAAAACGAGTGTGTCTATTTAATATCAGCAAAAGTTGGTAGCTACTACAAAGGCGTAGCCTTGAAGTAAACCAAAGGAAGAGGATAATTTTCAAGAATAAGTCACATTTCCAATGCATTAGATCACCGAAAAAAAAACGCCAGGAAAAATGAAGTATTTTGAAAATATATCGCGAAAACACAAAGCGGGAAAACCACAAAGAATCAGTTTTCACAGCGATACTGCTTAAGCTGGTGTTGGGGCCGCGAAAGTACGCAGGGAAACCTCGCCGAGTGGTGATGTCATGGCGCGCGCCGGAACAGCAAGCCGTACCGGTGCTTTGCTTCCTCGCGCTCGGGCGAGAGTCGTGTCGCCACCTGTCGGAGGCGGGCTACAACTGGTACAAGCACGGCTTTGGAAACGCGTGGCGGGGTAATACGATACAGCTGGTAGATTAGGGTACCCGGATTCACGCATGTCCGCCATATAGGGTGCAGATACGCATACGTTGCGCCACCATTTTTGCTCACTCGCTCGTCACCGCAGCAAGTCACTGTAGCAAGACGTGCTTTAATCTTCCATGCAACGCGGTTTACTCGCGAAGTTTTAATCATCTTTTATTTTTAGCGTTGCTGGGTCTTGGGGGAAACTTGAGCCGTTTCACCCAACAGCGGCGGCCCGGGACCGTTGAAAGCGTGTCTCCACCCTGTACGGCGGCGATAGAATCACGGCACCCTTGGTGCAATAGCAAGTTTGAAATCGCGTCGCGGGCTCCTCTTGCGACAAATGGTGTAGGTTTCACGGTGCAAACTGACGGAACAATACCAAAATTTAGGAAGACAAAGTGCCAAGATGCGATAACGATAATCAACTTCTTAATTAGCGTCCCACACGTGAAACCACACAAGCCAAACGGTGGCCACCGAACGAGTTCGCACATTTTTGCGAAACGCTTGTCCGTCCTGCGCCGTCCGCTACTCTTGGAGCTTCCCCGCAAAGCAGGTGGACATGCGTACGTTGTACATAATTTAATGACGGGTGTTCATTGCTCTTTTCGGGGCTAACAATGACACCATGCACGCCGAAACCATGAGCGAGCCCTGATGCATAACCACGCAGAAAACGTGACCGAGTCTGAAAGCATAACCACTCATAAACTTGGACGAACCAAGGATAACCTAATTGTGGTCGCCGGATTCGCACTTTCCTAGTTTTCGTGCCACTCGTACGAAGCTGCCCAAATTTCTTTTCTAGGGGCCAAGCCCCGTAGGTGCTCGGGCTGTCGGGGTGTCCTGTCATCGTCGGCGTTTCATCTAGTCACGGTACTCAAACATCGGGACGCTCGTTTTCCAATACTTCGCGCTAAAAAGTAACGCATACTAAAAGGAAGCACGGGGAAGCCGTTTTGCAACGCCTCGCGCCAGCATGTTTCCTCTCCGCAGGGAAAACGCGTACTAAAAGAGCACACCGGGGCACTCGTTTCCCAACGTCTCACGCTGGAACGCTTCGTGCTTCAAAGACACGACGCTTTTACAGCAAAGCTGTATGCCCCTACCCCAAACGACTTATTCTCCGTGGGCAAAAACGCCAAAGTGCCAAAAATACACTATACATTGCATGGTGCAAGCTTTCACGTTAGGGGGGATGTCCCGTTTTTTTGTTATTTGTGAAATTTGCCTAGTATTTGCGAAAATAAAGTTTCGACTTTCCAAACTATCCTCACTCTTAAGAACCAATATTGCTGTGTGGAATAATTCAGGGAACATTCTTTGGTATAATGGGTTCTAACGAAAATTTCGGAATCAAATGTTAGCGGTGGTAACGCCATTATACGTCTAATATGAAAATTCAGCGGTCCGGAATTTATGTTTTAATTACAATTGCAATATCGAACTCAATTTTCTCCGATACACTAATAAAAACGGAAAGAAACTACTCGCAGCTTAAAAGGTAGACGTAGGATTTACACAAGGTGTTACTGTTATTCAGTGCAGCCTATGCGGAAACTAATTCGATGTGTCAGAGACCATGGGAAAACGAACTATTAACCCCCAAGCATATATTCTCCACATGACCGGCACCCGTGTCCAGCAACGACATTTCTTTCACGGGTAGGCGGGCTACCAATATTTTTTGGAATATCGGAATGGTACCCAGAGCGTGAAGCGGTGCCGTGGGTATGTGACACTTCTACAGAACGTCAGCGCAGAGCGTCAGCCAGATAAAAGCTGTAAAGCGAGTCCCCCTGACGAAAGTGTGGGCCCTATTTGCTATTGCAACCGCGGAAAGAGGTTCTAACCCGCATGCGTCCTTGCTGCACAAAATCATTGAATGGATAAGGAACGGTCGCTGACATACCAGGCAAATACAAGAGAGCACTTACGATCATATTTTCTCAAAAAGCATAAATTGACCGCATGCCGGAAACTTGTCATCGAAGTAATCGCGCTCTAGCGTGAAAAGCGAGAGAGCTTTGGTAACTGGCTGCTTTCCTCGAGACGTACCCAGCAATGGCAGGAAAGACAGGCGTGGCAAAAATTACGTTTCAGAATTCCCGAGTCACGTCAGATATTGCAAGTTTCATACGCAGGTGTAAAACACATGCTTTATAAATCTTGGTATGTCCTCGAGTAGATAAAAATAAAAAAGAAATATGAAGTTTCCCCTGTCGAAGCACATTGGCTTTATGAGGCACGATGTAGGAATTGGGACGTGTCAATTTAGGCTACTTAAAAACTCCTACATCTGGTGATTCAGTCGAACACGGATATATCGAACTCCAAGGGGATCGCGAATTAGTTCGATATATGAAAAATTCGATATAAAAAATATGGGCTCTGAGACCTCACCTATGGCGGATGATCGTCGCATTCAAGAATGACAACTAATTCAGCACTCACGACGCAACAGGACGCTTTATTTCCGTGAAAAAAAAAATCGCTGATCTTGGCCTGCATCTTCGTCCTGGAAATGAAATTAAAGACGCTGGTCTCGATCTTCTCGAGGCTGCACAACTAGAAATTCCAGCAGCACGCTGCGCCTTCGCACACCATGCACAACACGTACGCAAAAGAAGAACAGCGTGCACGTACCACAAGAACTTTGAAGGTAACAATTCCAAGGCTCTCTGAACGGACTCCAACAAAGCACTCGCGATGGTCATCTCCGAGAGAAACAGTGATCTCCGAAAGGTGCGGGACAACTCGCCAAACAGCAGCAACAGCAGCAACAGCAGCAAAATGCAAAGAAGGAGGAGGCCGCCAGCGCCTTCGTTCCCTCTTCCCTTTCCCGAGACGACATCGGGGGAAGACACATCCAGAGAGAGAGAAAAAAAAACTCTTTTTCGGCAAGCCGGGGAACGTACGTAGCCGAAAAAAAAAGGACGTGTGCAGTCGGGGCAGATGCCTACCTCGCACTGTCATATTTTCCGAGCGTTCGGGATTGTGTCTAGAGAGATTTAGCATACCGGGCTCCGTCCGCTAACGCTACGGCGGCCGGTAGCGGGCCCGACTGGGCAAGCGCAAATTCGTTCCGGTAGGAGGGATTAGTTACGCGAGCCAGTCTTCGCCATGCCCCCGCATTCCTCCTAATCCTCCTCAACCTCAATCGGGAGTGCAGCGACCGCCGAAGAGCACATTCCAACTCGCGCGGCGTTCGATATACCCAATGTCGGGAAAAATGCGGTTCGATATAAACGTACGAATTCCTATACTTTTACACAGAATTTTAAAGGGGATAATTGATGAGTTCGATATAGACAATAATTCGATATACCCGTGTTCGATATATGCGTTTTCGACTGTATTTCTGTATTTCGCCTTCGCTATAAAAACAGCCGCCGCGGCATCAAGTCGAATTCGGAACTTATTGCTCAATTCCACTAGTCTTCCGAAATTAAAAACACCACGGAGGATAACTGAAAAATACAGCGTCGCATAAAATGATCATTTTTGGGGTTCTCGAACGAGAGTGTGGGTAATTTCTTGACCCTAACTTCATTGGTGTGTTATCCTTCGGGCAAACTCTGGTCCTATGAAAAGAGTCGTCAAGCAGTCATTTAACAGGATACTCTGCAGCCGATGTAAGCTATCACGATTCATACCGCGCTAAGATGAAGTAATAACCCGTATGCAACGCCGCCTGTGTAAACAGTGCCTAACGCGTGAGCGAAAAATGGCCAAACAGCCACTCTCCTGTTGCTCTCTCCTACCCTTCCCCGCTCCATAGCCTTCCAGCGTGCTTTCGTGTCCGCCAGCCAGCGCCGCTTCTCGGAAACTATGCAAAATAGTGGAAAGTTTGTTTAGCGTTCCCGAGGCGGCGCTCCTACGCCTTCTTGTTTTTCACCATGCCTGTCTGTCTTGGTCTGTCACTGATAAAACTTCCTTTGTCACGAAGCAAAATCTCTTGCGCTGCCGCAGGCTGATGCCGGCTTTGCGCGCTTATCTACTCGGATCACAGGCCCTGAAATTTTCTGAGTGGGGCATCCCCCCTCTATCCCCTCCGCATTTAGGTATTGTTTTGACCCCCCCTGTTCGCACTCCGCATCGGTACGCACTTCTGAAATTGAGGACTATACTGTAGAAGCGCCCGGACAGCGTGGCGGGATCGCAGCTGCTTATCCTTTTGTTTCCTATAATTTTCTGAAGTTTACAAGCACGTGATATTATTGGAAAGTAATCGTAGAAGTACGTGCCTGAACAAAAAACGTGCACGCAATTTTTTCTTCTGTAAATACTCCAGAAAGAAAAATATCAGTAAAATAATGGCTGCCCCATCCGAAAAAATCGTTTTTCTGTTAGCTATATGTCTACCCGACAATCAGTATGTTCTTAGACTATTTCAGTCCGCCTCCGTCTTTATCTTTGGAAAAATGCAGCAAGTATGAAGCGAGCGACACGTTGAACGAGATCCCCAGTGCGCCACAGAACTAGCACCCCGTCGCGGCTATGATGTAAGGGAAACGGCCCTTGAAGCCCAACAGGCAAGCTGACAGACACACGTCGTAGAAGTGGGTGCAGCGTTCGCGACTCGCGAGCAGTGACGTAAGGCGAAATGTCCGCCGGCACGCGCCACATAGAGGATCAGTGCCTGAACTAAGCGTTCTTAGCCTTCCCATTGAAAAGCGCGCGACGCGTCAGGCAATGTTAATACAGGCGGCGTTGCCCGTATGTATACAGCGTCAATGCAATAGCTAGGGAAAATATCGCAGTGAAAGATTCAGAAAGCTTTGCGCAAATTGAAGATGCTGTTACTTCAGGCATGTTTCTCTTCGTGCGCTATACAATTCGCAGTAGGAGTTCTGTGAACGCGAAGAAATAGGCACGCTGGTCTTGTACTACGGTTAAATATATTGTCACGGAGCCAAAGATTTGGCAGTCTTCTTGAAGGAAAAACACGTTGTTTGGAGCGAACTTGTGCTCCCCTAACAACTCAAAAGTACACAGGCGGCGAAGCAGCAGTCAACACAGTGATGTGCGTCAGCGAGCGTCGCAGAATCGGATACCCCGGCATCGGCGCAGCCGGGCGGCGCAGGCGGGCGCAGAATCGGCGCAGCCGGGCGGTAAAACAAAACACAAATAAACGAACCCAATGCATGGTTCGCGGCAATATCAACTATCACATTTATTGAGATTCGAACTAGTCTATTAAGGGTAAGGTCCAAACCTCCTTCCCTCCTCTCTCAGTCGTCTAAGCACTGGTAGTTACTGTAGGATAGCCACCAGTTCAATTAGAAGCCACTCCGACGAGGTTCATAGTTACTGACCTTATTGATTACTTCGGGGTTTAATGCTGAGGCGCGCTTTATTGGAGGGCGGCGGATTAATTTCTGCCCACCTGAGGATCTTTAACGTGCGCCAAAATTTCGACGCACGGGCGTGTTCCCTTTTAGCCCCTACCAGAAAAGCAGCATCGCGGCGGGATTAGAGCCCGCGACATTGTGCTCGGCAGTACAACGCCTTAGCCACTAAGAAACTTCCGGAGCTTGTATAACAGCCATAAAAATACGGCTCCCTTTTACACTAGTGGGTAATACTAAGGTAAACTTCAATACGGCAGCAAAGTTCACAGTTCCATAACCTCTAATTTCATTGCGCGTCATTGTACGAGACTAAATGTTGTTCGATCCAAGCGCTCTACGATAAAAATATTTGAGCAAACAAATTGTAATGAAGGTTCTTTAAGAATCGACATTATAGCACACGCGCATTGTCTATTTATTAAGCCGAAGTATAGACATAGAGATAAAATCAGGGCAGGAGGGAGCATTTGGTTAAAGATACCTTACGAGCATTTCAGAAGCAAATTTCAGTGACGAGTGAAGTTTAGGTAATCCCTGAGTATAGTGGTGTCTTGCTTTCATCTTCAGACCGTTAAAGACACGCCTGTAATTATTTCAAAGTTCATTTGTTAAGAAATAAACGTGACTCTCAATAGTTTACAGTGGTCTGAATTGGCTTGGGCACTTCCCGGGGTTAAATAACTTTATCCGTCACTCTAGTTCTTGCACGAGGTTTGGCACTACGAATGTGATTATCCCAGATATTATGCTCATCGTTCTTGTAAAGCGTTACTGTGCGTACGGGGGGCATTTCATGTGATATGTTTTAAGTACAATGCATGAAAAATCGCAGTAACAGCTTCCCCTGCATGCTCTAGAGTTAGGTAAGGTAGCGTAAAACTAATACCTAGAAATATGCCAGCGTCTTTACTTTCTAGTAGTTCTGAAATTTCGGAGATAGCATGTCCACCAATATTGAAGAGTAGGAAAACTAAGACAGATATTTAATAGTACAACTCATCATTCAAGCTGTATATTCAGCCCTTTCTCCCTAGCCTGACCTCAGGCGTATTGCTCCGTTTTAAATTACGGATAGATTACAGCTTGATGGAATATTTGAAGTCGTTTCTATGACCTTGAGTTTGTAGAAGGCTGGTGACTTTAGTTAAACTTGGCCATCTATTCTTCAAACCTAACGAACGGGTTTTATCGTACGTACTTCGTAATCGCGTTAATTTTAATAAAGTACAAGTACTACCAGTTTGGATTACAACAAAACAGGCCCAAGGTTCCGTCAAAAAGCGCTTTTCCTCAACCTTACCGGCATATAGTGGCAGAGGTTGCCGGTGACGCTGCGGCGATGCTTCAAATGTGCGTGATTACTGTCTTTTTTATACTTCTGAAGTAAGATTTCCTGATTATTGCGGTTTACCTTTTTATAATGGTTACCTACACAATGAGTGTAAACTCCTAGGGAGCTTCTACTGACATTCTATGTAAAAAATAATATAAAATTATATTAATTAACACCTATTTCGTCTCAACAAAGCATCACAGTCTGAGATAAATATTTCAAACTATTCAAAACAATGAATTACTTTATGCCGAACAAATTTCTTCTTCTACGGCTCGTCCTTTGAAATATATAAAGAAAAAAAAATGCCAGGGGTATTTTCTAAAAAACGTTTTATAAAATGGCAGCATCTCCACTCCGTGGACGATGGCGATGGTGCGGAGTACGGGGACTTGAAATGACATACAAGTTGCGCCCAGAGTGACATCTGATTGGCGCCCCGACCTTCATTTGATTTGAGCCGTGAGTTGCACCTCGATTATTCCCTAAATGAAACTGCAACTCAGGGCTCAAATCAAATTGCGCTTGATTTTCGCTTGATGGTGGTGTGCTCACGGATGAACGCGGATGGACATTGGGAGGTCCTAAGGTACTCCGCACCGTTAGAGGCGAGGGAGTAAGCCGTTTGACTTTCGGGTACTAACTCAGGGTGGGTTGGCGGCTATCGGCCAATATGTTACTGCAATGTAGGTTATAAAATTTTGTCAAACATTTTATCTAAGCGCATTCAACTTGTCGTCACTAGTGTAGTAGGACCTCACCAAGCTTGCGGTATTCGAGGTAAGAGCATTCAAGCAAACATGCATGTTGCTTGCTCTATATTGAAGTGTGTGTATGATTTAGCACAGCAGGTGGCCCTCATCCAAATTGACCTTTCAAATGCGTTTGATCACGTTTCTAATAATTTTATATTCTCACTATTGGCAGCGGCCAATTAAGGGGATATATTGCTAAAAGGCATTCAGCTTTGTCACAAACAGTGCACCACACAACTGGTTGTCAACCACGTTCTGTCTAAGCCAGTTTCGATTCAGTCGTCTGTTAGACAGGGCTGCCCATTTTCAACCTTGTTGTTTGCCTTATACCTCGACCCTCTGTGCCTTAGTATTCAGCAGAGCCAAAGAGTACGAGGTGTTTCCTCAATATCCTTCGAGGGTAAGGTCCTTGCTTACGCGGATGACATTGCCTATTTTTCTGATGATAAAAAAGCGTTCAAGAAGCTCCTAATCTGACGAGGCAGTTTTGTGCCGCGTGTGGAGCGGCTGTGAATATTTAAAAAAACAAAGGAATTTTGGTTTGGTGAATGCGGTGTGAAGCCCTCCTTATTTGCTGGCATTACTTGGGGTAAGGACGCACTTCAATACCTAAGTGTACCTTTGCACGAAATATAAAACACCGGGCGGCATTGGTCATTGGCACTCCAAAACATCAAGCGAGCCTCTCAGGCATGAATGTGGCGACAACTTTCAGTGTTTGAGCGTGCGCAGGTTTGTAATGTATTCCTTGTCGCAAAGCTTGTTTATGTGCTGCAAGTACTTCAGTGTGCGCGTTGTACATAGAGCTAGAGCGCGTTACGGCGCGGTAGAGCGTACAAGCTGTACATAGAGTTTTCGCAACATTTTTGTGGTGGTCTCAATAGAAACCCACGCGTAGGGACAATTTGTTTTCTCCGTTAGTGTGCTAGGGTGCTGGGCTGACACATTTGTTTGTACACCGGCTTGTATCTCAGCTGTTCTTCTATATGGTGGCGCATCATCCACTTCCTGCGAAGGTTATTCAATAGCGCATTGGTTTTCGTTTACCGTTTTTGCTTGACTCCACTGGTGAAGTTAGTACGAAGCCGCCATGTGGTTTTTAAAGGAGGCGGTCTACACCTTTCATTTTCTTACTGCGATGTTTTCCCAGCAACATCTGTTTACCCTTTCCAGGAAGGCTTTGACGAACACTTTATTAGAGAGTCGGTTTCCAGTGCCGGTTTATCGCCAGACTTACATTGGCCACCATAAGGACAGTGTTTTGAAGCGTGTCACACGCATGCGTCTTCCTCCAAATGCAAAAACGTTTTTTCTTAGAGCTGCATACATCAACACTCCTTGTGAAAACATTGTTGCGTGAGAAAGGAATGTCTATTCCTTGGTGTGACAAGTGCCGTTTTTGCAGTCAACCTGAAACCATTGATCATTGTTTTATTTTGTGCCGGGATGCGGTGTTTTTCTGGGATGTGTTACAAAGAACTCTTAAAAAGGGACATGGACATTAATCCCTTATACAATTCGGTTCTTGTCTTTTCGAGATGTTACTGGAGTGCCCTATGATATATTTGTTGTGATGGGAATGTATAGCTTGTGGAAGTGCCGCATGGCGGACAGGCACGTGGAACCCCCTCGCCCAACGAAGTCCATTTTTCGGGAGCAAGCTGCGTTGGTGCGGAGCATTTATGAGGCGCAAAATGACCCACCAGAATGGCTGCATCTGTTGGACGCGTGCGTCTGCTTGCCGGAGGTTTGACGGACGGCTTATTTTAGCTGCAGTGATGTGCATCTTCTTGTACGACTCATTACTTTTGTAGGCTGTAATAAGTGCAGTTTTCCATGCACTAAACAAAAAGACGAAAAAAAGTGTCATAGCCTAATGGGTAAGGCGACTGACACTAACTCTGTCTGGTGTACCAGACACAGGCTAGAATCCTACTGGTGCCTGCGTGATTTTTTGCGATTGTATATGCTATGCGCACGGACGCGGACGGCCATTGTGCATTCCTAATGTACACCTTACCTAATTAGGTTCTTGTTTCTTATGCCTCTGTTTTCCCAGTCCCTTTTGGACGTCCCTCTCGAAGGGAATAATTTTATACTGATACTTCTCGAGCTCAGTTACTCTTATCAAAGTGTACGGTAGGGCTAGGTGGTAGTTCATTTAAACATAATTGCTACAGCGCGAATAGAAAAAAGAACACAGAAAGATCACTGGCCGAGCGCTGACTTCCAACTAAATTTATTACGATAAACCTTGAACCTTTTATACGCACTCTTCACGTGAACACCAGTAAAGAAACAACAGAAAATAGACGTATAATCATCTGCTATCACACCTCAATATTAACAACGTGTTCCCGCACTTGGTGCAATCTTAAATAGACACAAAACGAAGTCACGCCCGAAGTACAGCCCAAGTTCGACAGGGTTTCTATCGCTTTTATGGACAACGCGATTGACGCCCGGCTTACACATTTACTGCCAGGTCTCTCGATTTCGTATTCTTTAATTATTTCTCGCATATTTTTTAAAACCAATTACTTCTATGTGGAGAAAGTGCGTGCTCAGGGATGCCGTTGCGGGGAACACTTTCCGATAGTGCCCTCAACAACATGCAGCGGAATTGACTCTGCTACCTCCTCGAAGAATGTCTGAACAGCCGATGCCATAATCGCTTTTCGAAAAATCCGTGTGTGAGTCAAAAGCACACAGAAATTGTGCAACCATCCTGACACCTCAAAAGCACCAAAAATACAAAACTGCAAAAATTGTTCACCTAAGCAAAAGAAACCGTTGTCAGAAAGTAAGAAATATTTACTCGATGTTTTAAAACATTGCCTGTGCAAACGTCTTGCACTGTGTGGCGCAAGGATATCTATTTCTTGGGACCATAAAATCTGCGGGTTATATGGCTCATAAAGCACCGTATATTTGTTGCTTAAAAAACCCACAATAAACGACTTCATTCGGTAAAAAAGGTTGGCAAAAGAAAGAGTGATAAATGGCACGCTTATGAGTGGTACGTATTTTCATCGTAGAAGAGATCACTGGTTCCGCAGAAGGACTGGAAATGAATAAAATAAGTCAATAATTTTAGCTCAAGGTATGTTATGGTGGGTTCTCGCGCTTAGACGAATAAATGCGGCTTCATTTTTACGGTATCAGACACCATTAGTGCACAGTATTGTATAGCTTGGGAAGCATGGCCCAATGCTCATTCGAGCAGAGAAAGAAGCGGAGAATTCACTGAGGGAGAAGTAATGCGAAATGGTAGAGGTTGAAGCGGAGGAAACCGGACGGGGGGCCGAAGCAAGGCGCCGGTGTTTATATAGCGAGGGCTTGTACTTTTCGCAATGGCTGATTTCTTTTTGTATTTTACCACGTGTTTTAGAGGCGAAGATTTTACTTTTATTCTTAGCTTTATTATTATTTCTCGCTCACGGTGCTCCAAAAATCCCTGGTGTAGCTTTAGAGTGCCGAATGCTACAAAGGTTGTGTTGTTTATGCTTCCCTTGCAGGAGCGCTGTGGGGTTTTTATTTCGCACCTAGAAGCATGGACGGTGCAGGAGAAACAGCGATAACATTGCTGCAGGTAAGAGTATATGTATGCCAAAAGTTCGTATTGTGTTAATGAGGCAAAAGCCTTAGGTGCCACATTCAGTGAAAAAGCGTCGCTTTTGTTGTAGTAGTAGTAGTTCTTTGCTCAGACAAATTGGCGCACCTTGCACTAGTGGTGCAACGTTGGAGAAACAGCAGATCTGGCTAGCCGTCTCCCTTCGTTGGAGACGCGGCTTTTGCACATCACATAAATTTCCGAACCTGTCGCTAAGAGTTTTCCATGACTGGCAGGTCCGGATAATTTTGTTCGCAGGCTTTTACTTCTGTCTTCAAGACGACCGCCTTAGCACGCGCTAGAACCGTCGGCAACCGGCTTCGCGAACTCGGCGTCTGTAGCGCGAACTCAGCGTCCGTGCTCCTCGCATCAGGCGCGAACGCCCCTAATGGCCAGGAGAAGAGCGAGTGAGAGATCACGCCACTGTAGATCGTTCTAGAGTTAGAGTTGGCCAAAGGCGGGCACTCCACACGAAGCGCATGCTCAGGCGCTCTCGGTGTTTGGGTATTTTTCCTTAATTCTTTCTCGGCAGCTCCTGACTTGACGCAAGGATATGTTCAAGCCTGGACGATGCCGGGCGCTCCTTACGAGGCTCATGCTCACATGCACTTGACCGGGTTCAGTTTTCTGATAACGTACGACGGCGGAACTAAAAGCATAAGCAGCTCTGCTGTTCTAAAGTGGCGCGTGCTGTAAAGAGTGCATAAATACACATGTGTGATCCTAAGGGATTTTAACTCATCTATGCGTAGCAGTATCCCGATGCGCTAGAACACTGTTATGTGCGCTTTTTTCATAGCGGAGCTGTTGTAGCTAGCACTAGTGTGTGTACGTATCGCGTAATGCCTAACGCGTTAAAGTTACCAAGAAAATGCCGAGCGTGCCCGTGAGCTCGTGCCTCGCAGCGACCGACGATCGTCCCCGGCTCGCACACTGGCTGTAGCTAAAAAAAGAACTGGTGACAACTCCGAGGAGCGTATGGCGTTGCCTAACAACCAACAACGCCGCAGCTGGCGCCACACCTGCTCCACAGAACCTGGACACAACTCCACAAACACCACCGCGCATGCTTCGTGCACGTACGGGCTGCCGCTGCGCCCCAGCTGTCGTCAAGCGCTACAGCCCATGTAATGCTTCGCATAAGAAACACTAAGTTACCGATGCATAGGTCAATAACTACTACTAGCACAGTACAAAGCGACGACGGAACGTGTAAACAAACAATTTCAAACTTGCAGAAATGCGTGATGTGCAATTGACCAAATCGTGCAGCTTCGCTATGGTTCAAGGTTTGCACGACTTAGTTCAAGCTTTGCCAGTTTTTTTCTTTGTATCGAACAATCCGCTGAAACATAACAACAGTACAAGTACACTGCATAGACAGCAAAGAGTAAACTATCATTAGGATGGTTTGGTCCTATATCAGCTCAGCGACGCCATCCTAAACAACCGTCCATAGACTTTTCACGTGTCGCACTGACGGTCCCCAACGCACACGCTTCCTCCTTTTTTTTCACTTTTTTTTTTTCTTCTTTCTTCTCTCCCTTCCACCTTTTCTTCTATCGCAACTTTTCCCCTTTTCCCGTACCCCGCAGACTAGCATGTCGGCGTTAACATGCCGGCAAACCTCTCTGCTTTCTTCTAATAAAGAGCTTTCTCTCTCTCTCTCTCTCTCTCTCTCTCTCTCTCTCTCTCTCTCTCTCTCTCTCTCTCTCTCTCTCTCTTTCTCTCTCTCTATCATTAGGGCAAGGAAAGATACACCGAAATTCAGACACACACACACAATCATTCGAAACAGGGAAATATTCGGGTGGCAGGTGTAAAGAATATATATGCACTATGTACAAACGCCTCAGTTTCTCAGAAATACGACTTTGTTCACTTAGGTTGGTGTGCCCACCTAGCACATACTCGACACCGCCACAGACTGTAAAAAGCAATTAGAACACACCTGTCATAGGGTGGCTCATCAGGACAACCGACCGGAAAAAAACCAAATAAAAAGGCCTGATATTTGTATTTTTTGAGAGCGTTCCCTGAAAAATGTCCCAGGAAAGACAGCATCTCTGCAGTCAACAAAACAGTGATAATTCTCCCTGGTTCTTGGTACTTTCTTGTTGGTGCTTTCACATACCCAGTCGTAGATTGGACAAGAATTGGGAGATTTAAGTAGCTCATGCACCAGCTTCCCATAAGTAGTATGAATGGGAAACTTAAAGACTATTTAAGAGCGCGTACCGCGTGCCTCGTGAAATTAGAGCACGTGAGTGTAACGTCTGAGCGCGAGCAGTACACAGCCCTGATTCTAGTGGAGCTGTGGTGTGTGTAATTCTGCTTGATGGCATTTTCGTGCCGTAAGGTGACTAGACAGATTTGAGGAATAAGGCGCGTAGCAGTAAAGATGCGTGTCGAAGTTTTCCGCGCCAACAAGAGAAGAAAGAAAAGAGGAGAAAGAGGCGCAAATGTGATGCAGCAGTAAACGAGTTGTAATACATTTCGCAATGCTTCCACCTTTAAAGAACGTAGACGGACATGAGTGCATCGAGGAATGTGGCGACCTTCTCTGCGGATGTTTGCGTTGAATATCCATTTCTGGATGGCTCTCATTTGCGCTCTCAGGTACACAACACACCACAAGCGATGTGAGCATTATTCAAGATATCATTAACATGCCGAGAAACAGACCGAGGGCGCTCTTTCTTTTACGCCGAATAAAAGAAATAATAAAGCACGGCTTGATATGGCGGGGTTCAAAGGTCTGATATGTCAATAAACGAAGGGTGTAAATCGGTTGCATGAACCCAAAAAGACATACACACTCTCATGCGAAGCAATCGCAATGACCTAAACGAAGGCCTCTAGAAGACTAAAAAAAATGGCTGCGGCTTAGCTCAGCTAACAGGGTCATTCCATGCCAAACGTCCCAGCGGTAAAATCGACCATCACGGTAAAAATTGCTCAGTAAAAATTGTGGGTCATCCTCGCAAGGCCCACAATGCTCCCTGAAAGTATTTTTGTCCAAAAAATTTTTGCTCCTTTTCTAGCGGCCCTTTTATCTCTAGGGTTTAGAGCAAACGTACGCCTGTGAAAAAATTCACGAAAAAGTACCTTCTCCCTTTAATGGTCACCATTTTTTAAGTGCGAATGTACTTTATAAGCGACCCCAAACCATCCACCGCCGGCGGCGGCGGCGGCGTCCGCAGTGCTCCTCTATATTTAAAAAAGAAACAGCATCCGGCGCCAGGTTTCGATCCGAGGACTTTGCGGCCGCAGCGCGACGCTCTACCGACCAAGCCACGGACGCGACGGTGATATCAGTGTTAGTGACGCGCCTTATATCTTTAACGCATTCAAACTACGTCGTCAGCGGCGTGCGTTGGCGACTCAGCGGCGTTATAGCGGCTTGATAACTGCGTGGTGTACACGTGATACTACAAACCCGATGGAAGAGATGGAAGAGAAGGCGGCGAGGCGGTGGGCTGCGGGGGCCGAGCGCAAGCGCCGCAAGCGGGCCGAAAACCGTGCATTCGCACTTTCACATTCTCCCCCTCGGGGAAATGCAGGGGAATTTTTGTGAATATAATGTTGGCGCCCTGGGCGGCTCTATGCCGCATTTTTAAAATATTTTCTCCCTTTTTGTGCTGTGATTACACCATTCAGAAAATACACGATGTCGAGCATTTTCAAACATTTTTAGCAAATACGAGCACATTCTCTTAGCCAATGAAGCATTTGTGCCTGTATCTCAGCATTGTGAAAAATTGGTAAAAATTGTATTTACACTGAAAAAAGGTGAAATGTGCGAGGAAACGTTTGTCAAACTTGGAAAAATCTCCTTTCTGGCCAATATTCACCTTGAAATTGCGCATTGTTTTCCTCGTAGTAAAAATATCAAATACAAGCCATTCACTTGTACAAATGATCGCAGTTTATTTCAGAAAGTTTCATCAGAACAGTTTTTGTTCTAGCAGAGAAAAAAATTTTTCCATTTGTACAGTGACACTACTTTACACCGTTGTTCCGCAGAGCGTCTTCTCTGCGCGGCATGCAGCTGCCTGCATGAAACACGCGCGAGCCAGCGAGTTCGCGCTACAAGAATACCTTTCGCCGCAATGGTGTTTGTAGCGTGAGTACAGGAAAGAGGAATAATTCGCGTGTTACTGGGGAAAGTACAACGTGGAGCTAGCGGTAGTGCGCCCATTCCATGACTACGGGTAACTAAACGGCAGGCTGGACATAGACGTGCATTTAAAGAAGCAGGGTATTTTATACGCGGTATCTTTTAAGTATGCCGAAAATTACGAAATGAACAACGGCGGAGGCATCGAGTTAAACGGATTTATTTGTATGCGTTTGCGGGAATTGCATAACCCGATGCTTTAAATGCCCATCTGATGTCCAGCCGTTGACTTACCCGTACTCATGGAATGGGCGCACCACCGCTAGCTCCACGTTGTACTTTTCCCACTAACACGCGAATTATTCCTGTTTCCTGTACTGACGCTACAAATACCATTGCGGCGAAAGGTATTCTTGTAGCGTGAACCCGCTGGCTCGCGAGTGTTTCATGCAGGCAGGTGCATGCCGTGCAGAAAAGCCGCTCTGTGGAACAACGCTGTGAAGGGGTGTCAACGTACAAATTGAAAAACATTTTTCTCTGCTAAAACAAAAATGTTCTGATTAAACTTTTTGAAATAAACTGCGATCATTTGTACTAGTGAATGGCTTGTATTTGATATTTTTTCTACAAGCACAACAATGCGCAATTTCAAGGTGAATATGGGCCAGGAAGGAGATTTTTCCAAGTTTGACAAATGTTTTCTCGCACATTTCACCTTTTCTCAGTGTAATTACAATTTTTACCATTTTTTCACAATGCTGAGATACAGGCACAAATGCTTCATTGCCTGAGAGAATGTGCTCGTATTTGCTAAGTTTGAAGATACTCGACATCGTGTATTTTCTGAATGGCGTAATCACAGCACAAAAAGGGAAAAATATTTTAAAAATGCGCCATAGAGCCGCCCAGGGCGTCAACATGATATTCACAAAAAATGGTGGCCATTGTAGAAGAAGGTATTTTTTTATGAATTTTTTCACAGACGTAAGTTTGCTCTAAACCCTGGAGGGAGAAGGGCTGCTAGAAAAGGAACAAAAATTTTTTGGACAAAAATACTTTTAGGGAGCATTTCGGGCCATGCGAGGATGACTTACAATTTTTACTGAGCAAATATGTGATGGTCGATTTTACCGCTGGGACGTTTGGCATGGAATGACCCAACTTTGGAAATGCAAATCAAAAGCTTGGCTTAGTCTGGTTAAGTCTTGGTGTCGCTTCGTTAAACCTTTGGTGTAGATCCATTGCTTACCAAGTCTGAAAGCCGTTCGGTTCCGTGCAACGTTCACAGAAGGAGGCCGCGCGAACGCGGTGTTCGTTCATGGCGAACGCCCCGTTCTCTTCTCCGGGTGCTAGACGAGTAACGTTGCCCTAAACGAACCCAGCGCCGCATTCATGGGAAGCTGGAGGAATGGTTGGCTGCCTCGGCCGTAGCGGCGTTGGCGACCGCTGTCGGCGCCCACAGGCACCAACAGCGGGGCCGGTGAATCACAGGATGCGCTTCGAGGGGTGTGTCACTGATGGTTTGTCTCCGGTCAAAAGGTCTCCGGTCAAAGAAAGTAGTTTAGCTTAGCTTTAAAAACTGCAAAGCAGGCGACACGCGTGAGATGCGCCACGAGTTCATCAAGACCAGCAACGGCGCCGAGCCGCTCGATACCGTAGCACGGAGCTGTGCAGGCCGCCGCCCAATCGGGAGCCGCCAGCGACAGCGGCCGGCGGCAGAAGCGATACCGAGAACAAGAACGGGAGCCAGAGGGTGGAGCGTGACCCGGATGCACGGCAATCTGGCGACCCGTGCTGTGCCCCAAGAGGTCCTCCACGCGCTCAACCTCCAGAACATCTCCTCCGCAAGGAAGTCGTCTCACCGGGCATCGGTGAAAGACATGCGGCACTTCCAGAGAGCTGCGTTTTCCGACGCCCCGCACCGGGCACCTTGAGAAATCTTGGTGACGGTACTGGCGATACCGCGGACCCCGACCCCCCCAAGATAAGCTGTGACCTACCGTGGTGATGTGTTGTTAAGGTGAAGGGTAGAAACCTCAACGGTGGCTGTCGGAGCCCAGGTCAAGCTACGGCGGATGGGCTCCCTGTCTGTTTACCAGGCAGGGAGCTCCGGGACCTCTCTCGGTATCAGGGTAACCCGAGCGAAGGAAGTACCCCCGTCCCCTGCTTTTTCCTATGCCATATGGTAAATCGAAAATCCCCCTCCAAACATGATCGGACCCTGAAAAGGGTCCGCACTGAAGCATCTTACCCACCTCTTCCTGGTATCAACTTCTCGAAACCCGACAACTACCCCCGCTTTCTGATAGTTGAATATGTTGACAAATCCAAGCCTCTTTCTTCACAATCCGTATTCCTTGTATCGACGTTCCTTGAAGCCATCCTTGGCAAGAGGTACAATGCTAAAAAACTAAGAACCGTTAAGGTCTTAGTTGAGGTCAACACGCAGCAGCAAGCGACAACTCTCATCAGCCAAACCCGCATGGCAGACCTTGCTATCAGAGTCACCCCCCACCGCAGCCTCAACAGCTCCCAGGGTGTGATATCTGAGTCAGATCTCCTAACTGAGACAGAGACCGATCTGCTCGAAGGCCTAAAAGACGAAGGCGTGATAGCAGTAAGGCGCATCGTCATTAGGAGAGATAAGAAAGAAATAGCCACCAAACATCTGATTCTGACTTTCGACCGCTGCACACTGCCCGAGCATGTCAACGCAGGTTTCATCCGTTGTTCTGTCCGGCCATACATCCCGAACCCGCGGCGCTGTTTCAAGTGCCAGAGGTTCGGGCTCGCCGGGGGGTGGAGCGGCATCTGGTCTCGGCGGGGACCCAGTACCGCGAGTCGGACTTGGTCCCGCCCCCGCCCCCCCCTCCTGGGTTGCCTCTGGCAGCCCAACCAGCTTCTGCACCGCTCGCTCACCCAGCAGCGGCTGTGGTGGCAATAACGTCTGTTGGGGATGCCGCTGCATCCACTGCTTCCTCTCCACCGGCCCAAAGCACACGCAAGGGCACGGAGATGGAGACGGAGGCAGTCGCAGCGACCCTTCTCCGCTACCTCACTGCCTGTGCCATCTGTCGTGCTCCCCACGCCTTCGGCACTGGCAGCGCAGGCAAAGAACACCCGAAAGGGTACCACGTCAAGGGGGCCCAGTCCGCTGGGCACCCCCTTGCCTTCAGATGACGACATGGACGTCGAGCCCTTCCGGCTTTCATCGCAGCGGAAGGAACGAGCTGCTTCGTCCAGGTCAGTAGAGAAGGCCAGAAAACTGCTTCCAAGAGTCTAAGCCCCGAAAGACCCCACATAAAATGTCACACTCCAGTAGCTCCGAACACATCACAATGGGAAGAGAAAACATAATACAATGGAACTGCAGAGGCCTTCTGAATAATCTTGACGACATGCATGAGATTCTGCATGCAAACCAGCCAAGTGTGATGTGTGTTCTGGAAACACATCTAAATTCTAAAAACACAAATTTCTTCAATAGTTACCGGGTATACAGGAAAGACACGGATGGCGGCACACACTCTTCTGGCGGTGTGGCCATAATCGCGCGCAAATTCTTAGCATGCCACCCTGTCACTTTAAACACTATCATTGAGGCTGTAGCAATACGCTCAATAATATTTAATAGGTTGATAACGGTATGCTCCATATACATTCCTCCTGATGTTACACTTTCGAGCTCTGACATCGATGCGCTGGTTGACCAGCTGCCCGAACCATACATTCTAAAAGGCGACCTTAATGCTCACAATTCTCTTTGGGGCTCTTCTAGTACGGATGCCCGGGGTCGCCTGATAGAGAGGTTTCTTACATCCTCTAGAGCAAGCCTTTTCAAGAATAAACAGCCTACATATCATAACATAGGACAAAACACATACTTATGTCTTGACTTGGCTATTGGCTCCGCAGTTCTCTTTCGTCTTGTCGAGTGGGGTGCGGGAACTGACCCATATGGCAGTGACCACTTCCCCACCTCCCTTACATATATAGGTAAAGGCCCGAGCAGTTCATCTTCCTATAATAGGTTCAATAAAGCACGAGCTAACTGGAACACATTTACAGAGACATCATAACTACACTACACAACTATAAGACACCTACAAGTAGATGAAGCCGCACAACTCTTCACGGCGCACATCCTCGACGCCGCCGAAAAGTCCATTCCTTACGCCTCTGGTGCCCGCGCAACCAGCCTAGGCCTTGGTGAAATGAGGACTGTAGGCGGGCGCGAGAGGCCCAGAACAAGGCGTGGGGTATTCTCCGTCGGTACCCCACGTCGAGAAACCTCCTCTTGTTCAAACAGGCCAAACCATTCGGAAAACGTGTGAGCCGTGAGGCAAAAAGAGATAGTTGGCGCTCATTCATAACATCTATAAACTCATACACAGACACACGCAAGGTATGGACACGTATACGCAAACTCAAAGGACAACAGACACACAGCCTACCCCTGGTCAGTACAACAGGGGACACACTGGAAGACAAGGCTGACACACTCGCACAACACTTCCAACACGTGTCCAGTTCAGCACACTACACGAACACTTTCCTAAAACATAAAGCCTCTTGTGAAAACTCCCTGTTTTCACTACATGAGCTGAGGGCTGCTCTGAGCACGTGTAAACCCTCAGCTCCAGGCCCAGACAACATTACATACACAATGATACAACACCTACACGCAGACACACTTGAAGCACTTCTACATCTATATAATAAAATATGGCTTTTGGGGCACATTCCAAACTCTCGGAGGGAGGCCATTGTAGTGGCTTTCTTGAAGGAGGGGAAGGACCCGTCGTCCCCCTAAAGTTACCGTCCAATAGCTCTGACGAGCTGCCTGTGCAAGCTCTTCGATGAGATGATCCATCGCAGGCTCGCGTACTTCCTCGAGTACAATGGTCTTCTTTAGAGCTGCCAGGCAGGCTTTAGGGTGGGGCGATCAACAAACGATCAACTGGTTGCACTTGACTTATACATCAAGAATGCCTTCGTGCATAAGCAGTACTGTTTAACTGTCTTTTTCGATCCCGAGAAGGCGTACGACACCGCTTGGCGTTATGGGATCCTTAGTGACCTCAGCTCATTCGGTGTTTCGGGTAATATGTTGAACACCCTTGTAAGTTATTTGTCGGAGAGAACGTTCAGAGTAAGAGTTGGTTGTGCACTTTCAAAGGTTCACATAAAAGAAAATGGCGTGCCGCATGGTGGCGTGTTGAGTTGCACTCTATTTATAGTAAAGATAAAATCTCTTGGAAAGGCACTGCCACCAACAATCTCTTATTCTGTGTATGTAGACGACGTGCAAATATCTTTTAAATCATGTAATATGCCATAATGCGAACGTCAAGTCCAGCTTGGTGTCAAGAAGCTGGCCGGCAGGGCAGACAAGAATGGGTTTAAAATGAATCCTGCAAAAAGCTCCTGCGTTGTGTTCTCCATGAAGCGCGGGATCAATCCGGACCCAGACATTACTCTTAATGGCGTGTCGCTTCCTGTGAACAAGGAGCACAAGTTCTTAGGTTTTGTGTTTGACCAGAAACTCACATTCATTCCACATATCAAGGAACTTAAACATAAATGTCTGAAAACAATGAATATACTTAAGGTTCTCTCCCACGAATCGTATGGTTAAGACAAAGAACTCCTACCACGGCTCTATACTGCTTTGGTTGGGTCTTGTTTTGACTAAGGGAGTGTGGTATATGGGTCAGCGACTAAAACAGCGTTGCGAATGCTTGACCCAGTGCTACACTTGGGGCTACGGGTTGCGTCGGGTGCTTTTCGCACTAGCCCTGTCGAGAGTCAGCATGACGAGTGTAATAAGTGGAGCCTTGAGAACCAACGAACGTACATGGACTTACTTTATGCTTTTAAAATTTCATCGCTGAATAACCATCCTTTTTATCCTCTCTTTAACGACACATCCACATCTGTGCTTTTTGTAAATCCCGCGTCCGTTCCGCTGCCCTTTTCACTTAGAGTGAGAGAGCGAGCCTCGGATCTCAGCGCTTCGTTTTTAGATGTGTACAGATCATCCTTTTCAGATATTTTACCTCCTTGGAAAGTTCGTCCTGTGTCCTCCGACCTTTCTTTTATGAAACTTGACAAACATCGGGTACCGCGAGCTGCAATACTGCAGCACTTTCTTTCTTTGCCGTTTAAATACCCACGTGCCGAATTCTACAGTGACGCTTCTAAAACCTCCACTATGGTGTCGTGCGCTGCTCATGGTCCGAATTTCAATGCAGCCAGAACCGTAAGCGTGCACACAACAATTTTGTCAGCAGAAGCGTTTGGAATTTTACTTATTGTACGGCACATTCTTGAGAACCAGATTCCCAATTCCATCATCTATACAGATTCTTTGAGTGTTGTTCGCGCACTGGCATCGCACAAGCCCTCCAAAAACCACGTAGTTAATCTTGTATTCAACACTATTATGTCCGTGTATGCAGAAAAGCATGAGCTGGTCCTCTGCTGGGTCCCAGGACATGCTGGGATCGCTGAGAACGAGTTTGCAGACGAGAGGGCCGCTGCTGCTGCACTCAGGAACACTGTAGACATTACAACGATATCTTACACAGACCTCAAGCCACACATAAGACAACACTTGCACAGAACATGGCAAACACACTGGGACGAACAGACAGACAACAAACTACATGTAATAAAGCCACACTTGGGACGGTACACATCTGACTCACACAACAGACACACGGAAGTCGCCTTGAGTAGGCTGCAGATAGGGCACACCCATGCAACGCACTCGTATCTGCTGACGGGATCTCCTAGACCCCAGTGCAACAGGTGCGGAGAGGCCCTATCCGTGGTGCACATACTAATAACATGCAAGGTACTTCACACAACACGACACAAACACTTCAGAGAAGTCTACAGACAACATATCCCACTACATCTATCGCTGTTTATAGGTGACGACGCCATAGTTTCCGTGAAACGTGTGTTTGAGTATTCTTCAGACGTAAAGTTTTTAAACCTCACTTCTTATCACGCATCATCAAAACTGGCCCTATACACCAGCCATGCTCATTGTCGTATTGTGATTTTTCTTTTGTTTTTGCTGACGTTACTTAGTGTTTAAGGTTTCACCCCTCATATATGACTATTGTTTTGGCGCTCTTTGCCCCAGTTGGCCTTGCGCCATAAACATCCAACCATCATCATCAGCGTTTTCCGACGACGGTGAAGGGAGCTTGAGCGCGCTGTACCACCACGGCCACGACACTTCACCTGGGTATTCCAACGCCACTACGACCTGTGCCAGTAACCACCACGCACCGCGTCATATTCCTTCGTTCCTTGATTGGGACTTCCCTGCCTGTTTGAACTCGTTGCCGTTATCTCAGCCACTTTATCGCTGGCCCCTATGGTGATTCAGTTTTTCTGCGTTCATTGTGTGCATTTTGTTCGGGTTATATAAACATAGCCTCGTTTCCTAATTTATTCTTCTAGTTATTATTGTTAAGAACCTGACATTAAGAACCCGACACACACACACACACACACACACGTACGCACGCACGCACGCACACGTACACACACGCACACACACACACACACGCACACCCACGCACACGCACGCACGTACACGCACGCGCACTCACGCACGCACAAGCACGCACACACACACACACGCACGCACACACGCACGCATGCACACGTACACGCACACACAAACAAGTGTAAGGCATGCCATGAAGTTTGTGACACGAGTAGCTAAAGGTCCAAATATTTGCTTGTAGAAAGTATTCCGCAAGAGCAGTGCACATACCAAAATGCAGCGTTGCTACCATCTGAGAGGCATAGACAATACGCGCCTATGTGAGAAAACTATCCATGTCACGAAGAGGGACGAATGGCAGCCTTGGTATTTATTTATTTATTTATTTTTATTGTTGAAATTGATGATGATGATGATTTCTATTGGTGTCCCCTTTGTATCGGGGTGATGACATGTCATCTTACCAAAAAGGACTAATATACTTATGTTTTACACTTTTGGTTCAATACTAGCGCTGCTTAGGGCAGGTACAAAAAGCTTATTAGGCACAAAATACTTTTTTTTTCTGTTACAGGTGGTAACTGTCCTAGGCAATATTCCCCTCTCTGCTTTTCATCCACCAGCATTCTAATCTTCTTTTCGTCCCCTCGACAGCCTTGAAGTAAACTTCCTCTGTGATACCCTTAAATCTTAGGGCTTCTGAAAGCCCAATATTCCCTTCATGTAGATTTGGATGGATACCCTCACATTCTAACACGATGTGCCGCATAGTTAATGTTTCTTTTCCGCAGACCACGCATACCCCATCATTTTGTGAATACTTCGCCACAAAACTCTTAGTTCGCAGGCAACCTGCTCTAGCCTAAAAAAGAAAAGCACTGCCCTGGGAATTATCGTAGAAATTTTCCTTTCTGATGTTCATCTTCTCAGCCCTGTACATCTGTAACGACATTTTAGCTTCCATTTTTTTCCTCCATTTATTCGTTTCAATCTGCCTTGCCTCTTTTTTGGTTACCTTGGCTGCTTTGGATTCCCCACTGTTCTTTCCGTATTTCAGCGTTAGCCTTCTAGTCTTTGTTAACCACTGCGTGTCCACGCTTTTCAAGTATAGGTACCTAAAAACATTAGCTGCCCACCTTCGTTGATCCATTGCCCTCAACCTCATCTCAAAGCATATTTCACTCTGAGCTTCTCTAACTTCAAACGACGCCCAGCCCATATCTCCCTGAACTGCTTCGTTAGTTGTTTTTCCATGCGCGCCTAAGGCCAAACGTCCCACCGTTCTCTGGTTTACTTTAAGGCCTGACCGAACGTCTGATTTTAAGCACAGTACAGCACTCGCAAACGTGAGACCCGGAACCATTACTCCTTTCCACATTCCTCTTACTACTTCATATTTATTTATTTACTTATCTATTTATTTTTTATTTATTTATTTTTATTTATTTATTTATATTATTAATGTATTTAAATATTCATTTTTTTTAATACGCTGAAGGTCACTGACGACATTACAGAGGCAAGTGGGGAAAATCGTACAAAACACAAGCAGCACAGCATATGATGCGGACATAAGACGATGTCCAAAAACAATCAAGAAAATATTCACCGTTTTAAACATGAATACCAGACCTATGAAAAATCAGAAAAATGCGCAGGTAGGGCAGCTTTGATTAAGTTATCATGTATTGACACTAGCGTCTCGGGAAGGCGGTTCCATTCAATCACCGTGCGGGGTAAAAATGAAAGATAAAATGCGTTTGTTTTGCAGAAGAACGGGGCAAATTTGTAGCGATGATCGACACGGCGTGATATGTAAGATGGGATTGATAAAAAAATCGTGAAGATGCGCGTGGAAATAAATTTTGGGAAACAAAGATAATCGAAGGATATTGCGCTGCAACGACAGATTAGGCAGAAGCAATATTGATTTCTTATAAGACACGTTAAAGTGCGATGATAGACAGTATGAGACGAGAAGAGCGGTTCTGGATTGCTTCTACCCCTGTTACTAGAAATTCGAGGCCTGGGTCCCATATTGAGTCTGCATACTCTAGCTTTAAGCGAATAAGCGTTTTATAGAGTTGCAGCTTCATGCTAGAAGAGATTGATAAAAAGTTGCGCTTCAAGTATTCTAATAAGCGGTTTGCATTATTTGATACGTACGTAACGTGTTGATCCCACGAAAGATTATTTGAAATATAGACTACTAGAAACATGCAAGAACTTACGATGTCAAATGTATGTTGATGTAGGGTATAGCTTGACGAAGGTGCATCGGAGGGTGATAGCGAAGGTGCATCGGAGGGTGATAGATGCATTACTTTGCATTTGTTAATGTTCAACGTCATCACCCATTCGCTGCACCATGAGGATACAGCGTTTAGGTCTCACTCAAGTGCTAGGGAATCGTTAGCGTTTCTTATTTCACGATAAATGACAGAGTCGTCAGCGAAGAGGTTAATAGAAGAATGTACGCGAGATGGGAGGTCAATATTATAAATTAGGAAAAGGAGCGGACTAAGGACTGACCCCTGTGGAACTCGCGAAAGAACTGCGGACAAAGACAAGTCGAAATGATTAACGTTTACAAACTGAAAGCAGTCAGTACGAAAACAACGCAACCGGTCAAGTACACAAGTATCAAGGTTTAGCTTATATCATTTTCAGAAGCAAAAGCTTATGTGGGACCTTACCGAACGCTTTGTTGAAATCAAGAAATATGGAGTCTACTGCAGCACCACGATCAAGAATGCTATGGAGGGAACGAGCAAAGCATGCTAGCTGAGTTTTGTACGAATAATGTTTGCGGAAGCCATGTTGTGATCTTTGAAAAAAGGAATGACGGTCCAAATGTGGCGCAATTTTAGCTGATACAATGTATTCGAGGTCTTTACATAAGATGCAAGTTAGAGAAATAGGTCGGTAGTTATTGACGTTTTGCTTAGAACCGTATTTATGCGGGAATCACCTTTTCTGTAATAAAGAGTATCTTTCTCTCTCTCTATCACCTTTTCGATTTTGCAATCTCTTGGAAGAATGCCACATTCTTTCATATTTCATATTCCGTTTTCCTCCATATTCTTCCAACATAATAATATAAATCACGGCGTCAGTACAAGTACCGATCTGCCTGGATTAAATTGGAAACTCTTAATAAAGGATCCCCCCCAAAAAACACCCGTAAACTCCTGTCAAAGCACCATAGGGCTTGAAGGGGGGTGTCAGTGTCACGGAGATGGCATCGAGGTCAGAAGCATGTCACAGGCAAAAAAATAAAGCACCAAACTGCACATAAACTGAGAACAAGCCGAAGAGCATAATATGTGTGCACTCCGAATGAGCGATAAAGAGCGTAGTTGCTTAAGAAATTGTCTCACCTTGAGAGGCCAAATATCGCCGTGGGGCTCAAAGATTCTAAAAACGCGCATTAGCGCCGGTTTCCCGACTTCCGCTCCATATTTTTACGTCAAGGTGTTTGATAGGCAGCGTTCCCAGTGGGCACCCTGTGTAATTATACTCGATCTTCCATAGATACATAGAACGGACTTCACTTCTAAACTCAGCTTCTTAGTACTAAAGCCAGCTTTACATTTGATCGACAGCAGAGCTTGCGGGACGTCAGCCCTCTATAGGTACCACCGGGTACGTAAAGCGAACGAGTACGCGGGGTTGTGTGGGGCTGCTCGAATAGGACTTTTCTGGACTGTATACTCTCGCAAAGCGGCTCTGCAGTTATTAGCGAGCAGTGCTGACAATGACTTTTAATTATTTTGCCTCTCAGTCGAGTTAATGGCCGTCCCACGCTTTCGTATGTAGAACTAAGTGTGCCGCTTGGGTATCATGGAATTATATTCGCTCTCTTTCATACAGATTCAATACCTTTAGTTGTTGGTTGTGAAATGAATATTAGGCAGTGTGCTAAAGCTCGTGACAGCGAAAACAAGACACGTGGTTTTCCGCCACCTTCTCCTGGCTGTGCGTTCGGTGCGTAGTCTTCCGTGAAACGCTGTGTTTAAACCAATCGCAATGCACATTTCTCCCAATCTCGCTCTCTGCTATACCAATATTTTATTTGAGCGAAAGCGGGATTCAAAAAGAACAGTTCTAATTACTTGTCGTAATTTAATGCAAAGCGGTATCTGCACTACGATATAAGGCCTCCAGTTTTATGGAAGTTCTGTGGCTGTTTTATGCTGGTGAAGTGTGATTTATATGGCGATCAATGAACAAACAGGTCGCATGTTCTGAACGGGAGTAAGAACCCATGGCCACCGCTATACAATCATGCAGATAGTATGGGAAACAGACGAATGGGGTACGAGTTATCTGTTTCTTGTAAGAAGACACAGCTTGCAATGAAAACAACGTTACACGCATTCGATGAACATATTTTCACGCAGTATTGCGACAATGTGGCCAGTTATTTTCTTCATTAAATATAAAAATAATGTTACTCTGCTCGCAACCAAAACCAGTATATATGGTGATTAGAATTAGCGCAGAAATTCAAACTTGGGTTATTAAAAGTGAAAACGTCAGCCTATTTCCTCCTGGCCCTTTCTATTCTCTTCCCGTAGCGTGTGTAAGCGGAACATCCACACAGAGTATGCGATCAATTTTAAACATCACAGCGAAACTTTAACGCATTGTCAAGAAACGAATCAATATTCTAATTTCTACAGGCTGCAACACTATGGACGGTGGGCCGAAACAAACAGCATCGTGTTCTGCAAACCCTAAAATGGCTCCACAACCTCCCGCGTAGTTGATTGCTGTAATAAAATGCAAATTTAATGTCACCGAACATTGGCACAAAGCCCAACCGATAGCAGTACACGGCCAAATTTTTATAACGGGAATTGTTCTGTCGAAACAATAGGTTAAACGACATTTTGCCCTCTTAGAAGGTCGTTCTTGAGAAAACGGTATTACTTCAATAAGCCACCTAGCGGCGAGCTGGGTGACCAGGTTGAGCTGATATAACGGGCTCAACTGGCCGCACGTGCCGAGGGCCTCCTGGACTGAGTATGCTATCTGAGAGGGAGGAACGGCTCAATTAACTCAGTTCTCGCTCAATAAAACATTTTCACCCCCACCAGCAGCGGCAACTGTGAAGCATAGGCACCCACGGAAGCGACCGTTGAGGTCTTCGTTTAATGGAGGGATGCAAGGGAAGAGGAAGGAGTGGAGCGTGCGTCCATGCGACACAGCACAAGGCACAATTCTGTGATGGAAGCTAAGGCAGATTGGCCAACGTTCAGTAAACATAGTTCTCAACAGCAGGCTGATGGCTGTCGATGACGATGACGGTACCTAGAGAGAGAGAGAGAGAGAGAGAGAGAGAGACAGAGACAGAGAGAGAGAGAGAGAGAGAGAGAGAGAGAGAGAGAGAGAGAGAGAGAGAGAGAGAGAGAGAGAGAGAGAGAGGGGGGAGGGGTAAACGTGTCGCGATTGTATTAGGGGTGGTGCCTTCCTTCCAGGGCCCCAGACTCTTCTGCTCCTCTCTGGGCTCGAAGAATTACGTCCTTCTGAATCCCGAAGTCGGAGCTGGCCAGAGCTGCCTCCCATGGCGCGACCGTATTTGGGGTGTTGTTTCTTAGGCCCATGTTGCATGAAATGAGTTGGAGTGTTTCCGCATTGATTGCAAGCGTCTGTCTGTGTTTGAGGGAACATTTTGGATAGCCGGGATTTGGTAGGGTAAGTGTTGGTCTGGATTTTCCTCAGCGTTTGATCTTCTGCGCCAGAAAGGTTCTTGTCCAGGTTGGGGAAAAGGGCTCGTTCACCTCTTTGGACAGTGAGGCATTCGTTTGAAAAGAATATAGAGTATAGTTTGAAATTAATTGTAATACTTTTGCTATCACATACAACTGACGTATTAAGGGGAGAGAAAACAAATTTTTGTCGAGTATATATTCTCTAGCTCTTATGAAAGCCAGCGTTTTATTTAGTAGGGTAAGCAAAGCCATGTTATAAACAAATTTTTGGAATTTAGTTTTACTGAGCACTAAAGATTCCGAAATTTCAAGAGTTGCGGTTCGCCGCGTAGAAACGTGACGCTGCCTTACGTGTCCTGGTCACGTGACCTGCAAACCTTGCAGCTGCTGAAACTGCTGAAACGTTTTTCACCTATTAAAATCTTTTAACACAAGTATTTGTATAAGTTTAAATCTTAATTGTATTTTTAATATTCTTCTGAAAACTTGAAAGACACGCCGCTGGGTTGCTCTCAGTGTGGCTATCTTAACCTCCATATCCAGAATTAACGGTCGGCAGCGTTCAGTACGCAGACCTACTCAAAGAGGTTCCTGCTTTTTTTTGTGGGTCCTTAACAACAATTTTGCCTTAGTCGGGGGCGTTTCTTCTGCCGAAATATTCGTTTTTATTTTCAAGAAACACCGCGGCACCTTAAAAAAATAAAACAGGACGCGCCCGGAGAGAATCTAACTGCCGACCACATGAAGCTAGCATTCAACCTCTAGTCCATCACAACAGGTGGCGCCTTCGTGCAAAATAACGTATTTTAAACTAGGCCATAAATGCATGCAGCTGGCTGCTTCTAGTGAATAAAAACACACATAAAGGAATATTAAGCCTTCAAGTTACAATTATTTTAGCGGTGGAAAAGTTTTTAAATACCGTTTTTCATATGATAAACGGGCAAAAGTATGTTGCCACGCTACTGCATGTCATTGTGGCCGGCATGACTTTTGAGAAGAGACGTACAGTTAATAGATCTACAAATTTTGATTTAAGGAGTCCTAGGTCACTATCACAATTCAGTTTCGCGTTAAGGCGTTTTAAAAAACAGCTTTTCATTTGGGATATAGAAAAAAAATGCTCGACGAATATTGGTTCTCTGTCCCTTTAAGGGTGTCATGAAGAGCCTTTTGAAGACGAACGAACAAGCGCAGTCTTTACGTCGGGTGCTCCACTTCATCAGAGCCAAGTATAACACTTTGCACGCACCGGAAGGCTGACACTTGCGTTGAAAAGTTTTGTCACTCCTTTCCTAGACTTTCATGCGTGTTTTTGGACACTGCCATTTAAACACATGTCCGTCATCAATGCTCCCATGTGAATCTCGAAGCACAAATACTGTTATTAGGCGACTTTTTTTCGTCCTTCTGGCGAAAAGAAGCGTCTTCTGCTCAGTGTCGGCGGGTTCCGGCGGTATGTTTGGGTTACTGGCGCTTCCTGCGGCACGCCTACACGCTGTCGTGTTCGTAATGGCCAAGATTGAAGAGAGGTTCTTGCTGGTTTGCGGCGAGGGAAAAACACAGTGTGGATAGGACCATAGAAAGGGAACGGAATGGACCTCAATGCTTAGAGAAGAAAGAACGCGAGTATATTTTCACTGACAGAAAAAGGGAGCGAAAAGTCAACAGGGAAAATATTTACACCAACATGAAGCAGCGTGGAGAAAAGTACAATGCGATGTCCTCCCGCACTAAATGCAGCTCTCGGTGCATGCAATTTCGTAAACCAGTATGGGAGCCCCTCACCGGGCCGTGGAAATGAAAGAAACCATTCTCACGAGTGGTCGTGGTATTATGACCGTCCGTGTTCGTGAAACGGCTGAGTAGCGTAGACCTTTTTTGCTTACGGCGCTTCGGCTGCGCGCTTAGGCGACTCCGTTACCAGGAGCTGCAAACTGCATATACGTATGCGACCGGCACGCTTGTACAAAATACAAGGTCAGTTAAGTTCAGAAAAAGTGTTACGGAAGGTAATATACGCAATCAATAATCAATATCGGCCGAAAATGTCAGCGTAGAGCGTACAACAAATGGACGGCAAGCACTATTTGCACAGGGCGTAATCGCGATCGCTACCGGGCACAGAATTGCAATCGCTTTTACTGCCCGAAGCAGCTGCGTTAGGGGCTTCAGGCAACCTTACTCCGCAAGCGTTAATTAGGAAATTTTCACTTCAACAGACAGGAATTCTTTGAGCCAGATAAAAAAAAAACATTTGATGCAAGACACGAAGGGTGAACCTTCATGTAGTGTACAGGTCAGGGCCCCTTTAAAGGAACCCTGCACCACTTTCGACAAGCGCTTTCACTCGCTCCTTCGCATCTGGAACCACTGCGAAAGCTGTAGTTATCGCCAGCGCGGAGCAGCTCTGCGTGATTTGCACGTAACACCAGATACGCCCTTCATTATTGCTTTGTTTTTGTGGCTTTTTTTGTTGCTACCGAAAAGCGTTCATTGCTGCAATTGAAGGAAAACCGTCCAGCAGCCGCTACATGACCCCAGTGACTTGATACAGTGACACAGTAACGCCGGGAAAGAGAGAAAATTTTTTTGAGCGAGTTTACAAGTTATCTGATGGGCATAAGCAGTAATTTTGGCTGAGGTACTTCACGACCCCCTAATCTAAGTAATGGCTGTTTTCGGTGACTACGTACTGCAAGCATTTAAGATTTGTAAAGAAATTGAAACAAGGGTTGCAGGGTGCCTTCATGTGTACCTGTAAATATTGTTGCGAATAGAAATGGTACCGTATGAGCCGAAGAGACTGCAGCTGTGCAAGTGGGGGAAAACCCTCTTTCCAGTAACTCAAAAGCAGTGGAAGGAACTAGTATCGATTCCCATGAGCCGCGGTCACAAGTCAGTAACTTGTATATTGACGCCGTTGCGGCTTTAGAAGTACACTGATGTCTGAATGAGCGCTTTGAATACAAAAAGCATTGCACCGTACGTCCCCCAGAAATACCTTAGTTCTGTACTGCGACTATGTAAAGGTGGTTTAATGAAGCCGCTATAAAACAGATTCGTAGTTGTGTTGACACACCCATTCAGGGGTATTTGGAAATGACTGTCATACATACCACGAAATATAAAACTCAGGGTTGATTATTCAATTCTGTCGGTTTTTTGAAACCAGTATGCGACTCCACAATTCTCCGATACCCATTCATGGATCTAGGCGCATGAAGTTGACAGCGTCCGTCAATCGCTGACCGCCCATTTACTGCTTTCCTTTGCTATAACGCTGACCTGAGTGACTCCACTAGTTTCGTTACTCAACATAACGATATTATATGGAAGGTCATAGGCACCGGCCGCGCTAAGCGAAAAATGCGGACGTACATCAGTACACCAAGGATGCGGTTCAGTAAAGATGGCGGTGGTGCACTTTGCGAATTGTAGAACGAGGCAAATGCGCTGGCTTTTATTCTGCAAATAATCGCCAAAGATTAACACCGAACGTTTAGGATTGTTTGTTTAAATATTGGTTGCCTTGGTATTTTTTCGTTGATTATGGATGGTAACATTAATTTACTTTAAATATGTAATTTTTAATAGCTGAAGGACGGGAAGAGCTGGAGAAAGAACGTTTACTAGAGCAAGAGATTGTGGTTGAGCCGTCACTCGGTTGGGTAGGTTCGCCTCAGTCCGGTACCCTTGGGCCTTGGCTGCAGGACTCATATGTTTATTGGAGGTGAGATTGTTATATACAGCCCCCTTTAGTTGCAAAAAAAATCTGTCTTTGTATAGATTTGGTAACCTCTTTAAAACTTGCTTTCTGGGTGGCGCACTCAGCTTTCCCCACATTTATTTATGCCAGTATCTGGCAGAAGTGTGGGATCACCTCGATTCGCTGCGTTCACTACTTCTATCATCATTATCATTTGTTTACCTTCAAGGACCTCTCTCGGGGTACACATGGCAATGAAAAGGCGCAAAAAGCCTGTTTCGTCCAACAGGCGTTCCGGCGATATCTTTATTTCCAACATAGCGAATTACAGTTGCGCTGGAGTTTACGTGAAGTCTCCATGATGATTTTTTATATGAATTAAACCTTAAGAAGGTAACGCAGCCCTAAACAGCCACATAAAATTCTTGTACTGAAACAAAGGCCGACGTGGTTAAGCAGGTTAACCCGGTACTAGGGCCTAGGGGTGGGCCGGTCTGCCGCTGAAATTGGCGGCTTTAGAGAACATCGCCGTAGAGACGCAACGACAGCAGAAACGTGCATTGGGATAGAACGTGGGACCAGAGTGCCGTAAATAACATTTAGGAAAACTGATGACGCGCAACAAATAACGTGACTATCCCGGACCCACTCCCGCTAAATTCCCAGCAGTATATATGTTCAGTTGTTTCCTTTTAATTTAAAGTATCCTTGGGCCTCGAAAAAATATTCGATTTCGGAACACTGTCCCCAACGATAAGGACCCCCTCATACACACAATACATCCCCGCACTCCGATTACTGCAGGTATACACACAGCCGATTCTAGGAGTAAGGTTCTATGTAGCAGCGTTTGGTTTATCGCTATGATACCCCTTCTTCTCTGGTGATGGATGCTTTGTAGTTATCGACTTGTGGCTGCGCACTCGTAGGAGATAGATGACTCAGCTTAAAAGTGTGTTCTCATATCCAGCCAGATTGCGCAAAGAGGATGAAGTAGCTTAAGAATAGTTTCATTTAAAATGAAACGAGGGGCTCTCGCAAGTGTGCTTGCTCTCCTCACAAAATATTACAACCAGCATTTACGGCGTAGTGAGGGTGTTTACCCAAATCCCTTATTTCGGCCCCAGTTTTTCCAGTATACAACATGTATTACAGTGGTCGTATTTTATATCACGTTATAACTGTCGACGCGAATAGTAACTTCACGTACTGATCCTGCTTCCGTACAACTCGAGTAGCTTAATGCTGCGGCTACCTTTTCATCGTTTTATATTAGCTACCTGGAGTATGAGAAGTTGAATTGTCGCATCACGAACGCGAAGTGGATGATTTAGGAGTGTCCTGGTGTCGTGCGAACACTGATAGTGGACATGTAAAAGTAACATTCGAGCCGTTGTTCTCTATCGAAATCTACTCGGGCTACTCCTAAGGTAATGCAGAGTTCCTCTCGTCATCACATGTTCTCTGCCAAACTTCATGGGTGGCGGTGCGGCGAAGCGTGAGAGGGTGGAAATGTGTGCTCAACGTACCTTTTGCCATCAGCAATATCGCGGGTTGAAACGGTGCCATTTAATGAGAAAGTTCCTCCACCAACTATGTTATGTTGGTGGAAGCACGAACACCGCGAGGGAGAACCAGCTGAATTCTGCAAAAACCGTTTCCGGAAAGCTATGAAACTGACGCCAGCGCGAACACTCTAGCACAGATTACTGCACGTAATTAAAAAAGCAGGGCAGGCACCGAAAAAACCCAATAACGATGCATGATAGTTACTAAGTTTAAACGAGACTTTTCGTTGATTCTCTCTGGGACTTGGCATTTCCAGTACTACAAATCGAATTAGGTGTGCCAAGTAGAGAAATAAAAACAAAAAATGGCTGCGGCTTAGCTCCGCTAACCTTTGATAAGCAAAGCGAAAGCTTGGCTGGAGTCTCCGATTAAAAGGCCATTTTACTTTTTTATTTTTTTATTTTTAATTTTTTGATTTTTTATTCCTTGGCAAAAACCAACGGGAGGCTGAGGCTGCGCATCCTCCATTGAATCGCTAGAGGAAAGTGTTAAAGGTTTGCTTTAAAAAGCACACGGCTACATCGTAAACTTTAGGTACCAATATGTGGTGTGTATGTTGTTGGAAGCTGTCAAGCTGGTGATCATCTGGGTGGCGGAAACTGATCGAAGGATTGGGATAACGTGTAGCACAAATTTTACCATAGAAATGCCGCCCGACTAAATCATCAGGGGATACAGTAGTCGTGTCTCATTAAAAGGACACTGAAGTGGATTTTCCAAACACCTTTTCGTGTCTGTATTGCTAAGATCCATTCAAATAAACACACTTTGCATTTTGGCAGCTCTGGGTTGCTGCCTAGTTCTTCCAAGACACCGGATAGAATAAAACTTAGAGAACGACGAGGTCCAAGACAAATAGGTGATATGACGAGCACAACTGCCAAATTTTATTCCGTTTTACTCCTTTGTACATGTTTTATAGTTTATCAAGTCCTCAGTGCAGTATTAATTTGTACACCCTGAAAAATGGGGGGGGGGGGAAAGGTACTGCACGACGGCAGCGGCTGCCGCAGCACCTGCAGCAGTAACCTCAAACGACGCGCGATGTTTTTGCCCTGCTACTTTTAATGTACTTGCATGGGCACTTGAGGTTGTGTCGATGTTAATTTCACCGAAGAAGTTTTGTTTTTTGCAGCAGGTATGCGTGCCTCATGTACTTGTGGTTTTTTAAAGTTGTCCGCAGCAGTATGAGTTTCGGTTTCCTGCGACAACATGCTTGGCTTGTAGCGTTATCTTTGTTGGCCATTCTCGCAACTTTGGGAATGGGCTGTCCTTGCTTGTACCATGCTCGCAGGTGCAGAATGGGGCGAGTCAGCATTCTCGAATCCTACAGGGAACTCAGAGAGGGCAGGTATACTGACTACCATCAGACGATCCGAGGCACACGCCCTATCCGAACGCCCTACGCATCATCGAAGACGCTCAACTTCGATTCATCTTGTCTGCAACTTCAGATTTTGCATGGGTCGTCCTTGTAGTTCCCATGGGGCCGTGAAAGGTATGTTGACATGAAACCGACGGCAGCCAACTTGGCACTATACCAACCTGTAGTGGGCGCCCAGGGCGCAAGCTGGCCACGCTCACCGCCGGCCAGCTGTAGGCCTCGGTCTTGGTATGCGGTAGGCCGCCTCTTCCTTGGACCAACTGATGTGGTCTCGATATATCATCAAAAGCAACTTGTGGACAACACGAAGACACTAAAAACTCTTGCATTCCTCCGTCTAACGGCGACGATGGTTGAACACGACGATTTCTTGTGATGGATTCTTCGGGAGGCCAATCCGACACCGCGAGTTTATCCTACTCTGTCTTAACGCACTACTTTTCTACAATAGCCGAAGCAACTCTTGGGTGTGTACTCCGTAGGCTCAACGTTTAGGTTTGGGGTGGATACCGCGAATCGGAATCTGCTACTGGGCGTGTGCTTCGACCATGTCCAAATGGAGCAATAAGAGACACGCGGCCTTCATACCGCGAGGGACCCTGGTTCCATTCCGGCGACGGGCAGCGTTTTGTTTTTTTTACTTCATCCAGCAACATTCATGTTTGTCAGAGAACGGTGCCTGTCCTGCACGGCCCATCGAGTTGCAACAAGACCAGATTGAAAAGACGCAATGGGAAAAGCGTGATCATGATATTGGGGGAAAACCTTCGGAAATTGAGCACGAGCGCTTTTGCAAACACTTTATTATTAAGGTTCTTAGCTGTGATCGTATTTTTTGAAGGGAATAGCTTTACTGGTCTGTAATTACAACAACAAAAAATGTGCTGCAGTTGCGAGGGTAATTACCTGGGCCAGTGTCACATTTAGCACGCTTCAGGAAGCGTTGACGCGCAATAGGTGCACACCCACAGTAAACCCGACGTGCGACGACAATGGCAATTAGGGGAGTATTCTCTTGCGGTCCATTTGTTGTCGCTACACAATGTCGTGTCGCCGGTTTCCGGCTTGACCCCGCATGCTGCAGAAGAGCCCCTATGCTCGCATGTAGATAGAGTACGCCATTGTAGCGCCATTTCGTGACAAGTTACCGGAAATATTTCACGCACTAAAAATATAAAACTTTATTGAGGGGTCAAACAAGGGCCCGTACATTTGGCTTTATTAGGTTGGTTAGTTTTGTGTCCAAACGTTTGATGTTTACTGCTGCACTTAACGCGAACAAATCGGACTCGTGTTGTGTGGTTAGGGATGAGTCGCCTTAACAAAGTTTCGCCTCCGCATGCCGCTGCATATCATAAGTTGGAACAAAACCGCACGCTGTCCAAGAAGCTTTTGCAGGCTTTTGAATCCACATTAGCGCATGTTCGCATGACTGTTAGAGCCATTTGAAATAAAACACTACCAGAAAACTCTGCAAGAGAGCAGTTGATCTTTGATCGCAAAGAGGGTCTCCAATATCAAAAGCAAGCCTGTTTAATTGCAAAGAGCGCGTTGGAACAAACTGCTGAAAAATGTATTCAAAAAGCATCTTCATCATCAGATAATAAAAAATGTAACAGGCGAAAATGTTATAAACGAATACTCCAAAATGTATAACGAGAAATGTAGTTAAAGCATCAACAGAGTCACCGGTGTTACAGATGAACTACTGTATAAGATTTGTTTTCAAAGCACAAGTTTATGTTTTTATCTTCAGGACCGGTGCTCCGTGCCAAATATTTGGCATTATCTACCACACGCATATAAAAGAATATTGGATTTTGCATCATTCAGTTTATAGAGATTTTTTTGATAATGCAATATAACTTCCCTCGCAGGGCATAGTACAATGATTCCAAAGAGACTGCAAAAATTCAGAAATTCAGGCTGTCAAACGACTATTGCTGTTTCGGTGTGTGTGGAGAAAGAAAATGACACTGTTTTTGTGACAGCTTAGACTTCTTTTCCTCATGAGAATTAATGTGCAGAATAATTGTTTGAAGAGATCCCTGTTTAGGAAGCGTAGCCAACAAGTCGGGAGTATGGAAGGAATGGTTACGGCATTGCTATATTGAATGTCAAAGCAGAACCTTTTCGCCTGCCGCTGCTTGCATCGAAAGAATATATCACACAGAAAACAAATAAGCCAACATAGGAGGAAATGACATGTCGCATAGCTCAGTACCCATTCGGAGATTTTGAAATTCATTCCAATGGGAATATCGGCTTGCTCCTAATATTTCCGCACTTTATTCAGTAGCATACGGGAGTTTCATCTTACTGCACTAAAACGGGAGTTTTCAGGGGACCATTGTGAGTATATTATTTCCTCGAAATGGGAGTTTTTAGTGGGCGCGTTGGGAGCAGTGGTGACCTGCATTGGAAGTATATTTTTCTGTCTTTGGGCATTTGAAGTAAGCACTGTAGAGAAATTTGAATTTTTGAATTTGGGACTTCTTGATGAGCGCACAAGCCGCATATTCATTTTTCGTTTAGAACTACGTAATTTCTAGTCTATTCCGCTTCAAACGTTGAATGGCGAAACGTGAAAAGTTTATTTTATGCAAGCAATGTATATCATAATTACATAATTACGATATACGTGAAAACACGTGATTAGCACAATACAAACACTGAATCAACAAAACACCTAGATTTATAATACAAGGTATCTTGGTAAGTACTTTATCTACTACAAAACTCTTCAATGAAAAAAATGTAAGCACTTTGCAAACAGTCAGGCCAGCATAATGTCGATGCGCTCTTTGCTTGCACTTGCCTCCCAAATGTTGACTCTGCCGCGCCACCTGGCACGTTCGAAAAGAACCCATAGTAGCACATGCAATAAATCGATAACAAACACTTTAAATCTACGGCGACAACAAATACAGACGCATATTGGTTAACCAATCTGAAAAAAAATTAAAGAAATGACATTGTCATGACGCCGCACTTGTCACTCTTCTGTCCAACTTCCCGCAATGTCGGAGGGTTTATTTAAAGCTACGCAAAATTGCACTTCCACCCGAGACACCTGCGCTCACTAGTTGGTCAAAACGATGTGCTGTTCGAAAGTGAGCAAGACCCTTGTGGCGACAAACTCCTCAAAATGCTTCCTTTCCCTCTTTTCGTAGCGTGTAGTGCTCAGGAAATGAGCTGCAGGTTTTGCAATTTGCAACTCGCACTTCCCCTCTCTTCCCTCAAAAAAATGTAAGGAAGAATTGCGGTAGATGTGACGCCATCCCGCCTTCCCCCGTCCCCCGCAAAAAATAAAATAAGCAGTCGTTCGTCCATTGTACAGAATACTGCCTCGAATGACGTTTGCTAGTTATAGTTACACGCGCCTAGCACGCGGGGAGCTCCCTCGGTGCCCCGACGTTCTCTCTTTCCAGTGAAAGCAATGAATCACCGGCTGCACGCGGCAGTCACCTACCTCGTAGCTGGCGCGGCGGGTACCACACGTACTTCTCAAGAAAAGCGCCCCTGCGACGTTTGACCGGCAAACTTCACCTTCGCCTGCCAATAAGCCACAGACACAGCCTAACAAAAGCACTTAATAGCCGTTCACATTGCGGACACTTTTCATTGTGCTCTCGCCAATGTGAATGAGTGAGTGTTCTGCTCGACACCCGCGCAAATACGTATTGCATTCACACCGTTCGGCCTCCCTTCTGACGTTCCGCGCATGGCGCCCTCTCACGCGCACATTGCTCACCTCAAGTGGCGGAGAATTGCCCGTGCAGGGACGCGGGATACACACTGAGTTTATTTGACACTAGAAGGAGCAGAAGTCACCCAAAATGTTGGTTCCAATAAAAAAAACGTACACATCTTACCTTCAACCACCTCGCGGAGGCACAACCGCGTTGTTTTTAAGGAGTTTTTAACGTCGCACGTAGTCTGGGCTGGTTCCACAACGTTCGTAATGAGCTTCGGTTGCTGGGAAGCACTTCACATCCATTTGTGCGGCCGCATGTTCACGCCGGCAGCAAAATTTCGGGGACGCTAGAGCTCACACGACACACGACCCCAAGCTGGGAGCCATTTTGTAAGGAGGCGTAGAGGATGAAGACGTGAACAGATGGAAGAGGAGAAAAAGGAGGCGTTAGAGTTTTTTCTACTCCAATTAAAGCAGACGTAGTATTCACAGCTAGATACTGCATTTCGCGGGGAGGTACAATAGTGGTAAATGCGCCTATTTACGACGGCTCGTGGCACCCAGTGGGAAGTGGCAGTTTTTTTATCATCATACTACCACACGTGGGAGCAAGCAGCCGGCCGTGAGGAGTTTAAAAGGCGTATTTAAGCCGACGAACTCCATTCAGCCTAATTGGCGTTTTGTATGTACCATATAATCTTCGTTAGGATAATGGGGGTGACAAAACACCGCCTTCATGGCCTAAAATATTGGCTTTAAAAACCTCGTTTCTGAAATGCCACTCTTCAATAAACCATGTCAAAAACAAGTGCTTCCACGCTCGCACACTTGCCATTTAATTCTTATTACTCCTTGTAGGAAAATAGTTACACTCGTTCACCGTTCTCCGCTCTCCCTTCCGCATTACATTTTCGTTCTTCTTACCAAAAAGAAAGCACGAGAATACGTTCTGTGCATTTAAAAAAATTCTGGCCACATTTCATCCTATCCATAAATAAAGGCACATATGGAATAAAACTTTTACAAATCGCTGGTCCCTTTCTCCCAGCCGTTGAAAATGTGTGACGGCCTCTTATAATTACCAACAAGCTCAACTCATCTGGCAACACAGTAGAAACGTAGGAATATCTGTCAAAGATACCGCACTATAACACAAGCAGTAATGCACAGGGCCACCGCATTGGATAATTGTTTACAATGGGACATTGGCCGATGAGCGGTGAGAGTAATTAAGGACGAAACTACAATGACACCAACAGTAGCTATAAAGCTTTCAAGCTCCAAAGTATTTAAAATAAGGAGCTCAAGGACGTAAAAATATTTTCTCCTTCAAGCACTTTGCCTAGATATTTTGGCCTTTGAAAGTCTTATGTAACACCAACCATTTCGTACCAACAAGTAGTATATTAACGATGTTTTTAAAGACGATATTCTTTCCTTGGTTACTTAAACGCAAAAAATTAGTTCCGTCTGTCTGTCTGTCTGTCTGTCTGTCTGTCTGTCTGTCTGTCTGTCTGTCTGTCTGTCTGTCTGTCTGTCCTGTCTGTCTGTCTGTCTGTCTGTCTGTATGCCTGCCTTTCAGTATGTACCTCGATGTCCAGCCCGGTAATGTTTAAACAGTTTTTTTTATCTAGAAGTCTGTATGCAAAACCTTCCCAAACTACAAACCCTGGCAGTTGGCCTTATACTTGTCAACATTATTCAGCAAAAAAAAAAAAAGGGCATATTTGAGGCAACACACAAATGGGTATTTGATAATTGCACTGTTACTTAACTTAAACCTAGCCGTTGACTTGATTTATCAACTAGAAACTATAAAACGCGCACAACGCAATATTTTAACAAAAATATAGAAAAAAAGACTACCGCTCAAGCCTTGAGCTCTGACGGTACCCCAAATCCAACAGCACCTGAAAAATCAAACTGATGGGGCTACAGCAGTGAGCGCGAACACTAGAAAGTTCAATTGGATACAGCACATTTCAGTTGCGTTTGCATGAAAAGAGCGAGACAGCAGGGGAAGCGAGTTGGAGGTTGGCGGGAGAGAGGAGCGGCAGTAACATGGCAGGGGTGGAAGAAGGCTATTGTCATTGAAGATACTGAGCCAAGGTATCATTCCCACAAAAGCTAAGCAAGTTTGATAAGCTTTATTCGAATATTTCCGCCATCTTTATTAGGTGCGAAGCAACTCATGCTCGGGGCTGTGTCCCTCCCAGCCTTGTTGTCGTTGTTGTCTGCCGTGCGCACTCAACTGCGGATGCGCGTCCCTTCAGCCCCGTAAGCGTTTGACCTGACGTCAGCCCAGTACACTATAAAAAGATAGCTAGCCGGCGCCCGGTTTTGATCCCACGACTCTCTCGCCATAACGAGAGGTACGTGGCGCTCTTCCCACTGCGCTACAAACCGAGACGGGAGCATGTGCTACGAAGGCGCCTTATGTCCTTCACTCATTCAAACTACGTCAAGAAGCTACTGATAGAACGAAGGCACGCGAAGCTGAACGTCAACGAAAACGACGAACTGAAAACTTTGAGGAGGATGCTGAATTTCCCGTGGGAAAGCTGTGGTGGGAAGCGCCACGCGCCTTGCAGCTCAACCAGAGCAGAATCCGAAGAGGGCGGGCAGCGAGGTAGGAGCGTGAGCACGCAATATAGAAAGACGAGAACAAGGAGGTGTTCGATAAGATAACGAGGTTGTCGGTCTCTTCGCTGTCGCTACATTTCTATACATTCCTCTGTCTCTACATGGAGGTTCACACTACGTTCCCATTTGTGCTCCGATAAATGAAACAACGTAACGGCAACACAATGGAACCTACACCGACCCCTACGATGCTTTGCGTCCTCCTCATGGTTCAACACGGGAAAATGGTGTAATTTTTGTTAGTAACAAGGCCTGGCAAAATTTCGATTATTTATTGACGGTAACCTACACAGAGTTATTTGCTTTCTACGGTTCTGTAGCACACCTCCAGTGAACAAAATAAAGCAGTTAGAATGAAGCGACTTCTTTAAAGTGCTGACAGATAGTATTTCAAGGGCCGACAAATAGTGTGTACACCCTCGGCCCAAAGGGACCAGACGATATATTGCGATCATTCCGGTGTGGTGTGCGGTCGAGAAAAACCACGGTGTTCAGACTGTTAGAGCCTCTCGTAAACATACAGCACGTTCTAAGGCCTCATATGGGCTTGAAGTGTTATTGTTTGCAGCAATGTTGTCGACACGCATGGCGCTTGCGCCCTGGGGAATATCTGGCACCATATTTTTGGTCTGCGCGAGATACTTCTGGGTGCACAGTGATGAATGAGTGCTACACAAAAGTACGGTATGTTTATTTCAGATCCCAATAGGGACATTTTAATCCTTCAATCCACGACCTGGTTAGCTTGTGTATCCTTAGTAAAGAACACCTGCCCTACATTTAGACAATCACCTCACGTTTCCCGCAAACAACGTAGTGTAATATTTCACCCGTTTTAGGGCTTTGGAAAAAAGAAGACATTTTCTGGAACTACACTGGAGTTGCCTTGTCCCCGATATCTCTATTTTGCTTCATTCGAGCCGGAACTTTAGCACCACCTCTCTTTGTACTTTAATACGTTAAACAATACTCCTTTGAAGTAGTTGAAAAGTATTACCTGTAAAATGATTCGTACTCGGCCAGGGTGTGTTAACGCGGCGATTTTGTTTCTACAGTTCACGTGACCCTACTTGACCATGTCTTTAGTGCAATTGACACTACCAAATACATGTGGGCACTCTACACGCAACTTTATCTAGGTGCACTACACCGAGCTAAAAATTCTCACAAAGACAAAGAGGACGCAGTTGTCTTCAAGAAAAACAAGTTTTTTGGAGCGAACTTGTGCTCCTATAAGAACTCAAAGAATACACAGGTGGCGAAGCAGCAGTCAGCAAAGTGACATGCGCAAGCTAGCTTAGGCGAGTCGAATACCGCAGCGTCTGCTATGCAGGCTTTTATCTTTCGGCGCAAGTGTTTCTCGAACCGCCGATTTTCATACAGAATTTATAGATCAAAGATTATTTTAGGCTAGTGACATTAGGGCGAAACCCTATCCGTATCGGAATTAGATAACCCATAAGGCACAAAAATAAAGAATGCAACACACGCTTCGCTCGGGACACATATAACAGCCGGCCTAAGCCGCACAGTAAGAACAAAACACAAACAAACAAACCCAATCCATGGTTCACGGCCTTACTCCTCCTGTAAGAGGGTAACGACCCGATGCTAAAATAAAACAACTGTGCCAACAAATAACAAAAAGTTCGTCATTTTGCCCAGTAAGGTTTGAGGCGAACCACGTGGAAGACTTGTGGTCGCGTGCGTCGTGGTGATGTGCCGGAATCACCATCGGGGATCACTTCTTAAGTAAGTTGACCAAAACGTCGTAGCCGTGGTCGAGGAGCAGCCTTTGGTCCCTCTATACGATAGCGTCTACGTCAGGAACAGCATCTTCACAGTAGACGGTAATCATCAAGCATACGCGCGGTAGTATGGTGACATGATCATCGGCGATCGTTACAGCAGCACGGTGCTCGGGGTTCGGTTGAAGTGTCATGGAGTGATCAAAGGAAAAAGTTATAGACTTCGTCTATAGAACAAGTATTGTACTGTTTTCCGTCAAAACGTCCGTCCCAAGAATTACGTCGCGGGAGCAGTTAGGGAAAATGACGAACGACGCAGGGTATTTATGCCGTCTACGGTGACGCGTGATGTGCCCGTTCCACTTGCTGTCAGGAGGTGGCCTCCTGCTGCGCGTATGGGCGGACCGTCCCATCTGCTAATAACGTTACTCAGCTGAGGGGAAAATGGTCCGCTCATGACTGAGTAGCCGGCTCCCGTGTGTATTAGGGCGACGACATCAAAGCCGTCGATGGACAGGTGAACGTCGTACGCCGCCTTCTTTGAGTTCCGGGTACGTCGTGGCGTCGTAACTCTCGGCTTGTGCGCGTTGACTGTCAGTAGGGCACCGGACGTCATCGTTGTCGTCGTTTTTTCAGTGGTAGGTTCAATCATGTCGGGTACACGTCACACCTTGTGGCTGTCGTCATGTTCGCAAATCACGTCAAGGTTAGGTCGGGTCTTCGGACTGAGGGCATGTCGTTAACCACGGTGTTCGGTGCGTCTTTGCGTCGTTGGAGGGTTTTAGTTTTTCCGCCGCTTTGAAGCTGCACCTCCAGAGGTTACGGCGTGTAGTTTCCCCGCGCGGGCTGGGGTACCTCCAACTTGGGAAATCAGCATTGATAAGGCGGTTCGGCGACTGGTATGGGTAGGGCGACGGCGATCGGTTGAAACGGCTTAGGCGCGGTCGATTTGGGATGCATACTCGTCGATATCGCGTGGTCGTTGGCCAAGGAGAGGGCGAGCGGCATCGACGGAGAACCCACGGATTCTGAGCCTCTCGTATGGGCAGCGACGGTAGATGTGGTCGGCCTGTCCGCAGTGGTAGCAAAGCGGGTCACGATTATCGGGGGTTCGCATACGTCCGTTTTCCTCGGCGTCTGGTTTTGCGCTGCAGGGGGTCGTGCGGGCGACAGTGGACGCCTGAACAGCGGGGCCTTTTGACGACGGGTTGTAGCAGGGCGGGGCCGAAGAACAGCCACGGAGTAGGTGATAGCTTGTCGTTCGCGAGGTGCTTCCGACGGCGTAGAAGTCCCCAGTGCGTGTTGAACTTCTCGTATGACGTCGGTCAGGCAGGCGACTTGGGGTTGCGGCGTGGTTGGGGAAGCCTTTCTCAGTTCTTCGCGAACGACGACGCGGATTATTTCCCACAAGTCTTCTGTCGCGAATCCTGGGGTGCTGACGGGGTTCGCCAAAAATGCGTTGAATGGTCGATCGTACTGCCTCTAACGCATGTCCAGGGTCCTCTTGATCATCGAAGTCAAGGTAACGATCTCAGCGAAGGTTTTTGTGGATTTGCGATTGAGTCCCGCGTAGAGCTCTTGTTTAACTGCCAGCATTAGAAAGCGCACCTTCATTTCTGCCATTTTGGTGTCAGCTCATCGGAACAGCATTGTAATCTTCTCAACGAACACTACAACACACACCCACCGCGGTGGCTCAGTGGCTAAGGCGTTGCGCTGCTGAGCACGAGTTCGCGGGTTCAATTCCCAGCCGCGGCGGCCGCTTTTCTGATGGAGGTGAAAAGCAAAAACGCCCGTGTGTACGAGATTTCGGCGCACGGTAAAGATCCCCAGGTGGTCGAAATTAATCCGGAGCCCTCCACTACGGCGCGCCTCATCGCCTGCGTTGCGTCGGCGCGTTAAACCCTACAATCAATCAATCAATCAAACCAAATTTGACCCGCGTCTCATAGGTAAAAAAGCACTTGCCTCAGGGTTTGTTCATCATCCCAACGACTAAAACTATAGACGCTCTCCAGCTTCTCCAGCCACTTTTCCGGGTCTCCACTAGGGGATCCTCGGAATGATAGAGGTTTCCGAGGGTGCTGCAGAACGACGGACGATTGGCTTGGTTGGCCATGGTGCTGTTCGCGACGTCTTCCTTCTTCACCTTCTCCGGTGGTATACCGAGCTCTTCTGGTAGGCCTTGCTGTGGGCGGCTGGTACGAGTGGGGCGTCCTTGGCTACTTGCAGAGAGTTTTGACTGCATGTACCCCACACATCTACCAGATGTCACGAAGCCAAAGGCGACGGAGTTGTCTTCAAGGAAAACAAGTTTATTGGAGCGAACTTTTGCACCCCTCACCACTCAAAGAATACACAGGCCGCGAAGCAGCAGTCAGCAAAGTGACATGCGCAAGCAAGCGCCGGCGAGTCGAATACCGCGCCGCGTGCTCTGCAGACGTTTATCTTTACCCGCGAGTGTTTCTGGAACCGTCGATTTACATCAAGAAAATTGTAGATCAAAGAAGATTATTATATGTTAGCGACGTTAGGGCGAAACGCTCTCGGTATCAGACTGTGATAACCCGTGCGGCATAATAAAGAATGGAACATGCGCTTCGCTTGGGACACAGATAACACAGCAGGGCGCAGCAGAGAAGTAAAAACAAAACATAAACAAACAAACCCAATGCATGTTTCACGGCTATATTTCTCTTGATAGTCTCCTGTACATGCTTTCGTACCAATATTTGAGTAATTTCACATATTGCTGTGCAGTGAGCACAGGTGTCAGATCGTATTTGGTTATTTCAATATTTGTTTTTAATTGTAAGGCTCCCAATTCACTGTACAGGGTACATGAAGTTTTTTTCCACAATCATAGACGTTGCTGTATCAAGATGGTTGGAAATACTGTTACGTTAATCATCTACGTTCGCATCAATAAGCATTGGATTGCTTTCGCTTCAGCTTTGGCTATATTGTTCGGGATCACTTCAATTTTTGCCTTCCCTGAAGTTGATCATTGTCACTACGGTGGTCCCCTGCGTACACGGTACAAACAGGCGTCGAACGCTGTGGCTAAAGCATTTTACATGACAGTTGTCTAGATAAACGTTTCTCTAGATACACCTTCACAGGCAACAGACAGTGTTCATGGCCACAAACGCCTAATAGGATTTTTTTGTTATGAACAAGTCCTAAGTCAGCTCTTTCTTCAAGGGCTAGTTTCCACAGCATTTCGTAAAGAGGAGCGCAACTGCGTGTAATTGGATGCGTCCGGAAAATCTGTTGTTTCGTAAACGCGTTCAATCTACCCTGCAGCGGATTTTTCCGCTTTGGGAGTCTGTTTCCCTGAAGTCTTTTAGCTTGCCTGAGGTATGGATGCACTTCATGCCTGAAAAACTCTCGGTGCTTTCTTGTAGTTTTTTTTGTCACGTCTACAAGTTTGTTCTTTTCGTCTGACTCTTATTCTTTTGTTTGTTCGTTTTGCCTCCGACGCAGCTATAGGACGTAAGCTATCGTGTTAGGCACGCTATAGTTTTTCGCGTCAGTGCTGGAGCCGCTGAGACAGATTTTCTACAAGTTCGGCGCACCTCACCGTCTAGGGAAATGCCGATTCGTTTTTTCTTCGCAATTCGTCGAAAAGGCGCACGTTTGAATTTTTGTTGTACCTGCACTTTTGTATAATCGTGTTTTCTACGTCGGATACGGTACCGGTTTATTTGGTACCAATATTTTCCAGAGAAGACTCCTTTTGTAAGAGCTGTACTATCTCCCGGCACTTGTAGATTTTCTATTTCGAGCGTTTTCGGCGTTTTCTCTTTCGAGCGGCCAAGTGGACAGTCGTGGGTAGGGGGGTGCAATATGGCGAATGCGTAGATCGCGTTGAGAAGCACAAATGGAATGCTGTGAACAGAACATAAGAGCTTCAGCAACGAACCGCGCGTTTGGCGCGAGCACTCCGTGACAGGCGCAACGGAGCAAGAATCCGGTGGTTCGGGCACGACACGGAAGGCCCTGGATGTTGACGGCATACTGACATCATCTACAGTCGCTAAGGCGAGTGCCGAGCCCATGTGGTCCTTTCGCTTTTCGGGTTAATTCAAGAGGTTCTTAGCGGTTATACGGAGCTTTTAGATTTAATTGAAAGGTCCAGTTGTGTTCTCTCGGGATAAACGGGTGTGCAGCATGTCACACGACATCGTGAGTTGTTAGCAGGATGCGAAAAGTTTGCCATACCTTAAGATATTGTGGGCTAGAGTTTAATACTTTCGTGTCAATTCTTGGTCGTGCTGGTATTTTATGGCAATCGTTTTGCCTTTTCGTGCATTTTGCAAGAAATGTAAGCGTGTTTTCGGATGCAAAAAGGCATAAAAGTCGTCGGGCAGTATCCCTTTCTTCGCAGCACACATAGCACACCTTGTCTGTTGCGCTGTTTGACATGTTTGGTTTTTGGATTTGCAGAGGTATTCTCGTGATCAATACTACGCATGGAATGATTCACGCCTGTTCTGGCGTGAGACCCAATTTATTTGCTTTGGTGACCGGTACCTTTCAATTTCTTCTCTCGTATTACGCTACACAATTATATGGTTTGTGTGGCTCTCGTTTGGACAAAACGTGTAAGGGTGAGCTATTGAGGCCACACCTTGAGAAAAATAGGGTGGTACATTTGAAGTTTCGTTAAAAATATGGGCATACGAGCAAGGCATTTAGGTTGCGTTTGAAACACGACTATTAGCACTTGTCCAAACGCCCCTCCTTAGCAAAAAAATTGCAGATGAACTGTCACTCGTTATGCCAAATATACCCGTTCGATCCTTGAGTACTGACTGTTTTTTGAGGCACTTCACAACGATGGCGCCTTTATGAGACCGTCTTATTTATCGCCTAGGTGTTTCGTTGGTCCAAAGCGTACATGGGTGAATAACGTGCCCATTTATTCAGCCGTGACTCGCCAGCTTGAGCCAGCAACCAATGGAGGCACCGCGAACCGATCCTCCAGCGCATGGAGGAAGAAAATGTTAGGAGGGAGCATGACGTCAGGCGGCCCAGCTTCGGCCAACCTCCTCTGACGCCGGTTTCTCCTATCCTCGGGCTCCTCCCGCGCAATGCATTATAAAAAATCCACCACGCTCAGGCCCGCGGTAGCATTTAGTGGCTCCGGCTGGCTGCCGGTGGAGATGGAGGCGAGCGCCGTCGCCGAAGGCGCCGTACAAGATTGTTCGCCAGCGTTGCGCTCCAAGCTTCGTATCGTGGAAGTACTGCCGCTGTCGCTGTTCAAAGCAAGGCGAGACTTCGATCGCATTCTTACGAAGCACCCTCACGAGCTGCAAGCCGAATTTCACTTCTGACGTTGGATCGCTCGAACGCGCCACCGTAAACATTCACAAGCATGGAGCGGCCTACAGCTGCGCGGTGTTTGCCAGGTGTGCTGTGACGATTGCGTTTGGCAGGTGTGCTGTGACGATTGCGTTTGGCATTTTGCTGAGTTATCGCGCGTAACGAGTGTCGTGTTGGCGGGGAGGTGGTGAAACTAGCTTTGGTTTCGCTCGGGCGCGCTTTTGCATACGTTCGCCTTTTCGGTGCTCCGGCGTGATGGTACGTTTTTATATACTTCAGTGCACTGGAAAACAAAGGGTTCAGAACCCTTATGTTGGGTGTCACCACCTCGCGTCGCAAGCAGTACGCCGGCTGTTTGTCCGCTGAGGACCGCTCGATCGGTGCGATACGTATATGAAAAAAAAAAAAACGAATGCTAGATTACGCCTGGAAGGGACCTTGCTGAATTGTGGACTGACTGCGCCTTGCCAATAAATTGTTAAAGAACTTGTTGATCTTTTCAACTTAGCCTGAGCGGCAAAGTTGAAACGATCATTTCCACTTCTGCACGCGGCGGCGGCACGCAACTCTCCGACTGCGGCGTGAACTTCGACGGGTCGGAAAGCTCAGTAAACAAAGATGTTTTCTGCCTCTCCCGTCCGACCACTTTGCCCGCACGATCAGGCCGCTGCGCGTTTCGGGTTGCAGGCAGAGCTGCGCGCAACGACTCGTCGCCGAAACTCGAATACGCGGACGGCCCGGCAACCAAACGGATAGACGCACGCACGCAGTGTCGGCGAAGGCCACATGAGGCGCAAAGAACTTCCGCTTGCCTGTCACGTGAATAGAACACCTCCCATCAGTCTTTCCTTTTTATTTTTTATGACTAGGCTTCACGATTGTCACGTGACGCTCCCTCCTAAACTTTTCTTTCCTCCATGCTCCAGCGGGGGTGCAGCAGGATGCATCTCTGGACAAGCACCAACAGGTGGCAGCACGCAGTGGTTGGATGTAGGGTGCCTCTATGCCAGCACCACCGTAGAAACGGAGACGAGTATGCATCGAGGCACTCTAGTGTGATACAGACGCGAGGTTGCCTACGGAGCCTTGCACGCTGAAGTTTGTAAAGCGAGCAGTGAGCATATTGCGCATGCGCGCCTGGCGCCTGCTTCGTGTAAAACTCGTGTTCTTCGAACCCGTTGGGGCTGTTTTGTAAATTTCTACTTGACTGGTTTTACAGCTTTTTCTATGCAACGTTGGAAAGTTGAATTTAAAAGTTTTGTTGCTCGTTTCTCGGCGAGGGGTTCCTGTGAGTCTTAGACCCGTTTCAGGAGTGCTAGTTTACAGGCTTACTTTACCATTTTGTTGGACTCAGTGTGTTGAAGTTCGCTTTTACACGTTCCTCATTCTTTTTTTCAAATGCATGCTCTCAAGAATTGGGCATTGTTGCCTCTGCCTAGCCCACAGGGCAAGATGTAGTAGCACGAGAAACGCAACAGACCGATTACTTCTGACGATATTTGTAATCGATCATACTGTGACCCAAAGTGCGGAACAAACCAGTAAATCATACATTTTAGTAATTGGACGTGTGTAACACTTAAATATACAAATTGTTTAGAGTGATTTTGTTCCTATTTTTGAAAAATCGTGCAACGCACAGATTTCTTGCGGTGCACTGTTGTAATATCACAGTGTAATCTTTCTATTCAAGATGCTTCAAACTACTAACGAGTCAGTTAAAATAGCTGTATTTCTCGTTTGGGGCTGTGGTTGATGGGATGTCGGGTTTAGCTCCCTTTGCATTTGAAGGGAAGTTAGTACAGATGATTGCTAAGACACCCTCTCGACGTCACCACTATTTGCAGTGAGTACATTGAACATGATTAGCTTGCCTGAATACTGGGAAGCGTCTTTGTAATTCGTGTTCGGGAGATTTCCGAACCGCTTTTACATTGGTTTCCCAATTTACCGGCGGTAGTAGGAGCGGCCTTCCGGATACGTGTTCGGTTATTATTTGCCATTGACGAAGTTCTGAATTTCTTTAGCGTGTATTTCAATTAACCTACCACACCACAACGCCACGGAAACTAACATAACGCAATTTACGGACTTCTTAAGGACTGAAGCGACCTAATCGCCTTTTTCACTTGCTTTCATATGCTTTCGTTTTTGTTTTTCGTAGCAATGCGGTTTTGTTGTTATGCGTCCTGTAGTTATGTGCTCAAAAGAGTCTATTGCTTGTGTTTTATACATTTATAAAATGATTTTGTTAGCACCCATTCATTTTTTCTTTCTTTGATGTATGTGAATTACCCCCCCCTATGTAATACCCTCCTGCGGAGGGCCTTTAGGCGTACCTGAATAAATAAATAAATAAATAAATAAATAAATAAAAATAAATAAATAAAATAAATAAATAAATGAGCCACTAACCCAAGAATATGAAAGTTGCCTTCCCACGTATGCGAGTCCTTCTGGCGCCCTTTTCATATTTAGGTGGGCCTCTACATGTTCTATTATGCTGTAAATGTCCACGGCCAGCATCTTCGCTTGAGCAGTGTTTGGATGGAGGCGCGAACACTGCTTGTACGCTTTTCCTACCAAAACTAGCGGTCGTCCTTTGTGGTACTATTTGTGCATAGATGTAACGTAGTATACACAAAGTAGCCGGCAATACGGCCTGAGGTGTTTCCACCTTCAATACCGCCTCTGGTACTTTTGGGGCTACGTGTAATACCGCTACATGCCATTATGCTTTATTTTTATTAGACATCTTTGTAACATGCAGGAAAGTGTTCGAGCCTCCACTGTGCTGTGGGATATACAGCACAAAAGCATCCAGTACGCTCAACTACTGCGACTTCCCTCTAATCCAACGTTAAAAAAATTGATGTCTTCTCGCATGACAGATGTTGTTATTTATTTTTGAGCAACAGTACTTATGTGGGATCATTTAGGTGAACACCCTGTTTGCTTTGCCCAAGCGTCAAGGAAATTATTAGCTCCGTCAAAGGCATCTTGAATTTCACTTTTCTGACCCAGTGTGGTATTAAATACCATAGGATGCATTCAGGACCTTAATTTTTCAGTGAATAAGTATGTTATAAAACAAAACTTATTTCTGGCTTTAATATATATTTTTGAGTATATAGTTTCCTGGTTTTAATAAAGACCACTACTTAGAGAAAAATTCATCTGTGGAAAAACGTTGGGTGGCTCACATTTAAGAACTCTCGGGAAACCAGCATACACAATTTGCGCCACTTTTGAAAAACAGCGAAAAAATGGGGCAGGGAACAGTACAGAGAACGCAAAAAGCCCGTAAACCGTAATACTGCAGTTGCGTGAGTTGCTCACGCGGAAAAAAAAGTTATCAATACGCGTTATGTTCATTCAAATGAAAAGGTATTTTCTAAATTACATTCATAACTGGTTAAGGCTTAGGCGAGTTGGTACATAATTACAAAGAGGAGAACAGCGCAACACAGATGAAACACGAGAACAACGTGAGAACCACAACGCTCGTGGTTGTCACTTTCTTCAGTCCTTCATCGTGTTGCGCTGTTCTCTTTTTATAATAAAATCCCGCACTGCCACTACACTATTAGCCATATAATCCTATGATTTCATAATCCTTCGTTTTTTCAAACGCTGTAGCTCCGCAAGTTTTCAAAGCGGAATGTTGAGCCGTACAGATTCCGCTCCTTACCGCCGTAAAAATGACGTAATTATTCTAATGACTATGCCAGCAATTTTCGGGGATTCCCTCTGCCCACGTTTATATCGAGAATGCGATTAAAATATACGAGCAAGAGAGTTTGGCATTGTTTGATATAGAAAACAGCAGTTACATATTTTACGCCTTGTAAAAAACATTTGTGTACTGATGCCTTCTGTGCTTCAAACTTTCTCCATAAAACGGTGCACCGTTATTGTACGTAAATCAAAACTATTCACCGGTGGTGGATGTGCACGGCAGACAGACCAAGGGACAAGCGTGAGCCACCATGGTGCCATTGTGAGGCAAAGGTGTCTAACGCCGGCATGGGTTGTTTTACAACCTGCCAACGTAACAGAAAATTGCGGGCGAACATCCAGCGCTAACAACGCGCTCCTCTTGGCGCTAAAGTTAACTATACGCTGTGATTAGCTCTACATACGGCTGACCCCTCCGCTTTTATTTTAAATATACGAATTTAACACATCAATAGCTCTCGACAGCTTACTAAAGTCGTATGCTTGAACCCACACCGAATGACCGGGCGCCTCTGTTCCTGCGTCTTTCGTAATCATTAGTATTACGTGAAAAATAGATTGCGCACGAGGGAAAATTTCAGCGTCCGTCAAAGCAGTTCTGTAATAGAGTAAAAAAATGCACAGAAATAAAACAAACAAGAATGCAGCTTTGGAGATAGCGGGATTTCATAGCGAAGAGAGTGCAGTTTAAAAAAAAACATCTTCCCGTGGGAACCCTGATGAGGATGCGAAGCATCGTGGCGGTTCCGTGTGCTTCCATTGTGTTTGCCGTTATGTTGAGTGATCTGGTTTTTACTAGCGCCCAGAGGGAATTCCGCGTCCGGGTCCACGCGGTTGCAAAGGCACGCAAGTCTTCTGTTGTACTCTTCTGCTCGTCCCCACTAGGTAGCCTCCCTGAGTGGGCACTCCACGGGAGCAAAGGTTCGTAGTAAGAAACTATTTGATCACTAACTTTGTGGCATCTTTCCCGGCGCACGCCACACGGTGGATGAGCGTCAGAGTTAGGTGTTCCGACTGTTTCCATTTGAAATCATGTGATGCGGCAGGTGATATTGCCGCGAACCATACATTGGGTTTGTTTATTTGTGTTTTGCTTTTACCGCCCGGCTGCGCCGGTCTGTGTTATCTCTGCGCCAAGGGAAGCGCGTGTTCCATTTTTTCTTTCTGTGCCGCATGTGTTATCTGTCGTGATAGGGAGAGCATTCCGATCTAACGTGAACAGCCCAGAATAATATTCTTGGATCTACTATGTTCTCGATGTGAATCGACGTTTCGAGAACCACGCGCGCCGAAAGATAAAAAGCCTGCAGTGCGGACGCCGGAGCATTCGATTCGACGACACTCGCCTGTGCAAGTCACTTTGTTGACCGCTGCTTGGCCGCCTCTGTATTCTTTTGAGTTGTTAGGGGAGCACAAGTTCGCTCCAATAAACGTGTTTCTCATTCAAGACAACTGCATCGTTCTTGTCTTCGCGACATCTGGTGGAGGTGCTGGGTACTAAGTCTTTATGCCCTCTACGACATCTCGAAGCCGCCAAGCCAGGCCAACCAGAGAAAGCCCCTGACTGCAAGGATTGCTACCCGAGTTCGGTCTTCTGCCAGAAGGGCCCAAGAGAAGGAACGCTGCAACCAACACCATGGTGCAAGAAACAACGTCGCCAATCATCCTGCAGCAGCCCCGAGAACCGCCATCGTTCCGGGGAGCCCCCGCTGAAGACCCCGAAGAATGGTTGGAGAAGCTGGAGCGCGTCCGCATCTTCAACAGGTGGGACGACCAAGAAACTTTCCGGCATGTCTTCTTTTACTTAGAAGATGCTGCTCGAACTTGGTTCGAGAACCATGAGAGCTCTTCGACAGACTGGACTCAATTCAAAAGGGAGTTCCTTAAGACTTTCACTACCGTGGTGAGAAAAGAGCGAGCTGCGCTTTTTGCTTGAAACTCGAATGCAGCACCCCAACGAAGGAGTCGTGATTTTTGTTGAGGACATGAAGTGACTTTTTCGTCGTGCGGACCCTGAAATGACCGAGGAAAAGAAGCTCAGGTTTCTAATGCAAGGAGTGAAGCAAGAGCTTTTTGCTTGTCTAGTCCGTAACCCTCCGAAGACAGTGGCGGAATTCGCGTCTGAGGCGGCCGCGATGGAGAAGACGCTAGAAATTCGAACGAAGCAGTACGACCGCCCTGTGAACGCGCTGTTCTCGGAGACCATCGGTGCCGCAAATGGAAGCTCCGATACATTGCGAGAGACCATCCGAGCAGTGGTCAGGGAGGAGCTTCGGAAGCTTTTTCCAACGACGCCGCAACCTCAAGTGGCTTCCCTGACTGACGTAATCAGAGAAGAAGTCCAAAACGCACTGGGAACTTCTAGGACATCGGAAGCACCCCGCGAACCACAAGCCATGACCTACTCCTCGGCTGTTCGTCAACCCCGCCCTGCTCCAACCCGTCGTCAAGAGGCCGAGCCATATCGCCGTCCAATGCCGCCCACCCGACGCCTTGTAGACCAATACCAGACGCCAAGGAAGACCGACGTGTGGCGAACGCCCGATAATCGCCCGCTGTGCTACCACTGCGGAGAGGCCGACCACATCTACCGTCGCTGTCCCTACAAGAGGCTCGGTTTGCGAGGGTTCTCCGTCGACGCCCCACGCTCCCGATACGGCCAGCGTCCTGCTGAGATCGAAGAATACCTCTCCAACACCAACCGAGGACCAGCCCGCTTCAACCGTTCACCGTCGCCCTACCCGTATCAGTCACCGAACCGCCGCAGCACTGCTGACTTCACGTGGAAGGTCCCCCAGCCCACGCGGGGGAAACTAAAAGCAGCAACTTCGGGAGGTAAAGTTGCACAACGGCGGAAAAAATGAAAACCCTCCAACGACGCAGCGTCTCGCTGAAGACCATCATTCACGACATGCCCTCAAACCGACGACCCGACCTAGCCCTACGAGACTCCTGAACACGACGACAGCTACACGGCGCGACGCGTACCCGATCTGACCGAGACGTCCGTTGAGAAGACGACGACAACGACGATGCACAGTGCCCGACCGTCAACACGTACAAGCAGAGATACGACGCCCCCGACGAACCCGGAACTCGAGGAAGACTGCATCTGACGTCAAGGTGTCCATCGACGGCTTTGACGTAGTCGCCCTCGTAGACACGGGAGCTGACTATTCGGTAATGAGCGGACCATTGCGTCTAAACTGAAGAAAGTTATGACCAGATGGGACGGTCCGCACATACGCACAGCAGGAGGCCACCCTCGTGACGCCAAGTGGAACGTGCACATCGCGCGTCACATAGACGGCACAACGTACCCTGCGGCGTTCGTCATTCTGCCTAACTGGTCCCGCGACGTAATTCTTGGAATGGACTTTTTGATGGACACGGTGCAATAATCGATCTGCAGACCAAGTCAATAACTTTTTCCCCCAATCACTCCATGACGCCGGAACCGAACCACGAACGACGTGCTGCTGTAAGGATTGCCGATGATCATGTCACCCTGCCACCCCGCTCAAGCTTGATGGTCGCAGTCTACTGTGAAGATGCTGCTCCTGACGTCGACGCTATCGTAGACACCGATCAAAGGGTGCTTCTCAACCGTGGTGTGTCGGTCGCAAGAGGCATTGCGCGCTTCAAGGAACACCAATCCCACATCTTGGTTACGAATTTCACCGAGGAGTACCAGCATTTAAACAAGGGCGCGGCAATTGCATTCCTCGAAGAAGCGCAAGAAGCAAGTGACGTGATCGCGGTCGCCGACTTTGAACGCACACCCGTAGAAACCCTCAAGCTCCCGCAGCCTTTCGACGTAAATCCGGCGCTACCGCAAGAACAACGGAACAAGTTATTGGCTTTGCTGCGTCGCTATAGCGAATGTTTTTCGTCGAGCGCAACACTACGTCAGACCCCTGTAGCGAAGCCCCGAATAATAACCGAAGATGGAGCCCGACCCACCCGACAGTCACCGTACCGCGTCTCTTCACACGAACGGGAAGCCATCCGGACTCTAGTCGACGACATGCTCAGCGACGACATTATACAGCCCTCGAAAAGCCCCTGGGCTGCGCCCGTCGTACTCGTAAAGAAAAAAGACGGCACATTAAGGTTTTGTGTTGACTACCGGCGACTGAACAAAATCACGAAAAAGGACGTGTACCCCCTCCCCCGAATCGACGACGCCCTCGACTACCTCTGCCACGCGAAGTACTTCTCATCGATGGACCTGAAGACCGGCTACTGGCAAATTGAAGTGGACGAGAGAGACCGAGAGGAGACTGCATTTATAACCCCAGACGGCCTATACGAGTTCAAGGTGATGCCGTTTGGGCTGTGCACAGCACCAGCGACGTTTCAAAGAGTCATAGACACTGTGCTAGCTGGCCTTAAGTGGCACACCTGCCTCGTATACCTCGACGACGTAGTGGTACTCGCCCGGACTTTCGGCGAACACCTTGCAAGGTTGGAGTCTGTACTCGAGGCCATTCGTACGTCGGGGTTGACGCTGAAGCCTGAAAAGTGCCGTTTCGCTTACGGGGAACTCAAGTTCTTGGGCCACGTCGTCAACGCCGCGGGAGTCCTACCTGACCCGGCAAAAACTTCAGCCATTGCGAACTTCCCAAGGCCGAAAGACAAGAAGGGCGTGCGAAGATTTCTCGGGCTGTGCGCATACTACCGGCGCTTCGTCGCAAACTTCGCACGCATTGCAGAGCCACTCACGCGCTTGACGAAAGATAGCACCCCTTTCAGCTGGGAAAACGACCAAGAAAAAGCATTCTGCGAGCTGCAAAAACGCCTGCAAAGACCGCCCGTGCTCGCTCATTTCGACGTAAATGCCGAAACGGAAATGCATACGGACGCCAGTGATATCGGCTTGGGTGCCGTCCTTGTCCAAAAGCAAAGCGGCTGCGAAAGGGTAATCGCCTATGCCAGCCGTGGTCTGTCGAAGGAGGAGAAAAAGCCGCCCGCATCTTCCCACGGGAGGAACTCGAGTAAATGCGTCGCATCTACTCGAGGCAAGCAAAGCATCACGTCAAGCGAAAGCTAAGCAAAGACGCCCTTGACTGAATTCCGAACGCGCGCTCAGCCGCTTATATACGTTGAAGGGACTACGTAAGCCGGTCCCAGTCGACGACGTTGGCGTACTTGTAAAGCGGCGAGGACCCTAGGTGTTTGAGCCAAGCGCGGATGTTGCTTCGCCGGAGAACGGCACACCGGTTATATGCGCAGCGCGCCCGAAGGAGAGGAAACCGCGGAAGAGAGAGTACTGCACATGCGCCGGCCCCAGCGCGTCTGCCGCGGCTATGACGCAACGTGCCGCGGCTATGACGCAACACAATCCAACACAATCCACTTTAATCCAATCCAATCCAAATCCAATCCAAGCCAAGCCAAGCCAAGCCAAGCCAATCCAAGCCAATCCAATCCAAGCCAATCCAATCGAATCCAATCCAATGCCCCTCGCGAGAGAGTGTTCGCTTTCGCCTCGACTCGACGCGCATGCGCAGTGAGCGTGCGGACTACGGACGCCAACGCGGGTGACATCGTGAGTTACTTAAATGCTCTGCATTTAAAACTATTCTGCCTCTGAGAAAGAGTGCCTGGCTATTATATGGGCGATTTCAAAATTTCGCCCATACGTGTATGGAAGGCCATTCAAGGTTGTAACAGACCACCATGCGCTGTGTTGGCTCGCCAATTTGAAGGACCCCTCTGGCCTTCTTGGGCGGTGGAGCTTGCGCCTGCAGGAGTTCGACGTTACAGTCGTTTATAAATCCGGCAGGAAACACTCCGACGCCAACTGCCTGTCCCGCGCCCCCGTCGACTCACCACCACAAGACGCTGACGAAGACAGCGCGTTCTTCGGGATCGTGACGGAGAGCGACCTAGCCGCCCAGCAGCGTGCCGACCCCGACTTACGCGTCATAATCGAGTACCTCGAGGGATGCAACGTGCCGTTCCTAGGACCTTCAAACGCAGCTTACCAGCATACAGCCTGAGAAACTCCGTCCTCGTGAAGAAGAATTTCAGCCCCGGAACAAGAGCGAATTACCTTCTCGTCATCCCCGCAGACCTTCGTGACGAAATTTTGGAAGCGTGCCACGACGACCCGTCTTCCGGACATCTCGGCACAGGGCGCACTATTGGAAAAATCAAGGCGAGGTACTACTGTCCCGGCCTTACCTCTGACGTCACACACTACGTCCGGAGCTGCCGTGACTGCCAGCGACGAAAAACGCCGCCTACAAGACCCGCCGGACTTCTGCAACCGATCGCCGTCCCATCGAGACCATTTCAACAGATTGGAATGGACCTTTTAGGACCTTTCGGACTGTCGCTTATGTTAGCATCGGGTCGATGCACTCTTAGAGGGGGGGTAATGCCGCGAACCATACATTGGGTTTGTTTATTTGTGTTTTGCTTTTACCGCCCGGCTGCGCCGGTCTGTGTTATCTCTGCGCCAAGGGAAGCGCGTGTTCCATTCTTTCTTTCTGTGCCGCATGTGTTATCTGTCGTGATAGGGAGAGCATTCCGATCTAACGTGAACAGCCCAGAATAATCTTCTTGGATCTACTATGTTCTCGATGTGAATCGACGTTTCGAGAACCACGCGCGCCGAAAGATAAAAAGCCTGCAGTGCGGACGCCGGAGCATTCGATTCGACGACACTCGCCTGTGCAAGTCACTTTGTTGACCGCTGCTTCGCCGCCTCTGTATTCTTTTGAGTTGTTAGGGGAGCACAAGTTCGCTCCAATAAACGTGTTTCTCATTCAAGACAACTGCATCGTTCTTGTCTTCGCGACAATATCATACATGCGGCGAGCGTTGCTAAGGATAGCCTAAGATACATGTGGTTGGGGTGGCACTCGAGCATGTTTTGTTAGCGTTTCATGTCACGCTGTGTCAACGTAGGGACAAGGCTATCACGCATTCCTGAAGAACCTCTAAGTCGTACTAAAGACACGTTGTTTTGTAATGCACCCCACGTTTTGCGTTGCCAAAGGTTCAGTTTTAGACTAATTTTTTACGTGTTCTACGCAAATGACATTGCTAAGCACCTCCATCATACCATTGGGCTACCTGTATTTACGTACGGTTGTCTTGTTTACTGTCGCGTTAAAAATGTGCGGAATGAAGTTCCGAGCAAGGAACTTGTACAAAAAGTATACGACAGTTGTTTTTTGTTGGACATAAAAATTACTTTAATTGTTTCGCTTATGTTCCGGTATCAAACAAAAAAAACCCAGCGCTTTCTACTTACAGAATAAATAAGTTATTTTAAACATGCTGGTAAGCTTAAGTATCTCAGGGTCACAATCGCTCATTATTTCAAATTCAGCGAAATATTTCTAAACTGTTAGAGATTTGCTCAACGCAAATATGTTCTGTGAAGGTGAAATATGAAAGCCGCCACACAGAAGTTTATTCTCAAGGCGTGGAAAATATTTTACGGTCCACAGCAGTCCAGTTTTGGAGCTGCACGAAGTGAGCTTGGAAGCATGGAACGTGTTGTTGCCATGTCGTCATGGTATACCTTTAATGCTTACCAAACAAATGCAGTGCGTAACAGCACCATTAACACCTGCCGGATTACCCGAATGCACGTTGCGCAGAAAATGTGCCAGGTTAAATTTTGTGGGCCAACTAAATCGCAATAAATTCAGGTTTACTCTGGGCTGTGTTTTTGCTTCCCAAGGCCCTCATGCTCTGATGCCCTATGAGCATCGTTTTATTCCTGCAATGTGTCTTTTCCTGTGAAAACTGTTGTCGAACTAAACGGAATATACGCTGATGTACAGTACTTGTCAAAATTTGGTAGGATATGCCGAAACCGCACAAGCCGAAGAAAATTTATTGTCTACGCTTACTTCCCGAGTGAAGCGGAAATGTCGTAAGGCGGAAAGCTAGGCCTTCTTGGTGTCATTAAACATTTGTGTCCGTTTAAAGGTAAACTCTTTGGTAAAGGTAAAACTCTTTGTGGTCGAGAAGGCTTCGAATTGACCTAGAAAAGTTTGGCAAAGGGTGTGCTTAGTGACAAAACACATACACAATTACACAAAAAACAGGCACGCGCGCACGCACGCATACGCACGAAAACACAGACACAATTAAATCATTTGATCGTAAGCTGACGCGTTTACTGAATGACTTCTTTCTTTGAAGGGAACTGGTGTTACGCATTTGCTAAAAATTGGTTTCGTCACAACTGAAACAACTCTCAACAGTCAACAGAAGTGAACATAAAAACGAAATGTACAAATTCGTCCGTAGGGTCGAATGCGGTTCTCCAATTGTGTTTTCTTTGCTTAACAAGAAAACAGTGAAAAAACGTTACACAAAGATGAGAAATAACGCGTGTAGACGCTCACTGGACCTCCAGCAGTTATTTTATGGGAAGAACTCCTATTCAAAACGTATTCACCAAACACGCCGCATGCGTAGATGACCTTGGTCCTTGTTCAGTATTGTTCGCCTACGGCCTTTTCAGATGCTGGCCTTGTTTGTAAATGGGACTATTGTAAATATAACTCTCTGAATCTAGCTAGGTTTAAGAGCGCATCGCGTGCGTGCAAGCACGCACACGCAGACGCACGCACGCACACACGGACACGCACACGCCCACGCACGGAAACACGCAAACACACACAGAAACTTACAGAAACACACGCAGACTCGCACGAACGCACGCATGCACACACCCCGGCGCATGCACGTGCATGTTTATGTGTACGTCCCAATCGCAATAATTTGACAAACCCAATAATTCTCTGAATTTAAAGACAATATTAATACGTGAATACTGTCGACGATTTTTACAACAGATAAATATCCGCATCTATTTTCTCACGTTAGCCTTATTGCTCAGCCAGAGCTGTTACGTTTCCACTTGCAGAAAAACGGGGTCACGACTTCTCGTACGGCACATGCCTGATGTCATGAATTGGCTAAACTGCGCTGTGGGAAGACCGACAAACCAACCGATCGAAGGCTGGTTCGACTCCACCCTTTGAAAACACCACGTGATAAGTATTTATGTTTTAACACAAAGACCGCACAGGTAACCCATTAGGCAGAACTTTCGCAGCACACTTAGAAAAAGTGGTTATAGCGGGGTGTGAACAAGGGCTATTTCAGCGACATTTCCCGGAAAAGTCCATAAATTTTACTATGTATCCAGCGCACTTCTTAGGCGTATAGTGTAAGAAAAAGCTACAGCCTCAACATTACTGCTTTCGGAGAAAGTGGAAGCAATTAGCGAACGTTTTCATGCAAGAAAAGAGCAATCACAATCGCATGGAGGACTCGCCGCCAGTTTCGGTACGATTGATTACAACGGTTCCGTCTGAATGTTGCTAGTAAGTAATCAAGAGACGATACATCGTTAGTGTCTCTGCCCGCTTCGCTTACGCGGCTGCAATTAGGCGCTGTGTCGCAGTACTTCACAAAAATAGCTGCACCAACAGATTCCAGCCGAGACGATCAGTTTGAATTGGCCGCGGCTGCTAATGGTGCGAGGAAGAAACTGTCCTTTCCGGTTTCCCTTACGAATTGCCCAATAGTTTGGCCACTGGAGACTCTAGGGTATAGACACTAGAACATCTATACGTTTTAGGGTGATCTATCGATCTCGTTAATACAAATTTCTCGGTGTTTGCTTCTGAAGGCGATCAGCTTCAAGCAAACTTTTGCGTTTTAGCTACATACCGCTCCGTTATACTCCTTTCATACAAACTGAAACGTAATATAACATTGTGAATGCATTAAAAATATTCTGCGACATTTTATGCTTTTTATTCATTTTATATTCATGTCGACCGGTTCGTCAAAGGAATTTTGTAGGAATATCTAAAAACATTGTGCTAATCAATAGGGCTGCATTCGCACAGTCTTGATAAAGCTTAGCGTATGATGCTTGCAGTTGTACAATCTGCCACATCAAACCAAAGGCACTGTGACCAGAAATGAACACGTACCCTGGTGTGCAGTGTATAATTTTTGGTTAGTTTTTGAGAACGTATTTACCGAGATGTTATAAACCACGACACGGGCTCAATATCAGGATTTGTCGGCTTGCAGTAACAGTTATAGCAATCACAACAAATGTTTAGCGTGAGCGGCAAGATTGCCACATTTGAAATACCACGGTAAACTGCGCTGTAGGGACTAGACTTCAAGTTCATTCAGTTCAAGTTACTAGTGCTTAATCTTAAATGAGAGAGGTTTATCAGCGTGAAATTAAATTATCAGAATTTCTCATCTGGGTGTAAGTATTGAAACGACGCCAGCTTGTAATGTAAATAGAAATATTGCTGGGCTAATGTTAAAGTTCACAGATTGTTCTATTCGTCATTACCGCCTTTCCAACCTTTCTTTTTTACCGGCATGTCCGCAAGGGACACGTTCATCTTAATGAGTTTTTATTTATTAGTCTACTGGGAATCACCATTTTGAAACGAGCAACTTTATCATTGCATGCGTGCTTGCTTGCTTGCTTAGAAGTCGTAAGCAACACAATTTCGGGAGGGGATAATTATTAGACTCCTATACTGGCGAATCTTGTTTGCACCTCTTTCGCTTTTCTGTCCTCTCCTTTTGGTGCGAATTACTTCAATAGAGAGACTCAAAGACTTTATGCCGAAGCTGGCCCTGTAGAGAAAGCCGGCATCTTATTCGTTGCCCTCAGAGCTTTCCTTTCGATAGCGGAATGTTTCCGGCGCATATACTGTCCAATACTAGTACTATCGGCTGTTTCTGGTCTCCAGCGAAAAGGAAAATTCGCACTTTACAAATCGCTTTCCGCCTCTGCGTAATTTCAAACACGCCTGCAATTAACGTTTCCTCTTCAACAGTTCACAACCGAGTCTAGTATTGGCTGTATACTAAAGCTCTGATGACTTACTCCATCGATAACAAATCGGAAGCGACTGCCGGGAGATTAAAATATGGTAACACGAAAGTTTCCTCTAACACTGCTGGGTTTCTTTTCCACGAAGTCCAGTAACTACACCCGTTTGTTGATAATTGAATCTTTTGAGAACGTAAACCCTACAAATTCATACCTCGTATTTCGTAATTCGAAGTTTTTTGAACGCATCTCTGGTAACTCGCACAAGGCCACCTTCGAACCGGCTAACACCTTGTCGGTGTAACCAGAGCCCTTCAATACTTTTGAAGGATTGTGGTGTAACGAACCGTCAGCAAGCTGTAAACCTCCTCGCCAAATACCGCGAAATTTGCATGAAAATAGAGCTCGCACTGTACCAAACTCTCAGCAGCTCCCAGAGTGTGATATTTGAGACAGAATAAGAAGAGGAAACAGATGTCAATCATCTCGACGGCGTTAAAATGAGGGTTTGGCGGCAGCGACAGATCCAGACGAAACAAGTAATCTTAAGACATGACTACTCCGCACTTCAGGAATTCATTACTGAATGCTTCACACGATGTTTCTTCGCAGCTTACATCACAAAGCCAACACGCTGTTTTATGTTCCAGTGATTCGGGTAAAGCAGTAATTCCTGCCGTGCCTGAAAAACTTGCGGAAAATGCTACCAACCTGATCTCTGACAGTTGATGCACTTCGCTTGCGTCAACTCTCAGCGACCGAAACCCGTGCACTCCCCATATGTTAAGTTTCAGCTGGATGAAGGAGTCGAAGAGTAATCGCAGATTTCCGAGATCCGCGATTGGATAGGTAGCCCAACGCGGGCTCCACCCATTTTTTTTTGCTGGCACATTTTTTTTACGTATTTTCAGCCCTTTCCCCATGATGTCACCAAATCCTTGCAATTTTACGATTAGTGGCAAAGAAGGATGTTGCTTAATGGCTGTCTTAGCCTTCACGGCACCCTCTCTAATCTGTTTTCAAATGTTCTTTCTGGTTGGCTTCAAATATTTGTAATGAATTAGAAGCCACCAAGGACAAGCTTTCCAGTGAATGGTGAAGGTAAGTTATAACGTCCGGCCATGGCACTATTTGGGCGGTGGCGAGGGAGCGAGGAGAGGGCTTTTTAAATGTGGGCTTCGACGTCGTGAATGAATGTAAGGAAAATAATAGAAAGAAATGGCAGCTATCTTCTTTACTCCTCAGCAAATAAGGCTTCGTTGGTCGCAGTACTGAAGCCGAGAGAGCAACGAAAAGCCTTCTATTTCCGATAGAATATCAAGTCATGCAGCATCAGACCTTGCTGTACTGTTTACTAGCGCAATAACAATAGGTGCTCACTCTTATAAACATATTGCTGTATCATATCCAGCTCAAAGACATAACTTACGCGTGATCCCACTAACCCTCCGGAAGTGTTAGTTAATTTTATTTGCGTTAAAGGCTTTTTATTGTTGGTTGGCTGAACATATATTGCATAGACAAATGAAAACGAATAATGACGATTACACAAAATATATTTCAACTATCTAAAGCTTCAAAAAGAACCCTACAAACACAGGTGTTCTCCCCGCCCTGCCCATGCGTATGTGTCTTCGTTCTACGACGGCTAATATAAGCTCAATTTGCGCGTTACGCTGAAAAGATAACGGTAGTGGGTGAGAAGACGCAGATTCTTTGCTTCTTGAGGTCGCGCCTAACATTGAAGGAGCTTAAACATACGATGAAGTTAGAAATAAAGTACTGATTGTCTTCTCAGCGTCGTTGTAAATGACACCCGGCATACTTGCACATAAGATAATTTTCTCTCGTGCCGCTCAGAATGTTAGGGAGCTTAGCATGGTTGGAAATTTTGAAGTTTCTATCTTCATGTTTTGTTTGTGTGCAACATTAGGAAGGATTACAGTTAGAAGGTAAGTCGCTAGTATGCAAATATCCATTCCAGATAAGACGGTATTGGCAGGAGCTTTTATGTTTCTGGTATTCTGTAGCAGGATCAGAAAAAACATATTTTTTCGTTATTTTTAAGGCGTATTGCGAACCTAGTGCTATATATGTTTGTGCACAATTCATTAAAATGTAAACTTTAATGTTCTTGTCAGGAGCATAACAGAATATAGAGGTACCGGAATCAGACAATGGTAAATAAATAAATTAAAGCTGGAACGAGTACACAAAAAACCAATTTTATTCAGAATCACTTCAAAACATATGCATTGCTACGACCTAAACGACGTACCCAACGTGTCTAGCTTTATACCCTGACTATTCCTCTCCTGCAAGCGTGGCAAGCACGCAAAGCGCGTCAGGCCTGGCAGGGGGCGGCAGAAAGTTAGATGGGCAGGTGAGATCAAGAAATGTGCGGGGAAAAATTGGTCGCCGTTAGCACATGACCTGGATGATTGGAGATTTATGGGAGAAGCCTTTGCCTTGCAGTGGGCGTAGACAGGCTGATGATAATAATGATTCCTCTCGTAAGTATACAGAGTTTAGACATTCTATTTTCATACAAGCGGGACGTTCCAGCTTCGTTTTTTAGTTCCGGTATGGCGCTATGGACATACAAGTTATGTGTTTAAGCTTATCAAAGCAATAAGCCTCGTGTCTTCACACCAGCGTGTGATATATCGCAAAAATGTTTTACACTCAAACAACACTTTTTCTCTCAACTGCCATTTCATGGGAGATGTTGCAGAAGCCGTCTACAGGCGAGTTTGTGTTGCTTTCAAGGTGTTGTTTTTTTCTGGGAAATTTGTACAGGCCATGCAGCATGAGCACTCCGTTATTTTACAATTGCTTTGCGCGCTTTTTCGAGCCTTCATACTTCTACGCATCAATTTGTGCGACAGCATGGCTTTTCGAAGCACGCCGGAAATTTGCTGCCTAAATGGTGCAGAACACGTGGTCTTAGGCTTCTAAAATTTTCTATTCCCAAAAGTTTTGACATTTTGCCTAATAAACGCTAATGCGTTCAAGTTTTCTTAACGCATTAATTGCTTACTGTGCTTTTAGGCGCGTATTCCCGAGTGCAGCTTAGCAAACTAAGCCAAGCCAGGTTAACTTTCGTGCCTTTCTTCTACCTCCTTCTTTCTTTTTTCTGCTTTTACCTCAACTCACCTCTGTAAGCAGTGGTCGCCAACATTTCAAAGTTGTGTACGTGGTCAGTCTGATTTATTTAAATGCACATTCAAGCTGCATGCCGAAGTAATTTTATTAGAAGCAGCGTCAGTAAAATCCGGCTATAAGATGCGGGAATGTGTAAATTACCATGATCTGCATAACGCGCCACAAAGCGACTGTGGTTGAAACTCGGAAAAATAATGACAATTACTTTTCATCATGAATTATCGCTCAATATATAGCGAGTTCGAGCGCCTAAATCCCGCCATATAATTTCAGGATTTACCATGTAAATTAGCAAGCGTGGCACTCACCTGTCCATTACAAACCACTTGGGCGTCAGGTGTGCGCACATCTCTTCCAGAACAAACAGCATTATATTTCAGGCGCCTTGGGGCCCTCACAAAGCACGTGAAACTTATCCGCGTTCGTGTCTGGCTTCAGGCTTAAGTGGGTACACTTTGAACAGGTATGAAATATAGAAAACACGTGATGGTAAAGGAGGTTGGATCCAGGCCCTGCAGGTTTCAAAGCTGGAGCGCAGTAATCGTTTAATGGCAATAAAATATAAACGTTGAACAAAAAGGCGATGTTTCAATATCAAGTCGAGAAGAACGAAGAACAATTTATTATCGTTCTGAACAATTTAACGAATTGTATTAATATGCAAAGAGACGAGAACTCGAGCGGCAGGGATTATTTTTGTAGAAGTACCACCAAAGACCTATATGAAGGGGTGTTAGGTTATTTACTAATTGATGGTTCAATCCGGTGGTGTCATAACAACACTCATGAGTACTCATCAAGAAGAGTTGAATGCGAAATATGCGTAGAAAATGTAGCGAGACCACACGGGAAAAAATCAATTGATGGGATTTTTTTCGAAAAGTACAGCTATTCAGCAACACTTTGGAGGGATCCACGTGGGGAATTCGCAATTATCAAAAAATGTTCCATTGCACTATGCCTAAAAAATTATTGTTCCTTGCTCGCTCGCAAGGAAAATAGATAAACTAGAGTAGACCAGCATCCCTTCGTCTGAAAGAGAGTCCAGCTCTTTTTTGTTGATGTTTTAATGACGCTCAGATATAACGTGGGCTGTTCTGAAGGCGCGTACAATAATTGTGGTAGCTTAACTCAATAAAAATACACCCCGGCTAAGATTCGCGCAGTGGGCGTGGAGTACGAATCGATTTGCATTACCTGGAGACGTTCAACGTATGCCGAAGTCTCACATAAGGAACATTTTTCATTTTCCCCTACTTGACAACGGCCTCCGTGGCCGGGATCCCCCGAACGTTTGTGTGATCAACTGAACAACGCCTCAGCGATTGAGCCACGAAAGCGGAATGGCAAGTTAGTAGAATCTCGAATAATGCCGCTTAGCTTCAGTTACTAAAAACGCTAGCAGGACGAAAAGAGAAAATACCAAAACAGTAATAAATATTGATGCAGCAAATAAATACTTACTAATGTCTCCAGCTTTCCAGCTTAAAAAGAGCACCGCTCAGAAACGTAGCAAAATAGTAGCTGAAAAGTGTTTTCCGCACACAGCACGGATTCGCCCCGTATATGAACACTATAAACAGGTATTGCAGGAGTCTCAATAGTTTTCGTATACTTCGCGGCCACAAAGTATTGTTTATAGATTTCGGGGCGAAGCTTTTCATCGTCCTGTAATTTGGTACAGCCGCGTTGTATCTTGAAGCAGCGTAGAAAGCAAGCTAAGCTGGGCAATAACACATTGCCTTACGCTCAATAACGCTGGAGTAATCATTCGTGAGGAAATAGAGATGAAGCGGAAAGATGCATTTCAGTTACAATCGTGTTATGAATACGAAAACAAAAGTTAGTAGAGAAAAAAGAAGAGGGGAAGAAGTAACAAAATAAAACAAGAGGACAGAAAGCAGAATAACAATAAATAGAACCGGGGTAAAACGAAGCGTATGAAGAAAAGATGGAACAAAGGAAAATTGAGCTGAAAGAGATAAGCAAAAACATGAAAGAATACGATGTAAAGTAAACAAAACAGAGACCGGAAAGAACAATCAAAGTAAGTTCACCAGAAACCGATAAAAAGTTCAGCGTTCGAATATGAAAGCACGCCTGAGCGCAAGTCAGATGGCGGACAAATCTTTATTTTTCTGCGGTGCTTCCCGACACTCCTGCAATGGCCGAACGAACGCGGGAAACGAACAAATGGTCGTGTGCAATGACCGGACGCACCAGAAGCGGGGAGCGGGCACGTGATTTATCGCGAAGAGATAACGCGGGGCGGAAACCGCAAAAAAAAAATCCATACCCCTTACGAAGGGAGTGCTGCGGTTGAACGCTGCCTAATATACCATGTCAGAAATGACGGCCCACAGAGAAGCAGTGGTGTTTTCTACAAAAGAAAAATACCGCTCCATTCCACTCTTTGAAGAACGATGACCCGCAAAGCTGTGGTGCCTAGCCTGAACGTGCGCTACAATATCCGTTCACCGGGTTTAAGGGATGCACGAAGAACAACCCGTTTGTTGTCTTTAGCGATTGGACATACTTGTTGTTTAATTACCCGAATATGTGTTTGACGAACTAGGGTTTTATTCGAGTCGACAAACATGGGTCTGCCCATTTCCCTCCAGTAGGAGCCTATGTATTGACAGCATACAGAAATGGCACAACATTTGCAACTTCACTGTGAGCTCTGTAATTTTGATACGCAAATATAACTTGGCGTAACGTTAGATCGCTTTAGCGGTGTCGCGGAAAGGACCGAGCCGGGACCACGAACGGGAGCCGCCGCTTTAATGGGACAGGATGGAACACTATGTACAATGATGATAGTGCACGCTCCGTTCGAGTGCACGGCCTCTTCTTCCTCCTCCTCGCTACTATTTCCAACATCCTCCCGACCTCAACGAAAGGAGGCAAACTATAATATCAAGCACAGCGTTATAGTTCCAATGTTCGGGGTTAACACAAAGCCGAGTCGGGCAGTCCTATGTCAGTCCGGGGCTTAGCCGAGCGCACTTCCTCCGCCACCGATGCTTCTATCGTCTGCCCAGACGACGGAGTGTAGAGCTGCACCACGTGAAATGGGGCACATAGGTCGCTGTGTCAGCTCCACAGGAAACAGTGGTATCCCCCCGAGAAGGATTCTCCTGGCAGCGTTGAGACATTCTCAGGCGGCGTGGACACCTGCTTGTACATCGTTGCTTGGAATCTTTCCTCGTATTTCGTCTGAGCACCTTCTTCGCTGCCGTTATGAGAGCGGTTCGCTTTTTCCAGAAAATTCATAAGATGCCCGTCTTTTGCCTTTCTTTTAGGTGTTTGGTGCTTCTCCCTTTTTCTCCCTGTTTGAGGTTTCGTTTCGTCCGGTACTTGTCTTGGGTAGCAGTGTTCGCACGCCGCGTACAATCAGTAACGTCAGCATTCGTTGAAGCCTTTCTGTTCGCGAAGACAGGAGATACTGTGCGGGTTAGGCTATTTCGGGTGGCGCGGTCCTTTCCTGGGTCGGATTCGGGTAATTCACTTTTGGGGTTGTGGCGGTTCAAAATTTCTGGCAGTGCTGATGGCAAGAAAGCGCTATTTGTAAAATTACCGGTGTCCGATTCTCGCTTGAGGTCCTGTTTTGGTTCGTCTATCAAGCTTATGTTGGTATTATCGTTGCATACTTCGTCAGTTACGACCGTCAGTAATGGCGCCGACCCGTCGACAGACGTGCTCTCACTGTTTGAGCCGTAATCTAGAAGCGAAGGTAGGCCTCCATGGTTTAGGTTGCGTCTCATTCGTTCACGAATCGTGCTTTTTAGAGACGCTCGCAAATCCTTAATAACTAGTTCTAGCTTCCATTTTGTCGTTACGATGGTGTTTGCCCATGTTTCGGCCTTTTCGATTTCCTCGGCAATCTTCTCAATAGCAACGAGATCTTCGATTTTTCCGTTCATTTTCTTGAGAGCTTGCTCTTTCTCTATCAAAGACTGGTTCCAGCTAGAGAGCTGCACTAGCGAGGGCGGTCCATAAGAAAGATGCAGCTCAACTTGCCTAATAATTGTGGAGACTTCGTCACGTAGCTGGAGTCGTTGGCTGATAAGCTCCTCCATTGTTCTCCTCGGCGTTAGTCAGACCACAAAATCGTTGGTAGGTAGGAGTTCCTTGGTATGGCCACGAAGAAGAACACCATCGTTACAACGTATGAATGTGGTGTCTTCATCCTCAATGCATGTGCTTGAAGCTCGTTCCCCTCGGGTCGTTTCGTTGTACTTCAAGCTCGTTCTGCGTCAGGTGCAATGGTCCTCGCTCCACAGCTCACGTTGTCGTTGGTTGGTAGCCCGCTCGGACCTTCCACCGTTGAGTTCCCCTGGCGCGGCTCCAGACGAGGACACAAATGCAACGGCGGCAACTTCTTCTCGAAGGTCGATGGGGCCGGCGCTCGTTAGGGTGTCTCACGTCTGTGAAAGCCGCTTTTCCTGTCGTTTCGGCACCATGTCGCGGAAAGGACCGAGCCGGGACCACGAACGGGAGCCGCCGCTTTAATGGGACAGGATGGAACACTATGTACAATGATGATAGCGCACGCTCCGTTCGAGCGCACGGTCTCTTCTTCCTCCTCCTCGCTACTATTTCCAACAAGCGGATTATTGTCATATGATTTGTATCGGGATAGTTTCAATAAAAGAAGAATTAGTGCCACTTTCTCTCATGATGCTCCCTCCAAAGATAGACGTGCTTCACTTTGCAACCCTCAATGTGGGGAAAGCCATCTTAAAGCAGACCGAGCTGACAACACTCCTATTAAAGTCGTCTTCACCTGTAAACACAAATGCATTCCTGGCAAGAACTCTTTTAGGGGAGTAATTGGAAACCTTCTTTGAAAGCATGATGGCCCTAGGACTTTATTTATTATGATTTTTTTTTTCATACGCTGAAGGTTTGGCGCCCAGTTTTACGATCCTGGGGTTTCAGTGAGTGCTGCAACGTCGCGGCACCCCCCGCGTGCGATTCTTGTCAATATACACCGCCCTGTAATGGGAGGCGATCTGCTGTGCCATAGCGATACACAGCCTTGCAGTAAATGGCGTGTCAGGAACAGAGGAAAACACTCACTTCGGCTCCTAAAGAACCGAAGCCCAAAGACGATAGAGGTCTGAGAACAAGCTGCTCTAGGTTGGCCGCGTCGGCGTGTGTTGATATTAATACAAAACACTCTGCCCAAAGTATTACTGCTATATTACAGACGATAGCCTTTCTTGTGCTACTTAAACAAAAGGAACGACCGGTCTGTCTGTCTGTCTGTCTGTCTTTCTGTCTGTCTGTACATTGAGTCAGCAACCGGCCAAAATGTATGACGAATTTTCAAGCGAAGCTGTAGTGTCCTCACTGATTCCGTCGTACGCTAATACGCCCTGAAGGAAAGCGAACTTTCTCTGACGATGATGATTTTCAGCGTTTTTTTTATTTCACTTCACCTACGACCGTAAGGTGAAGTGAAGATAAAAAAAATGCTTCCAGTGGCCGGAACGGAACCTCGGTTCCTCCTGTTATGAAAGTGGCTTCTATCCGATTTTTTCATTTGGACATGTTCGAAGGGGATAGGAAAACTGAGAGGACAACCAAAGAATCTGTCCCAAGAAGAATGGCGTTGCTCGGCTTGCCGCAAGACCACCAGCCACAAAACATTAAGCCTAACATCCCATTTTCAGGTATAGGACCTTAGGCCTAACGTCACATCTTCCGGTTTAAAACCTCAAACGGGCCCCCAGTCACTGCAAATTGTTAGTTTCGCCTCCAAAGAAACAGAGAAGCCAGTGGTTTTCTTTCTCATGAGATTCACGTGCCTTCAGAAAGGCTTGAGATTTACGCTTATTGTAATAAAAATGAAAAAATGTAGCTAATAATGCTTCAAGCGCACAAGCTTGCATACGCGCCCCAAAATGCATACCTCAAAGGCTTCAGTGCAAAAAAACAGAACAAAGGCGCATTGTTTTGTCGGGAACAAAAGCAACCTCATGAAAGTATCTCATTTCTTGGAAATACGCTAAAAATCAGTGAATAAACTAAAAATACTGACTGAAATATTCACTTAAAATTCACGCATCTCAATCGCGACGAGGGGGCGAAGCATTCGAGATAGTTCTTACCTCAAATAATCCGTGACATTGCCCACTTGCACTTGTGAATGAGTGACAACGCGTTTGTACAGTATATATAATTCCAATCGAATTCAATCTAATAAAATTCAATCCAATCCAATTCAATGCTCTTCGCACATGCCCAGCACAATTCCCCAGGAGCCACGCGAGACTGCTCAACCTCTCCCTCCCTCCCTCTCTTTCTCCCTAACCTTTTGTGAACCTTTTCGTTCTTGTTAACCTTTTATGAACCTTTTGTTGACAGATGTTTTGATTCACGCGGTGCTGTGCGTCTTTCTCTCCCTCTCTATCTCTCTCTAACCTTTTGTGAACCTTTTATTTTGTTCTTGTTAATCTTTTGTGAACCTTTTTGTTCACAGATGTTTCGATTTACACGGTGCTGTGGCGTGAGCACGGACGGCGGACGCCGGACAAGCCTATGCTTTAAAGTGCTTCGCCCCTAAAACGCAGCAGGTGCGGCTAGTTTTTAGTTGCCCTATTCTAAATATTTATTAAATAGTTGATGCTAAGGAACACGTACACAGATTAGCTTTGTTTCCCGCAAGCGAAAATAACTTGAACGCCATTTTCCGCGCGATATTTGTTTTGTCGGTATTTACGAAGGTTCGTTTAAACCTTATCAATTCCGTATTTTTATAAACAGGGAACCGCACGAGCTGTCAGTGACAAGAAAATGGGTTTATGGGCACCTAGCAGGTGTTGCAGGTTTTTGTCTTTCATAAAAAACGAAAAACTATTTCTTATTACCCATTTTTAAGCGTCAAGAGAAGATCGCACACTTGGAAAATTTTAATTTACCCTGATTGATTTTATAAAATCTGGATGTGGGGTGCGCTAAGCTAATTATAACATCCTTAAGCGTCGCCTAAAGGAACTCGAGCTGTGTTATTTTATAAGTATATGGTACCAATCACAACGTAAGTTCCATAAAAACCTTCGATAAGAGTAAAGCACGCCGAAGATATATGAGCTGTTTTGGAAGAAAGTGGCTCTAAAAAGTTTGTGCCCGAATTTCATTTCAGTTGATAATAACTTTCCCAAACATTTGTCGTGAATTACAAATGAAACGGCTATTCTGGATGTGCGAATCAGCCGACTTATACAATAACGCAACGACAATGACAAATATCCCGAAATAAATTCTACTCCTGCAAACTAGCTGAGACTCAAGGTAATGGATATGAGACTCAAGCGCATATGCATACAAAGGTTGGCGGCCTAGGGTCTGGCTCATAAACTGCTCAGATTCATAGTGGGCGGAAAAGAGAAACACAAAATACAGAAGCAGAAGAACTATCGTGGGATACCCCACGCCCACTGTCTGGCACCCTAATCACGTTGCTCGCATTGGCGCTGTGCCGCTTCCACCTATATGTGATGTCCAAGCGCGGAGCTTTTTTATTCCTTCCGCCGCATCCCCCGAACAGCCATATGAGCCCACCGGCCATGCATTTGCGCTATTCAAACACTTGTACTGACTTCGCGGCGTCTACGTATGATCTGTGCACGTCTTGTGTGTTTGAATGTTCCCAGCGGCCGCAGACGTGGCTAATCTTCACTACAAAGCTTAAATTTCACATACCGCCGATTGCGTTTCTCGGAAGCTGCGCCAAGCGTTTTTTGTTTCGTCTTTTCTTATGTAGAGCTCAAATCTCGAACCCAATATTATATAAAATATTCTTTCGCGCACCGAACAAAATAGCTAATTATTGGCGGTTTCTATTCCATTTTCCCTGCAACGGTAAGAAGGCGGAGGCTTGATTGTCAACGCAGTGATTTTGGATACTCGTTCAATGCGGAAACATACGGAAGTATTGACAGAGTTGGCAGCACCAAAACATTGACTGGGGAAGTATTAACAATCTCAAACATTTAAATGAAGTTATTTCGTATATTATCGAAAAAAAACTATTCATTGCAATTCCCGTTCGCCACAACATGTTCTCGACACACACCATGCATGCGTAGTGCACATCATGCGGCTTTCTTTAGATCCTTCCAAGCAATTCCAATATATGACTGATTTCAATACACACTTTCAGATTTCAGCTATGTATACACGCTCCTTTTCTAAAAAACATGCTACAGTCAAATCCTGTTATTGCGTACCTAAGATTAACAGTTTTTTCAGACTAACGAACATTCTCAAAATCCCCTACCAAATCCCCATTTATTTTTTATGTAAAAATGTTTCGCGACTACGAACACCGATCACTACTACGAACACCGATTATTTCAGAATAACGTCTCTAATTTTATCGTCCTCATATAAAACAACACTCCAAAATAACGAATTCCGAGTGGACGAAATTACAAGTGCTGGTGGGAAGGACGAATGAACGAAGTCGCGACCGCAATCGATGTGCGACAGGGTGGTGAAATGTGAACCGGGGCCTGGTGAAGCGTGACAGCGACCACCATCGAGAACTTCTGAAGGAAGGCCGGCCTACCTGAGACGCCACCTCAAGGCAAACACACGGGGCCAGACAGTGAAGAATGCGATGCGTGGCATGAAGTCGGAGAAAAGCTCGCAGGGCGCTGCGGTCACCTCTAAAGATTACGTGCAGGGCGACGATTCAGCATGCATGTCTGCTGAACTGGCGACTTACGACATCGTCAACGCCGTTCGTTGCGATGACGGAACCAGCGACAAGGGCACCGGGAGAGAAGACGACGACGCTGAGACCGGGCCCGCAAGCCAAGGCGAAGAAGCCGTGTCTAACGCCGATGTTTTGCAGTGCGTGGCAAAAATGCGGATTTTCTCAGCAGGTGCACCAATGCCACCCAGGCAGTGCACAAGACCGTTAACAGCTTCGAATCGTTCGTCTTGCAGCATTTGAGTGGCCCACGTCAAGCAAAAACCACCGATTTCTTCAAATAAACGTACATCCAGACCCGCGTTAGAGGCTGACGCGATTGTGCACGTGTTCCCAGTAAAAGTAGGTGAATGCTTTTGTGATGCTCACAATTATTAAGGCGCATTTTTATGTTTTTTCACTACAACAATTATTCAAAATAACGAACTTTTTTTAGCGGTCCTTCAAAGTTGTTGTATGGAGATTTGACTTTGTTAAGAAAATATTCGCAAGTCGGACAGAATAAAGCCCGTATTACTGCGTTGCAGCTATGTTGATAAAATCACACGCGCTTTGAACGGAGTTTCTGTTAACGCCGCGAACTTCACATCTAGATGCCATCGGGTTCTTCGAAATCACCATTGTAATTGATACCGCATTAGGGTCATTTTTGAATAATTTGAACGAAATAGGCTGTCAATTTACAATTGTGTTGCACTGATATGTAAAAGGAGTCAGTTTTATTCTGGTGTTTTATCTAAAAGTACAGTTGACTTTCATTACTTCTACGGGTTGCATAATTCAGTCACACAAAAGGGTTGTGGCTTAACGTTTGTTTACAGAGTGGTAAGTCTGTATGCTTAATCTCATGTTATGAGTAATGTTACCGCTATCTGGGAGGTAATCCACTTTCTGACGTGTGCCCGTTGTGCAACAGAGCTAAAAGTAAACATTTTGCGACATTCGAGACTTAACACCGGAGAAAGTTGAGCAATCGCCTTTTTTGGGGCGTTCCGCAGTAAGCTATTAAATTGACGTTTTATTTTGGGTATCGGGTGGCAGTCTAGTTGTGTAACAGCATTAAAAAAACTGGTGCCTTTGCTGAGGAACTTATGACCAATTCAGTGCCGAAAAGCAAGTGGACGATTTCCAGAAATAATAGAGCTTTGAGTTAACATGGTTCATTCGAACAGAACTTGCCATCCTGCAATTGCGCATGGGTAGAGGTATAGCAGTCGAGTGGAGCTATTCAGAAATATGTATTTTTTTCTCAAAAGTAAGGGACACTTAAGTACGACTTCGTAAGCACTAATTAGGGCTTCTGTTGTTTTTCAGGCATAGTGTCCACCGGCATGAACTTTTCATGGGCATCTGGCTCTATTCTCTCATATAAGCCCAAACCAGACACTAGCAGCTAGGGAGGGCCATTAGTTGAAGGAATTACAATTAGAACCATCTAGGGTGTAAACAAATTTGTAAAGCGTGCTCCAGATTTAACGTGAACAGCCTTGTCAATTTTCACACGAATTTGAGACGCCAGTTCTGCATGGGAAGTAGCACTGCCTTCCTCTTGAGGAATGAAAATGGCCTTCCGTGCGCATCCTGCAACAGAAAGAAAGAAAAGAAAAAAGAAAAAGGAAGTTGTGGTGCCAGATTAGGAATAGTGTTTTTTTTAGGTAACTAGCCCTAGGAAGCGTCGCACTTTACTGTGCCATGAAGATAATATACGGCTTCGTTTAATCGAAAGGTTCAGGAGTACACATCTTGCTGCAATTTTGGTCGATGGGAATTTTGCAATAATCATAAAAGAGTAGTTACTTCACGGTGTGTATTGCAAATGATACACGTACTGCACCTTATAATGGTTTGGCAGGGGCTCTAATCATATTTGAAGGAGTAACCAAATATTAACAGTCAGAACAGTGACTCGACGTACTGTTGTGATAAATACGGAAGATTGGAAGCACTGATCAGGCTTAAAAAACTCCTCAAAGCTTTTTAGGTGTTACTGCGCAATGTTGTAGCAATGAGCTTTGCTGGATAAATGAATAGTCTGGATTATGTGAGCTTGTCTGAACCCCCAGTACCCTTTTAAGATAACAGGAGGGGCAATTTGCTCATTTTGGTAGTTGAATTTTTTTACTGTGCAATGGAATGTACATTAGCTTCGTAACGCCAGGATCCCAGGTTCGATCTCGAACATGGGAAGCGGTTATCTTTTCGGGACCTCTGTTTAGGTGAGTGACGCCATCACCCCATACGAGCTACAAAGTCAAGCCAAACCTTAAATTGCTTCACACTTAAAACGACAGGTCAGAAGCTCGCTAGTCACCTATTTTGCGCAACAAATCATCTCACCATATATATACAAAGCATAATGATGAAACGGCTGGCATAGCCAACCTGTGGATAAGTGCCTATTCTGGTCATATTTGTGACAACTGTCGGGAGCTTAGAATGAAAGGGCTTTCTTTTCTCGGCTTGTCTGTGGGCATCACGATTAGTCTGTTTCTAATATTATATTAAGTGTTACACTTTACCGAGCCGATAAAAAAAGTGGTTTTGGCAGCTCGAAAAGTTTGGGTTTTGAATCCACGTCCCTCTGGTTGTCAGCAGCAAACGTAACCGCCCACCCACAATCGTTTGCTAATAACCTGTTAAAGCTGCGAAGTTTTTGTGTATGTGCAGCCTGTTTTAGGGCATATGTGGATGAATAATTATTCATTGTGTCTGGTATATTTCACTAGAAATGGAAACACCAATGCAAAAATATCTGCTGCTGTTAGGGCATATGTGGCTGAATAAATATTTATTGTGTCTGATATATTTAACTCTAAATGGAAACAGCAATGCAAAAATACATGCTGCTGCTGCTTGAAACCCATGCGGACACAGGTGACATATTCACACAGACAACAAAAGAATGGAAACGTCTTACTAGAAGGTCTGAATGGTTATGTGCCCCTGAATGATACCCACGTATATCGATGTGGCACATTTCCGTGCCACAGATTTTTCTACTAATTTTAAGGCGTCAAGTTAGGGTGGGCTGATTACGATTTTGCTCGCGGAGAAACATCATAATCCCACCGAAGTATGTCAACAGGTGTTACTGTTGGTCATATCACCCTATTGTAATGGCCTAAATTTGTTTGCCTTGTTGGCTCTGCACTCGGAATTTTTTGCTAGTGTGCAGAAGACCTAGTGTGCAGAAAGGCACCCACTATTTTAGTGTCATGACTTGCAACGCTCGCTTTCTAGTGGGGTGACTAACGTGTGACACAAGCTAGAAAAAATTGGTGTTCCAACCCTCCTTCCTCTGAAAAATTATTGGCTCGATTGGCTCGAATAATTATGTTTGCTAAAATGGCGTAGAAATTCAGTATTGTTGTCAGCTGAACAGTACGATTGCCAGCAGTGCTGATCAGCGGCGTGTCAAAAATTACTGAGCTGCATGATAAGGCTAAACATTACACCTTCCGCCTCCCGCAACACTCGCTACTTGATAAGTACAAAGGCGTACAAGTTCTTTAACGGGCGCTCGGATAAATGCGGCCCGGGGCCGTTTCGAACACCCACAACTTGCTTCTGGGAAACGACTGAACTAGAATATCACGTGTGGTAAGAGTAATTAAAGAGGCGACACAGCGAGCGCCGATCGTCAGCATGTCAACGTCATGTGCAAGATGACGTCATGCACTCACTGCTTGGAGCCTTCGAAGCTGCGCGCCTACTTGGACAGATTTAAACAAAGGTAGAATAAAACGGGTACTGTTTACGGTATTAAAACAGAGGTTTTCAACTTTTGCTTACAGTGGTGGATGGTGGACCGCTGCATCGTTAGCTGCTTTTCTGCTCAGCTGTTCATGTCGGGAAGCTTTCACTGCATCATGGGTTGATCATTTTCGCAGGTCCTGACTTGCAACTGCTTTTTTTTTTGCTACCTTCCCCTTCAATTCAAAGCCTAAAAACCCAGTTCAGAATATCGTTACCATGTCAGGACAGCACGCAAATTTACATGCAAACTATTGCACATATCAGCAGTACTGACCCAAAGGTATGTCTAGAACAATGTGGTTCATATCAAATTGCTGTAAACGTTTTGCAGAAAATATTTGGCTTCTTATGACAGCGATATATGACAGCATGCAACGTACGGGTTCTAGATAAACTTATAAAGCGAGCATCTTACGCCGTGGTGCAATGTTTAGGGCATTAGATAGCTGCGCGTAAAGTAAGACTCTATGCAATCGTGCTGTGTTTTAAATTGCTCTCGATTCGAGGCGCCCTTTAAATTTCCGCTAAATTTTTTTCGCGCAATGTCGTATTTCTCGACTTTGAGAACCAATTTGACTATTTTAATTTGCAGCCTCCCGCAACACTCGCTACTTGATAAGTACAAAGTCTTACAAGTTCGTTAACGGGCGCTCGGATCACTGCGGCCCACGGCCGTTTCTAAAACCCACAACTTGCTTCTGGGAAACGACTGAACTAGAATATCACGTGCGATAGGAGTAAACAAAGAGGCGACACAGGGAGCGCCGATCGTCAGCATGCCAACGTCATGTACAAGATGACGTCATGCGCTCCCTTCTTGGTGCTGTCGAAGCTGCGGGAGTTCTGCCATTCACCGACTTGAGCGTCAAGTGCGTCAAGTGCGTCGAGCTGAGCGTGGAGCAGCCACGCAGATGCGGATTTGAAGCACTGCTTCAAGCGCGAAGTAAAAATCGATGATCCCAGCTAATTGAAATTGAGGCTTCATTTGAAACATGCATCTTTACAATATTAGCCCATGACAGATAGATTTAGCACGTAACAAATACATTAAAAGAGCAGGTGCATGTTCGAGCAGAGTACACGGGTGAAGCGCGCCGACAGAAAGTACACCGCGCGCATGCAATGCGCCTTCATCACAATGAAAAAGCAAGCAGCTGCTGCCCGGAAACGTAGTTGTTGTTTTAAGAGAAGTGGTTGGGCAAATTTGAATGGTGGGTGTCACATTTTTTTTTCAATACGTAGGTTCTTTGTCCAAGGCGCCTTGCGAGGGGCATCGTCTGCTTCTCGCGAAGAGGTAGAAATATACACTTCCGTACTTCAATCGTGCCATCACACTGAAGGGAACGCAATAAAGCCCCTTACACGTCCGCTTTATCGTGCTTGGGTCTTTTTTCAGCATTATCACGAAAACTACGCAGTTACCACGCAAAACAAGCGTGCTGCGCCATGGGGAAGTCCGCAACTGGACCTGATTAGGGAGTTTCTCGCGACGGCATCTAGGTGGCGAGCGCAAACACGAATCGCCTATACTCTATCGTTTATGAGGGAAGGTTTAGTTATTCGCTTTGTTGTCCGCTCGTTGCATAATAATTTATGACCACACGCAGAAAGGGTTGATTAATAAACTTTCCTTTTGCAGCTACAGATTCTAATATTTTGTTATAGGGACTGAGTTTCTTGCATGGGCTAGTCGGCGTTGCAGCATAGACGTGCGTAACCCCATGGTTGCTTTCCTGTGTTTGTAGTGCAGTGTTGGCACAGCTGGGAGGTCAAAGCCAAGCTTAGTTTGGCGCAATTGGGATGCCACGCACACATGTGAAGATAAAAAGGGTTTTCCAGTTCGTATCTCATGGAACCAGCCGTATTTCTTCAGCTTCTCACGGGGAATCATATTCACTGGACCAAAACGAATCAGGTTTAACGAGTCATAACGACCGGTTTCAGTTCATTCCGACGCAGGCGTTAATGCCTAAAAAGAAGAAATATTTATTGCCGCTCACCAGCTTTCGGCCGGCCGTATATGGGAAAAGCGACACTACCGGCCGATGCTGTTCGAAACCAAATATCAAACCACACATGGCCCCTTTGATCTAAGCTACATAATTTGGAGATGCCTTTTTGTTTTCCAATGGGAGTCACTTTCATAGCAGTACAATGCATTCATCATACATACATGCATACATACATACATACATACATACATACATACATATACATACATACATACATACATACATACATACATACATACATACATACATACATACATACATACATACATACATACATACATACATACATACATACATACATACATACATACATACATACATACATACATACATACATACATACACCACGGCCCCTCGATCAACCGCTCGCTAGGTGCGGCCTGCCGAGTCGCGCCGCTGCCAATGGGCAAACGTGTCTCGGCGGAGTTGGCAGTTGCGGCCTTTGTTTTCAGTGAGGGCGCCACTGTACATGTAGAGAGAGAGAGAGAAAGACGTTTTATTCCTGGCAAGACTTAGTACGGATGCTTGAGCCGCGGAAGCGCAGCTCTCTTGGCCCGAGCCCTGTCAACCAGGGCGCTCCGAGACTGGGTGTCTGAACGCGCGAATGCAGACAGCCAGGAGTAGGGGGGGTTGGATGGCGGAATAGGAAGCACCGGTCTGGAAGTGCCAGATGGGGGGGGGGGGGGTGTCTTCGTAGTAGCCAAAATGTGAAAAGCGGGAGGGGGCAAAAGGGCTGGTGATATGCGGTTGGGGATGGATCAGGTTGAGAGGGAATGGGTTTGGATCTGACTCCAGAGGGATGAATAAACGGGGGATAACGCCGAGTCGGGGAGCCGGCCGCGCTAAAACGCGCTGTTGGCGGGAACGGGTGCATAAAAGCAAGCGCATCGTTTGCGTTGGTCCGCACAGCCCCTGAAGTGCATGGAGTGCGAGAGTGAAATGGGATTGTTCTAATTAGTGCAGCAATATTATCTGCGTGTTTTATCTGACAGTATGTGTCGTGCAAGCGGCGCGATGCAGCGCAACTGCTCTGTGCCGCTCTGCGACTCGAACGCTAAAAAAGACACCGGAGTGCGGTACCACAAGTTTCCTAGCAACTTGGAACTTCGTGACGCGTGGACCAAAAATTATTTTCGCGAAGGACGGCCGGTAAAAGGAAGCAGATGGCAAACAAATGACTGGTCGCTGGTATGCTCCAGACATTTTATGGAAAGCAAATGCTGGACAAGCGCGACGGTACGGATTTTACATACGACCGCCGTACCCGCTGTGTTTCCCAACTACGCGGACTACATGAAAAAATGAACTTCGAAGCACAGAAAGCGTCGTAAATGTAACTTCTGATGCCGATGCAAGTAGGTGCCCAAGAGAGAGCCCAGCGAAGGTTCCCTGCGTGATCACGATGATGTAGAAGCGCTCACTCCTGACTTCCTCGTATAAGTGTGCGCAAAAAAATAGGTTTGCTACTGATGTGGGGTGCCAAAACACCGTAGACATGGTGCGCATCACAGAAGAGAACAAGAAAACAGTGGCCCGACCAAAACAAAAGTTTTCTCCCCAATTAAACGACCTGCAAAGGTTGCGGAGCAATCTCGATGAACTAAAACACCGCCTTCCATCATGTGAAAACGATGAGGCGACTTATGCTTTCGTGCAGTTTTGGGAAATAGTAAAAGAAGGCGACAAATCTGCTTGATATATTAACCACCAACTGGGTACTTTTAACAAGAAAAAGCCGCCCTACTCTGAAGAAATACTGCGTGAATGTGTGCTTTGGAAAGCATGTGTTAACGGGCTCGCCGCGGTGGCTCAGTGGCTAAGGCGTTGCGCTGCTGAGCACGAGGTCGCCGGTTCGATTGCAGGCCGCGGCGGCCACTATTATAATGGAGGCGAAAAGCAAAAATGCCCGGGTGTACGAGATTTCGGCGCACGTTAAATATCCCCAGGTGGTCATAACTAATCCGGAGCCCTTCCCCACGGCGCGCCTCATCGCCTACGTTGCATCAGTGCTTTAAACCCATTAATCAAACAAAAATCAATCCAAAGCATGCTCGCTAAAGGAGTATGAACACTTGCGGGCTGAGGTATTTTGAAGTTGCTATGTCGTTACACACTTCAAAACTATGTGGGGCACTCGACTGGCGAGGTTCGCGTGACTTCCTTGATGAAGGAGCGCCTTCGTGTGGAGCGCAAGGAACTGTGCGCTGCGCAAGGAGATAATTGCTGGCTTATTATTGATGAGATGGCTATCCCACACTAAGGTTATATATGACCGAGAAGCGGACAAAACATTTGGCCTTTTTGACATGGGCCTCGGGGGAGAGGCAAGCACGACACCTGAAGTGGCAAACCGCACGTGGTGCTTCGTTTTACGGGGATTGTTAGCCAGCTATGTAATACCCGTTGGCCGTTTCTTCACGCAATGCCTGAAGAGCGATAAGCTGTTTTGTGTGACGATAGAATTTCTAAAATCTGTCGAATACGGGATATTCTTGTGACGAGAGTCGTAAGTGACAACCACCAAACAAATACCGCCCTTTTAAGACGTCTTTCGGTTGATGGCATTGTCGTTGTGCTTTTCTTTACCCTTTAAGGAAAGGTGGCCCTCTTTTCCTTAGTTTGATCCCATTCATCTAATAAATATTCTGCGCACAACCTTCCTTGAGTGGGAGATGATGGACGGAGATGAACAAATTCGAGGCGGCTTCTGCCTGAGGAAACTAGTTGAAATACAGTTAGAGCATGGTTAACCCACTAAGATTCCTCACTAGCGCTCAAGTGGAGCCAAACAACTTGGAGAAGATGAAAGTTTGCTTTATTTGCTCTTGTTTCATTTTTTCTCAAGAAAGAATCTTAGCCCGTAAATACGTTCTTGTTATTGCTGTCGTAAAAAAATAATGGCCTGAACGAAACTCCAGGTTCAAAATTTTTTCGTGGCTTCGACGAACAGTGTTCCAAAAATGGGCTTGGAAATTTACAAGGCCGCTATGCAATTTGTCTTGCAAATGATTTTTATTACGGGAATATAAATATATATGAACCTGAACCTCAAAGCACCGACAGTCGCCGATTTTACCGGATATCAATAAACAATGCAATATGATATTGCGTGAAAAGCCAGCGAATGTGAATGCAGTAAACACGTGGAATGCTATGCCAGTTCGTAGTATTGAAGTTTGTAACTTCAGGATCCTTATGAGCAATTTTCAATCCCAGGAAGCTTCAACTTCATTGAGGACCAACTACTAACACTCAGCAGCAGCTAGATGAATGCGCGCCTCGTGTGGTTAGCAAAGAGCGCCCGTGCGACACAGGCAACCCGGCTAGGCGGGTTTTCCGGCAAACGCTCGCAGGCGCAAGCTAGACAATCCCAACAAGAAGGCTTTTGCAATATAAATTTGAGCTCTCACAACTATAAAAAATTGGAATGGCATAATTTTTAATATACACAAGCATAATGGTATATCGGTGTCGTCGTCAGAGCGTTTCTTCAGATCTTGCTCCGAAGAGCGTTACCCCGAATGGTAGTGCCGCAGCGACCGCCAAGAGAACTAGACGGCGGACGGCGTCTTCACGTCCCAAAGCAGGCCGCACCTTGCGTGCGCTTGATCGAGGGGCCGTACATACACGCATGCATACATTCATACATATGCGTTTGCTTACATATTTATTAAGTGGTTGAAAGCGCCGACGCTACACAAGCGATGAAGCGCACCGTAGTGAAAGGCTCTGAATTAATTTCGAATACCTTGAAAGTTTTAAGTGTGTACACACATACATTCATACATACATACATACATACAAACGTACATACATACATACATACATACATACATACATACATACATACATACATACATACATACATACATACATACATACATACATACATACATACATACATACATACATACATACATACATACATACATACATACATACATACATACTGAAGGTAGTCCTGCCTACCGGGGGTGGTTCCGGGAACAGCCTTGTCAAATGAGCACCACACAGAACGTTTAAAGGGGAAACAGGGGCTTTACTTAAACAGTGGAAATAAAACATCAATGAAAAAATAAAATGGCACAGGAGATACATGCACCACAGCACTTAAATGTCCGAAAGATAGGGCAAGGCAGGACAAACAGCTAGCTGCTCGCTTGCTGTCATGCGGGCTCCTTGAGGGTGGCCGCAGACGGCTGGTCTCTTCCGGCTGGCGGCACGCCCTGCTGGCTACTCGCTCCACCGACACCCGCCGCTGCGCTTATCTAGCTTGCATAAAGCGTGCAACGCCCCGTATCCCCCGGTCTTTCCACCGTGCGTTAACAGATGACAGGAGATGTGGCGCGCAGCAGTACGAATGGAATAAGACGAGCGTTCGCAGGGGAGAATCCCTACATACATACATACATACATACACACTTACACACACACGCGCACACACACATACGTGCTTACTTACATATTCATTAGGAGGTTTAAAGCCCCAACGATGAAGCTCGTCGTGGTGCAGGGCTCTGTATTATTTGACCACCTTGAGATTTTTAGGTGTATACATACATACATTGGCGTATTCATTGGAGGTTGTGGCCGTTGCTATACCAGAGTGGCCAATCCTGCTCTGGTGAGGGAGTGTTACAAGCAACGGTCGCCGGGGTCAGGCCGTAGCCCATGCCTTTTTCTGGAATTCAGTCAATACGCGGATTTATTTTTTAATCCGGTGGGATTCGTCCGGCACAGGGATTCGAACCACGGTCCTTCTGCGCGCGAAGCGGATGTTCTACCTCTACGCCACCACTGACCTGAACAACAAAGTGTATGACCGCTGCATCTTACCGGTACTCACCTACGGGGCAAAAACTTGGAGGCTCACTGAGAGGGTTCAATCTTAATTGAGAACGACTGAGTGGGCAGTGGAGCGGAAGATGATAGGTACAACATTAAGACATAAGAAGACAGCGGAGTGTGTGAAAGAACAAACGCGTGTTAAGGACATATTAGTAGAAATTAAGAAGAAGAAATGGACGTGAGCAGGACATGTAATGCGAAGGTAACATAACCGTTGGTCATTAGGGTAACAGAGTGGATCCCTAGAGAAGGCAAGCGTTTCAGGGGCGGCAGAAAGTTAGATGGGCAGATGAGATCAAGACGTTTTCGGGGATACATTGGTCGCAGTTAACACAGGACGGTGCTAATTTGAGAATATTGAGAGAGGCCTATGCCCTGCAGTGGGCGTAGAGAGGGTGTGATGATGATGATGATGACGACATACATACATCAGAGAGAGAGAGAGAGAGAGAAACAGAACGCCTTTATTGAAAGCTGAAGAGCTCAGCCCAATTAACCGTAAGGCTTGCTTCTCTACATGGAATGATACAGTGAGGGGACAGCGGAAATTAGAGGGAAAAAGAAAAGGAAAGAAATAAAGGGAAGCCGGAGGGGAAATGCACATGTCTATGAAATCTATATGCTCAGAGGGTTCACTGAACCTCTTCTAGCCCTGTTCCCCCAAGAAAAGTAAGCAGAGTTTTGGTACCCAGCACTGCCTCATCACGATTTCGTCAGGGTCCAAAGAAGTGTGAGAGTTCTAGAGGACCTCCGCGTTGTAGTCCCACAAGTGCCTTCGATGCTGTTGCCGGCTGACTGCCAGATCGCGGGCAGTGGCTTAAAATGTGCCTGGTGTTATCGGTAGTAGAGCACACTGCAGACAATGGCGACTCTACCCAGCCCAGCTTAAACAAGAAGCTTCGGGTGTATGCAATGTCAAGTCGCAGCAGGTGTAGCACGCCTTCAGTATGTTTGGCAGGCCCCGTGGATGGCGGAAGTCACACTGAGGGTCTATGGCATAAAGGCGCATAACTTCTCAGACAATGCTGGGAAGCCCACAGCTGGAGTGGCCATTCCAGGTTGATTGCAGCTGCCTTGCTATCCTCGTCGGTAAGCGGGATTCCAACGGTGTAGTTGAGGTCGTGGGCTTCTCTGGCGACCGCATCGGAGATGTTGTCGCCTGTTATACCAGAACTTCCTGGTATCCACTGAAGGAAAATTTTATGTCCGCGCACCGCGCTTGAAAATATTTTCTTGATATCGCAGACAAGTTGATTGTGACAATCAGGCGGCTTATTTAGTAGTTGCAAGGCTGGCCCGGAATCGGAAAGAATTTGCCACCGTCGGGCAGGACTACCGTTCATGTAAAGAACTGCTGCTCTGACAGCTGCTAGCTAAGGGGCCGTGGACAACGTTCTGTGGCTGAGCTTTTCAATAATGGAGAGAGTCCTGGTGACGGAATCCATATGCTGATTGCTGAAGAGACCGAAGTCACGGATCCATCCGTGTACACTTGGATGTGGTGTAGATAACGGGTTTGGATTTGCTCCAGGACAAAATATGTCAAGGCAGATGTGGGCATAGCCGACTTTTTGCCTATTCCAGGTGCAGTCGTGCACACAACCCATGCCGCGTACAACCGAGGTGGAGTAGCAGGCAGTTTGGGTCAGAGGTAATTATGCGGCAGGACGTGCACCTCGTGAGATGCAGAAGCGGCAGCCAGTTGATGAGCAAAGCATCGTGAAACATGTCGAAGGCCAGTCCGGAGCAATCCTTGTGAATGAAGAGTGGTCGCACAGAAGTACCTTGCCTCACAAAGGTTCCTATCGTAGAGGTGCATTTTGGAAGGCCCAGGCATGTTTCCAAAGCTCGCGCGTGCAATCCTTCTAGAACCTTCAAGTTCGTCCTGGAAGGCTGGAAGGCTATATACCATGAGGCTTACGAAGAGCGCTTTGTAGAGTCGAAAGAGTGCTGACGCTGAGCAGCTTCTGGTGCTTCCTGTCATCGGCGGCAAAACGTGAACAAACAAAAGGAGTCGTTCCTTTACCCACCTAATATGGGGAGCCCAGGACAACGAACGGTCAATTGTAATGCCTAGAAAATTGTGATTGCAAACATAAAGTATTTGCAAGCCATTTATGTCCAGTGGGTATCGAGACACATCGCGCTTGAGGAATGCGATGGCAGCGCACTTCTCAGGAGACAGAAGCAGCACGCAGCTGCTGAGGTTCCCTTTTCCGACTCTTTACCGAGGCCTGCAGTTATATCAAGGAGACTTATCTCCCTCATTTTTTCTTTTTTACAATGAACGTGTATTCATTCATTCATTCATTCATTCATTCATTTATTCAATGGCGAACAGAGCCTCCTGTACTTTTGGTCGTATGTTTCAGCAGTTTCTGCTGGAAGCCCAGATGCAGATGTTGTCAGCATACAGCGAGATGTTAATTCCTTGTGGTTATACCTTTGTGATGGAGATGAGGCATATACTGCACAGTGTCGGGCTCAGTACACCACCTTGTGGGAGACATTGCGTGATGGCATGTGGTCTCGTGGCACCCTGTTTGGTGGTCATCCTTTAGGTAATCACTGATTCGTAATACATTGATATATATATATATATATATATATATATATATATATATATATATATATATATATATATATACACAAGAGAAGAAAAACTTCGAACAAGGTAAAAGCACGATTGTGGCCTACGTTTCAGCAAAGAGAACTTGCTTCTGCTTCCTCAGGGCAATCTCTCGCCTGGCAGGCAGGGTTTATATAGGGGTAGGACCCCAGGTGAAAGGAGAGGGAAAGATGGAAGGGAAATTGAGCAAGCTGATTGGTTTCGGAGTGTGTCGGGGGAGAGATTGAGGGGCCAAGAAGGTTGTCTAGTTTAAGCCGCGAAGTAGGTCACACGGAAGTCAGCTAGGGTGGGTTGATATTCGTGGAATTTTTGGACAGGACAGGATGAGAGGTGCTTATTGACCCGCCGCGGGGGTATAAGGAAAGGATTCTCAGAACCGCCGGAAGCAGACCAGGCGGTGAGGGTGGGGGCCTTCTCAGAAACTATCTGCAAGCCTCAGGTCAAAAGAAAAGATAGAGACGGGAAGAAAAACTAACTTGGTCTAGAAAAAAAGAAAAAAAAGGAGAAAAAAAACAGGGAGGGAAACCACATAAACCACACACAAAAAGAAAAAGCAATGACCCGGCAACTGAAATGGCACGTGTCACCACGGCAACATTCCTGGAACAGGCCTGTCCTGAAACTCAAAACGAAAAGATAAAGTTAGAGTGACGTACGAGGCACAGACCACGCGGGTAAAAAAAAGGAGAAATTAAATAAATAAAATTGAATTCCAAAACCAAAGGTTGGAGGGATGAGGGCGAGTATTAAGCTAGACGCTAAGGAATGAAGAAAAAAAAAAAGGGAAAAGAATTAGGTGACCAGGTACGGAGCAGAGTGAACGGTCATAGTCTTTGGATGAGGTATATGCACGAAAGTGCCTAATGCTGCATTCCGGTGAATATCGCCAGGATTCCAAGTTGCCCTTAGACGCATTAATTCCAGCAGGTTCCATGGAGTTGAATTTGTGAATTAAGTAGGATTCTCGGTATTTCCTGTCCCTAGGAGACTTAAAATTTGACTGAAGTATATATAACTTAAGGTCATCAAATTGTGGCCATGGTTGGTTTGAAATGCTGCGCTACAGCTATGGAGGATTGCTAAGAGTATCTGCCGGTGACCATTAAGCCGTAGGCTCATAGGTTGGCTCGTTTCGCCTATATACTGTTTGTGGCACATTGAGCATTCCAACATATACACAATGTGGATGAAGTGCACGTAAAACTTGAATTAATCTTGTGGACATAATTACTGGCTGTGCTTTTACAACGCAGTCTGTTTGCAGGTGCCTACAAGTCTTGCATCTGGGGCGGGAGCAGCTGGCTATGACTGGTTGCTTTGAAGGCCCTGTTTTAGCATGCCACTAAAATAATCTTTTAGATTCCTGTTTCTCCGGTAGGTAACCCTTGGTGCTTCCGGGAAAGTTTTTTTAAGTCGGGTCGTTACTGGCTAAAATGGGGTAGTACTTCCGCAGTATATTGTTTACGTTTGGGAGGTCGTTTGGAAAATTTAGTTAATTAGGGCAGGTGGCCTGGCGCTTTCGTTTTGCGCTGTTGTTGAGAAACGTCATCCCTTTGAGATTAGACACCACGTTTGGTACGCCTGATCGAGCGAGCTTTTGGGGTGGTTTCCTGTTCATAAGGGTGGCCTTGAGTTCGTCTAGGTGCTCTACGTAGTCACTGTCATCACTGCATACTCTTCTAAGCCTGGTGGCTTGTCTACAAAAGATCCCTTGTTGCAGTGTCTGGGGTGATGGCTTTTATAATCTAGGTACTGCTGCCTGTCTGTTGGCTTTCTAAAAAAGCGTGGTTTTAAGTTTACCGTTGTCTAGAATGACGGTAGTATCTAGAAGTTCACTTCTTTTCAGAATCTTGGCAGGAGAATTTAATAGTCGGATGCGGAAGAATTGAGATGGGATATAAACGTTTCTAGAGTGCGCGCGACCGTGTTCCCAAATCATGAAAGATGTCGTCTATGTAGCGGAGGTAAACCTAGGTTTATGCGGAAAAGAGCTTAATAGAGTAGCTTCAAGTTGCCCCATGAAAATGTGGCATAGGTCGGTGCGAATGGAGTACCCATGCTGGTTCCAAAAACTGCAAAAAGTAAGAAGAGTCAAATTCAAAATAATTGAGAGTTAGAACTAGTTTTAACAAAGTTATGTACACTTCTGGTGCATGTTGGTGCGGGTTCACTGATAGAGAATTTTGAAATCGCTTCAATTCCTTCGGCGAACGGAATGTTTGTATACAATGCAGCAACGTCAAGAGTAACAAGGAGGGTTCCACTGGGTAGGCGCCCGCCCATATTTATCTCTTCTATTATGCGGAGGAAGTGGGGGGTGTCCTGAACGAATGAAGGAAGAAGAGCCGGAATGTCGGATAGGTGATGATTCAGAAACAGAGATAGTGCTTCGGTTGGGGTATTGTTATTCGAAACTATGGGTCTGCCAGGAATGTCGGCAGTGAACAATAATTCTACGGGGACTTTATGGACTTTTGGGAGGAGGTAAAAACGTCCTGCATGCTTATTATTCGGTTTCATGAAATTTAAGTCAGTAGTCGTTATAATTCTCTAGATCGTAGATCTTGAGGTCTGAAGGATTTTTAGGCTGTATTCCTGGCTCGGATCGTTATCTAAGGGCTTGTAGTGGCAAGGGTTATTGAGCTGCCTATAAGCTTCATCTTTGTATTTTCCCATAGGTAAAACAACTACACTGCCACCTTTGTCGGCTGGCTTTATGACTATGTCGGTTCTGGCTGATAGGCAATTCAGGGTAACTTCTTCCGACGGAGTTAGGTTCTTGCGCTTGTTTGATCGCTTAGTTGTTGCCAAAATTTCTCTTGATACTGATTTTAAGTACAGATCCAATTCTGGAGATTGATCTACATCTGGAGTCCAAGTGCTAGGAGGGTGGAGGGTGCGTTCGTTAATGTCAGGTTGGTCCTGCTTTTCCGAAAAAACTCGCTTAGTCTCATTCTCCGAGAAAATTCAGTGAGATCTTTGTGTAACTCGTATTCATTCACACTGTTATTTGTGGGACAGAAAGTTAGACCTCGTTCTAGGATACCTTTTTCGTCGGCCGTTAGTGTTTTGGAAATGTCAATAACGTTGCTGGGGGAGGTAGCGAGAGAGCTCGTTTTTTTCGATAGGATTATTGGCTGGGGGAGGAGGTTCTATTAAAGCGATCTCTGTATCGAGGGGGACATTACATGACCTAGTACTTCATAGTCGCGGCTATTGAGAGGCTGATCTCTACAGTACATGCTGCATTTTGCGAGGGAAGTTGGTCACGCTGAAACTTAACCGCTTGCTTACTGCTAAGATCATTTTCCTTACGATTTATGAAAATATTGAGATCTAGTTTCTCCTGCTCGGTTAGTGGAAGAGCTTCAATCTGGTCGTTGAAGAGGCTGAGTTGGCTAGTACAGTGCTCTCTAAGAATTTCTAGGAGGGAAAGAGAAGCATTATTCAGAATATCTTGCCACCTGGCAGCTAGTTCAGGAGGGAGCTCACCAAGGGCACATCTAACTTTTAGGCGGAGGCCTTTGGGGATCTTTTTGCTTTGGAAATACGAGGAGTACGTTTTTAGATGAAATCTGTAGTTGTTTGTTTGCCGGCTAGTTTTCGAGCTTTGAGGAAAGAGCGGGATTTAGGGGTTGGAGCATACGGCCTACTCGGTGGTAGTCATTTGTGTTTGTTCCGAACAGACCTCCGGGGTGACACTTTTTTGCTTGGAGTCAGTAGTTTAGGGGGGCTGCTAGGGGTGAGGTCCACATCGATGCCTATGCCTGTTTGGGTGCCTGTTTGCGTTATACTGCGTGTTGGGGTCTGCGTGAACCATGAGCGTGTTGTCTTTGGTGGGTCGGGTTGTTGTTCGCTCACGTGCTGTACAGCTGGTGTTGCGGCCACGTCCACGGTTTGTGCTGGCGTCACATACATATATATATATATATATATATATATTATATATATATATATATATATATATATATATATATATATATATATATGCTATATATCCAATCAAATATGAAATGATGGGCTCGCGAAAAATAAAATGACAGAGAAATAAGAGTTTTCAGTCAAGAACCCTCGGAAAGCAAAGGGGAGGATGTGGTAGTTATGAAACAGATAAAGAATTGGAAAAAGAAAGAAAAGAACTGGCGAAAAACGCTGGCCAGGTGGATCCGAACCCACGATCTCAAAAATACCGGTCTGGTTTCTCCACTTTTTCTTTCTTTCTTTCAAATTCTTTATCTGTTTATACTACCACCCTCCTCCCTATCTTTCCGCGGTTGTTCTTGACTGCCACTCCTTATTTCTGTGTTATATATATATTGTCACGAAGACAAGGACGATGCAGTTGTCTTGAATGAGAAAACAGTTTATTGGAGCGAACTTGTGCTCCCCTAACAACTCAAAAGAATACAGAGGCGGCGAAGCAGCGGTCAACAAAGTGACTTGCACAGGCGAGTGTCGTCGAATCGAATGCCCCGGCGTCCGCACTGCAGGCTTTTATCTTTTGGCGCGCGTGGTTCTCGAAACGTCGATTCGCATCGAGAACATAGTAGATCCAAGAAGATTATTCTGGGCTTGTTCACGTTAGATCGGAATGCTCTCCCTATCACAACAGATAACACATGCGGCACAGAAAGAAAGAATGGAACACGCGCTTCCCTTGGCGCAGAGATAACACAGACCGGCGCAGCCGGGCGGTAAAAGCAAAACACAAATAAACAAACCCAATGTATGGTTCGCGGCATTACCCCCCCCTCTAAGAGTGCATCGACCCGATGCTAACATAAGCGACAGTCCGAACAAATGAAAATAAAAGTTCGTCATCGTCCGTAGAAAGGTTTTAAGCGAACCACGTGGACGACTTCAGGCCGCGTGCGTCGTCGTGATGTGCCGGAGTCACCATCGGGGATCACTTCGTAGGTAAGTTGGCCAACACGTCGTAGAATCTGGTAGGGTCCGAAATACCGTCGCAGGAGCTTCTCACTGAGTCCGCGTCGTCGGATGGGAGTCCAAACCCACACACGATCCCCTGGTTGGTACTCGGCGTCTCGGCGTCGGAGGTTGTAGCGGCCCGCATCCACCAGCTGCTGGTCCGTTATACGAACTCGAGCGAGCTGGCGGGCCTCCTCCGCACGTTGAAGATATCCGTGGACGTCGGCGTTGAGGTCGTCGTCTTCTACGTGCTGGAAGCATGGCGTCGAGCATCGTAGTCGGCCTCTACCGTAGACAGATCGAAACGGCGTCAGCTGTCGTCGTCTCCTGGATAGCCGTGTTGTACGCAAACGTGACATACGGGAGCACTTCGTCCAGTCTTATGTTCAACGTCAACGTACATTGACAGCATTATCTGCGATTGTCTTGTTCAGACGTTCTGTTAGTCCGTTCGTTTGGGGGTGGTACGCCGCGTTCTTCGGTGATCCGTGTTGCTGTAGCGTAATACTCCTTGCATCAGCTCCGCAGTATGCCGTTCGCGGTCTGTGATTAGGACTTCCCGGGCTCCATGTCGCAGCACAACTGGCTTATAAAGAACTTCGCCACTCTTGTGCAGTCCCCCTCGGAAGAGCGGCGGTCTCTGCGTAGCGCGTCATGTAGTCTGTCGCTACGACAATCCACTTGTTCTGTGATCGTGCGTAGGGAACGGGCCTAAAAGGTCCATTCCAATCTGTTGAAATGGTCTCGATGGGACGGCGATCGGTTGCAGAAGTCCGGCGGGTCTTGTCGGCGGCGTTTTTCGTCGCTGGCAGTCACGGCAGCTCCGGACGTAGTGGGTGACGTCAGAGGTAAGGCCGGGCCAGTAGTACCTCGCCTTGATTTTTCCAATAGTGCGGGCTGTGCCCAGATGTCCGGAAGACGGGTCGTCGTGGCACGCTTCCAAAATTTCGTCACGAAGGTCCGCGGGGATGACGAGAAGGTAATTCGTCTTGTTCCGGGGCTGAAATTCTTCTTCACAAGGACGGAGTTTCTCAGGCTGAATGCTGGTAAGCTGCGTTTGAAGGTCCTAGGAACGGCAACGTTGCATCCCTCGAGGTACTCGATTATGACGCGTAAGTCGGGGTCGGCACGCTGCTGGGCGGCTAGGTCGCTCTCCGTCACGATCCCGAAGAACGCGCTGTCTTCATCAGAGTCTTGTGGTGGTGGGTCGACGGGGCGCGGGACAGGCAGTCGGCGTCGGAGTGTTTCCTGCCGTGGATTTATAAACGACTGTAACGTCGAACTCTGCAGGCGCAAGCTCCACCGCCCAAGACGGCCAGAGGGGTCCTTCAAATTGGCGAGCCAACACAGCGCATGGTGGTCTGTTACAACCTTGAATGGCCTTCCATACACGTATGGGCGAATTTTGAATCGCCCATATAATAGCCAGGCACCTTTCTCAGAGGCAGAATAGTTTTTTCTCCCTCCTTCGACAGACCACGGCTAGCATAGGCGATACCCTTTCGCAGCCGCTTTGCTTTTGGACAAGGACGGCACCCAAGCCTATATCACTGGCGTCCGTATGCATTTCCGTTTCGGCATTTCCGTCGAAATGAGCGAGCACGGGCGGGCTTTGCAGGCGTTTTTTAGCAGCTCGCCGAATGCTTTTTCTTGGTCGTTTTCCCAGCTGAAAGGGGCTGCTATCTTTCGTCAAGCGCGTGAGTTGCTCTGCAATGCGTGCGAAGTTTGCGACGAAGCGCCGGTAGTATGCGCACAGCCCGAGAAATCTCCGCACGCCCTTCTTGTCTTTTGGCCTTGGGAAGTTCGCAATGGCTGAAGTTTTTGCCGGGTCAGGTAGGACTCCCGCGGCGTTGACGACGTGGCCCAAGAACTTGAGTTCCCCGTATGCGAAACGCACTTTTCAGGCTTCAGCGTCAACCCGACGTACGAATGGCCTCGAGTACAGACTCAACCTTGCAAGGTGTTCGTCGAAGTCCGCGGCGAATACCACTACGTCGTCGAGGTATACGAGGCAGGTGTGCCACTAAGGCCAGCTAGCACAGTGTCCATGACTCTTTGAAACGTCGCTGGTGCTGTGCACAGCCCAAACGGCATCACCTTGAACTCGTATAGGCCGTCTGGGGTTATAAATGCAGTCTTCTCTCGGTCTCTCTCGTCCACTTCAATTTGCCAGTAGCCGTCTTCAGGTCCACTCGATGAGAAGTACTTCGCGTGGCAGAGGTGGTCGAGGGCGTCGTCGATTTCGGGGGAGTGGGTACACGTCCTTTTTCGTGATTTTGTTCAGTCGCCGGTAGTCAACGCAAAACCTTAATGTGCCGTCTTTTTTCTTTACGAGTACGACGGGCGCAGCCCAGGGGCTTTTCGATGGCTGTATAATGTCATCGCTCAGCATGTCGTCGACTTGAGTCCGGATGGCTTCCCGTTCGTGTGAAGAGACGCGGTACGGTGACTGTCGGGTAGGTCGGGCTCCATCTTCGGTTATTATTCGGTGCTTCGCTAGAGGGGTCTGACGTAGTTTTGCGCTCGGACGAAAAACATTCGCTATAGCGACGCAGCAAAGCCCATAATTTTTTTCCGTTGTTCTTGCGGTAGCGCCGGATTCACGTCGAATGGCTGCGGAGAGCTTGAATGTTTCTACGGGTGTGCGTTCAAAGTCGGCGACCTGCGATCACGTCACTTGCTTCTTGCGTTTCTTCGAGGAATGCAATTGCCGCGCCCTTGTTTCAAATGCTGGTACTTCCTCGGTGAAATTAGTAACCAAAATGTGGGATTGGTGTTCCTTGAAGCGCGCAATGCCTCTTGCGACAGACCAAACCGCGGTCGAGAAGCAACCTTTGGTCACTCTCCACGATAGCGTCGATGTCAGAAGCAGCATCCTCACAGTAGACGGCGATCATCAAGCTTGCGCGGGGTGGCAGGGTGATGTGATCGTCGGCGATCCTGACAGCAGCACGGTGATCGGGGTTCGGCTGCGGCGTCGTGGAGTGATTGGAGGAAAATGTTATCGACTTGGTCTGCAGATCAATTATTGCGCCGTTGTCCGTCAAAAGGTCCATTCCGAGAATCACGTCGCGGGAGCAGTTAGAGGCAGAACGACGAACGCCGCAGGGTACGTTGTGCCGTCTATGGTGACGCGCGATGTGCACGTTCCACTTGGCGTCACGAGGGTGGCCTCCTGCTGTGCGTATGTGCGGACCGTCCATCTGGTCATAACTTTCTTCAGTTTAGGACGCAAATGGTCCGCTCATTACCGAATAGTCAGCTCCCGTGTCCTACGAGGGCGACTACGGTCAAAGCCGTCGATGGACACCTTGACGTCAGATGCAGTCGTCTCGAGTTGCGGGTTCGTCGGGGCGTCGTATCTACTTGCTTGTACGTGTTGATGGTCGGGCACTGTGCATCGTCGTTGTCGTCGTCTTTCAACGGACGTCTTGGTCAGGTCGGGTACGCGTCGCGCCGTGTAGCTGTCGTCGGTTCAGGAGTCTCGTTAGGGGCTAGGTCGGGTCGTCGGGATGAGGGCATGTCGTGAATGATTGGTCTTCAGCGAGTCGCTGCGTCGTTTGGAGGGGTTTTCATTTTTCCGACCGTTGTGCAACTTTACCTCCCGAAGTTGCTGCTTTTAGTTCTCCCGCGTGGGCTGGGGGGACCTTCCACGTGAGAAGTCAGCAGTGCTGCGGCGGTTTGGTGACTGAGACGGGTAGGGCGACGGTGAACGGTTGAAGCGGCTGGTCCTCGGTTGGTGTTGGAGAGGTATTCTTCGATCTCAGCAGGCTGCTGGCCGTATCGGGGGCGTGGGCGGTCGACGGAGAACCCTCGCAAACCGAGCCTCTTGTAGGGACAGCGAACGGTAGATGTGGTCGGCCTCTCCGCAGTGGTAGCACAGCGGGCGATTATCGGGCGTTCGCCACACGTCGGTCTTCCTTGGCGTCTGGTATTGGTCTACAGGGCGTCGGGCGGGCGGCGTTGGACGGCGGTATGGCTCAGCCTCTTGACGACGGGTTGGAGCAGGGCGGGGTTGACGAACAGCCGAGGAGTAGGTCATGGCTTGTGGTTCGCGGGGTGCTTCCCGACGGCGTAGAAGTTCCCAGTGCGTTTTGGACTTCTTCTCGGATTACGTCAGGTCAGGGAAGCCACTTGAGGTTGCGGCGTCGTTGGAAAAAAGCTTTCCGAAGCTCCTCCCTGACCACTGCTCGGATGGTCCTCTCGCAATGTATCGGAGCTTCCATTTGCAGCACCGATGGTCTCCGAGAACAGCGCGTTGACAGGGCGGTCGTACTGCCTGGTCGAATTTCTAGCGTCTTCTCCATCGCGGCCGCAGCCTCAGACGCGAATTCGGGCCACTGTCTTCGGAGGGTTACGGACTAGACAAGCAAAAAGCTCTTGCTTCACTCCTCGCATTAGAAACCTGAGCTTCTTTTCCTCGGTCATTCAGGGTCCGCACGACGAAAAAGTCGCTTCATCTCCTCAACAAAAATCACGACTCCTTCGTTGGGGTGCTGCGTTCGAGTTTTCAAGCAAAAGCGCAGCTCGCTCTTTTCTCACCACGGTAGTGAAGGTCTTAAGGAACTCCCTCTTGAATTGAGTCCAGTCGGTCAAAAGAGCTCTCATTGGTTCTCGAACCAAGTTCGAGCAGCAATCTTCTAAGTAAAAGAAGACATGCCGGAACGTTTCTTCATCGTCCCACCTGTTGAAGATGCGGACGCGCTCCAACTTCTCCAACCATTCTTCGGGGTCTTCAGCGGGGGCTCCCCGGAACGATGGCGGTTCTCAGGGCTGCTGCAGGACTGATTTGGCGACGTTCGTTCTTTGCACCATGGTGTTGGGTTGCAGCGTTCCTTCTCTTGGGCCCTTTCTGGCATCAAACCGAACTCGGGCTGGTAAATCTTGCAGGCGGGGCTGGCCTCTGGTTGGACTGGCTTGGACGGCTTTTCGAGGTTGCAGTGGGCATGAAGGGTGCGTACCCAGCACCTCACCAGATGTCACGAAGCCAAGGACGACTGCAGTTGGTCTGAATGAGAAGAAACACGTTTTATTGGAGCGAACTTGTGCTCCCCTAACAACTCAAAAGACTACAGAGGCGGCGAAGCAGCGGTCAACAAAGTGACTTGCACAGGCGAGTGTCTTCCGGAATCGAATGCCCCGGCGTCCGCACTGCGGCTTTTTATCTTTTGGCGCGCGTGTTTCTCGAAAAGTCGATTCGCATCGAGAACATAGTAGATCCAAGAAGATTATCTGGGCTCGTTCACGTTAGATCGGAATGCTCTCCCTATCACAACAGATAACACATGCGGCACAGAAAGAAAGAATGGAACACGCGCTTCCCTTGGCGCAGAGATAACACAGACCGGCGCAGCCGGGCGGTAAAAGCAAAACACAAATAAGCAAACCCAATGTATGGTTCGCGGATATATATATAGATATATTATATATATATATATATATATATCTATATATATATATATAGGGAGTAGTAGAACTTTGAAGATGGTAGAGAACACAAGTGAAGAAAAACTTCGAACAAGGTAAAAGCACGATTGTGGCCTACGTTTCAGCAAAGAGAACTTGCTTTCCTCAGGGGAAAGCAAGCCCTGAGGAAAGCAAGTTCTCTTTGCTGAAACGTAGGCCACAATCGTGCTTTTACCTTGTTCGAAGTTTTCTTCACTATATATATATATATATATATATATATATATATATATATATATATATATAAATATATATGTATATATATAACATATATATATACATTATAGTAAAGAGTCCGATACACAGCAAGAACAATAACAAACAATGTTTACTTACGTAGCGGCAACGGGACTTGCCTTCATCAGAGTAAAGTTACATGATTTTGATGTCGCAAACATTTTGAACACATTTCTTATATAGGTTTGCATAAAACTGTGAGAAAGAGCGGAAACTGTTTCGGAAATGGGGAGTGTGCATACAGTCAGGCTACGCCTATGTTACAATATCAACAAACAAAAACAAGAAAAATAAAAAGGGGGGGGGGGAGCGAGAGAGAGAAAAAGGGGTCGTGTTAAAAATGCAGCGTTCAAGGTTGCACCATGACGGGTCAACGTATGCCGCGCGGGCTGCAAGTTCAGACAATGGGGGAAACTGGACAACCGCGGTTTGAAAAGAAAGGGAAGAGTATACACTGAGGTATTCAGTGACTGCTGAAACTGGTTCGGGGAAGCGAAGATGGGTGTGCCCCCCACGGGTCAAGAGAATAGATAGGGGGCACAAAAGGGCATTTCACAGAAGCTAGCAATTGAACAGGAAATAGGTAGGGTCACAAAAGGTTAAACATAAATAGATCACAAATAGTTAACATTCTTAAGTGGTGGTGGGAACGGGGCCTCCCTTCCCAGGACAAATGGCATTGTTGAGCCGCATTAGGCTAATAAAGCTGCTGTATTAGGAGAGTGTCTGCGAATTCTGATGGCAAACTCGAGGGTAGGAATAATGAACATAGTTATAAAAATTATGAAGCCGCTAATTTTAATCGAGGGAGAAGCATGTTAGTTTTCCGTAACTTTCATTAATTCCAAGCGTGGCTGACCCAAACTTATAAATGAGATATACAGATATACAGATTTCGTTACGGTCAACGTAACGAAATCTGTAAGAAAAAAGCCCCGAACGGGAACACGCAAACTAACTTAGTTTTAACCCACTCATCCTCCGCTTCAAGAGTGTCAACTGTGCTAAAAAAACATCACAATATCCTAATGCAAAGTGACCGCTTAAAAAGCATATTCCCCGAACCACCACGCGTTGTCTACCGGCGTAATAAGAATTTAGGTGACTGTCTTACTAACTCTCGTATCAACCGACCGGCAACTACTGGCTGCATGCCCTGCAATAAACCCCGATGTAAAGTATGCCCACACATGACCACTACACAGCGCGCCACCAGCCCGGCTTCAGACTACTACGTAAATATAAAAGGTAACTTTAACTGTGACTCCGCTAATGTCGTATATCTTCTAGAGTGCACTGTTTGTAGGCAACAATATATCGGCCAAACTGAAACGCCCTTCCGAATACGGTTCAATAATCACCGCTCTCATGCAAAAAGCTGCCCTTATTTGCCCCTGTCAAGACATGTGAACAGTCCCGGGCACGCATTTGAACATCTTAAAGCAACGATTTTAGAATCCGCCTTCAAAACGCGCCACGACCGCGAGGTTCGGGAATCTTATCTCATTTATAAGTTTGGGTTAGCCACGCTTGGAATTAATGAAAGTAACGGAAAACTAACGTGTTTATCACTCGATTAAAATTAGCGGCTTCATAATTTTTATAACTATGTTCATTATTCCTACCCTCGAGTTTGCCATCAGAATTCGCAGAAACTCTGCTAATACAGCAGCTTTATTAGCCTAATGCGGCTCAACAATGCCATTTGTCCTGGGGAGGGAGGCCTCGTTCCCACCACCACTTAAGAATGTTTAACTCTTTGTGATCTATTCATGTTTAACCTTTTGTGACCCTACCTATTTCCTGTTCAATTGCTAGCTTCTGTGAAATGCTATTTTGTGCCCCCTATCTATTCTCTTGACCCGCGGGGGGCACACCCATCTTCGCTTCCCCGAACCAGTTTCAGCAGTCACTGAATACCTCAGTGTATACTCTTCCCTTTCTTTTCAAACCGCGGTTGTCCAGTTTCCCCCATTGTCTGAACTTGCAGCCCGCGCGGCATACGTTGACCCGTCATGGTGCAACCTTGAACGCTGCATTGTTAACACGACCCCTTTTTCTCTCTCTCGCTCCCCCCCCCCCCTTTTTATTTTTCTTGTTTGTTTGTTGATATTGTAACATAGGCGTAGCCTGACTGTATGCACACTCCCCATTTCCGAAACATTCTCCGCTCTTTCTCACAGTTTTATGCAAACCTATATAAGAAATGTGTTCAAAATGTTTGCGACATCAAAATCATGTAACTTTACTCTGATGAAGGCAAGTCCCGTTGCCGCTACGTAAGTAAACATTGTTTGTTATTGTTCTTGCTGTGTATCCGACTCTTTACTTATACTATTTCTGCGCGCTTTGTGAGTTTATCTTTCTCTAGATTTTTATATATATATATATATATATATATATATATATATATATATATAGAGAGAGAGAGAGAGAGAGAGAGAAAGAGAGAGAGAGAGCTTTTGACAGTGTAGCCCATGCCCGTTTAATCTTTAAATTGTCCGCCCTTCCACTAGATTCTTTAACATCATCTTGGCTCCGTAACTTTTCATGCGTGTGCAGTTTACGGTAATGAATGATATGATCATACCTCGCCGCTATCCCCTGTTACTTCAGGCGTGCCTCAAGGTAGCGTTCTCGGTCCCTTACTTTTTAATATTTTAATGACCTGCCTTCATGCATTCCATCTTGTATGCGCCTTTTTGCTGACGACAGCATAATTTACCGGAAAATAAATGACCCCACTGACCATGACATGCTTCAAAAATACCTAAACCTTATCTGTGACTGGTGCAACACATGGCAGATGTCTTTAAACTTAACTAAATTGCAAATAATATCTGTTAGCCGAAGGCGCACTAACTCTATTTTTTGTATTTCCTGAACAACCATTTACTTTCCAAGGCACTAACATATAATTACCTAGGCGTGCTCCTAACGGGAAATCTTTCATTGTCCACTCACATTAACGCCATATGTGCTAAAGCCTTATGATCAATAGGATACTCACGTCGAAGTTTGCATGCTTCTCCGTCTAACATTCGTCACCTAGCCTATAAAACATTTTTATTACAAAGCTAGAGTTTACGTCCTCAGTTTGGTCCCCCTAATAAAATATTTAGGTGAAAAACAAGAAGCCGTACAAAATCGGGCGGCGCGGTTCATATCCAAATTGTATGACTGCAGTTCAAGCATAATCAAAATAAACAGCAACTTTCACTACAGCCATTGCATATCCGATGGCAAATCGCGCTTCTATGCATGTTTCGCAAACAAATTTGTCCTACCAGACCCTCCCTTTTACAAAGCATAAGTCCATTTGCACTTCACGCAGATTATTGAATCAACACAGCTTCACCAGAATCTACGGCGCCAATAATTCATTCAATTCATCTGCTCTACCACGTGCTATTCGCTTGTGCAACGGTCTCCCTGATAATGTCGCATCGCTGACTAACCCAGAAACATTCCGCCATCACCTGCAAAAGCATATTGTTCGTGTAAAACCACCAAACAGAAACGCTTGCGTTCCTTTCTGTGAGCACCATAATGTTTTTTTTTTCCTTATTTATCGCAGATACGGCTACCACAAGGTGTTACACTTGATGTTGCTATTGCTTGCATAAATTCTTTGACCACTCTTGTTTTCATGATATTTTTTTCTGTTTCACACCGACTTGTTTATGTAATACATGTCTAGTTTTTGTATAACTTGTTTCTATTTTGTTAGTATTTGCTCCACCAATCCCTCCTTACCCTATGTCCTGCCGGGCCAGTAAGGTACCTTGAATAAATAAACAAATAAATAAACAAATATGTAAACACATAAGTTGGGGATTTTTCCGTCACCTGATTTTAAAGCAAAGCTTTTGTGTTCTTACTGATGGAGTCTGTAACACGAATACCCCTCGTAGAAATGACGATGAGGAAGATTGTGGGTGAAGTGTTACAAAATTAAGACGCTTCTCCGTGAAACTTGGTGACTGCTTCGTTACGCCCCCTCCGTTCCAGGTTGATGTGCAGCAGAGGGAGGAGGTGACGCATACGTGCGACAACGTGGCGCAAATAGGCCTAACGTCATCTTATAAGGTGAACACTCACAGGCCGACTTAGAATAAGAATGGCGTTGGTCTGCGTCAGACCTAACGTTAAGCCTAACGTCACGTCTTGGGGTTTAACACCTAAAAGCGGCACCCCTCAAAAATGTGCTCACTGATCCCGAAACAACAGGTACCGCTTTGCGCCGTACACCCCAAACCAAAACATTAGGCCTTCGGAGTGCACACCTGAGAGTTGCTGTGGGTATTCTAGAAGAGTGTGCGTACCTCCAAAGAGAACATGGTCGCAGTGTGGGATTGGGCAATTGTCTGGCACTGGGATTCGAACCACGGTCTTTCTACACGAGAGGCGGATATTATACTTCTACTCTCTACCTCTACGCAACCGCTGCACGGCATGGTGGTGCAGCGGAAAATCAAAAGTGGCCCGGAGGCACATATCGTAACAAAACACGCAGCTTATTTTCTTCCCGCGGCGGATACTGAGCTTGGTCTTGGGCCTCTGTGCGAACGCGAATGTGCTCGGGCTTTCTGTGTTGGCTTTTAAATACTCGTCAGGGGATTAACGCGCTTGAGAAGTTTCGGAATTACAATTCCATCGCGGAGGGGCCAGTGGCCTACTAAGAAAGAGAAAAATAAAACGTTGCCCGGGGGCACATACCGTAGCGTTGTTCTCTAAGCACGCAGAGTATTTTCTTCACGCGGTGGAGACTGAGCTGGGTTCTGGGCGTCTGTGCGAACACGAATGCGCTCGGGCTTTCTGAGTTGGCTTTTAAATATACGTAAGGGGATTAACACGCTCGAGAAGTTTATGTATTAGAATTCCTTCGGGGAGGGGCCCGTTGCCTACAAAGAAAGAGAAAAATAAAAAGTTGCCTGGGGGCACATACCGTAGCGTTGTTCTCTAAGCACGCAGCGTATTTTCTCCACGCCGCGGAGACTGAGCTGGGTTCTGGGCGTCTGTGCGAACGCAAATTCGTTCGTGCTTTCTGAGTTGGCTTTTAAATACACGTCCTCTGTAGGAAGATATGTCTATCTCAACGAATTAAGAACAACAAGACGTGGCCAAAATGGTAACTGAACTTTTATATTAGGTCTCTTGTTGTCTATGGTAAGTTGGAAACGAGCATAAGGATAATCCAATTTAATTTATGCCTAAATTTAAGGCCAACTAACATAAATCTTCGCCAATCGTGGTCGCTTTACTCAGTGGGCTGTTGGACACACGCACATGGCCACGGACTTACTGCTCGTAGTAAATGCGCGAATTTCGGGATTTTTAAGGAGACTTCAATTTGTACGTCAAATTGCCTATCTCGCCTTTGCGTGTAATTGAGTGATACTTAACGTCGTTTATAGTCACGATGGCTGAGTATTTAGTCCACTCGTCACCTTAGCAACAAAGCCTCAATAGCAAAATATACAATCGTACCCCTCACCTTCGTGAGGAGTAAAAGAACTGGAGGGAACAGAACACAGCTTGTAGACTCACTTAGTAGTGCGACCTTAACTACCCTCACAAGCAGGGTTGCCAGAAAACAATTTACATTCCGGCGACAACGAGCCAAAAATAGTGGTCTTGCATTTCTGTTTGCAGCTATCCATCTCTTCGTGGTTTCCATAAAACGGACACTTTGAGGAGCGAATATTTAAGTGGTAATTTTAACGAAGGTAGCAAGGTACAAATAAGTTGTGATCAAAAGGCGTACTCTATTTATTATTTTCTGAGTATTTGTCCTAAGCGAAAAAAATTGTAATGATAGCCGGGTAATACTATGTTTTCTGCAGGGATGGGGTCGAATTATTGTTACGACGATCAGTGAATAAGGATCCGGAGACGTGAACGTCGAAAGACGCAGCAAGCGCCAAACTCAGATTGCGGCAACCCGCGGACGCCACTTTGTGGAGCGCAGGTGGCAGCGCAAAAATTAAAGGCTGCATGAGTATCAGACTGCTGCCTAATTATTACAAATTCAAAGCCACAAAGCAAATCGCGTTTAAAGTGCGGCTGGGAAAGGTGTTGTAAGGTGCCCGCAACAGTACAAATTGTATAGAAGGGCGCTGACGCACTACTGAAAGCCTACTGGAGCATACTTTAGGTGTGCTATTTAAAGACGTGCAATTTTACATTTGTTATTGGCACACCTAAAGCGTTAGCATAACCAAAAGCATTAACATACGTCTACATACACGTATGCTAATGCATTTGGGCATGCTAATACTTTGGGTATTCTAATGACCACCGTGCAATTTCACGTTTTTTAATTCCATTCTAAGCAACCCAGGGAATTTGGCCAGGCTTATTTGACATGGTAGCATGGTCGTGGCTAGCTTGTATCAATAAATATTGCTGTACTAGAAATATGACCCTACTTGAAAAAAAATCTCATAATGGTTAGCAGGATCCAACGACAACACGTCAAATTTGTTCTATAAAGTTTAAAATGAAATGAAGCCCATCAATAAAAAAACAGCCCGTACAGTGCCCCACACGTCAGTGCACGCAACCAAAACGTGTTATCTTGAATGGCTGCCTTTCCCCTATTATGGGTCCCAAATTGAAACAAAGTAAGAGGGGGTGATCTACTCGAAAGCTATTCTGCAATCACCCCTTTGAATCTGTTTGCCTCGCCAAAATCTGGAGACCTGAAAATTCGCCTAAGCACCACTTCCTAGAAGCGTATCGTGCTTTACGCACCTATTCTAGTGTCACCAAGCCACTATTGCCACTATGCAGTTGTTGGGATCCTGGTTTGGGCTTACCCTTGCGCACGCGAGAGAAACTGTTCAACCGAATTTCTCGGAATCCCATGGATGACAATGTAGTCGCTTTTAGCAGTATCAATTTTTGAGTTTGGTAAGCGGAGAAAACGTCACTGGACAGGCTCTGTACGGTTATGCCATGTTCAGACTACTGATGCGAAAGCCGTATCGTGAGCTATGGACGTGAAAAACGGCGTGTCACGCAGTTGAGTTGGCTGAAACGGGAACTGACGTCATTCTTTTAAAGTTATTATTACAGTTACGACAACAGTATTAACCCGGCATTATAAAGGGCAGCTGAGCGTCTATACAGAGCGAGGGAATGCTTCCTCACCAAATGCTTTCTTCCCACTGCCGACGTTAGAGCCATATCGTGCGCCATGGACATAAAACCACAGTGTTTCAGGCAGTCGGCTTGGCTAACACGGAAAATAAAGTCAATATTTAAAGACATTACTACAGTTGTCACAACCGTCTGAGCCCGGCGGAAGGCTATGTTCAGACTACCAACGCAGAAGCCATACCGCGATTTATGAACGTAAGAAAACGGCATGTCACTCAGTTAGGTTGGCTAAGACGTGAAATGACGTCATTCTATAAAGTTTCTACGGCAGTTGCGGCTACACTCTGAACCCTTCCTAACGTGTGCAGTGCAGCACAAAATTGTACAGGCGAAGTATACGTTTCGGTGGTAATTAGCTCAGCAGGTAAGAGTAAAGGATAGCTTATGCCAAGATCCCCTCCTCTCCTGCCATGTGCTCTACTGCGCAATTATGTGGCTCTCGGTTGGTTAAAAGAGTATCCCGTGGTGCTATATGCCAAACCTGCTAACTTTGGTAATCCCTTTTCTAGTGGCATTGCTCGTATCTATATTCTCTAGTGTTGGTTTGCTGGTTCGTAAAACTGATTTTATTGTTTTCGATGCAGTAATTAGAAGACGAGACCGGTCACAAATATTTCTTCCTCCACATAGTAGCTAAACACCATTTAAGCAATATTTATAGAAGTATTTGTAGGGCAATTTGGAATGTATTCGAAAATTTGATAAACTAAAACGAATGGAAGTACGTAATGAAATCACCCTGATATGCTCGAAGCTGCTGGGGGACGGAGTACGTACGAAGTAGTTGGCTTAAATGGGGTGGAATCTCACCTCTTCTCGGCCGCGAAATCGAGTAACCTTTTACTGCAGCTTTTCATCGGCCAGGCGGCCGTGGGTTGGAATAAAGGTTCTGTTGCTTCTTCCTCAGCCCACCAGCTGATCACAAATACGAAGGAGGCAACGTTTTTACAGTTTTTTTTTGTCTTGCAGAAAATAGACAGCTCGCTTCGCTCACCGACAGATGCGATTAAAAAAAAGAGTTTACATTATTTATCCAAAATTTTAAGGTTACCATAAGAAATAAAGAACGGTTAATCTCGTGGTCTAATCACCGCAGAAGACCATATCAGTATTTACAGACATAGGACTTTCTCTCGTTCCTACATGCAGCTTTTTGGTTGCTACCTAAAGCGGCACGAACATACAACCTGAGAAAGTCCATGTCGTAAAGATGATACCAATAACTGTTAAAATTAGGGATAGCAAGCATTACCTCTTTCTTGGTGGAGCATTGAGACACCCTTGTTTTAAATGCGGTTCTTGTGCTACGTGAATCAGCACGAGTAAAGGGAGGCCAGTGTAACACCCTGCCATAACAGCGCTGAGAGGGGCTGGCTTGCTTCTCTTCCGAACTCAAGCCATTCCTGAGCAATTCGGAAAGTGGATTATTGACCTCGATTCATAAACGTTTCGGTCAAAAAGAAAATACCATACTTACTGTGAGTTGTAGAGTTGGTGTTCTAGTTTGGGATTTTGTCGGCCCTCTGAAGCGAAGACCTGCCGCCGTGGATCGATAATAACAATTGTAACAAGTTGGAAAGTGTTTTTATGGTTCCTCTCTGGGTCCTTTCGATGTGTGAATGCACTTCCAAAAAAGGGGGTAGTTTACCGAAATATTCAGTGATTTTTTTAAATTCTCCGCCAACCTTATGAACCTGGAAATGCATCGTATACTATGCCTATGGAAGTACCTACCAAATGTATGCTTATTTCTGTTTTTAAAGTTTCCTCATCATATCTCGAGGGCACAAGAAGGCTAATTAAAATATGATCATGCGTGCGTCAAAATTTTTGTTTATCATATCGTCGGAGCCCAAAAATACAGCCTGACGCTCCTTGACAGAGCTTGTAATGTCAAGCATACGTTTTTTTGCTCCTAATCTGTCCCTCCTAAATGGTGTCCCCTTTTCGAACATGAGCTAAAATACGCTGTCCTTATTCGAGACGGGAAAATTCTATTTCACCCGAAGTCACCGCTCCTTCTCAACTTATAGTGACGTAAATTCCAATGAAGTTTAGGCGATATTGTTTGCCGGTACAAATTACTCACCGGTCTAGTCACTGTGCGATTGTGTAGCCTATCACAATCTTTTTATGCCCTACCATAAAATTGTTTTTTAAGAAAAAAACCACTAGAACAGGAAACACCTAACTTGATCGTAGGCATTCGAAGAAAATAAGAAACAAAAAAGATTCGCTTTTATGGGACCGTTACCACGATGTCGAACACAGTGTCTTCAGTTTCAAAACTCTGCTTATGATAAACGCAATGTGTCAGTTTGTGCGTCTTAGGGGAGACTTGCTGTGGCAAAAAACACTAGTGGAAAAACTTCGACACACAGAATAAACGAAGAAGTAGAGTTCGTCTAATAATATCTCGCGGCATTCTTAACGAGATAGGTCGTCCGCAAGTAATACATAAACCGAAAAAAAGCGACACTAGTAAAAAAAATCAAGGAAACTAAAGAATTTGCTTTTTAATGACGTGCTTTCTTAAACAAGCTCACAAATTGCACACAGCTTTATTGCACGCGAGGAGTCCCTCTAAAGCAACACACATCTGCTGCTCATTAAAACTCGAAAAATTCACATGTGCACACCACTTCAAACCTTCTACTAAAAGTCCATCTCACGCAGCATCCGCCATAAATACCCTAAATTGCCTCTTTCAGCAGTGCCACTCGCATGACCAGCTCGGCCACCAGTGAAAAAGCAAATATTCCCAGCGTTGCGTTGTTTTGTAGCTGTTCCATGAATCGGTGGGTCTGACTAAAGCAAAAAAGGAGTGAAACCTAAGACACAACATGTAGTTATTTCCGAGCAATATGGCTGCATAGAAAAAGCGCGGAGAAAGTAATTTCCCGCATGAGTTGCACCAAAGGCTTGTGAAAAACTGCCACAGTTACCTAGCAATCAATATATTTTTAATTATTCAAAAAGCGTGGAACCTAATTCGTGTGCGCAGATATCCTGCACCGGATTCTTTTCAGCTTTCGGCAGCTTTTTACAGACCAGTTATTTATTTGCACCGACCTGATAATGTGCGCATCACTAAGGTTCTTTGCTCAGTGTAGAACGCATTCGGAGGTTGTCGTCAAAAAAAAATTTCGACTGTTGTATCTGTACCTTTTAAGTTTTCGAACAGCATTGTTTCACAGAACAATAACAGCGAAGGTGTTCATTACAAAAGCAGATTTCGCAGAATTCTTCAATGAATAAATTATGTGTGGGAGAGATGTAGAATGGCACTAGGTATACCTTGAAGTGACCGCGTTTAAAATTGTAATTGCAAATTCGCTTGCTACTATGAAAATCAAGTAAGTGTAAATAGGAAGGTAAATCTCTTTGTTAGTAATTGGACAGCCCTCGCGCTTGGCAGCATCTCCTGCATCTTTTTTTTCCCTTTACTCGTGCACAGACCTGTGTGTTTGTTGCCGGAATCTACTACCAGGTACCTATTTCTCTAAAACGGGAGCAGCCATTCTCATATAACGTGGTACTGGCGTCTGAATGCTCGCCCTCTACCGCTCGGATGTCCTGCGGATGCGGAAGAGACTAGAAATTACGAAGTGCATACCCCCGAGTGTGGCCAGGAGTGGAGGATGCGCTGAGTTTCCCGCAAGCTCCGATGCATTCCCAACCGAGAGAAATGCTCATTTTTGCTTCAAAAACCGGGGATTTCCAAACGACACTCACCGTTTTAGAAAAGTACCTAGTGGGGATAGTTGGTTTTAACTTAACTAAAAAAACCGCGCGAAGACGGGTACGGGTGAAAACGACGAACACGAGGGTGGTTTGTTAGACCTTTCCAGAAAATTCTGCCCATCTATAGAACAAAACCTCTACTGCAAGTTTAGAGCATTTCTCAATCCATAGACTTGACATTTAACAAGTAAAATAATTTTTGTTAAAAGCGAAGTGGTGGCACTACGATTCAGCATTTTTTAGTGCAGATACCAATTTTTATTCCGCTCTTAGTTCTCTGAGTTTAAAAATGGGATCATTTTAACGATGATAACACCACAGGAACTACAGTATTCGCCAGGTGGAGTCCTTGTAAAACGCGGGAACAGTGCACTTCTCTGTCCACATACTTAAGTTCATTAAAATTTGGAGGGCCGCCAACGTTTCCGCCTTTATGATATTATGTGGTACATGCTCCCATCTCCAATTTTTAATAATAGTTTATTTTATTTACATCATCATCATAATCATCATCACCAGCCTGTCTACGCCCACTGCAGGGCAAAGGCCTCTCCCATTATTCACCAATTACCTCGGTCCTGTGCCAGCTGTGACCAATTTATCCCCGCAAACTTCTTGATCTCATCTGCCCATCTAACTTTCTGCCGCCCCCTGCAGCGCTTGCCTTCTCTAGGGATCCACTCTGTTACCCTTAATGACCAGCGGTTATCTTGCCTTCGCATTACGTGCCCTGCCCAAGTCCATTTCTTCTTCTTAATTTCTACTAATATGTCTTTAACACCAGTTTGCTCCCTGACCCACTCCGCTCTCTTCTTGTCCCTTAATGTTACACCTATCATTTTCCGCTCCATTGCCCGCTGAGTCGTTCTCAATTTAAGTTGAACCCTCTTAGTGAGCCTCCAAGTTTCTGCCCCGTAGGTGAGTACCGGTAAGATGCAGCTGTCATACACTTTCTTCTTCAACGACAATGGTAGGCTGCTATTCATTAGCTGATAATGTCTGCCATATGCACCGCACCCCATTCTGATCCTTCTAATTATCTCTGCCTCATGGTTGGGATCTGGGGTCACAACTTGGCCTAAGTATATATATTCGCTTACCACTTCCACTGCCTCGCCATCTATCTCAAACTGCTGTGCTGTCCCGAGGTTATTGATCATTACTTTAGTTTTCTGCATATTAATTTTCAGGCCCACGGTTCTACTCTGTTCGCCAGTACGGAAAGCATGCTTTGCAATTTGTCCCCCGAGTTACTTAGCAAGGCAACGTCATCAGCAAATCTGAGGTTACTGACCTATTCTCCATTAACCCTTTCTCCCACCTGTTCCCAATCCAACGTTCTGAATACTTCTGAATTTACGTTCTGAATTTACGTTCTGAATCCAACGTTCTGAATTTACATAGACATAATAAAATACAACCTGCCCTTGTTTATATCATCTTCCTAAACCATTCTCCCGACTTGTTTTTCCCTCTAATTAAACTCAAATCCGCAATTCCCAAAAATAAATTCCCGGCAGAAGCGCTGACCTGTTTCCGGTTGGGGCAAAATATATTTAGGATTTATTACAAAGTGCTTAACCTTCCGGCTTTGATAATCAGTTTGCCGGACTGGGCACTGTTTCAGATAATGAACGTATTCTTAAAGGTGAGCTGCTGTGAAGGTAATGCTCAGAGCGGACTCATAATGATGAAGCCACCGTGGGCCGAAGGCGTTCTGTAGGCCATCCACGGTGGACGTCTGAAGAGCACGCCGACGTTGTCGTCCGAACAAGCACGCACGAGGGTGTTGCTTTGTGGCTACGTTTTGTACCATTAAGCCAAAAAATGTCCTCATTGTACCTGTTATAATTGTAGTGTCTATCCGCCACTCTAGAGAGTGAAGAAAATCACGCGTGATCCCATATGACTTAAACACGCGGCTGCAAAGCAGCAGCCCAATGATCTGCGAACTGTGCTACTTCCGCTCGTCTCCAACGTCGAACGACAGCTGTTGTCGTTGTGGGTTTGTTTCCACAGGGCATTTACGCATTTGAGGAGTTAGCCGGTAATAGGGAGGTGATAGGGGTCATGTACCCACTTCGAGGAGGTTCAAAAACTATGAAATCGAAGCAAAATATGTAGAAGCGTGCGTGCCGCGTAGCACCGGATTATGATGGCGCGTGAGTAGATCAGGTCACACCAGCCACGGCGATGCCTGATTATAGGGAAGCTGGCGTCAGGTCCACTCATGGGGTCTGTGGCCAGGTGCCCAGGCCACGCGTGTGAAAAGAAAGATCCCCGCCGCTCGGTCTAGCGGCATAGCGCTGCTGACGCTACGCTGAGGCCGCCACGAATTCGCTGCGGCGCGTACGGAAGATGGCTTGTCTGGACGGAGGAATGCCGCGGGAATAATCCCCTTTAACAATGCAGACGGCCCCGCCAGGTTCCCACAACCGTTGACGTAGCGCACAACCGAAGGGTAATTATCGTCGTCTGACCGCCCGGCACCTTTTCCGCGAGATCCCATCGTTGTTGCGCGCCCCTGTCGGAACGGCTAGCTTACGGCAGCCGCCGCTTTTCACACCCGTCACCCCACTCGGAGTCGCGCATACTGCCACCGCGTGCTAGCTCACCCGCGTGCCGGCTTTTGACCCGAAGGTGGTGGCGCCTTATTCAATATTCCGCAGATGATGACTGAGTGACAGCTGTACACGTAAATTTGGGCCCTCCCTAACGTGTTTACGGAAGCTAGAGGGGCGTGCCCGTGAGAGAGTTATAGCGAAGTATTATACGGCCGAACTTGACAATTATAAAGCGTCTTGTATGAGCTCTCAGCTAGGCAGTTGCCTGCGAGACAAGGAGTCTCGACCGCTAAAGTTAAATTGGGATTTGTGAGCCCCTTAAGCGAGAGGTAGACTTTAAGATCGCGTCGGAAGTTTAGGGTACAGCTGTGTACCGGGCAACTAGGCGGGCCCTGCGGCGGGAACTGAGCCTCGGCCGTCGTTTCTCGAGCAGTTTGTGTACGCTCCGAGTTAAGGAGAGTTAGACGGAGTTGACAATCTCCAGTGACTTGTGCGCACTTGGAGTTATAGCGCCTAACTGAAGATTGAAGTTTTTCCGTTTTTATTACTCATGTACCCCGTTATCCTAATGTAAATATTTGAATATAAACCCTTAGCTTCCCTTCATCAATTACAAAGGCCCCGACTTGATCAATTCGGTCACCATTTCCGAGAACTTTAACACCATCGCCCTGCGAGCCTTCGGCCAAATCAACCGGAGTCCGGGCGATTGGGTTCCTGATCGACACCGGACCTTGGGGAAACGAACATCAAAAATCTTTACTGGAGGGGTTTGCGCCAGTATGCTTGGCGACTTTATTGGTGCCGTAAAACGAAGAAACAAAGGAAGAAAAGTGAAGAAAGATGGAAATTCAAAGTACCAGTAAACAAATTGCAAACACTATCACCAGGCTGTCGCCTTCGAAGCGCGAAGGAATGGTAAAGTGCTCAGGGAGGATTATAAAAACAGTAACTTCACTGATAGAGTCCGAAGTGGTGTTTTGGCAATAAATTAATCACAAAATTTGTGCTTACAGACTAAGGTTTTATATTCAGAGACAAAATTCGTGTGAACTGCGGAGGTAAGGATTGGCGATCAGTGCACTTGTAAATGATTGGTCCCTCTTAATAACTCAATCTTCGTTATTAGCGCAATTAAGGGCAACACCTGAATGCCAAAGTAAGGCCACTGAATGGCACAATGTCTACCACAGAAAATTACACATATTCACAGCATGGTATTTACAACCACATGAAGTCTTGAATTTGCGCTACGCGGCTAAAATTACTGGAGAATACAAATAATTATGTGTGGTAAGTCTCAGTATGTAACAGTTAAAATGAGTGAAATGCTGTCTGCATTGGCTCCATGTGTAAACATGGGGGTATAAGCGTGTGCCAGAAAACCCCAACATACGTATGACGTATGGTGGTGGCGTTGCACGATTTTATTCTCCCTGGCCTGTATGCGTGTCCTCTGTGGCTTTTTATCTCAGCGGAGGTGCAGTTACCCTTTTTAATGTTCCTACTGGTATTTGACCGGAAACCAACAAGTCATGATAACCCTTTGTTTGGCCTTCAAGGTCCACATACGGAGAACAAGGCCTTTTTACAGAACATGTATATTTACCTTATCCGGTTGTGCTTGCGTCCAAACGGCTCTTGTTTTAGGCCACTAAAGTAGACGGGTGTGAACTATATGAATATACACAGGTCTTTTGATAAAGCACCCAAAAGATTTTTAAGGTTTTCGACTGTGATTTTGGTTCACACGCTCACCACATACTCATTTAAATTTTTGCCTTTTTTGCTGAATTTTTCTCGGTTCCTGTACCTACGCACTCTTCGAAATCATTGAAAAGCTACATGGGTAGAAACTGTTCCTATCCTAGCAGTCTTTGTGCCACTGGAAGCTTTGTAAGTTTTTTGGCAAGGGTGTCGCTGCCCAGGCAGAAATAGCTCTGTAGTCATGACCACAAGGCTTAAACAAAAGGCCCCTTGCTTTCAACTGGAAGATTGGCCCTGGCTATCAGCCCTGGAAGCCATATACTTAACGCGTTATTACACTAGAAAATGGAGACGTATGCAACCGATCCGCAAGCTCTTTTGGGAGAAACGGAATGGATCCAAATATTCGTTGGTTGGGATTGAACCTTGACGAAAATGCTAATTTCCGTTACTCCTGTGCGGTGTAAACCCCCATATCCAAAAAAAGAAAATAGATTTGGGTATTCTTTTCTAGGGGTCTTTATTCTTAGCGTTAATAGACATTGAAACGAAAAAACAGATAGGGAAGGTACATTGGCGTGTAGGGGTGGGGCGATGTTGCCGGAAGTGGCTGTGGTTGCCTGTGCGCGCACAAAGGCTGAAATCAGGTTTATTGAAAAACTTTGGCGCACTTAATCTATTCCTATTTCTTTGATTCTTTCCACTTCTATTAACAAACTAAAACTTGAAAAAGTAGTGCTAGTCAGTTTCAAGATCATATACATAAGAAAGAAGTGAAAAATGTTCTGAAAACTGACTATCTGCCGGTATTTAAGGAAGTTGTATAAAGTGTTTTGTCATTGTAGCATCCAATGAAATCGAGGCAAACTCTTTTCTTCAGACCTGCCTTGACTTCTCGTTAACTCAACTAATTAACTCCCCAACTCGTCGTTCAGCGACGTCTGCAAATATTCTTTGACCTAATACTGACCGATCATTCTGACCTTTGTTTCAATATTACTATCTAGACGGCCTCTCGGATCATGCCATTATAACTGGTAGCATTATGCGTCCCTTTAATTCCAGAAAAACCACAAGTAAACAATTAGGTGCTACGCCAGAGCCGATTTTGATTCTATGAACACTCAACTGTCTCGTTTCTCTGAGCAGTTCTGAATACTTAGCATTCACGCTCCACTGAAGAACATTGGCTCACCTTTAAAAAAAGCATTTATTAATGCGATTGAGTCATGCATTCCGGTCTTAACCATTAAAAACAGTTGTGCAGTGCCTTGGTTCACCGGCGCACTTCGCCGCTTAAACAATAAGAAAAAGCGTTTTTACAGGCAAGCAGATAAAACAGACACTCGGTATCTTGGCTGCGCTATAAAGAGTGTTACAAGCAGTATCAATTCCTTCCTAAATCTACTCGTCGCAATTTTCTACACTAACGACTTAACATCCATGTTAAGTAACAACCCTCGGAAATTCTGGTGCGTGATCAATCTTAAAAGCCACCCTGACATATCTATTGCAGATCATAACGGCCAAACTGTTCCGGAATCAGAATGCGCGCAGATACTTAACAACTGATTTGCGTCGGTTTTTACTTGCGAATACATATCTTCATTATCGATCACAACTGGTTTCATAGAGGGCATGATGCCTGAAATCGTCATTACTAAGGGGGGGAATCTTATCTTTACTAAATAAACTTAAAATTTCATCAACATGTGATCATATGGGCATTAACAATACAGTTCTAAAAAATACTTCCCTGAGCATTGCTCCAGTGCTAGCAGCACTTTTCACTCAGTCCTTATCTGAGGATTCAGTCCCGCATGACTGGCGTATAGGAAAAATTGCACCCTTCATCAAATCCGGTGATCGTTCTTCACCACTAAACTACCACCCCATCTCTCTGACTAGCACCATTTGTAAAATAATTGAGCATATCATACATTCTCAAGTTATTAAGTACCTAGAAGATCATAACGCCATTTTTAAATTCCAACACGGTTTTCGTAAAGGTTACCCGTGTGAGACCCAATTGGCCGCATTTACTAACGATTTATATACTTCAGTAGACTCAGGGTTGCAAGTTGATGCAGTCTTCCTTGATTTCTCTAAAGCCTTCGATCGCGTTCCTCACAATAGACTAATCCTGAAGCTATCTAAATGTAATCTACATCCTGACGTTCTAGCTTGGATTAAAATTTCCTTACTTCTAGACTTCAGTTTACATTTGTTAACAATCACGCATCTGCTTTCGCTCAAGTAACATCAGGGGTCCCTCAAGATAGCGTATTAGGCCCATTACTTTTTCTAGTCTACAATAACGGCCTTCCCTCTTGTGTATCATCCCGTGTTCGCCTATTTGCCGATGGCCTTGTAATTTACCGTACCATTTCTTCTGATTCCGACCGTTGCAGTCTCCAATCTGACCTTGATACTATTAACGCTTGGTGCTTAACATCGTTGATGCCCCTTAATTTATCTAAAACAAAGGAAATGTCGTTTTCAGGTAAAACCCTCCATTTTGCAACTTCTTATACTATAAGGTATAATGCAACAGAGGTAACGAACACGTACAAATATCTTGGTCTTTGTTGTACGGCCGGCCGCCGCGGCGCTCCTACCGCCCGGCTGGAGAAGGAAGAAGAAAACGCTGAGTGGTAATAAACCGTGTTCGCTGTAGCTGGAGTCACCCGTCTGTTCGCCTCTGTGTACACCAGTCGAAGTTGCATTAAACATGGTGTCAGAAGTTGTGCGCGATCATTCGTAAGCCAAGTTTGCTTGGAGGAATCCGGCTGGAACGGCATCAAACCTGGACAACGCAGCAAACAGAAACGGCCGGCACTCCGACTGCCACGGCACCCACCTCAGCACCAGCGTTAATGGCTTCGTTCGCGATACAACCTCCGGAAGCCTTCTGCTTCTCATCGCCCAACGAGTGGCCGAAATGGAAGACGCGCTTCGAACGTTTTCGCACCTCGTCTGGCCTCAGTCCCCAGCCTCAAGAACACCAAGTCGACGCCTGCTGTACATCATGGGTGACCAGGCTGAGGACATTTTGGCACCTTCCAAACTCACAGGTGAGGACTCCAAAACGTTCAGCGTTGTGATGGAACGATTTCACAGATACTTCATTCCGCGTCGCAAAGTCGTCTTTGAAAGGGCGCGCTTCAACACTCGGATACAACAGAGACATAGTCTGTAGAAGAATTCGACACAGCCCTTCACGCTCTTTCCAAACACTGCGAGTACGGCAGCCTGCAAGAAGAGTTTATCCGTGATCGGTTAGTCGGTCGGCAATCAGAGACAGACAGCTGTCCGCGAAGTTGCAACTTGACCCAGATCTGACGTTACAGAAAGCCCTAGACGCAACGCGGGCAAGTCGAAACGGTGCGACAGCAACAGGTAGAGCTGAATCATGCCCAACCAAGCGTCAACAAGGTAGGCTTTGCCCACCAGGAGAAGTCGCAAGGCTCTCGAAGCCCTTCTCTGGCTCTAGTAATAAGAATACTAGATCATCATCTCCGCTTGTTAAGAAGCATGTGAACAAGTTTTGCCGTTGGTGCGGGCGAGAAAGTCACCCACGATCTGCTTGCCCAGCACGGAATGAGAAATTTAAGTCGTGCCTGAAGAAGGGCCGCTACGCAACTGTTGTCTTTCCAAACGCGTAGACACAGTTCAAGCTCAAGATGATGGAACCGAAAGTGGATTCCGGGGCACGGTGAGCTCTTTATCTACAAAAAACTTGGAAGCAACCGTAATAGTGCAAGGCCGTCCCCTGAAATTCAAGATTGACACGGACGCTGACGAGACGGTGATACCACCTGAAACGTTTAGACAACTCGAGCAAAGGCCAGTTCTGTCTAAACCACGCCGACCGCTCCACGGGCCTGATGGGAGACCATTGGCAATACAGGGAGTCGCCCCAATTGCAGCTATCGTGTCAAGGTCGCCAGGACAACTCAAGATATCTACGTTCTTGACGAAGTGGGTTGTCCACTTCTTGGAAAGCCTGCTATTGAAGAACTGCAGCTAATAACTTGCATCAACAACGTTCAGCGTGCCATGAAGCCTAAACAGGAATTTCCGTCCCTCTTCACCGGTCTCGGAGCTATCCAGGGAGAACACCAAATTCGTCTTCCAGACGGAGCCAAGCCATTTGCGTTGAGTTCGCCCCGACGAGTTCCCATTCCGTTGTATTGAGAAGACTAAATGAGAACTCCAACGGAATGGAGAAAAATAGAGTCATCTCTCCAGTCGAAGAGCCAACCAAATGGTGTGCGCCAATGGTGGTCGTGCCCAAACCCATCCGGAGACGTGCGAATTTGCGTTGACCTAACAGGGCTCAACCGCTTTGTTCTCCGAGAATTGCATCCGATTCCATCTTGTGAACACACACTTGGGCTTCTCTCTGGGGCGAAAGTGTTTTCAAAGCTGGACGCCAACTCCGGATTTGGCATATTCAGCTCGCGGAAGAGAGCAAGGAGTTTACAACGGTCATAACGCCATTTGGAAGGTTGAAGTTTAACCGGCTCCCATATGGTATCGCCTCGGCGCCTGAACTGTTCCAGAGGCAGATGGCTACCATCCTGCAAGGTATGAGTCGTGTCATATGTCACATGGACGACATCCTTGTATGGGGAGCCACACAAGAGGAGCACGCAGCAAGGCTACAGAGATTTCGCATGGCGCATGATGCGTTACAGTTACATCGTGACCTACGTACCTGGCAAGAAGCTTTTGGCTGCCGATGCTCTCTCGTGCTCACCGCTCCAATCCACGGTCCCATCCGCAGAATCCCGTGAGCTGGTTGAGGAAATAGATGCCTTTGTCAGGCAGCTCACGGCAAACGTTCCAATCAAGCCAGCCTGTCTCGAGCTGCTTCGGAATCGTCAGAAAGCTGACCAACTGTGCTGTCAACTGCAGAAATTCTGCAGCAAGTTGTGGCCTCCCCAGCGAGATCTACACCAAGAAGTGAAGCCTTTCTATCAATTTCGCCATCAACAAAATGTTGAAAATGACCTCCTCTTGTGCGCAACAAAGGTAGTAGTCCCAGTCGCCTGCCAGGCTCACATTTTGCGCCTGCTACACGAAGGACACTTCGGAATATTAAAACCCTTGCAAAGGCCAACGATACGGTTTGGTGGCCGGGCATCTCAAGGGACATCGAACAAACTGTCCGTACTTGCCGGAAATGCGTGGAGACAACAACAAACCGGAAAATGCCGCTTCAACCTACACCTTTCCCGGGAAGGCCCTGGCAGCGGGTGGCTATGGACCTGTTCTACTGAAGCAACAAATGGTGATTGATAATCGTCGACTACTACTCCAGGTACCATGAAATCGTGCTGCTGAACAAGCTTACTGATGCAGAGGGTGATCAACCATTGCAAGTCAGTCTTTGCACGCCATGGGATTCCTGAGGTAGCTGTCTCAGACCAGTGTTGTACGGAACGGCGTTACAAGTAACGGCGTTCCTGGAACTAGTTCCTTCTTGGAGGAACGGAGGAACGCCACCGTTCCATTAAGCGTGAGTGGAACTGTAACGGTAACTCGATACGTTTTTGAAGGAACGGCAGGAACGGCGTTCCTGCCGTTACATCGCTAGGATTTGGGTGTTTTTGATGCCAATGCTCGAGTACAAAAATCCACAAGTCGCTACTGCGTTTCTCTACTTATAAGCTGGTCAATTTGCCCGCCCTTCAGCCGTAAGTGCTTCTTCAAAGGTGAGAGGCAGAATAATAACCACGCAGCAGGCAGCAGCTTGTGCTAGCTTTCTTGCTGGTTGAACTTACGCGGCGTTCGACGGGTGAATAGCGTAGCCCCGAGAATGCTTTTCACCTTTCATCGCTTGCCTGGGGAGGACAGGACGCGCATCTGTCCGATAGAATTGGTCCCTGGCGTGGAAAGATTGTCTAATAGGGGATCCGGGGATTTTGGTGTAGGACGTGTAGGTGCAGGACGTTTCGGTGCGGACATTTTTGTGCACAGACATTTTGGTGCACAACGTCTTGTCCTAGGCATTTTGAGTCACGGGATGCCCCAGGCATTCTTTGAACATTTTAAATTTAATATTGTAATTTCGTGACTTGATATGATTTTACGTTCGAGACTTGTGCTTGCGCCGCCATGTGTGGAAACGAACGCTAAACCCTGGCGGAGCATTGCCACGTAAAACCCAATTTCTGTAGTACGTGGTAAACATCAACGTTGTTAATTTGCAACCGTTCAACCTTTTTTTTATTTTAACATTCATGTGAACAACCCTACTACTTTAAGTGTTACCAAAGCGCTTTGTTTCACTTCACCCAACGGTGCAAGACGCTGCTGCTTTTAGTCCATCCTCCTGCTGCTCCCCTTCCCACAGCAAAACATCCGCAAAAAAAAAACAGAAAAAACGAGGTAGATTAAGCGCGTGTGCATTCCGTTTTAATTATTTTCTCAATCGACCTCGCATTTTGCTGCACTCGGTGTCGGTTCTACTTAAAACTAACCAACCAATGATCGCACTTACGGTGGCGTTACTTAAGGAAGGGGAAGGCTGAGCCACGCTAGAGTAGCCACGCCGGCTACCAGCCCCCTTGGTAGAGAGACAGGGGTGTCACTTGTGGTTCACCATTGCGTCAACTGGACTTCGAAAACTTGAAGACGACTGTTGCCGCTCTCGTCACACTAGCCTATTCAATTTTTTGGCTCCTTTTATTGGGAGAAAGCAATGTATGCCTGGGGTGTCCATTACATGCGCGACTTGAAGAGTTAATTTCCAATGGGGAGACTGAAGGCGAAGAAAGAGCGATTCCTTGAGTAAGGGCGCCATCGGTATGATCGCGACGCGCGGAAGGACGTAGCCAGCAAACGATAGTAGCATTGTGTTTTCAGAGGCTTTTGGGTGGCTTTTTGTTGCACATTATAGAGGTTTCGTGAGCTCCCGCTGAATGTAAAGCTTTTTCCTTTATCACTGCGGTGAGGCTTCGGAGACCGTGAACTCCGCCACGCCTGTAGGATTTTCAGGGGAAACCGAAAATAATATGACTCAAAAAGAAATCTGGTCGAGATTCGAGCGTGCAGGTGGGGAGGCGGAGGGGAAGGCGCTAGGACAAAGAATTAAAATGTGGTGAATGTAGGCATGTAAACATAAAATGAAGGATGGTGTTCCCCAACAGGATGGGTGCAATTTGTATGCACAACCCGTTAGCGCTTAATCGACATTTAGGACATTAGAAGCTGCGGCTGTTTCAAAAAGTCCCGTTCTTCCTCTGCGACAATATCCTAGACCAGTGTTCGGAATTGATTTTAGCAAGGCAGCCCAGCCTACGTAATACCCTTCACAAGATTTTGTGCATCCTGCGGGGGGGGGGGGGGGGGGGGGCTAGCTAATGTTTGTTACGTTTTGGATATTGAGGGTGTGCATGTAATTTATGTAATTTGAGGTTGTGCATAAAAAAACAAAAAAAAGGCGTTGGAGCATCGTAAGCACCGGTTAATTGTCTTAGCTAAAATAGAGCGAATATAAATTAACAACCTGTCGTAAAAAAAACATGTGCTAAAGAATTCAATCGGCTGCATAACAGGTGTCCGCAAATTCGTATTAAACAAATATATATCAATGTACAATTCTAAAAAAATCAAAAAAAAAATTCCCCGCATTTCTCCGAGGGAAGAATGTGAAAGTGCGAATGCACGAGTTGAATTTGCGCGGTTCGGTAATGTTGCGAAACAGAGATCACACACACACACACAACTACAAAGAAAGAAAGATGCATTTATTCACAGACCCCCGTTTGTGTTGTCGTTTGTACTTGATTGCTAGAGCGGATCTCAGCTTTGAAATTTTCGTGTCAGTACTCCTTAGCGCGTGCAGTAGCCCTTCTCACGCCCGATTCCTGGCCAATCCCCCACGTAGGTATGTGCCATGTCAGCGGCCAGGCATCGCGCGCCCATCTCCTCCGTTGCCAAGGAAGACGAGGAGATTCTGGCCAATCCCCCACGTTGGGTATGTGCCATGTCAGCGGCCAGGCAGCGCGCGCCCATCTCCCCCCGTTGCAAGGAAGACGATGAGCGCGTGCACCCCGCAGCTGTTGCTATGTGGACGGACGGCGGTCGCCGGAATTCAGGGTCGCTTATAAAGTGCATTCGCACTTAATAAATTCGCTGCTCCAGATTGTTGTCTATAACCCAGGCTGAGCGGAAATAAAACTATAACGGCTGTCGTAAACTGTCAAGCACCGGATAATTTGTCCGCCGAAAGGTTTCGCACTTCTCACGTAATTTCGCCCCAGGATTATCCGACACTAATTTTAATTTAAACAACCTAATTGTAACGTTAATGTAACGACACGTTCCAATTTTGGAAGTGGAACTGGAACGCGTTCCTTTCGCAATAAAGGAACTTGTAACGGGAACTCGTTTCAAATTTGGAAGGAACGAGGAACGAGCTTTCGTTCTTATTTTAGAGGAACGTGTACAACTTCTGTCTCAGACAACGGCCCGCAGTTTTCCCGCGCAAGAGGATCCGAGCTCGCAGACTTTGCGCGAGACTATGGTTTTCAACACATAACCTCCAGTCCCCACTACCCACAGAGCAATGGATTGGCGGAAGCTGCCGTCAAGATCATCAAGACATCTATGTCGAAGATGCAGGACCCGTATATTACCTTGCTGGCCTACAGGACTACACCACTAAAGAACGGATACAGCCCTTCCCAACTCCTCATGTGTCGCTGCTTGCGCACCAGGTATCTGAGGCAACCAGAGCATACTTCTTTGCAACGCCCGATACCCTCGCAGTCCGGAAGTTCGAAACATAACGCCGGGGGAGAACCAACGCGAATATTACAACAGTATTCACGGTGTCCGGGATCTAGTTGATCTTCTGAACGGCGAAGAAGTTTTGGGTGAGCAACATGCAGAAGAAAAGCAAGGGTAGTGGACACCGCCTCTGAACCAAGGTCTTACATCGTGGACACTGGGGATAGCGTTGTGCGTCGCAACCGCACTCACTTGGTACCCTTGCCACGAATGCAAGAGTTTACCCAACCTGCGGAGCAAGCACAAGAAGAAGCCGGTGCAGTGACGCATTGCCAAGACACATAACATGGCCACACCCGAAGCGGTCGCTGCACCATCCCGCCAAAAAAAAATACATAGCCTCTGTTCTTCGGAAGGAGAACCTACATAGCCTCGTTTCTTTTGGAAGGAGATGTACGGCCGGCCGCCGCGGCGCTGCTATCACGCAGCTGGAGAAGGAAGAAGAAGAAAACGCTGATGGGGTAATAAACCGTGTTCGCTGTAGCTGGAGTCACCCGTCTGTTCGCCTCTGTGTACACCAGTCGAAGTCGTATTAAACAGTCTTCACTTCAGAAATGATTTAAAATGGCAGCACCATATTAACGTCATCCTTGCCTCAGCAAACCGCGCTTTAGGACTACTCAGGCGTAATCTGAAACAAGCCCCAGCTTATGTAAAAAGACTTGCATACGTCACCCTTATTTCGTCCAAAAATAGAATATGGCTCTGCAATCTGGGATCCTCATCAAGCATATCTCACAAAATAACCTCGAGTCATTACAGAATCGTGCGGTTTCGCTTCATTTTTTCTGATTATTCTACATTTTCAAGCGTCATAGCATTAAAACACGCGTTGCTGAACTGGATAATTTATGCGCTCATTGCACATATTCTCGCCTATCCCTTTTCCATAAAATCTACTTCCACCCAACACTTCACAGTGATTTCTTTCAGCCTCCATTCAGCCATTTTTCCACGCAGGGATCATCCCAACAAAGTTAAAACGTCCACTATGTCACTCGTTCTTGTACGCCAAATTCATTTCCTACCCCACACCATTATCTGACTGGAACAATTTACCCCCATATATAGCAACTCAAACTGTCATAACTAAATTTCAAGAATTGCTTCGCCAATTGTGACAATTTGATTTGTATTGTTCCTTGAAATGTATTATTGTGCACCCACCGCTCTTCTCTTTTTTTGCCCTTCAACGTTTTTGTGTTTATCACTGTATTTATCTAGTTCCCTAGACTAATTTCCTTGTCATCTGTCAATGCCTTCTTGCGCAAGCGCAATCGGTTTGTGTTATTTTTCGTAAAACACATTGCATTCCGGCCATATTTTGTAGTACTTAAATTAGCGTTTTTAGTTCTCTTCTGTCTGTCTTCTTTTTTTTTTGCACCGAAGTTTTCTTGGTTCCTTCACTTTTTTTTTTCCCCTTTTTTCTATTTTTTTGAACATGTGTATTTTCAGCGTCTGTATGCCCCCCCCCCTATGTAATACCCTCTATTGAGGGCCTTTAGGGGTACTGTGCAATAAAAATAAATAAAAAATAAATTTCTGCGACAACAAAAATTCCGTCTGGTTTCTCTATATTACCAAGCACAACATGTTAAGCTGCTTATCCGATAATGAGTTTTATTATTTGATAATTTTTTTGCCAAAGGGTTAAGTTTTGTGGCGGGTTTGGAATGTTTTTGTGATATATAAAAAATACTCGTTGTTGAAAAAAATATTTACGCTACTTTCTCAGTCACGTGAACAACACATCGCCAACACCTCACCATTCTTCGCTTTGAACGCGAAACTACGGTATTTACTCGCGTAATGATTGCACATTTTTTACATTTCATGCAAATATAGGGGTGCGTTGATTAGTCGGGGCACATTTCTCGCGAAACATATTCAGCAGAGAAAACTCAAGCAAGCTGTGTGTCGAAATTTTTACTATAGATCTCACGAACATATTTAGAGTAACATATTTAACCTAATAAAAATTCCACACAGCGCCGCCACCCCCTTTGCAAAGTGACAAAAATGCAGAGTTTTAATGAATTTCGAAACGCGAAAGAACGAGTTTGCTGCCGGATGACAACAGTTCGACCAATAAGTCGCTGCAACTCTCACAGTGTGGGACATCAAAACAGACATGGCTGCGTATGAAGCGACCTGTGCGCATTTTTTATTTGTCTTGTGAGTGCATTATGTGCACTTAGTGAGTTTCCTCCTCATTAATATCGAACACATCCTTGCTGATATCGCTAATATCGGGAAGTATGCCGCGATAGCCTAGCAATGTCCTCTTTGATAGGGAAGGAAAACAGAGGTACGACGACCATTATCAGCTAGACTTGGCACACATACGACATAATGCTGCGTCTAGCTCAAGGGGCGCTCATGTCACAAGGAATAATTAATGAACTTTGACTACAAACTTCAGGAGTGGGATCATTACGCGAGAGCAATTACTCTGCGAGTAAATATGGTAGAGACGTCCGCATCCTCAACAGTACCCAAGCGTCATCCTGGTTTGCCTCACTTAATCACACAGGATAAATATCAGTGTACAAATTGCCTTCATTACAGCAAGGTGACGAGCATGAAACGTGCAGCTTAGCATGTGTCGCCTAACCAGGCCATCGTGCTTTTCCTCAGAAATTGTGCTCCTGCCGCAGGAGAAAAGAATATCACCAAGTACGTGCTTCCATCTGGTGGGCGACAGGTAACGTAAGCCGTAGACGGGCGCTTGGCGTCCTGAACACTCAATAGCGAAAGCTATTGTTATTAGAGGAGCTCCGCTCGTAAAAACTGTTTGGGGGTAGTTTAGCTAGGACGAGCTCTACTCTTTCAAAATACTGAAGCAGTCAGATCGCGGTAAACAGTGCTGTTTAGGTAGGAAAACACAAGGAAGGATAGCATAAAATATTTTGACTATCGATGGGGTTGTTTTGGCCTTTCCTGTCTTTTCAAGTGGGGACATAATTAATAACCACTATTTATGCTCAAACAGATTTCTCTATTCTTCTTTCCAACGTCCGGCTCTGGATTGTATGCCCGTTACAACTGACTCTCACCAGTACAGCCCGTCGAGTAATAAGGTCGAAAAAGTTAAGTCACACGAACAGGAGTGTCTTTATAACTCTATTTAAACAACACTTTACTCTCTCACGCAATATTAAAACAAAATCTTACGATAAAATGCGTTTGCATTTCACGTATTCTGTTTTCTCGGTCCCTGGTCCCTCTTGCCCTATTCTTCGTTGCCTATAAGCTGATAACGCGCGTCTGGAAGGTGCATGGTTGGATGGTCGGACTACTTATTCTGCTTCTACGTATGCGCTGTTGAAGTTATTTTCTCTTTTATCCGTGGATATAATGACACGCCTCTAGGTTAACAAGTGTAATTTCATTTACTTCAATACCAGAGCGCTGACGATATAAAAACTAGTTGGTGCCAGCCATCTTTGTGAATCTGTGTTATCACCCAAATTTTAATTATCAAAAAATTTGAACTCAGCCACATCCTCCCATTTGACCTTACCTCTTCTAAGATGAATTCCAGCCATACCTTCCAGTTCTCCAAATATGTTTATATTCCGATGCCTACTTTATTGCTTCTGAAGACTAATCTTCAATTGTATTTCGACAATAGATGTGTAAAACCCTTGTACACGAGCATTTTCTGGTGGTAGTATCGGAACCATCGGCAATTCGCAGCCCTCAAAAATGAAAACGAACGTCCTTCGGGTTCCGGAGAGGTCGCCGGAAGCAGAAAAGAACGACTCCATGTGTGTATTTGCACGTGGTCAACAACAAATCGCACCGTTTTCTTCAAATGACTCAAATTAGACTTCAATGCAAGTGTAATTGAGGTAGCAATGCATAGTGCTGCGCAGGGCAAGTTGCAAAGGCACCATGTTCAACCCCGTTACGCTTTTTTACTAAAGTTACGAAACCAGAAGGCGGGTGACGTCACTCACCAGTGGACGTCACTCACCACTCCAGCAGCGTACTCGTCGTGTCGCAAAGACATTTTTTTATAATGAATTGAACAGGAATAGTTGTTGGTTCTCCACCCATGAACATTTTGGAAAACATGATTACCCATCTTAAAAATATTTTGTCACGAGGTTATCGCATGGCATAGTGCGCGCGGATGATTCCTAGCAAATGGAAAACAAAAATTATCGCATGCAGCTTGTTTATGAACGAGAACATCTCCGCTTTCGGCGCAAAATCTGATATTCTTGTTTTTGACTTGCTTAAGCATGTGCAAAGAAGGTATTGACTGTCGTCCCACAAACCAAACCTTCATATTTGACGCTCGTCTTGTGCACTTCGCTTGCTCTGCTTGCTCGCACTTGTACTCTGTGTGTCCCCATGCTAACTATCCGACATGTCATGATTTCCTTAAAATTTCTTTCCGAGCTTGAACTATACCAAACCTTATAGGTAGTAGCGTTCATAGCCTCGAATGTTCTCGTTAATTTCACCAATACTTCGTGAGCAGTGTAGAGGAAGCTTACTGTCGTATTGGGTTATTCCGGACTTTCCAAAAAGGCGGCCTCTGTTCATCCCCTCTGGCATAACCATAATGAGTGGTCGGCGTCATTCATGACAGTCAGGTTCCATTGATGCGCCCACCAATCCTCATGCGCTTAATCTTCCCATATAGGCAAGTAGATTCGCCTCATCCACTCCCCATTGTTTAAATCAGTGTAACAGAAGGTCTTTGCCGTCGCCCAAGCTTGTTTTTATTTCTTGCAGCCATGATTTATTTATTCCATGATATATTATTACAACTGCATTCTAATTGAGGTCATGTTGTAGGATAGGTCTTCGACTGTCTTTTGACATGACACATTACCCCGTGTTCTTTATGTTTTACGCTGCGAACTCCGCTCACCTAAATGGCTCTTTCCTCTTTTCTCGATTGCGTGCTCCTGTGCTGTAACTGGGGTATTTCTCATAGCTCGGCTGTCTCAATGTCTGACTAAGCGTTGTTTCTCAATCAGCTTAACTATTATCCGGCCAATGGCATCTTATGTAGTTCAGTTATACCCTCGCTGGCATATCTATGAGCAAGAATAAATTAGGTTCCCAACGTTTGTTTGTTGTTTTCTGCCGCCTGGTAATACAATAAAAAGTTGAGTCGAAGGTACTTGATTCCTAAGTGGGAAAGTCCAACCACAGGTTACCGGTGTTTTAGACGTGTCCCGCACACAAAGTTGCTAGCTATGGCTCCCCGAGTACAAAAGGAAAAGCCAAGGAACTAAAAAGAGCCCAGGTCGCTAATAGCTCAGCCTAATAGCTCTACAAAGCTGTGACCCTGTGGGACCTTTCCCAGTACGACACGACTGATTGCGAAGCCTTGCGGGTGTTCACTACAGCTCCCAGTAAACGCAGCACAGATCATTGCTACGCTAAGAGGATTACCAACTTCACATTACCGACCATAACCCTCGGCATGAAACCACGTAGTATCTTCGTTTTTTTATTGTTGCTGCGAGAGCTCCCAAGTAGATCTTTGATGCGTACAAATAACGCGAGCAAGCTTATAGGTTCACGACCGATTTTATTGGGGGTATGCGTGCCTTAACCAGCATGCCCTCATACAAAACTTTCCGATGCAGCCTGCTCGCTTCGTAGCTTCAAGGCTGTTGTAGAAGCTATTCTCGGTACGACCCAGGCGCTGAGCCCCTAACCCCTGTAAGTAGTGTCCGCGGTGCACATGAATTGTACTTGTCTTAACAGTTTACGGCATTGGTCGGCTTTCGGGACAGCTCGTATCGGTGAGTTCAGCAATTGTCTAGTATAAAAGATGCAGAGAATATCACTAAGGTAGGGTTTGAGGTGATGGGGTCAGAAGTCAGCTTGGAGAGTAATCAAATATGCATTATCAGCATTACAAATGTCAAAGCGTTTTGACGCTCAGAAAGCACATATATAACTTCGGACGTCATTCAGCATCCTCTCTATCTCTCCGCGAATCCAGAACGCATCAAGGCGTTCGCTGCCTGCAGTTTGACGTTGCCATTCAGTGCGTCTTTGCACATTTGTTTATTTGAGGTTGCTCTTTTCGTTTCTACGATGTCAGTTTTGGTTTAGGGCTTCTTCCTCTATCACAAACAAACCTTTGACTTCAGGCGTTCAGTGGGGTTAACTTCAGTGGTCCTTGGCGGTCATATGGTTACAAAATATATCGCTGAAACAAATAGTTGTTAGCCAAGACGTGAACATCCCGTCACACTCTAAACTATTTACCATGGTATACGAAGTAAGCGGTAACTGAGCCTTTTCAGGAATAATTCTCGTGCCTCTAAGGTGAAACTCCTCCGACATTACACTGCGTCGTCTACTTTCCGGTATACGAGTTACGTTACGAACGCACAAATTAGTTGCGCCTGAGTACAGACTTGTCACCCTTCAACTTGTCCACTCAGGTAGTGGGCGGTGATCTCAACATGGCCCCACAGGGTTAAATGTGCAGAGTAAGATCAGTCCTTCTACTTTTTTCTCACCACAAAACCGTGTTGCGCTAAGGGAGAGCTGCATATGTTCAACACCAAGGCTCCAGAGTGGCGGAGCTTGGAGTCTGGCGCAGGGGGATTAGACGGCTGCGACCGCATATGCACTAGAGTGCTTGGGGTTCGCGACCTTACTGCGGTGTTTGTTGTGCGATATACCTCTGTTCACTCATCGCGAAGTGCAAACCATGCACTCTACGATGCCTCATATGTGTCGAGCGCCTGCTTGCCCTCGGGCTATCGAAGTGCATAGGAAAAAAATTTAAGTCGTTCCACTCGCCTTACACCTTTCGGAAGAGCCGAGTAGGGATTCGGCATAATGGCTGTAGCCTCGTTATCCGCTCACTGCTACCACCCATTACAGTTTATATTCACCCGCCTTTGCAGTGCTCGCGTGCCCCTGCCTGAAACAGCGGCAGCGGGAGTTCTTGTTCTTTTGTGGTTACTTTTTCTCCCGCAATCGGCGGCATTGCATTGCCACTTTTTTCGCTTACTATCGTAAAAACCAACCCAACGGGCGTTTCGAACACAATAAACGCGGGGGGTGCCTGTTAATCACTATATTTTGCCTAAAACATACCATGAGTTTTCGTTGCGCCTATAGAACAGGTGAATCTATGACCAGAGCCAGCGTTTCACGGGTTTAGAGCAGTTATGACTATTAAACCGCTTTGGTTTTTGATGTTTCTTTTTTGCGGGAACGCGATACGACGGTACGCCCGGCTTTCCTTGGGTCGTTATCTCGCTGCTCTGCCTGATTCCCGGCAGTCGCTGGACATCGAGCCTTAGAGCGACCTACGCGACAAGGTGGGCCCCTAAGTGCTCTGCATTTAAAACCTTCGCTGTTCTGCTTCCCTAGCTACCGTGAACAGCGCGATAGGATGGAAAAATCCGTTACATGACTGGATGCAGACGCTGTCAGTTTTAGATTCAAAGCACGTGCGCGTGAAACCTTTCCACTCCATGGGTGTTATTCGAACTGATGGGTTTATAATTGGCGGCCAATATGTGTCTCTCCAGCACCGAGAAACACACGCGCGCATCGGCGCCATCCCCGAATATTCGAAAACCTGCCGTCGTATCTGACGAAGCCGAAGACGCGTTCGAGGTCAGATTAAGCCCACCTGCACAAGGACGTCGGTTGCCGTCGCCTAGCCGCGATAAAACGGGAGCTGCTCTATTTATGAAGTCTTCTATGATATTTTTACGATGTCTCATTTCCCTACTCGCATCCCGCTGTAGCCAAAAACAGGTGTAAATAAATACATGTACTGAAAAGACGTGGGGAGCGTGTGTGCTCTCTTCTGCAAGCGCTGGACAGCTGCTTCCTACGGAAAGCCAGTGGTAAATCTTTCCTGTAATCCGTGTTGCGCACGCAAAGTGTGCGGGAGCCACACATAATTCAATAAATTATTTCGAGTTCCGAAAAAGTGGGCTGTTTGTGGCTTGGGTGGGTTAATCCCACCGCTGACGCCAGTTGTTGTGACTTGGGTGGTCAGATCCTACCGCGTTCACCAATTGTTGGGTCTCTGGGGTTTGGGAATCCATCTTGGTATCCTGACTGGTGACCGGAGACGTTGATCAAGGGACCGATGTTTGCTGACGAAGAAGAAAAACTTAATACACGTTTACTTGATGAATACAAGTTAAGATGCTGTGCTAGCAACAGCCACAGCAAAAGAATAACAGCAACCCCAAGAGCGACCCGAGAGTAACACTCGGCGCCTCACAACAACGCCTTTTGTTCAAGCAAAAGTCCCTAGGGCCTACTAAGGAATTCAACTCCCAAATATCTGGTTCAATCACAGACCAACAATCCCCCGCCCATTGGCCCCGACGTCACGAGAAGCCGTTTCTGGTTTCTTGCCCCGCGACCACGAGGGAGAGAATGTGATAGCGACGCCGGTGCGAGAATACCCTTTTTTCCCATTACGCGGCGCGCCTGCGGCGCCTGGAGTAGAGTGAACTAGAATACTTGGGTAGTGGAAAAAGCGGCCGCCTCCGAGTGAGGCACTTAGTGTCAACCCCACGAGGTGGCGCTCGCGTGCCCCGTCCGAGCACTTTTTCTCCTCGGGAAGCGGCGGGCAGGCGTGCGTCGGGCAGTCTCCGAGGAGCTACAGTTCTTTTTTCGTGTCAACATAGTAGAGAATGCTATTAATGTACCAAGGTTTTTTATGGGAAAGGTACCCATGTTGTGTATTTACTGTTTGCTCCTTTTTTTCATCACATTTGGCCAACCCAGCAGACCGCGCACGCCATGCTCAATCTAGGCTAGCGTGCGGATACTCTTTTCTTCGTTGTTTGATGGTTTTTCTATCGTGTTGTGTCGACTGAGGAATGAGCGTTGTGCTTAAGGCTTTCTGCTTAAGGTCAGTGTTTCTGCTTTTTTTATTCATTTCTTCCTGATTTTTCTATCAAGTTCTGCATACCGAGCAAACAGCGTCCCGGTGCATGCGCAAACATTTACGTTTTTTTTTTTCATATTGTACCCACGAAGAACACATGACAGGTGTCTTAAAACTTCAGTCAAGTCAACGGAAAGCGTGCAAATACAGGATTCGCGACCGCAATTCCCAGAAAAGCACCAAGCCACGCAGCATCATTTTACTTCGAGATGATTTTAAAACTGCATACTGTTTCGCATACTGTACTTCGATAACCATAAAATATTTACACCTTATTTACATTTAATTATTTACATCCACGTTACAAACAATTAAACCAAAGAACCAAGAACATTTAAACAAGTGTGGTTCCTGGTAGGCTCCTTTTACAATTTCCCAAACCAAGATCATGTGCAACGGCTAGCTGGTGTTGTTTTCCTATAAGCATCATGCGCACCGACTCAACAGTGGGAATATAATGTCATTGTGTTATCTGTTTTATTATTCGCTTTCCATACTGTAAATAATTACCACATCTGCGCGCTCACCTACGCATGTCCAACGAACGTTTGGAGCGCTTAACTATGAAACACGAAGGGAAAAGCAAAACCGTAACCACATGTGAGTCGAAATGCAAGTGCGAAATAGAAGCTCGGTGCGCTTGAAGCAAGAACAGGTACGAATCAGTACCACACGAAAGCGTCAACTCGCCGGAGCGCGCGAGCAACGCAAAACGAGTCCTAATGCGCGCAAACGCCGCGAGTGTGAGAAAACACACAAAACAACGGAGAACGGAAGTAAATAAATAACGCAACCCGCAGCGTTCATTTTCGACTGTACTCGAGGGGCATCAGTTCTCTTGCAGTGTAAATTCACCACTGGTGCGGCGAATGCACGTTGCAATAGCTTTGCGAATGCTATTAGTAAGGTAGCAAGGTTCTTATGGGAAACATACAGCTATGCCGTGCGCATGTACTATTGTTTTGTTTTAAATGCAGGGCATTTCTTTAACTCACATGTAGCGTCCACCGTCCGTCCGCAACACCTCAGCGCGCAGGTGCGCCCTCTCCTCCACTCCTCCTCTCCCGCATCACGCTACACTTCTCGCTCTTAACAACAGGTCCGCACCCCTCCCCCTACACTATATAAAAAAATAACACTTATCGGCGCCTGGTTTCGATCCCACGACCCTGCGGGCGGAACGCAAGGCACAGGGTGCTCTACCCACTGCGCCACAAAGCCGACACAGAATCAAAGGCCACGAACGCGCCTTATATCTTTGACTCATTCAAACTACGTCAAAAAGCTGCTGATACAACGCATTGACTTACCTGTGGGCGGAACGCGAGGTACATGGTGCTCTTCCCACTGCGCACAAAACCGACACAGAATCAAAGGCTACGAACACGCCTTATATCCTTGACTCATTCAAACTACGTTAAGAAGCTGCTGATACAACGCATTCACTACACAACTCCCCAAACACTAAACGTTAACTCCATACACCCACCCCCTATGCGACGCATTACTCGAGTCCCCTCGCGGGGGAGATGGGCTCAATTTTTTTCAACCCATTTGGCCAACCAAGCAGACCACGTGTTGTCGTGCTTTAGTGATCGAGGCTAGCGTGTGGATACTGTTTCTTCATTGTTTGCTAATGTTTCTGTCGCAATTTTGTCAGCCGCGGAACAGCATGGTGCGATAGGCAGGCCCCACTTACGCACATTTCCGTTTTTTTTTTTAATTGATCACGCTGGAGCACTGCGTGTAGAATCTATCATCGTCAGCGTTGCACCGAAGACATCAACATCATCGAAGCCTGTCGTCATTGCACGATCGGCGTGCGCTCGCGCTACATCTTCTTTTAGGTCGCCATTAAACCTTCCGACCGCTCGGTCGCTCCCTCCCTTGTCTGAAGGCCTCTCTCATCCTCAGTGGCTAAAGAATCCCACACTGCGCAAGCCACAATTCCTAGGCCCGGCCCAAACCCGACAAATTTTCAAATATAAGCCCGAGCCCCACCCGTACCCGGCAAAATTTAATAAAATAAACCTGAGCCCGTCGGACTGTTTTGAAATATCAGCCCGCGTTCGAGACTATAAACATGAGTCCGAAAAAATTTGGCCTTTTCAACGTGAAAACGTAACCATAGAGCGTGTATATTGGACTTACAATTTTTAAAGTTGGACCGAGCTTTGTAAATATGTATCCGTACACAGAAAAATGAATTTTGGAGAATATCGACGAGATATATTTTTAACAGAGCTCCAGTGACTTCGCGCTTCGATTTTTTTTCATTTAACCTAATTCAATGAGCTAACTTTTTGGTATCAACAATCACGAATTTGCGGCGCATGACAGCCGCGCTTCAGACACTGCATGCATGCGCCCGGGCCAACAGGGCACGAAAAAAAATTGTTGTAGGCCGAGCCCCGCTCTGTCCCGAGAAAATGCGTCCCACCTTGCCCGGGCCATTTCAGTGCACTAATCCACACAATAGACACGATATGCTTAATAACTTCACTTAAGGCAGCAAAAACGATCAACATTCAAAACTGTAATTCTCAGAAAAGCCACCATTGGGCGCACTTTATAAAGGAATCATTTTAAAACTCCACAGTTAACAATTACCATATTACGAATGCACAAGTTCAGTAAAAGTGTTGCCCACGTCTTGCAGACGCAAGATAGTATGAAACAGTTAGGAATTAAACAAATATAAGCAGGGCAAAACAAATCGCAAATATAACATCTTTGTAGCAATCACATAAATTTATTAGGGGTATGATTCCACAACACGCTATTGCACTATCCTTTCAAACCGCATGGGCCATGGCCCTTCGGAAATAAGAGACCGCCGCAAGCATAAGTCCTCCTCAATTACAAAGAAAAAAATAACCAAGAACATTTAAAGTCCAGCGTAGTGCAAGCTAGGCTGCTCTTGCAATTACACACACACAAAAATATCATGTGCAGCGGCTTAAGAAACATCAAAACCAAGCGTGAACCACTCAACAGCAGCATAGCGGCAAGGTGCGCCGCCTCGGGATCTCCTCGGGCGGGGCACACCAGGGCCACGCGCGGCGGTTAACATCTTCGGCTTCAAGAGCGCTATGGGGAGAAGGCGGCGCTTTTTCCACTACCCAAGTATTCGAGTTCACTATAGCTGGAGGGCTCGTCTCACGATGCGCGCCGATTACAGATCTCATGGTCCCCTCTTCCGAAGACGTCTCGGCTGTTTCATGAGAATTGCCCGGGTGGGCGCAGCTCAGAAGTCGCGTGCTCGGACACGCCTCCGCTCGGACACGCCTCCGCTCCTTTCCGCTGAAGTCACTTAGAGGTGGAGGGGCGGACTTCACTCATGGTTGATGTACCGCTGTATTCAATGCGGATTGACACGTGGCGCGAGCTGATACCGACGAACGTGCTAATTAGCACCGAGGACCTCGTTTGAATGCGCCGGGTCCATGCTTGGGTGCGCCGGCTACTCAGCCCGGTCATAACAGTGTCTGGCTAACCGTGCCTGCATGATGTCTTTTAATTTTCCTTTTGGGTAAGTGGGTGGCAGGCGCTCCACCGTTGTGTTTTTGTCGGTTAGACACCCTACATATGTGCTGATTCTAGAAGCCACTCAAGGCTGTATTATCTACCCCTACCCGATTGGCCTGCGGCCATAATGCTGCTTCCATTTGTTTAGCGTTTTCTGGTGCTGTCGGTGGGGACTTTCCAACTGTAGATTTCTATTATTATTATTATCTGATTACCTCTCTAATTAATCGTGCTGCTGCTGCTCTAAAACAGTGTGCTAAAATGCCGGGTTTGTATACCTAATTGCTAGGCGCAACAGGTCAACCAGGGCTGTGCAACGCTTTAATTCTAACGCTAGTTAACTCGTATCATTCCGTAAATCAAACGCTACTCAAGAACCGAAAATGCGAAATGTATGCCCTCCAAAAGTAAAACCTCGTAACACGCGTGGTCTGGTCTCTATGTCGTAGGTAATCTGCGCGACAATATATGTGTGAAAGATATGCGCAGTTTGCTAGCATTTTTACCATTGTAAATGAATAGCAGGGGAATGTAGACGTGCTGCTTATGGTTAAGCAGCCCGGCAGCAAGTTTCGCGGTAGACCTGTGCAGTCTTGATTGATTGCTAGTTATATCCCCTCTATAATGGGGTAATGACGTGTAATCTTACCAAATAAACTTCATTATCCATGCTCTGTACTCTTCGTTTAGTCCTAGCGGTGTTCTTAGGGCAGGCCCAAACTACGCTTTTGTGTTACAGGTGGTAGCTGTACAGTGAAATCTCGATATAACGAACTTCAGGGGACCGCGGGAAATTGCTCGTTATTCTGAAAGGTCATTGTAGCGAAAATCGCAAAATTTAAGACAACAAATAGTATTCTAATGCCTAAAACGACCTACGTGTACAGCAGTGCATCCTTGAAGTCATTTTTCTGAAAAAAATGCACAAGTGATCATTAAACAATGCACGTTTATTTAAAGTAGTTGGCAATTTTTTTCGGGTGCATGCAGCACAAGCTTCCTAGCACAAATGACTCTAACTGTTCCACATTCCTGTGGACTTAGTCGGTGGCCGTGCGGTTTTTCTCCGGAAATGTGGGGAGTTTTCGTATGCTGTCCAGCACATCCGCAGTCATCGCGTGCTCGTCGCAGTCTTCGAGTGCTGCCACTGCCCCCTCAGAGGCATCGTCGTTCATGCCGTCCTCGCTGCCTTCTTCATTCTGAACTCTCGCGCTCTGGAGAATGTCCTGTGTTGTCAGCTCCGCTGGTGTTCGTAAAGATCCAGCAAGCCACCTGAGCAGCGGCGGAACGCAGAAAAACTTGGGGTGGGGGGGAATAGCTTGGGCGCGGCTTTCTGGACGGAGAAGGCCACCCATGCTTATTTTTTGTCTTCTCCTCACCTTATTTTTTCTCTCTCTCGCATAGGCTCGCGCATTCCGAGGAGGAAGCTGCAAGACGTCCTCTTCTGCGATACGCTTTGCCGTGTCGTCTACTAGCATATGGCTCCGGTTGTCGCGATTGTTTAACGGAAACCTAAGAATCTCCGGCCTTGAAAATATGAGTTCGAAGTACTGAGGCGTTGTTAACATGGCACGGAACTAAATAAATTGATCGTTATTTTGAAAAGTTCGATATTCTGAAGTACGTAGTAGTGAAATAATTTTACATTTAAACTATAAAGAGTCGGTGTGGGATTTATTAAATGCTCGTTAATCTGAAAAGTTCGTTAATTTGGTGTTCGTTGTACCGAGATTTGACTGTATTAGGAAATATTTCCCTCTGTTCTTTTTGTCCACCGGCATTCCAAACTTCTTTGGTCGCCCCGTGGGCCTTGAAGTTAACCTCCTCTGTGCTTGTTGAATCTCCTCCCGATGGGTATGCGCCACTCAATCACCATCATCGCGGAGACCGTTTCATTAAATCTGTCATCCCCGCGACTGGCAGCCGTGGCCCATGTCTGCCTTGCGTCGTTCTTCCGTTAACATTTTGGTGCCGTTAAGCCCGGGAGAATAAACACGTTCGCCGAAGGAGACCACCGACAACCCCTCCGGCTTGAGGTTCGTAGAACCCCGCTCCCTTGACTGCTCTTTGCGCTGCTTAGCCCCGCCCTCAGCCGGAGGTCAGCATGGCTGGCCCTGACCGCCTAGTGACGACCGACCGAATGCTTGCGATTGATAATCTGCGCCGGCAGCAGAGTATCCTTCGCGGCGCTGGTACCCGGCTGCTCAAGGCAGCGACGGATCTTGTCTTGTGGAAGCCGCCTCACCGCATCCGCATGAACTTCAAGCAGTCCATTGATGTGCTGGAGAGCAATGACGCGGCAGTGTACGAGACAGAAAAGAAAATATTCGAAATTCTGGACCATGACGAAGTTGAGCGAGATGACATTGACCAATTGACTTACCGAGGAACAACGCATCGTGTCATCAACAGCTTGCGCTCGGCCTTGAAGTCCCGATAGGCGCCCGGCAGGAGAGTCAATACGAT